>WIQG01000011.1:0-600000 GCA_014925785.1 Mycena galopus ATCC 62051 | reverse complement strand
AAGGGCTCGTGGCGGTAGCCTGCACATATTCTAGTTAGCATTCATTCCGTATGCGGGTAGGAGTATGATGGAAGGGGCGAGGCCGAAGGGCAGGCGAGGCGAGGAAGGGGAGGGAGGGAGTCAAAGGAGGGAATGGAGTGAGAGGTCGAGGGGAGAGGGAAGGGAGGGACGCAGGTGACGCAGAGAGACGGTAACGCCCGCAAGGAGGAGGGAGGGGCCGTGGTGCGACTGGGAGACGGCAAGATAGGGAGAGAAGTAGGCGGTATCGGTAGCAGCGTAGGAAGGACAGGTGTAGGGGCGAGGGGTATATGGCGGAACGGGAGTGGGCAAGTGGAAATCCGCAGGGGTAAGGATGGGAATGAGGGTGTGGTGCGAAGCCGATCAATGGCGACATGGTGATAGGATAGTGATGAGGAGGAAGGGAAGGGATGGATGGGGCGAGCATAGGAGGTGCGTGGCTTCGGGAAGGGAGCCTTACCAATGTCCTCGAAGAAGTGCTAGAAGTTCCATCAGTATTTATTGGAGCCAACAAAATTGAGGGGAAAGATCAAGCGAGACGAGAACGGGTGGTCGAACCGGCCGCAGCGAGGAAGGGAGGGGAACCGTGGGCGATCAGACTCGACTCTCGAAGCCGAGATCTCGTCCCCCTCGCATCTCCCCTCTCCCTCGGGCAGATTGCATACGTCGACACTCTCGAAGCATCGGAGCTCGAGACGCGACGACGGACTCTTCCCCACCCAGGCACTCATTCTGTTCCCCCGACACTCGAGGGTCACTGGAGACGGAGACTCGCAGCGTCACCTCGATGCGCGACTCGTCTCGCCGGCATCACCTCCCCTCCTCTCGAACCCTGTCTCCCCCCCGCCTCGACACTCCGGAAATGTGGAGACTCTAGTCTCTCTCTCTCTCTCTCTCTCTCTCTCGTCTCTCGTCTCTTGCCCGTCTGGCGCCGACTCTCAGCTACTCCTACCTCCCCCACTCCCACGTCGACGGTGTAGAGGTTTCACCCCTGGCTCTCGACACTCGCATCAAAGACATCTTCCCCGCCTTCGCCTTGACCTTATCCCCTAGACAGGGTGACCACGAAGCGTCTCCCTGCCGTCGAATCTGGCCCAAGCAAAGGGCAGCCAAGACTCTCGTCTCCTCTCTTATTTCTTCATTCGCCTCCCCGCCTCGTCTCCTTGCCCACTTGGGTCCAAAACCACAAACCAAACGTATGGATACTCACAATCTGCTCCTTCCTCGCAAACAACCCCGCGCCGATCGAGTGCACGGGCGCGTCGCCCCAGCGCTCGTAGTAGAAGCCCTGCGAAAAGGGGTGGGGTGAGCAAACGTGTAGAAGAGGGGAGTAGGGAGAGGAGAAGAGGAAAAGGAGAAGAGATAGAGGGAGGAGCTAGAGGGGAGGGAGATACAAGTACGGGCAGCGCTCCTCTCGTCTCCCGCGGATAGGCGGATTCCCGCCAGAATGGGGACGCACGAAAGGCCGTCTTCGAGTCGCGGTCGCGGTATCCGTCATTGCTGAGACGACGCAAGCACGGGAGTGGGGAACAGGAACACGTGGTATGCGCCGCTGCCGTCGTGCGCCCGCCATGTCCGCGCCCAACAGAGCACCAAGGACAAAGTCCGTCGCGCGGAAGGGAGGGACACGATCCGCCTGGGTCTTCCCAGAACGCGAACCGGCAGGCAAAATCCCTCGCAGTCGCTCGTCCCAAAAAAACGAGGGTGGAGCCGCGTCACGCGACGCCATCGCACGAAGCATCAAGTCCGTCGCGCCCCCCCTCGCGCTCAGATGAGTCCGAATGAACGCGGAGAAGACTCCCTCCACCTCTACTCCACTCTGCGCCGCCCCGAGCTAAAACCCCGTTAACCCGAGCCAAAACGTCGTCTCGATGCCTGGGAGTCGGCGTCTGGCCACTCCAGATGAATGGACGACTACCGCGCACCGCACCGCACCAACCCGCACCACTCCCGCCTCCGCACCATGCAATCACTCCGCACTCGAAAAACCAATCCTCTCTCCCGCCCAAGAAAGCAATAAAAAAAAATCGAGGGAATAACGAATGAAGGCGACTCACCCCCTTCGAATCCAGATGCTCGAAAAACTTGCGGTACGGCTCGCCCCGCCACAGGTCGAGCTCGCCGATCTCAAAGTTGGACCAGACTGTAAGGGGAAGTGTAAGCGTTATTAAGCTGTTTTGAAGGGAAATCTCGAAACCGAGCGAGCGAAAAGACTCACAATGACAGTTATTGTAGGTCTCCCCGCCGTCGTCGCTCAGGAAGCCCATCCCGCCCTCGTTGACCATCGTCTCTTTGGAGCCGCCGACCTGGGAATAACTGTCAGGGTACTCTCTCTCACACATACACACCGCGTTAGCGGGGTGCGGTGTGCGCGGGGCACAGGATTTTCGCCGCGGGGTACGGGTTTTAAAAAAAAAAGGGAACTTACGAGTAAATCCGGGTAAAGACTCACAAACTCCTTGACGGCGTTCCACAGGGTCGGGATGGTGGCGGTATACTCGGGGAGGGAGATGGTGAAGCCGTATTTTTTGTTCTCGTCTTGCATGAAGAGGAAGGGGTCGTAGGAGAGGGAGCAGAAGAAGCGGACGTCGGGTCTGTGTGCGTGCGTTAGCGACGAGGGCGTGAGTGCAAAGAGGGAGGGAAAAGGACGCACTCGACCCGCCAGTAGTACTTGTACTTGTCGAGCAGTGGGTGGCGGAAGAAGAATCCGGAATTGAAGCGACACATGTTGCGGTACGGGACGCTGCCTGTGCGCGTCGTCGGCGTTAGTACGTCATAAACACCAGGGATGATGAAAAGCGCACCCCCGTATATAACGCGATCATCCTCCATCTTCTTCCTGCTCTTCGACGCCTTGTCCTCGTCAATCCACTCCGGCTGCGTCCAATGCTCGTTCGGAATCTGCCCAAACTCGACCTTGCTCTCCGTCAGGTCCCATATCGCCCTTTTGAAGTCCTCGCTGAACGGCTGCTCGTTCAGAAACACGTAGGGATAACGGAAGTTCTTATTGAATTTGGCTTCGAGCTGGGTGAGCGAGCGCACGACACCGGCGCGGTCGCCGTTGCGCGCGAGGATCACGATAGCGGCGTTGGCCTTGCGGGTGGGGGGCAGGTATGTGCCGTTTGTAGAGGCGGGGTCGGGGACGAGGTAGTAGTGTTCGGGCACGGGCGTCTTGTACGGGGGCTCATGCCAGACTTTCTGTTTCAGCTCTTCCTGGTGGGAGGAGCCGGAGCCCCAGGAGCCCCTCAAAGCGTCGAAGGACGTGGCGCGGCCGTAGCCCTCGTGCGAGAACGAGAGGATGTAGTGTAGACTTATCTGTGAAATAACTCAGTATCAAAATAAAATAATACTTTCTTTTGTGAGATAGCTGGAGAGGGACGCACGAGGATAGCCAAGGTGAGAACGATGTATCTCGTTTTTGTCATCATCTTGGGCAACAAAATGAAGGAAAGGTGGGTGTGTCCCAGCCACGTCTAGTAGGTGGGAGCGGGAAACGAAGCAGTGAAGGCGTGACGCTGATGTGACGCCATGGCGTCCGTGAATCGCGCATCTTGGTCTCGACTCCGAGTCCCATCTCAAATTCTCGCGAGGTTTTTACGAGCAGAGAGGGATCGTGGAGGGAATTGCTTAACGATTTCATGGAGTTATTCTCTGAGGTAGATGGATGGATGGATATCATCCTGACACTGATTGGCACACCTCCACGTCGAATCGACATAAATATCTCGAGACCGAGTCTGCTACTTCACTCACAACGAACTACATCCAGAAATCGAACGTGGTGTTCGGAACACAGCCAGGCTCCTTCTGGTTCGTCTTGAATGAGGACTTTACCCACATTCCGGGGTTCGACTCCCCGCGGCCGAATGGTCTTTCAAAGACCAGTCTTCTTTTTTTTGGTCCCTGTTAGATCTCCGGCCTCAGATATCCAGGGCTCCTACCCTGTCGTCCAGTCCGTCCCCATGCATCTCGTTTGATTACTCTCATTTCGCGAAATCCAAGTCGCCGCGCGCCTATCACGCACCGAATTCAGCCTTCCGTCACTGGGTAATCAGCTCGCGGCTCTACCAAGAACTCGGACGTGGTGAATGGATCACATCCAGGCTTGGTTTAATGCTGCGGCTGTGATAACTGAGCTGGCAGCACGGGGTTTGACTCCTCGCGTTCGAATACGAGTTTCGAATATCACTTTTTTTCTCTTCCCGTTTTTGCTCACTCACCGGGCCTGTCCTTTTAATTTCTTCATAGTGCGTACAGAAAATCACCTCCGCCTTCTATCTAGAGCTGATTTTGAGTTCAGGGAGACGTCTAATATTCTTCAACTCACCACCCCACCTCGAAGTCTCTACTAACATTGAGTTGAAACCAGGCCAAGAACTTGAACGTCGCGTACGGTACACAGCCAGCCCTTGTGTTTGAATCCGAGATCAACGCCGCTTAGCTAGCAACTGGGGGTTCGACTCCCGCGTTCGAATGATCATTCTCCAATGGGTATTCTTTTTGGCGGCTCTCCACCTTCATTCCCTCACCGCCCTTTCTTTTTCCTCATGGTAGCCACAGAAAACCACAACTACCTTCTTTCGTGAGCTGCGTTAATCACCGCAAATTATCCGAAGACACCCAACACTCTTCAACTCCCTCACTCGACCCGGCCACCCCAACTTGACGTCTTCTTCCTCACGTTGAATTGAAACAAGGTCAAGAACTCGAACGTCGTGTACGGTACACAGCCGGGCTTTGTACATTGCGACTTCAAAACCCATGCTAGCTGGCATTCCGGGGTTCGACTCCCCGCGTTTGAACAAGTTGAGGTAAATTTTTTTTCTGTTTTCTGACTCATATTTCTCCCAGCTCACTAACGTCGAAACTAGCACAATACATCGAACGTGTGTACGGTATACAGCCAGGCTTCATCGTCCTCTCGCAATGGTAGCCATCGGCAATTCGGGGCTCGACTCCCAGCGTTCGAATGAACTTTCTAGGGTTCTGTCTTTTTGGTTTTTCTTTCAGTCTTCACTTTTCCCTGTTCACGTTCTGATCCCTGTTAGATCCCCGACCCCAAATACCCACCGCCCCGGCCCATAGCAACGACCCTCTATTTGATGACTTTCATTTCGCGAATCCAAATCGCCGTGCGCCCGTCTTACGCACCTAATTCAGCCCTCTGTCACTTTCCCTTACCTCGCAGCTCTGCTAAATACTTAATCGGACGTAGCGAACAGATCATCACAGCCACGCTGAGTTCGCTTGAGCCGTGAGATCCGAGCAGGCTGGGGGTTCGACTCCCCGCGTTCGAATACAATTCCAAAGAACCTCCCTTTTTTTTCTCTCTCCCCATCTGTACTCACTCACCTTGTCCTTTTAATTTCCTCATGGTGCACACAGAAAACCACAACCGCCTTCTTTCTGTCCAGAGCTGATCTCGAGTTCACCAAGATGGCATCCAATATTTCAACTCGCTCACTCAACCCGGCCGCCCCACCTCGAAGTCTCCTTACTAACCATGAATTGAATCTAGGCCGAGAACTCAAGCGTCGTGTACGGTACCCAGCCAGGCTTCATCGTTCTTTCCCAACGTGGCTATCGGCAGTTCGGGGTTCGACTCCCCTCGTTCGAATAATAATTCTCCATCCAAGTTCGTTTTTTTCTGGTTCTTCTGCGTGCCATTTTTCATTCACTCGGCCTTGCTTTCTCTTCACAGTCCCACACAAAAAAATCCATTCAATTCGAATAACATATTATCGGACGTGATGGATGAAGCACAGGCATGTTTCAGAGTGGAAAGATATCATCCCGATATTGACTGGCACCGCAGGTCGAATCCGGCTGAATAGTTCGAGTCCGAGTCTGCTACTTGACTGACATCAAAACTAGATCTAGAAATCGAACGTGGTGTTCGGAACACAGCCAGGCTTTGTGAAATGAGAACCGGATACTAGCTGGCATGCACGGGTTCGACTCCCCGCGTTCGATATCCGTGGCAACCTTTTTCTTCCTGTTTTCTGACTCATGTCTCTCAGCTGTCTGTCCTCACTCACCCTCCCTCTCGCTTTCCTTCAGGCACGTACCTCGTCTTCACGGCGTTGCCTCAATTTTCACTCAGACTCCAACCCGTACTCCACATGCACATTTCAACCACCACAAATTATTCGGCTCGCTCAACAAGACCACTTGACTTCGAGTATTCGCAAGTTCTTCACTACATCGCAACCAGGATAAAAAATCGAATGTCGTGTAAGGTACACCGCCAGGCTTGATCGTCTTTTCGCAATAATATAGTACCCATCGGCAGTGCGGGGGTTCGACTCCCCTCGTTCGAATCAACGCCCGTGAAAGAACCTTTTTAGCGGCTCTCCGTTTTCATTCACTCACCCTTTCTTTTTCGTCACAGGAGGTACAGAAAATCACAACCGCCTTCTTTCCTGAGCTGCATTGATCACCACAAATTACTCATTCGTCTCACTCGTACCTCCGCATTTGAATCCGTTCAAGGATCACTTCTTCCCGGTGCGCAGAGAACCACAATAGCCCCCTTTCTATCCAGAGCTGCTCCCGTACTGACATTGACTTAAAACTAGGGCAAGAACTCGAACGTCGTGTACGGTATACAGCCAGGCATCATCGTCCTCTTGCCGTGGTAGTCGGCCCGTATTCGAATGGTCTGTCAGGATTGCTGCTTTTTTGGTCCCTGTTACATCCCCAGCCCCAGATATTCAGCGCCCTACCCCGTAGTGACTCGCTATGGCGATCGCGCACGTCCCCTATCTATATTCGAATATTTGAATCTAACACTTTCATTTCGCAAATCCCTACCCGGGCCTTGCATATGTATCTCATCCAGCCCTCTGTTACTCAGTACTAACCTCATGCTAAATAATCGGACGTGGTGAACAGATCACAACCTGGCTTGGCTCGCCTCGCCCCAGCCGTGAGATCTGAGCCGGCAGCACGGGGTTCGACTCCCCGCCGTCAAATAGGATGGCCTCAAGTATCTCTTCCCGTTTGCACTCACTCCTGCTGTCTTTTTAATTTCTTCATGGTACGCATAGAAAACCACAACTGCCTTCTATCTAGAGCTGATTTTGAGTTCAAAAAGCCATCCAATCAACTCGCCACCTCAGCTCGAAGTCTCCCTCACTAACATCGAGTTCAAACTAGTCCAAGAACTCGGACATCGTGTCTGAACACACAGCTAAGCTTGATGCTCTTGCTGCAGTGCTAGCCTCGGCATCGTGTTCGACTCCCCGCGTTCGAATGCTTGTTCACCTGGTCGTTTTATTTTCATTTCATTTCTTTGGGTCCCCCCCTCACCAGCCACCACGCTGCTTAGCAACTATCCATTCATTGATTTTGAATGTCTTTCACTCCCATACGGTGACATCGAGACTACGCTCAACAATCAAATATTGTGTGAGGTAGACCACGAGGCTTAGTAGGTCCTCTACCCCGCTAGCTGGCTTTCGGTGTTCGACTCCCCGTGTTTGAACGCTCCGTTGTTGTGGATTTTTTAAATTTGGTTCAAATTTTTCCTTGGGTCTGCCTTTCACCGACACCAGCCACCACGTTGTTCGGGTTTCCCACCATGAAAACCTTTTGAATCACATTGGCCTCAAGGTTCCATGTTCACACTGTTCACATTGAAACTAAGCTAAATAATTAAGCGTGGTATGCGGAACATCACCGGGCTTCCTATGGTTATTCCGAGGTCGACCTGTAGCCTGGCAGTTTGGGGTTCGACTCCCCGCGTTTGAGTAAGTTGGGACCTTCCACAATTTTTTGGCTCTCGGTTTGCATCCACTCACTCTGTCTTTCAAGTTCTCCCCACATAATAGGCATATCACCACACAAGTACTATATTCCCCGAAAATCCGACTGGGTTGTGGAACACCAATATCCTGCTCGGTAGTGCCATCCATTCACTCAAAGTCTATTTCTCACCCCATGGAACTGGGCTAAATAATTGAACATTGTGTCAGTCAGGTTTCTTATCTTATCTTTGCCATATATTGTCAACGGAACCCTCGCCTTTCACTGATCTGCTGGTCAATCATCCAGCCGATCATCCACCGCCTGCATATCTTTCGCCACTGGCAATTCTATTGCTGACCTCTGGTCTCACTCACATGTGTTATTGACCAAGCCCAGGACTATTGCTGATCACTCCAGACACATGCTACTGTACATTACAATTTAAAGCTTCACCTAGCATGGGAATCCTTGGATTCTCCCTCACTAGATGCATATTATCTCCACTGCTGTATTGTGTGTACTCTCAATCAAGCTTTGGATTCAAAAAACACACTCCATAAAAGAAGATTTATACATAGGTGGTCTCCCACCTAAGGATCAAAGGTTAACTGTAAGTGTCATGAACCGACTTTTCATTTCACTTTAGAACCCAAACAATCCTAACAACCCGATCATTGATCAGATCAACTATCTGATCAATTGAACCACGAGTTCCCTTTTGGGACTTCAATCGGTTCCCCGACATACCAGGTTCCTGATCACCCCCTTTACGCTCATATACCCCTTCATCTATCTTTTATTTACCCTATCTGTCGTGATCTGACATGGTACCTTAGCTACGGCCCCTAGGCCTTATAGTATATAATCTGTACCTATTGTCCTGTACAGTGTTTTGGCGGTCCTTTACACAGTTGAATTTAATTTTTTAAATATCTTCACTCAGGGATGTGGATCTTACTGGAAAAGTTGCTAAGGTCCTTCTGTAAGTTATTGAGAATGTTCTCACAAAATGTAGAGGCTGTACGACCAGCTGATGATTTGTTATTCTCGGAATTGCGCAGAGATCAGTTTCGGAACACAATTTGATCCTTTACACAGTGTGACATCCCCATTACACTACTCCATCTACTCTCCATCAAGATCACTCCCATCGTCGCTCTCGTCGTCCTCTTCTTCTGACTGCCTTGGCTTTGGCTTGAGGGGCCTTTTGGGCTTCTTAGGCAAGTCCTTGGTCTTAGTCCCATCCACCTTCAGCTGCCAACACTGCCCAGCCCACTTGTCAACCGCCGTTGCATGCTCCTTAAGCATACACTTCCATTCCGCCTCCAATCACTCCTTCTCGGCTTTCTTGGCCTCCCTTTTGGTCTGCTTGGTCACCTTGTCCGCCGCCTCCTTCGCTTTAGCATTCTCCAACGCCCGCTTTTGCGCAATCACCTTGTCAGATGTCAGGTGCCGACCTTTTCCTCCCGGAAATAAAACGGTGCGGTCGGATTTTTTTCCCACCTCTTTCTCGAACAGAGCCTACTTCAGCTTCCCATAGTCATGTTTTGCACAATTATCTGCGCATTTTGGCCCTCGGATATCCCCTGAGCATGAAGCATATTCCGAGCATCACAAAGTTCTTGCTCCAAGCTTTCGCACTGCGCTTCCAAGCCGCCGCAGGTATATGTGGGTAGAGTTGTTGTTCGTTGTAAAATAGACCAATCTGGCTCACGCAGATGATCAGGAACGCACTCGAAGACCGGCGTTGCCAACTTCCCAATGTCCAGGTGCGTAGCTTTGGCCTTTGTGACAAGAAATGACCCTGACAGCGTGCTTGCCATACCAACGCCAAGCAGCCACGTGCGCTTCCGGGGCGCGAACAAACTCGGGTCTGATGCAGGATCAAGACGTCGCTTCGGAGAACGTAGCGCTGGATCGATCAGCGTCGGGTCAATCAGTACATTGTGGCCTGGGGGAGTTGGGCTGGAAAGTGAGCCAGGGAATGTGGAAGGGCCGGCGCAAGGGGACGAGCTGGGCGGGCTGAGCTCGCCGGCATGAGCGGGTGAGTCGGGATACAAATCACGGTGCGTGAATTCATGGTTGTGGAATGTGGCTAGGACAGCGTGGATGGGGCTCAATTGGGGGAGGGGAAAGGCCATGTGTGTTGACGTCAGCTCGCTCGGCTTCATCTGCTGCGCAGTGATGATGTTGCAGTTGAAGGGGTGAATCCCGGTTGCCTTGAATGCTGCCTTCACGAGATCTGGAGTGATGCAGCAAGGAACACATGTCCCCAGACTCTGCAGAAGTCCTCCTTGTCCACCCCGTGCTGATGGATCTCTTCAAAGGCATTGATCTTGACCTTCCAAGCCTCCTTCATCGTTGCGAAGCAAACAACATCAAGACCCTGAAGGGCGTGTGTACAATGAGGTGGTTACCCCAGCACCACAATGTTATTCTCCTTGCAGTAATCCAACAGATCAGCAGTGTAATGGGAGCTATGCCCATCCATGAATAGCATGCGTGTCTCCCCATTCGCCTTGTCCCGGGTCTGCGGGTCGAAATCCTTTTGGATCCAATCAAATGCGAGCCTGCTATCTGTCCATCCATTCTCGGACACGTAAATGCTATACACATTGTGAGTTGTCCCATCCATCATTGAAGTCAGAGTACTCACGACACGTCAGCAATATTGTTGTCACCCCATTTCTTCAAAAAGTTCTTCCCCTTGAAAATGATAGTTGGCTTCAACGTTGTGCCGTCCACGCAGATGGTGACCAAGACCGTAACATTCTCGCGGTTAGCGCTCCCAGATTTATGCTGAGTCTTTGTTCCTCTGTGCCCAATGACACACTGGCGCTCTTGATTTGAAGGTGGGAATCCACTCTCATCCATCCCATAGATATTCTTGTTGGAATTATGAAGCTGCAGCATTACTAATGATGCTCGGGCAGCATGTTCCAGTATCTTCCGCACAGTTCCTTGCTTACTGATAGCTTACAATTACCTTACTAATCACCTTTCTGCGTAGTATAAAAGGCTTTGTAGTCACTGCATTCCGGGCCCCCATAGCTGCACTTACGGCTAGCTCTTGCTAGCCGTGGCTATACTTTGGCTAGCCGTGGCTATCGTTCGGCTAGCTCCGGACAGCTGTCTAACCATAGTTGCCTAGCGACATGTATGGCGAGCTCTTGCTAGCTATCGGCAGCTGGCCCAGCCATAATCTGGGTAGCCAACCTTCCCCAAGCAAGCCACACTAATGCTAGCCTTGCCCAACACTGACCTCTTGGACTGATCCCAGACCACCAGGTATGCTCGTTACCACTGGTATTCACTGAACGCAAATCCATCAGTCAATGGCACTCTCTCTGCCGACGTATCGCTGTCAAACTCAGCCCTGGCTGCACATGCCATGATGCAGCACCTCCGCAATGATCGCCGCACTTATTGCGGCATTCTCTCACACTGGCAACTCTGACGCCAAGAAAAATATTGTACCTCCAATTTTTGAATCAGGAGAGAGCTCAGTGAGAATTGCCTAGTTCTGGCTAGTTGTGCTAGCCATTAGCTAGCTGTGGTGAGCTATGGCTAGATCACATGCCGGACATAGCTGGATGTAGCTATGTCAGCTGCCATCGGCTAGCCAAATGTAGTTCGGCTAGCCGTGGCGAGGCGGTAGAGCATGATGCCGTGGCTAGGGACCCCCGGAATGCAGTGAGTTACACTGTATTACTTTACTGGTTTGCAAAGGGATAAATCCTCTTGCATCTCTTCACCCTTCTGAGCTTATTTCAACAATTCTCTCATTTGATCCCTTTGCTGATGCATTCCTTCTCCACCAGCTCAAACCACGCCTTCACCGCTTCCGGATTCAGTGAGCGGGCCCGTTCCGTTGCCAACAGTTCGATCAGAAGGTCTGGAGCTCATCCCAATAATGATCAAGGAATCGCAGCACCCATGAATCTCCGATGGGGTCTCCCGGCACATTATGACCAGCGATGATCGCGTTCACGTGATTTTGGATATTTTTATTGGAGAGCGGCAATCCATGGTCAGCAGATTCCCTGATGAAGTCCACAAGAACGTGTTCCTCTGGATAGGTGAGTTTTTGTTTCAATGCGTTAAATGCACTGATCGACCGTCTGCCGTTCACCAAATTGGAGAGGGTCTTGAAGTTGACACCATGCTTTTCAGCAATGGGCTGGAGACCCCTTTTCTTCCGCTCCTTTTGTTGCTCTATCATGTACTCGTCCATAGCATCTTGCAATTTAGAATTTTCGAGTTGACACAGTTTCTGGTGCTTAACATGCTCGGATAGGGCACCAAGGAAAGTAGCCACATTGCAATATGGCAGGTCTATACCTGCAGCCGCGCTACAATATTCCCGATTGATGGCTGGGCGACCGTAATTTGACGTGCGTTGCATTGTGGTAATAAATAAATTAAAAGAAGTCGGCGTCGGGAATTGAACCCAAAACCTTTTGTAACACAATGAGTGGAGAATTTGTGCTCCCCTCGATGGAGAGCTTTGGTGCCTTGATGAGCGATGAGAGGGATAGCCTCTTGCTGCAGGCCCTCCAGCATGTGGGAGGGCAGTTTGGGTCGATGCAGGAGGAACTGGGACACCTGTGCGGAGAGAATCAGTCGCTGCACGAGGACAACCAGCAGGCCGGCGGGCTTCTGCACGATACCCTCACAGCCTTGGGAAAAGCCTCGGCAGGGGGACTCAAGGACACCAAAAACATGAACACTGCACGTGTTGCAGCCCTGACTCCATTTAAGGGGGACTCCGAGTTGGTGGACTCCTACCTGGCAGAGTGCTGGTTGCATTTCTTGGACAACCCAACGTATGAGAAAGACAGTGTGAAGATTGCCTTCGTCCTGTCCTATATGAAGGAAGGGTCAGCAGCCGCATGGGCCAATAATGTTGTGCAGGCCATCCGTAACTCGAAGGAACCCGGCACCAAGCTGTATGGAGACAATGAGGAGTTTGAGAAAAACCTTATTGATGCCTTCAAAGGAGGGGCCCAGGTGGAAATTGCGCAGGCTAAAATCAAGACACTGTGCCAGAACGCGGGGACAGCCACAGAGTACTTCACACTCCTGGACACCTACAACAATACGGCAGGTTATGACGAGATCACGCTTATCTGGCTCCTCAAACAGGGGATCCAGAAACCAGTGCTACAGGCTGTTTCTGGACAGGCTATGCTGCCCACTTATGCTGGTTGGAAGGTTGCAGTCATCAAGCACAATGGCTTGTGCCACACTTTCCATGTTATGGATGGCGCTCTCTGTGATCGCCCTATCCTGGTACCCAGGGTACAGCAGAACCAGAATCAGAACCTGGGGAACTTCTTCCGCAGGAACGAGCATTGCGCTCCTCTTGCAAATCCTCCTACTGCTGCCCCCATGCCACTGGCTACAATGAGCGGAGCCCCAGCTGTGGGGCCCACATGGACATAGACTGCGCAGTTAGTAGGAAGCCGGTCCCGAAGTGCTACCAGTGCGGGGAACCCAGACATCTGGCCTTGGGGACCCACCAATCCACAATTCCGCACCTTGGTAGCAGAGATGATACAAGAGCAGCTTGGAAAACAGAATTTTCCCAACAAATCTGAGTGAAGACTGTGCCCTCGGATTCTCGTATACCCCCCACACCTGTAACGACTTCGAAGAATTCATTCTCTGTTTTAACTATCGAAGAACCCGGTGTGGAGGAAGACACAGTGGAGGTTGAGGTTGAGAGTGAGGGAGCCAATTCTCCCTTGAACTCTATGCCAAGGGGGAAGAAACCCCGGAAGCCCGAGCGGGAGAAAGCTGAATGGCACAGACTCCCCCTCAGAAGCGTGCACTGGGTTGCAACCCGGGTATGCGCGCAAGATTGGAAGGCTAGGGAGATCATTATGAACAGCATCTTCGCGCTATGGGTAGTGTAGTGTGGCCACCAAGCTAGCAGCAGCCGCACACAAGGCTGAAGGTGCCAAGACCCTAGAGGAAAGCATTCCCGCCCATTACCTGGAGGAGTTCCGAAGCGTCTTCGAGAAAAAGGACTTCAACAAACTACCAGAACATTGCAAATGGGACCATGCAATAGAATTGAAACCCGGCATGGAACCCGTGAAAGGGAAAAGTATTCCCCTGTTGGTTCCTGAAAAAGCGGAGCTGGATGCATTCATAAAAGAGCATGTGGAAACTGGGCGGATCTGACCCTCGAAATCCCCGCGGGCTTCTCTGTTCTTCTTCGTAAAGAAAAAGGACGGAAAGCTGCAACCAGTCCAGGACTATCGGAAGTTGAACTCCCTCACCATCAAAAACCGGTACCCGCTTCCGTTAATCTCGGAGATTATGAATATGTTCTGAAAGGCAACCTAGTTCACTAAATTGGACGTGCAATGGGGTTACAACAATATCCGCATTAAGGAGGGAGATGAGGAAAAGGCGGCTTTCGTCACTAACTGCGGGTTGTGGGAGCCGCTCGTCATGTTCTTCAGCCTCACCAATTCTCTGGCGACTTTCCAGTGCATGATGAATGACATCTTCACGGACCTCATCACATCAGGACGGGTTATCGTGTACCTGGAAGACATTCTGATTTATTCAGAACACCTGGAAGAACATTGTGCCATGGTCAAGGACGTTCTTTGGATTCTACAAGAACACGCACTATTCTTGAAACCCGAGAAATGCAAGTTCGAACAGCGAGAGGTGGAATACCTAGGGGTAATCGTCGGTGACGGCAAAATTAGGATGGACCCCATAAAAGTGGAAGGGGTTCGACAATGGGCGACACCGAAAAATGTGAAGGATGTGCAAAGCTTCCTCGGGTTCCTCAATTTCTACCAACACTTCATCAAAGGGTTCGGAGACCACACCAAACCCTTGACACGCCTCATGCAAGGATTATAAGTGGCGATGGGGAGAACTGGAATGAGGGGCCTTTGACCAGTTAATCTTGGCAGTCACCTCAGAACCCGTACTACACTTCCCAATGGACAATGGGGAGTGGCGGGTTGAAGCAAATTCCTCAGACTACGACACGGGAGCATGCTTGATGCAATGCCAGGATGGGGTTTGGGTGCTGATTACATTCATGTCCAAGGGCCTCAACAATACCAAACGAAATTACAACATCCATGACAAGGAGATGCTGGCCATCATGCGAGCACTCTGTGAGTGGCGACATTACCTGCAGGGCAGCCAGAAGAAATTTGAGATCTGGACAGACCACAAAAACCTGGAATACTTCACCACGACCAAGAAGCTTAATAGGCGGCAAGTGTGATGGTCCCTGGAGCTGAGCAAATACGACTTCGCACTAGTCCATAAACCCAGGAAACAATACACCAAGACAGACATGCTTTCGAGGTGAAGCGGCCATGAGAAGGGGGCACAGTACAACTCCAATCTTGTGCTGCTCCCGGAACAGTACTTCTGGAAGATGGATGGAAAATAATTTTTGAATGCGATGCCGGCAGTCCTGGATGACACGCTGGGCAACCAATTCATGGAGGATATTAAAGCCAGGAAAGCGGATTGGGAAGAGGTGGTAAAGAAGGCTCTAGAAGACAAGGCGGAAGGATGGGAAGAGCATGCAGACGGGTTTGTAACCTGACATCGAACAGTGTATGTTCCTCCCTCAGGAAACTTGCGACACTGGGTTCTATGAGGTCATCACGATGACTACATCTCTGGACACCCGGGACAATTCCGGACTGCAGAGCTAGTAACCCGGAACTACTATTGGCCTTCCTTGTTGTGCACTGTCTGCCAACACACAAAACTATTCCCCTCAAAGCTTCGAGGGCCACTACACCCTAATGCGGTTCCTGAGAGAGTGTGGCAGAATGTGTCTGTGGACCTAATCACCAAAATACCGGTCAGTAAGGGTTACAACTCTATCGCGGTAATTGTTGACCGACTCGGAAAGGGGATCCGGGTTCTCCCTTGCACCAAACATCTAGGAGGAGAGGGCATGGCGCAGATGTACCGTGATCATGTATGGAAGGATTTCGGGTTACCGGAGGTGGTCATCAGTAGCGTTGCCGTGACTCGTGAAGTCGAGTTGCGACTCATTGAAGTTGACTTGGAGGCACTCTTGATTTGACTCAGATCAACTTGGTTAGGGTCAAGTCACTCCGAGTGACTCCGAGTTGACTCGAGTCGATGAAGTCAAGCCTTTTTACCTTAGAAAATGCCGTGGGCCAAGCCTGCAGGTTCACAGGTCTTTTTCAGTGTCTGGGGCTTGAGAAAACACCCTTGGAAACTACCTTCTTATCACATCAAGTGGTCTTGTAATTTTCAAGAAGTCTGTTGTTCTGTTTTCCCTCTCGGCGACCTTTTCTCTTATTATGGCTTCACTCAATATCTTAAAAGACTAGGGGTATTCATATTTTGAAAACATATTGTGCACAAAGTATGCCTGGCACCCGGTGCAATTCACCAGGAATTAATCTACAATCAATTTTTATTGTACATCAATTACTCGGCCATTTGAACTTGGACTTCAGCATCCCCATATCCAATTAGAGACTAATGTACATTGATTCAAGATGGTCACCAGCAGTAGGCTGTAATTACATTATGTTAGACAACATTTTCCTCTGGCATCACTATGTATTCACCTTCCACTGAGTTACAGCTATTGGTGATTTCCCGAAACACATCCTTTCTCTGTTTATCATCAGCCGATACCCACATACGAAGCCAGTCTTCCTCTTCATCTGGAACTGTAGCTGACTGCCACTCAGCCATGAAGTTGAGTCTCGATTTCTTGAAGTTGAAGTTGAGCATTTGGAGGGCTTCCATCAGCAGGGTGTTCATGTGGTTCCATCGTTTGGTGTTGGTCTCAGCTGATGATGAGAACACTCTCTCCGAAGGCACAGATATGGCCTGAATGGGAGCATAGTCAGCGAAGAGACAATATATTCTTGGCCATGTCATTTTTCCGTGATTCTGCACAAAATTCAAATGAGTCATTGGTTCGAAGGTTTTCAATTTGAACGTCAAACCAGCCAATACCCAATCATATCGGTGGACTTCCTTGGAGGGAGAGGACTGGTGATATAGTGGTTCAACTTGTCTTCAATAGACTGGTTGACCTCAGCAGTGCCACTGGTTGCAGCAGTGAAATCAAGGGACAGCCCAACATTACGAAAACACTTAGCTGCCTTTGCTATTCCTGTGACAGCAGGTGCCGCTGTACGAGATTGGGAATGGAATCGGGAGGGAGGGCGAGATTAAGAGCTAGATCCACTCGCAACGGGAGAGCTTGCACGAGAATTCACTGCCTTTTCCTCATACAACTGAAGCTGGAGAGAGATTAATAGAAGCTGCAGAAGTCTAAAGGGATTGGTTGACCTTCTTCAAACTAATCTCTCTCGCCTCATCCTGTTCTTTGTGTGACCAGTTCTTCTGAAGCCATTCAAAATGATGAAAGACAGTCACGCCTAGTGCGGATGGATCATGTTCGAGAAAGGTTCACGAAGCTAACTTCTATAAAACCAAATCCTAACCCTAACCACTCAATAACACCTTCCTTAATAGGAATGATAGTTTAAGTTCGGGGGTGTAGACCAAGTATTAGGTTAAATAGCCAAGTGCGTGCAGGTTTCAACCGTTCGAGAGAGCCTCGTAGTTGAGTGTGGTGTGTTTTGTTGGTTCACGGAGTGCTTTCCTTTGTTCACGGATGAATGTAGGTTGCTTAATATAAGAAACAGACTCGAAGGTCTGGTGTGGTTTGTTCCGAGGAACGGGTTTTGCTAACTGGCTTAACAAGTACACAACAATGGTTCACGGACACAGGAACACAGGACACAGGACACAGGACACACAAGAACATGTTCACGGACACAATGACAAGACAAACACAAGACACAGGACACAGACATGTTCATGGACACAATTCCACAGTTCAGGTTCACAAGTCCACATGGATATTAATCCAAACCACAAGTCACTTTATATCAGGTGAAAGAACAGTCGCACAAGGCTACTGAGCTCTCGAGCCAAACCTGTCTACAACACTACTGTGTCTAGAGGCGGGGTCTGCTACTGTACTGCTAAACTGCCTGCTCTTTTATACTACTCTCTTATCGCGATGACTAAATAATATTATATGCACTGGTCCGTTTATCTGTGAACTCTGACTCAGAATCCCTGCTCGAATAATGCCATTGGCTTCCTATACCGGTAGATTGAACACCGGTTCAGACTCAATCAATCGAAGTTGAAATATTATGGTATCTTGGTGATAATGCTGGGTCCACGACTCGCAGCTCGGCCGATGCTCTTGCCTAGATGCATCTCTTCTTCATCCTAGCCCTATTCAGATTCTCCTGCTGAGGTCGGGGTCTCTTCGTGAGCGACTTGTATGGTTCGCGGGCACTGTCAAACTCTCGCAGTTCAACTATATTGATCGTGTTTCGGCTGTTGCCATCTTTGATCGGACAGCTCCACCTGGAGCACACTTTGGCATTGGTCACCTAATTCATCTTGGTCATACTCCGGATCTACACAGACCTCGGAGCTATAGCCGTTCGGGGTATTCACTGCTTTTCATTCTCGGAGCCCTCTGCTTGCACCTGACACATGTCCACTAATTCCAGGAATGCCGCGACAAACAAGATGTCTCTGGAGGTGGTCGCGACCACTGAGTTCCATCTGTGATTGCCAAATATAGATTCCTTCTAACTCCTCTGTAGTCCAAGTCAGCGTCAGCACTTCTAGGCGGGTTCCTAGGTACTGTCTGGTTATTTGAGATCGTCTCCGTGTGAGTGCGACTCTAGCTATATGACTGGTAGCTCTCTGTGCAAGGCTTCACAGAAGCTTCTCAGGATGTCTGTGTGACTGTTTATACTGAAAATCGCAAAATAGCTGTGTTTCATGTGTGGCTGCTTTCACGGCTTATCAACAAATTGAAGGGTTGATGACTGTAACCATTCAGCAAATACAGTTGTTGGGCATAGTGCACTCACACATGGCAATAATGTAAGTGTCAGTGTCTCCCATCTTGTTGTAGTACTTGGTTGCAATTGCAAGACCCAGTGAAACTGTGCACTTGAGAAATGCGTGAAATGAATGCAAATAATGTTAGTGGTCAAAAACACTAAACACCACTAACACACACACACACTACTACTCCCAAAGATCAAGTGCTTCTCCTTGTGAGTTCGGGTCTGGTTTGTAGTATGCGAACAGCAGGTTTGGATCCCAAATAACACAGAATATAGAACACTAGGGCTGAACTATCCAGAAACAGCACCTCAGAATGCAATGTTCAATTGCTTAGCTCTCAGCTTGCAACCTAGATGAACGTAGGAAAAGGGTGGATACAAGGCAACTTTGACTAAACGTCGCAGAATACCAGGGCAGAGATTGTAAGGTTTGCGAAAATCCTCTCGTTGGCAATCCAAATGAATATGAGGCTAACACCAAATAGCTTCCAAGCTACACACACTAGGCAGCCCTGAGTGTGGACCTGTTACTTCCAATAGCAGGAACGTTTAACTACTTTGTATCAGTCCTAGCTCACTATCTGTGTCCAGCAAGTCGATCCAACACACTACAGATGGCACTAGGGCAGATCCAGGGCAAAGGCAAAGTCACTGACAAGGTATAATCCAACTAGGAGTAGGAACCCGGTATCCCATCTTCTATTACAGCTAATTGCAGTACCGAAGGCGCAAATGGAAAATTACCGTTTTGGGTAGATTTCAATCCTCGCGACCAATTTCCTCATAACTCTCTGTGTTTTGCACGGATTGAGCTGAAATATAGCTCGATAATTTGGGCTAATTCATATGCAATTAGTGATAGAGAGGGATTTTCGAAAATATCATATTTTATATCTCCTGGCATTTGAGGCTCGCACCAGCGTAAATTGGTGCTAGTTGGTTCAGTTCTTGTCAGAACAAGCTGATTTTTCGGTACTATGGACTTGGACATATAATAAGCAATGTGATAGAGTTAAAAGTCCCGATATTCTTCTGCACCTGCCTTGTCCCTACCCCGTTCAACTGTGTTCTGTACTTCCGAGACAGAATTCAGTGAAATTATCTGATTTCTTAGGCAGACAAAGTGATTCAGGGTGTCATAGGACACCCTTCAATACTTAGCCTTTGTTCAATCCCAAAAAATGCATGGTATACAAGACTAATTGCATCGTGTCACGTGAATTTACAGTCTCCATCATGTCATGACTTCCCGTGATTCCATCAATCCTGACTTGTCACTGAAAATCTTATGTATTTGGAATTTTCTGGTTTTGGGCTGTTTTCACACCAAAAGCTGTCTAGCATTCCAAGAACATATCCCAGTGGTCTGATATATTGGGAAGGACAACATGTATAACTGAGGGAATTAGTGATAGAGCCAGAAAAATATGAGATTCCTCAATAAATACAATGCTTACAGTATCTTTCAAGGCCAAAACTGGTGAATGTATCTGACGGAGCTGCAGGGACTGTAAAGTAATTTATCCCTATTTCTGGCTCTATCACTAATTTCTTCCAGTCATACATGTTGTCCTTCCTCAAATATTAGGCCACTGGAACATGTTTTCAGCATGCTAGATGGCCTTTGGTGTGAAAACAGCCCGAATGGAGAAAATTCCAAATATATAATATTTTCATGGATTGCTTTATATCACTAATTGCATATGAATTAACTGAGTAGATCTGTATGGTTTTCATGCAAATCGGTGAAGAACTGACTGAGATATCGGGAATTCTTTGAAAACATCCCAAAACAGAGATTTTTGATCTGCACCTTCGGTACTGCAATTAGCTGTAATCTGATGTATGTGGCTTGAGCACTGTCCTTTTATACATATGAGGAGATAGTGTTTAAGTAAAAGAAATGAGTAAAGAGAAATGCTTGGCTAGCCAATGAGACGGCAGCCATTCTGACTTGTCATAATCAAATGTTCTTGGTAGTCATTGTGAATGACTTCCGGGTATAGTTTCTGCGGGTATTGGTGATGAGCGGGCGATTTTGCGAGCCAGGAAACGGCATAAAACTACAAAAACTATACAAGTTAGTAGGGTGGCAAGGTGAACCGGAAGTTACCGCGCCTCGAGGCTAACATTCCGGATAAACACAGCGTGGCACACTAGAAGTAGGGAACGCATGTAATACAACCAGACAGAAGCTTCGAATAGAACAAACCGGGTGACAAGGCAACGGGGAAAGGACTGTCAAAGGATATGACAGGATGGTCAGCAGAACAGTCATGTGGGACCGCGGTTGCTACGCCGGGGGAGAACAGGACGCGGTAGGATTGGTTCCCGCAAGTTTTAAAAACGTCGCAGCAACTACGGAGCTCCGGCACAGTCGGTGCTAGAACTCCGCAGCCTTGGAGACACAGGAAAGCACAGTTCCAAAGTAAAGATTTAGAAGAAAGGAGGTACGCGCGGCAACAAAACACACCGGCACCATGAAAGGAGGGCTGCAGTGCAGGGATTGCACGGGTTTGGGTTTATTTAGCCCAAACCAAACCGGAAAGGTATATAAGGTACTAGGAATGTAGTAGATAAAACATCCAACCGCCCAGGTTTTATTCACCTGTGTTCTGGATTCTCTTTTGGTGTGACTACAAACGAATTTACGGATTTACGGACTTACGGAAAACGAACGGTTAACGGACGGGATAACAGAATAATTATGAAATGGACTTACGGTTGGACGGAATAGAATTTGGTTGGGGTTTTGAGTTGGGTTAGAAGAAAGGATCAAACATTAGTTGGAAGAAGAATTGTTACTTGAAGAATAAACCACGCACTTTCATTTGAGCTGGTCTCAAATTCGCAATTGTCGCATACTACAGCACAAATCCCCAAACAAAACATAAACCTGTTCCTCTACAATATCTGAGTGTTCGTCCTTGCTAGCACAATATCATTGGGTTCTTCTGTCTCGGTCGTTCTTCCTAGGTCACTTAGAACTAATGTTCTATGAATGTATGGGTGTGGTATATCTCCTAGGTGATTTAGACTAGACCCGTTCATAAAGGCGTCCGCTATATGTGGATTCCTAGCTTACAGCCAGTAGCTGGAGCTCTCTCTGACCCTCCTTTGTATCACCAAACAGAGGCCTAGTGCACTAGTGTTACCTAGCAACGGCTAGATGCTGTATGCTAGCTTAGTTTGTTTAATTGATAGGCCTAAGTTCGCAAAAAAAAAAATAGCCAAATGGATGTGCATTGGGTGTTGCGCCGTCTCATCAGCTGGATGAATTTTTCGATATTCTCAGCCTTCAGGTCCTCATCATCAAGCATAGCGTTCCACGATGTCATAAAAAGCTCAAATGAAGGGATAGCAGCTGCGAGGAGCGGTGGATTCTCTGCGGACATCGTAGTTTGTACAGTATGCGGTTGCTGGATAAATAAATCAACTTGGTTGTGCCACACTATTCAACAGACTCATACCTGCAGAATCAATTCCATCAACTCCAAGCGACTCCAGTGCTTGTTTTCCAGTGGGTGGCGCAATAGACGGGCATCCAGGTTCAATGCAAAAAAGCGCATTACAGGCTGATTTCTCTGGGTCAATTAGGATAGGGATAGAGCAAGATCAACTCACCTGCTGCAAGCAGCGAAGCATATAAAACACTGAGTCCTATCGTGTCTTGACATCAGCCAAGACTGTTACAGAGGATCATTCAACCTACATGCGATAAACGAGTTAAGTTAGACCAATTTTGGGGAGGAGACCGAAAATTAACTGGTGTTTCAATCTCCTTACCGTCATTTTCGATGGTTACCTCTCTCCAAATTCCATCGATGTTTCCCTGACTGATGATATTCTGTAGTTCATCCTGTCATTGACCGGACTTCCGGATGAAAGCCACAGTCTTGCGTGCACAGTGCATTGGACCAGCTTTCCGCGTGAAATGTGTTGCTCGCATGATGACAGGTGGTGCATCGGATTTGGCCATCTCAGTCCCAGGGTTGGTGTCTGAGCTGGAATATTCTATGTCAACATCATCTTTCTCTATCACCTTGATAACAGCCTGTGAGCACAAGTTGATAATGTGCACAAAGCACCAAATGTAATTTTTCTTCTCATCAAAAGAGTTGTCAATGTCGTTCAGGAGAGTGCTGAGATAAAACATAAATGTCCCATTATTGGAGGCATTATCAAGCGTGAAGTGTCCAACCTGCAAATATTTCAGTGGGATCACAAAAAAATGAGTTGTTGAGACTGACTTTGTGAGTGATTTCTGCATTCTCCAATATACTAATGCAATGTGCTGCCCACTGTGAGCACCACAAATACGGCAAAAAGCCAACAAGGCTTGGTGCAACACGACTTGGTGGTCATCACCTCTTGGTCCAAGCCAATGGGATGTTATGGCAAGGTACGGATGCATGCCTTTACTGCCCCATATATCAGCAGTAAAGCTGATTCTCCCAATTAATGCCTTGCCAATATTAAGTCCCTGGTATTTAACGATTGACTGGAAATGTACTCACACTGAGAGTCGCTTTCAGCTCAATATAATATGCCATCCAGGCATCGAGCATGGAGTCAGTGAGCTTTGTATGATGGGGGATATCAGAGTCATTGAATGACTCCTGAAGAAGTAGCAATAAATCGCAAAACTCGTGGCTTTCAATACAATTGATGGACTGTGGAGTGTCAGACCTAACAACAAGCGCAATAGGTCAACTCACAAGATCATTAGTTACAAAAACCTTGATCAATTGGTTGGAGAACGCCTTCATGGAAAAAGGGATTCGTTGGAAAGCCTTGGCACGTTCTTCGTCGAGTTGCTTTTGGCTTGCTGCAGGAAGCTTGTTTTCTAGATCATGTTTGTTGATAAGTGCCAGATACTGGTCAATATGCTGCGATGTTTGGAGGTGCTTGCAGTGTGTAGTGAGACTAGAGCCGGAGACATAAATTTTGCTTGGGTAAATTCAGTACATTGGGGAGGATAAGCAGTTGAACTTCTTACGGCTCCCTGCACAAGCGGCACTTGTATGACCCATTGAGTGCACTCTCACCAAAGAAATAATTGCAATCCACTGACTTGTCAGATTTATTGACACCCTTCTTGTTGATCCAAGTGTATCCATCTGAGTTTGAGGTTCTCTTGAGCTGACCCTGGCGGCAGCCAAATGCTTAGTGTGTTGTCTGTCCCAAAGGATGTGCATTATCAGAGTCAGAGGAGTCCCCAGTTACTACCAGTGCTGACATATGGGGTGGATGGTGAGGGCACAGAATAACGGGAAAGTCCTCAGAGCCGGAAGCGTCCTCAAGATCTGAGCCCGCATGACCGGGCTCATGCAGCCGCAGACCAGGGCTAGCCATCGCAGTTTGCACCATCAACTGATCGGCCAGTTGGTCAGCCACACGATGCACTGGAGTTGGTGGAAAAAGCTCCTAGTAGCAGACATGAGTCATGAGTTGGAAAAATGATAGAAAAACACAACATACCATTGGAGTTGGTCCAGTGCACATTGCTGATTGACCTGAGACGGGTTGAAAAAATAAGAATCAAATAATAGTACCGACAAACCTGCTGCAGCTGCCCTGCCAGGCCGACGATCTGTTCCCGTCATATGACCCTGAGTTGCTTTTTCAGGTTGAGCAGCCTGCACGATGAAACATGCAAAATGCAAAGAAAACCTACAGGAAAGTCCTGCAAATCCCTGATGCTCTCCCGAACTCATGGCCTGAACAACAGCAAGAGGTGGGGGAACAGGAGTATTACGAGCTGTGGCAGCTGCCTGGGTTGTCTGACGCCTAGTGCGAGGAGCAGGTGCTGCATCCTGCGGAGCTGCTGGCTGCAGGAGTCAATGCTTGTGGTTGGTTGGCCATGCTTTGATGTCGTCGAGTTGCCATTGAAAAGGCGAGAGGTACTGACCAGCATTGTTTGATTGTCCCGATTTTTAAGTATATGGCTCAGGACAAAAATACTTTCGTGCAACGTACCCAGATGGTCTATCAACCAATTGCTATTGAGAATCTTTATCTGCTAATTGGGACGATGACAGATCATAGATTTAATATCACAATTCATTAGCATGATATGAAATGTTCCTGGAATCCATGAACGAAAGTCATGGTTTGGGTCAGATGTACCGTTATCTTGGCTGTGTCAGCAATACCGGATCCAACATAGTGACACTTTGCATCTTATCTTGATCTTATCAGCCTTCTTTTCAGCAACAGGCTCGTTTAAGATTAAACCGCAACGTTGGCAACGTTGGCCCAGTTTAAACCATTTTGGTTTAAACCGTAAGGTTGCCAACATTGGTTGCTGGTGTTAGCCTGGTTTGAACTGCCCGGTTTAAACCGGTTTTAAACCAAAAAAAGTGCACCCACTCGTGTTTTGTACAACAAAGCTGTGCAGAAAGGTGACCCGGTTTAAACCGGTTTAAACCATGGCTTAAACCAAAAGAAGTGCATCCACTCGTGTTTTGTACAACAAAGCTGTGCAGAAAGGTGACCCGGTTTAAACCGGTTTAAACCATGGCTTAAACCATGGTTTAAACAAAAAAAAGGGCATCCACTCGTGTTTTGTACAACAACAAGGAGCAGAAAGGTGAGTCTTGATCAGGTGAATGTTTAATATTAATAAAGTATTTCAAGCTCATAGTCAAGCGACCATCTTGAAGGAGATGATTGCTAGTGAGCAAAGAGCGGAAGACAGAGCTCAAGCAAGTGCTACCACTCCTGTTGCTCTCTACATCAATGTTGGAGTGAAACTTCAAGCCAGACAGTATGTTCCTCAACTTCTTCTATGCATAGATAAATACTAACTAATGAATCGATCAGGCGTGCTCTAAGAACAACACAGAATCCCACCAGTGAAGATGACCAGACACAAGATAGTGTGGTTGAAAAGCAATGTCTAGGGGCAGATATCAGGAAATGGCATCAGCAACAACAGCACATTTGTCCTCAGGTTCTCCCATCTGTAGTCTCAGAGCCCTACAAATCACCTGAATGGGAGAGGTTATTCTTGCCCTCCGACTTTACTAGCTCCGAGCGAACCAAATTAGGTCTAGAGACTTTGGGAGCAGAAGAACTCAAACTGCGGCAAGGTGAAGCAAATGATGCTCTATGTAGCTTGCGCGAACATATCCAACATAGTCAAGGTCTCACTTGCCTTTTACGGCCATGTGCCCGGATAAGGCGACAAACGACGCGACACCAGTAACTCCGCCCTCTCCCATCCTCCCATCCTCACGCCCTCTAGCTCTGCAAATGACCTCCCCAATGCCTCCACTACGCCCCAGAACACTCCCCAGGCGCATGTCGTGTCCATACGCGAGATCATCGCGGTGGCTCGTGGCCAGAAGAAGCACCCAACAGCCAACGGCTACGCATTGATTAACGCCAGCCTAGACCTCCTCAACACCATGCTCGAGGCTGGGAACTTCCTAGCCACCGCCCTCTCATCGTTTAAGACCAACCTTGTAGCGGACTTGCTAGCCGCCACGTCACGCGCTTCTACATTGTACGCTGCCACCGCCCGCGCCTTCCCCAATCCTTCTCCCCCTCCCGCGCCTATCCCTCCCAAGTCCCCGCTGGCTGTCAAACCCAACGAGCTCGTCATATCGCTGGACAAAACCACCAACGAGCTGCTTGCATGCCTGCTTCCGGAGATCAAGAACAAGGTGGAGACGGCTGCGGCGTCCACTGGCGCGGAGAAGCTGAAGGGGATTAAGCTGAAAGGTGTGAAGATTCTCCCGCGCGACCGGCTCCTCATCGCTGCCGACTCGGAGAAGACTGCGACGCTCTTGAAGCAGTCTGCTCCCCACTGGGTCCCCCGGCTCGCGAAGAAAAGCCACCTCGTCGTTCCTAAATGCGAGATCGTAGTAAACGGAGTCCCGCGCACGTTCGACCCCTCTTCCCCCCACGCTGCTCACGATCTCTACGCTAATAACCGTTCGTCCATCGCCAGCCCCTCTACCGTCACAGAAGTTCGCTGGCTGAACGCAGGAGCGCTCCGCGATCCGAAGAAGAAGGCTTCCTCTCTCCTCCTCACTCTCACCGATCCCCTCTCTGCCAACCTCTGCATCTCGCAGGGACTCGCCGTCGAATCCACGATCTGCTACCCACACCGTTACGAGGAATCCCCGACGCGCTGCTACAGCTGTCAAGGCTACGGCCACACTCAACACCAATGCAAAGACAAATCACCCACTTGCGCCCGCTGCTCGCTCCCACATCGCACCAGTGCCTGCCCCTGCGCGGGTCAGACTAAGTGCTCGGACCGCAAGCGATGCCCGCACTACTCTCCCCGCTGCGCGGCGTGCAAGGGCAAGCACGCATCCTTCAGCAAGGACTGCCCAGTCCAAGTACAGGAACGCGCCCTGCAGCACGAACGCCTCCGCTTCCGCATCTTCTTCGGTGACTTTGACCCATTCGACTCCCCTCCTCTTGACGATAGCGCCCCATTCTTCTTCGAGCCCACCTCCCCTGCCTCTCCCTCCCCTTCTACCCCCCTGTCATGAATAACGCACCCAATACCTACACCTCAGATTCACTTAGAATACAATCCCTCAATTGCCATAAATGCTACAACGTCCTTATCTCCCTACTTAACTCAACGAATCCATTAGACTACGACGTACTCTGCATCCAAGAACCCCCCCCTGACCTTAATAAATTTCCTTCACTCTCTTCCTCGCACTGGACCCGCCTCACTCCCACTTTTAAAACCAATTCTCCTAATACCTTACTGTACATCAATAAAACCATTCCCTCATCACATTATAATCAAAACAAAATAAAATCATCATACATTACATCTATCACTCTTACCTTAGACATACATACCATCCATCTATTTAGCGTATACAATCCCCCAGACTCAGACGATAATGCAATCAACACCCTCAAACTCTTCCTCTCCACGCTCTACCCTCTTCCGCTCAACCACTCCTTCATCATCCTCGGTGACTACAACAAACACCACGTCATTTGGACAGGGCCTAATTTCCCACATCGCACTGCCCGGAGCGACGCCTCTGAACTGATTGACATGATGGCCGTGTATGATCTCCACCAGCTCGTCAAAGCCGGCACCCCCACTTTCTACTCCACCCCGCATAACACATGGTCCACCCTCGATCTAGTCTTTGCCTCAAAGGAGCTGGCCGACCGTCTGGTGAAGTGTTCCACCCTCCCGGGCCATGGCTCCGACCACTTCGCCATCAACGTCACCTTTGACATCGCCGTTACCCACCGCGAAATCCCACTACGGCGTAACTTCCGCGACGCCGACTGGAAGGAATTCCCTGCTCGGCTGGAGGAGCATCTGGCTGCAAGTCCGCTGCCCCAGCTGCCTCTTTCCACCCGCGAGGATGTGGACGAGTACACCAACTCCCTCACGCGCGTCTTCACGAGCGTGCTGGAGGAGCACGTCCCCCTCTCACGCCCGTCACCGTACGCCCGCCGGTGGTGGAACCAGGACCTCACCGCCCTGCGCAAGGAATACAACCATGCTCACCGCGCAATTGCCAAGGACGACCCCACAGATCCTAGTTGGGTCTCAATGCGCAACGCGCGGAACAAATACCACAGCGCTATTCGCCGCACAAAGCGAGCCCACTGGCGACGCTACATCATGGACCTCCCGCGCGTCGACATTTGGAAAGCGGTGAAATACACGATGCCGGACACCAGTGCCCCATCGAATTCCCGCATTCCCGATCTCACCGCGCCGGATGGCAGTATCGCAACCTCCCCTGCGCACAAAGCCCGGGTTCTCCATGGCAAGTTCTTCCCCCCTCGCCCAGCGATTCCCCCTCCCGCCGCCGAAACCCTTCCCATTCCCTTTCCTGCCCCTGCCTTCTCCCTCGAACACATCCTCCGAGCGATAGGCAAGATCTCCCCATGGAAAGCACCTGGCCCGTCGGGCATACCCAACGTCGCCATTGCTGCAGCCCGGGAAGTTGTTGCACCCCTCCTCCTCGTCATCCTGGAGGCGGGCCTGCGCATCGGCTACTTCCCCGCTGCCTGGAAGATTTTCCTCACCGTCGCCCTCCGCAAGCCTGGCAAAAGCGACTACACGGTCCCTGGCGCCTACAGGCCCATTGCGGAGGAGGAAGGGCTGGGAAAGGTGATAGAGTCGGTGCTTGCGGACTGGCTCTCCAGCTTCGCAGAGGCGAACGGGCTCCTCTCCCCAAACCAGTTCGGTGGGAGGCCGGGAAGGTGCACAGTAGACACCCTACTGAAGATCACCCAGAAGGTCAAGGACGCGTGGCGGGTTGCCAAAGTCGCGAGTGCGTTACTGATGGATGTATCCCAAGCCTTCCCCTCCGTCAGTCACGTTCACCTCCTCCACCGCCTGAAGACGAAGCGCGTCCCCAAACAAATCATCAACCTCCTTGCCAGCTTCCTCAGCGACCGCTCCACCACGCTCATCTTCGATGACCACCGCTCCACACCGTGCCCCGTGTCCAACGGCCTCCCTCAAGGGTCGCCGTTGAGCGCCCTGCTCTACCTGATCTTCGCGGACAAATTTCTGGAAGGCGGCACGGACGGGTACATCGATGACAACACGCACATGGAGGTGGGATTCACCACCGAGGACAACGTCACGACGCTACGCGCCCACATGGAGGAAGACGCCCTTCCCCGCGCAAAGCGCCTGGGATTGGACTTCGACCTACCCAAATTCCAGCTCATACACTTCGTCTCCCCCCGCCGTCACCGCGATCACTACCACCCCATCCCCCTCATTATCGGAGGCAATACTATCGAGGCATCCGAGTCGGTCAAGCTCCTCGGGGTCGTGCTCGACTTCAAGCTCTCCTTCCGCAACCATGTCGAGTTGGCTCAGAAACGCGGCACCAAGGCCATCCTCGCCCTCTCCCCCATCTCCTCGCCCTCCTTCGGACTCCCCCACTCGTACATGCGACAGTTGTTCCTCACTGTCGTGGTACCCCGAATGGAGTACGCACTACCCGTCTGGTACAAACCGGTTTCCTCGAACGAGGATGCACGGCGATCTGGAACGGTATGGGTCACGAAGGCGCTAGGCAAAGTACAGCGCCACGCCACGAGGCTAATCACAGGCGGACTCCGCACAACGGCAACGGATACGCTCGACTTCCACTCCAACCTCCTCCCCATCCACATCCGCCTCAACCGCTCGGCGTTCAACGCTGGAGTACGCCTTGCCTCCCTCCCTGCATCCAACCCTGTCTGCCATATCGTCCGCAGGTGCCGCTACATCCCCCGCTACCACCGATCCCCCATCCACAACCTCCTCGCCGCCTTCCCCATCCTCTGCAGAAACTTCGAAACTGTCGACCCCCTCTCGTTGTCGACACGCGCACCCGCGGAAGCGCTGACGGCGCATATCGCGGCCTCGAAGGACGAAGCGGAGCAGGACATGGAAAGGGTGACGCGCAAGGGAGGATTCTGTGTGTTCACGGATGGCTTGGGGTACGAGGGAGGAGTTGGTGCAGCAGCGGTGGCGATGAGGGGAGACGAGCTCGGCACACACAGGAAGGTACACCTCGGCCCTCTCACGGAGCACACAGTGTTCGAGTCGGAGGTAACCGGGGCAATCCTTGCCCTGGACATCGTCGCGAGCGTTCCACGCCTCACCCAAGTCGACATCTTCATGGACTGCCAACCAGCGATCCGGGCTATCACCTCCACTCCCAAGGCACAACCAGGCCAGTACCTCATCGCCGCATTCCACGCTTCCCACCGCCGCCTCCTCCGCGCTCGCTCCACCCTCTGCATCCGCATCCACTGGGTCCCAGCCCATGTCGGAATCGCCGGTAACGAGGCGGTCGACAAGCGCGCGAAGGAAGCAGCCCTCGGCACCTCCACCGAGCTGACCACGAACATCAGGGTCTTGCATGCACCACTCCCGGTCAGCAAGGCTGCTGTGATTGCAGCCGGCGCAGCGTCGTTCAAGGAGCGCTGGGTGTCGGAGTGGAACATGTCCCCACGACGCCTTCGCCTCTCCCTGCTCGGTGACACAACCCCCAGCATCGCTGTTGCAGGGATGTACAATGACCTGAGCCGCCCCCAAGGCAGCGTCCTCACCCAGTTGCGTACGGGACACATCGGGCTCAATGCTTACCTCTACCGTTTCCACCTTGCCCCCAGTCCTGCCTGCCCACTCTGTGGCGCTCCCGAATCCGTTTCCCACTTCCTTCTACTCTGCCCGAAGTACCGTCGCCAACGTCTTAGAATGATCGTCAAACTAGGCACGGCGCGCCTCTCAGTGGAGCTCCTCCTTGACACGAAGGCCGAATTTGGCCCCCTCTTCACCTACGTCCGCGAGACAGAGTGTCTCGAAAGATATGTTCTCTAATTTCCTTATTCCTCCTACTTCCGTCCCTCGCCTTCTTACTTTTACTTTACTGCACGTCTCCATTATACTGTCTCATAAACCATCTTGCACCTGTACAAAATTCACCCCCACCATCATAGCTTAGCTTTCTTGTTACACCCCAAGTACGATCCCCCCTTCATGCCCATCCTCCCCGCCCGCTAGTACAACATCACGATATCTTGTAAAGTGCCACATGGGCCCCCAGGGGCCCACGCGCACTATAATTGAAAATGAATTGAATTGAATCCAACATAGTCAAGCCCTCAGACAACACAAGAATGCTCGTAATAATGCTGTTCATGGTCAGGCAAAGAACACTCGAGCAGTGCAAAAGATCAAGGATGTCCAAACTAGGATCCAGAATTACGTCAAAAAGTGCCAGCATGCTCATACTGCAATGATTGCCCTTGGATGCAATCCACAAGACCCAAAGTTTGGATTTCCAGAGCTGAGGGATGAGTATCTTTACACAAAAAAATGTAGATGAGCCACACAAGCTAGGTGATGGAGGAAAGGTTGAAGGCTGGATTTGGCGACAGGGCCATTATGGAAACTTGTCTCCTGCAGAGGAAGTCGAATATGTCTTTGATTGTAAGTCAAGCTATCTCATGTATTGTTTTAGAGCTCATCATTGTATAGCGGCAAGAGTACAATGGCACCATGCTCATGCAGATATGGAGCGATGGCAAGAAGAAGTTGAAATTCTGGGCCAAGAGTTCTGTCGTGCAATTCAGGGATTCAACAAAATGGAGGCTACCTGGACTGCTCTTGCTCATGATCATGAAAATGAGCCAGGAAAAAAGGTTTATGCATTGAAGGTTGCAGGTATGTATCGACAGATGGGAAAGATGCATGAGAGCAATTCAAAAAGGTTGGTGGCACTTGGCCCAAGGCTGGAGTTAGTCTTGCCCAGCATATCAAATCTGAGCGCCCAGATCCAAAAATTGATTGGGCAGCTGTTATAGCAGAGGATAGTTGAATATATATATATTTTTGATTGATATAAGCAGATCTGACTCTTGACTAAAAAATATGAGTCAAGCTTTTTTTGGTTTAAACCACTGTAAACTGATCTGGTTTAAACCGGTTTAAACCAAAACAGATCTGACTCTTGACTAAAAAATATGAGTCAAGCGTTTTTTGGTTTAAAGCGGTTTAAGCTGTTTTGGTTTAAACCGGTTTAAACCAAAACAGCTTAACCATCTGTAGTCTATTATATAAAAAACAAGTTGCCTATAGGCTTGGTTTAAACCAGGCAAAGGTTGGCAACCTTGTGGTTTAAACTCAAACGAGCCTACAGTACTTCTTTTATGCGCCACCACCACTCGCATCTTTCCACTTCTGAGAAAATCCATCCTCCTGGTTCATGGTGTGTTCTGAATGATATCAAATTAATGAAATATTCCGCAGTCTACAGATATGAATGTCACGGAAGAACAGTATCCCAGTTTAATGTACTTGATCCAACCAACCACAGGCGGTGAAACACCTTTTTTTATGTCGGGCTCATGAAATGAAATGCCCCTGAAAGATATGAAATGGTGGGGAGAGTTGTTGGCATCAGAGGAGGTAATTCTGTGCTGGCAGCAGTTCGGCAGAAACTTACCAGAAACCCCACACAATGCGGGTGTGTGAAGCCATAATGAAGCCGTTTAATTCCTGGGACTTCAATGTGGAATATGCATTGAAATCCCATGAATCTCAACGAGGTGGAGGTCAAAACGTGCTAAAAGTGCAATCTAGAGTGCGAAATTGTTCTGAGGTCTTACTAGGCACTTGAGTACTTGTCTATATAAATGTTGAGAAGAGTTGCCTGGTGTCCCAAACGCACCCCACAGTCTGTGCAGATGATATCTTTGACCAAATTCTCTTCAATATCAGCCTTCATCTCGGATAACCCAGCAGTAGATCACTTTTGACCATTCATTGAATGAAGCTTATGGCTTTTAGAATTCAGTGTGATGGCTGAGTGCTATCCCTCAAACTCATACTTTCAGGGAATGGCTTCGCATCGTAGACAGAAATTTACCCAAGGACCCTTCCTTCCAGAAATTTATGGAGATCATTGCGACCCTTGATTCCGAATTCCTCAATGATATTTCAGTTATCCAAGGTTCCGCCAACAATATACTATTCGCAAAGGCCTTCAAAATTATGGACCTGAATGTAAGTAGTCCAAATCTCAAATGGAACCCTGTTGAATGTGAAATAGGGCATGCTTGACGTAGTGGTTCACCACCTCTGCCACCGTGCAGCACAAGAGGTGGCATTCTATGCCACAATGCCAAGTCTCAGACTGCTCAGGGCGCTTTCTTGGACCGGTGGGCTTTTTTTGCGATGGGTGGCCCCAGTCCTCGTAAAGCGCAGATGTTGACTCAGATGATGAGCTTCCTGATCTCATTGATGCCTATGAATTGTAGTTAGTTTAGAATTCAATTGTTACAGTATGCATCCTATTGAGTGGACAAGGTAGATGAGGAATATGAATGTTCTGTCCCAGTAAAGTTGGAGGAATGACGAGAGTTATGAGAGTGGGACTTGGCTAATGCCATCATTAATGGGACTCAGCTCCGCTAACTTTGGCTAACCCATCATTAATGGGACTCGGGCCAGCGCCATATTATTCTGGGAGATCCGACCACTCATTCTTGCACAAAAAACCCCCAAACGAGGGCTGAACTGTAGCTAGATGTATAAATTCTGGTATTATTGAACTCAAAATCCATGTTTGTGGCAGAAATGCAGTCACTTATTGTATACCAGTTGATCACACTATGGTGTTCTAATATATAATGAGTATGCTCACTATATTAAAGAAGAGCAGCCTGGAGCAAAAATCTAGAGAATCCTGGCAGTACTGAATCCACGAGGAATATTTTGGCTGAAAACTTACAGAGAACATCATGATGGCAATTATATTTTTGTCAGATTTGGCTCCATAGAAGTGGTTAAGATATGTTTAATATCAGGTTCCAGTCATCTATTTGTAGCCAGAGCTTGTGGGGGAGGCTGCATAAATACGGGATTCCAGCTTTATGATCATTTTGATCATAAAGCTGGAATCCCGTATTTGGTGGCTATGCATGTCATTACCTTTGATTGCCTTGATCACCACCGTGAGCGGCATCCTCAGAAGTGACAGTGTTAAGCAAGTCCCATTCTTGATGCAGTGTGAGTCCCACTCGCAATGGCCAAATGTACTTCTCTATGCATTCAAATTGAAAAATGAGGATTACACACAGCCCCATTCTGCGCTAATGGGGACCAGAGGAGCAGGCCTCTCGCATTTGACCGGAATGAGGTATCTACTTTGTTGGAATTGAAATTCATTGACCATCCCACATTTTCTCTGGCAAAACCCGACTCCAAGTCGACTTGAGTGACTTGAAGTTGACTTGCGTTGACTTCGGAGTCAAGTCAAGTCTTGCATGTGACTTGACTTGACTTGACTTGAGTCGACTCCACTAAGTCAACTTGGGGCCCTCCGAGTCGAAGTCGCAGCAACACTAGTCATCAGTGACAGAGGGACACTTCATGCAGGACTTGTTGAAACTGTTGGGGATCAAGTCAAACGCATCCACCACGTATCATCCTCAAACAGATGGACAAACTGGGCGGGTTAACCAGAATATCGAGCAATACCTCCGGGTTTTCACCAACTTCTTACAAGACGACTGGGTGGACTGGTTAACTCTCCCAGAGTTTAACCACAACAATCAAGTGAGCAAGACCATAGGTTTCAGCCCTTTCTTCATGACCATGGGCTTTCATCCGCAGAAGGGGACGGAACCCCAGTTGGAGGTGCCAACCGAAGAAGCCTCGAAATTCGCAAACCGGATGTCTAAAGTCTGGGAGGAAGCTGGCACCGCTATGCGGGCAGCCCAGGAGACAATGAAGAGGTTCTACAATGCAAAAAGGCAGACAGACCCAGGCTATAAACCTGGGGATAAAGTCTATCTCCCTGGAGCTAACCTTATCACCCACCGCCCTACGAAGAAGTTTAAGAAGTTTGAAGACCGTCAGTATGGGCCCTTTGAAGTGGTTCGGAAAGTGGGAGTGATATCTTATGAGCTGAAGCTCCCGGCATTGTAGAAAGTCCACCCTGTCTTCAACACCATCTTCCTGCAACCATGGGTCCCTCCCGTAGCAGAACACCAGCGACACGACAATCCCCCTCCTCCAGACGTGGTAGACGGGGTGAATCTGTACGAAATTGCAGAGGTCTTGAAGATACGGGTCAACAAACGGCATAAACGTTTACAATACCTCATTCAGTGGGAAGGGTACGGGCCGGAAGATAACACTTGGGAACCACTGGAACACTTGGGAGAATCCACGGAATGTCTCGAAGAGTTCTACCACAAATACCCGACCGCCCTGAAGGAGACAACCCAAGGCAGAAAATGGGCTATCACCGGAGTGGACCTGTGGGCAAAAAAACAACGATGAACATGAAACCCGAGGCAGGTTTCACCTAGAGGGGGGCTAATGTCATGAACCGACTTTTCATTTCACTTTAGAACCCAAACAATCCTAACAACCCGATCATTGATCAGATCAACTATCTGATCAATCGAACCATAAGTTCCCTTTTGGGACTTCAATCAGTTCCCCAACATACCGGGTTCCCAATCACCCCCTTTACGCTCATATACCCCTTCATCTATCTTTCATTTACCCTATCCATCATGATCTGACATGGTACCTTAGCTACAGCCCCTAGGCCTTATAGTATATAATCCTATTGTCCTGTACTTTACACTATTCTAGTCTAAACTCCAGACTTATTTGTTTGACCTTATCATGCTTCAGTCGCCCTCATCCCTTCAGAACCTGGAATCTGCTCTCTACTGACAGTAAGGTCTGGTGATGTACCACACAACATTTGATTGTCTTTGCCTAGTTAGTTTTGAGCAACACCAAAAGCAAAGGTCAAGGCATATATTGCCATATGTGTTGACTTTTTGCCCCGGTGTGAAATGTCAGATTGAACTCCTTTAGCTGAACCTCCGGTCTCCAATATACCAACAGAGTCGGCTGATACTTTTGATCTTTGAGGAATTGACCATGGGTCCAGCCAGCACACTCTACCTCTGGGCCAAAGGTCGCAAACATGAACACAACCTTGTGCTTATGACCTGGCTGGCCTACATACGGTAGATAATGTCCCATTTCATCACAGATCTACAGTGCCACTGATCCACTTATATCCAATGTGTATAAAGGAATAAAACAATTACTCTGTACAAACATACAAAATTTAGGATTCCATTGCAAAGGGGAGTCAATCCACCAATAATCTCTCCAACTGGTTGATCTGTTCAGTGAACTGATGTTGTAGCTTATTCCAGTAGCCCAATTTTTTTCCTTCACCTTCTGGTCTGTGAATTTTGTCTGCCAACTCTTCCAGAATTCTTGCAATACTTTCCACAATGGTCACCTTCATTGATGAGGAGCCTTCACCATCAACAGAACTATTCAATGAAATTTCTTGCTTAGCTAGTACTGCACCTTGGATGAGGGAATTTCGAAGAGGGATAAAGAAGGCCTCTTTGAATTCTGGGGTGATGTAAGGAACTTTGTATTGATAAGTTTGGCATACCACCAGACTAGTGCAGTGCAACCATGTGGTCAGCTCTTTAATGCTTGATACCACAGAAAAATTAAATGCCTCCCAAAAACCAGACAAGGCAGTGTATGTGAACCCTAGGGCTTGATTACGAGGTGAGAGGAATACATATTCACTGGTGGACACATTCCAAAGTTCAGTGAGAACAGAGGTATAACTTTCAACCCAACACCACTCTGATTGAAGGAATATATAGATCCAAGAACCCAGTTCTTGCTGGAGATATGGCTGCCACTCAAGGTCTTTTGAGAGAGTATGACCCAGCTGAATGTATTCATCACAATTCCAGGCAGGGTGTTGTACAGCCAAGCGAGATAGGAACCCCCAAACAGAAGCTTTTTGCAGAATTGGCCTCAGGTCAGGATCCTGAAACCAGTTCACAACATTTCGCTTCAATAATATGAAGCTTGCAGAACTAGAAATGATGTGGTCAAATGAGAGTGCTTGGAGGACAAGATAGATGTGGTTCTTGCAAGGGGCAAGATCATAGTGATGTAGAGCATGCAGAAGACCATCAACACTGGCCAGAGATTCATGATCCCATTTGTCATCCTTGGTAGGGATCACATCACTTTTCAGAGCTTCATAGACCCAGGTGACTGCAGAAGGATGTTTGAAAGTTCTCCTTGGCTGGAACTGGAAATCACTGGTTAGTCCACCAATAAATGGCAGAACAGCTACCCATCCATCAATCTGCGAGAGCAAGCTGTAAAAATCATAGAGTACAGATTCATGCTGATTCAAATTCCATTTCCTTCGGCTACTCCTTGCCAAATGTTCAGTTGTCCTCATGATATGAACCACAATATTCATGCTGATATGATTTGATTTGAGTTTTGAAATAACTTTCATGAGGAGTTGTTCAAACAATTGTTTCTGGAATTGGCTAGAGCAGAACATCATCAAGTGCTGCAGATTTTACTTCAACCATTCTCACCTCTTGTCCATCCACATTGCATCACTGCGGCTCACATTACCATCCAACAGAAGTGCATAAACACAGAAGAGGTAATCAGAAAACTCTGAACAGTCCAGAGCCACTGTAATGCCGTTCAACTGCAGAAGAAAGTCTTCTAAATAGCCAATATGATCATGCACATTGCAGCAATGCATTGGGAGGGCCTGCAGAATCCATTTCAAGTCCATGGAATTTGCCAGATTCAACAAACAGTAGTCATAGTTGGATGCCAAAACATGCAGAACATTTTGTAGGTCAGGATGGGCTTTCTCCAAAAATGAATATATAATGAGTTTTGGTGCAGACGGGTTGGCACACCACAATGTGTAGTAGGCTCGCCCAAGTTGGACTGCACATTGATCCATCTCATCTCGGATACTGTGCAAATGCACCTCAGTATCAGATACCTGGTCATAATCAAAGCACATAAGAAGGTTTTCTTGTAACCTGTTTAAATAGGGCTTGGCATCCATTATGCTGGGCCAGTGCAGGTCAATCACCACCTCTGCAGCCTGCATGAGTATAATTGGATCTGTTGAGGTCTCCAAAACCCAGGACACTGCGCAAACTCCGGGTGATGGTTGAGATGGTGGAAAGCATGAGGTTTGAGGCAGTCCTGCTGGCATTTTTGGTTCAGCAGGCTCTGATTGTTGTTTGCTGAAGTATGGGAGGAGAACGGAGGGGAGATTAATGCAAGACAAGCACACCACACAGACATTGTTAATGAGAGCATGGTATGGCTTTGCCATCCACTTGAAGACACCTCTTGATTTAACATACAGGCTCCAGGGGAAAATATAAGCCATGAACTGTGCCAGGGGGGTTTGGTATGGAGAATCTGGAAAGGTCATAGCAGAGACAAGGAGTAAAATGTATGACACAGTTCCAAATGATATCAATCCCCAGGCAATAAAAGCCAGGACATGATTTATTTCCGACAGATATGCAGAGAGAGCCCCAGCAAATAAAAACAGTGCAAGTTGAAGGAGTAGAGGAAATGCCTGGATGATCATTTCAAATTTCCATTTTCGCATACCATCCAATTTCTGCTGGTGCTGAAGGCCCCTTGTTTCGATTGTGCCCTGTTTCTCTCCTGCTGAATAGCAGGTCAGCCATTGTTTCCCAAGAACTGCCAGTAGAGCTGCAAATAGTGTTGCACCTAGACTGAAGTAGAGGAGGCTTAGAGCCGCAAGCATAATACGGGAAGGATCAGGAAATTGAGGTTGAATCTGGATGATAAATGCCGAATCAACTGCAGAGAAAATACCAGCCTGAGAATGGCGTAAATACATGCCACACCAAGTGAATGGGATCTGATACCCACAAAAATCAGGGTTGAATCCAGATCGGTACTGTATCTTTGCAAAAGCGCCTTGTCATGTTCATCTGCAAGGGTCTTGTATCTCTTCCAAAATGTCGTCTTTTTGTCTGGGGTTGGCCATGGTTTCGGCCTGAGCTCTTGGACTAGTCTGGAGTCTCGAGAGTTCAGTTGTGAGTCCAATCTACAAGTTTATTCACCTGTTTGTCTGTTCTTTCTGTTCCTTCAGAAAATCAGCGAAACAGGCCTGCAGGGCATTAATCAGTCTATGTCAGCATGTTATTGGTTAGTCTAGAGGTGCACACGAGTCAAGTTGTGCACCTCTCGTTGTCGGTCAAAGATTGAATGGCTGCATTGTCGTTGGCCGACATGGTGGAAGCAGGGGAGGAAGCAGGGGAGCAGCAAAGAGGTCCTGTACCGCAGCGCTGGAAGTAGATTATTATCAAGCTGCGGACTCAAGGCTGTACATTGCCGAAAAGACATAGTTTTCACATAAAGCTGTTTCCGCCAATCGTGGAGGGGAATAAAAATAAGAAGCTCTCACGGCAGCTTATTTTGGGTGATCGGATGTACAGCAATCGAAAACTTACCCCCAGTAAATACCATTCGCGACCTAGTATTGTTCGCGACTCAAACAGAACAAGGTGTCACAAGAAGCTCGAGCGTTTTGAACTTGGTCTTCCAAGATTTTACTCATTCACAGAATGTCGTGTCCGCGTGTTGGGGGAATTGACCCGGTCCGCGAGGAGGTGAATGCAGGGTGCGTTGAGGACAGCCTGAACCTGAGCGTGACACAGTTATTCTTCTCTGAAGGTTAGACGGAGGGTCTCAATCCCTAAAATGGCAATCCCATTTTGGGACAATCCCTGCTGCCTGCATGCATCCTCTATCTCCCCTCCTGTCACAACACGGACTCTCTACCACACACGCACGCGGCAGATCTTGTAGAATCAACACAAAAATGAGAAATCCGCCTAGTCCGTAAATAATACAATAATTACCCGGGCGAGCGTCGCTGAGTCGAGTCTAGTCTCAGTGGACCACTCGTTATGCTCCCCAAGACTCGAGAGAATATAATGAGACGTCTCGCCCTCCAAACACTCGAGATTCGAAATTCTCGTGACACTCCTCTCATCCTGACTCAATGCGACGACGGGATAGCGGGAACTTCACACTTGCCTCGACGCCAACAAGTTCCCCGGAGTCGGCACAGAAGGAAACTCCACTGTAGTCTCCCACCGAGACTCCGCGCAGCCACCCTGGCTCCAAAGGAAAAGCAAAGAAAACACAATGAAACGGAGGAACGCTCACAGACTGCTCCATCCGTGTGAATAGCGCCGCGCCGTACGAGTGCACGAGTACGCACCCGTGCACTCGTAGTAGTAGCCATGCACAAAGGTACCGTCAACATGCTGTCCATCGACTCGAATTGCTAGGTGGCAACAAATACAGGGAGGGGAGTGAAAGTAGGTGCGTAGGACGACAGGGGAGGCGGGGAACGCGCCTGTCATGCTCTACGACGACATCGTCCGAAACGCCTAACGCAACAAGGACGAAGGCAGATGTGCCAACACTGGCCCGGGAACGCAAAATGCCAAACCACTTGGCACCTCCACCCGACCGTACCCTGACTTGGACCGGAAGCACCCAATGACGCTATGGAACCGCACGCGCGCCCACAGGTGCTCTTCTCGCGCTCGCGTTCCACCCAGCTCAGCTCGAATCCAGGCCCAAACCCAAACCCAAAATTACCCTTGAAGAAAATGCGAAAAGCGGAGAATAATGAGTGACGCACCCCCTTGGCATACAGGCTCAAAAACGTGCGGTGAAGACGAATGGAAGAGAAAAACTCACATTTTGTGATAATGATTATAGCTCCCGCCCCTCGTCACTCAGAAAGCATCTTGCCGCCGACCTGTGTGCGCGCAAATACTCTTTTCAGGACGCGAGAAAGAGGGGGAGAGAGTGGAAAGCGCGAGGGCAGCGTCTGCCAAGTCCGCCAGACGCGTCACGCAAGAATGTGTTCACGTCTCTCGCCGGAGATTGACAGACTGCCGCACCGCGGCCACGCGACGACGCGTCTCTCTCTCTCCATACGCGTCTGCAGGGCCGAGGTATGCATCGATGTGAAGAAGCGAAGTACTCGTGCCCGTCCGCGCGCGAAAAAATGCGTAGCACTCACAAGCATCTCCGGATACATCTTCACAAACTCCTTCACCGGTCCACAGCGTCGGGACGGTCGCATTGCGCGCGGGGAGGACGATCGTGGCGGAAGCCTTGCGCGCGGGCGGAAGGCATGCGCCGTTTGCAGAGGTGGGATCCGGGACGAGGTAGTACGTTTCGGGCACGGGCGTCTTGTATTGGGGCCGTGCCAGACTTTCTGTTACTCTGGCGAGGTGGAAGCGCCCCAGGAGCCCTTCAAAGCATCAAAGGACGTGGCGCGGCCGTAGCGCCGAGTCGTGCGAGAAGGAGATGATGTAGTGTAGATTTATCTATGGAATAACTCACTGGCAGTATCGTAAAATAATACTTTCTTTTGTGAGATAGCGGAGAGGGACGAGGATAGTCAAGGCAAGAACGATGTATCTCGTTTTTGCCATCTTTGAACAAAATGAATGAGGGAAAGTGGGAACGAAGCAGTGAAGACGTGACGCTGATGTGACATGTCGGCTCTATCGGCCTCTACTTAGTGATCCGCGATCTATGTTGAGGCCGGGTCTCTACCTGACCAAAAGCTGTTTCCTGATGGTGAACCGCACATCTTGGTCTCGACTCCCATCTCAAATTCTCCTGAGATATTTATGAGCAGAGAGGGATCATGGGGAGTTGCTTAACGATTTCATGGAGCTATTCTCTGAGGTAGTTGGATCCATATCATCCCAACATTGATTGACACGCCTCAAGTATTTCGAGACTGAGACTGGAGTCTGCTATTTTACTGACATCGATACTAGACCAAGAAATCGAACGTGGGGTTCGGTACACAGCCAAGCTTCTTACAATTGCTTGGGAACTTCGGTGGCATTCTGCCATGGGGTTCGACTCCCCGCGTTGGAATAATCTTGCCCAAGGTCCTGTCTTTTTTGGTTCTTTTGCGTGCAATTTTTTCATTCGCTCGCTCTTATTTCCTCTTTACAGTCCCACACAAAAAATGCTTCAATTTGAATCGCGGATTATCGTTGTATTATCGGACGTAGTGGATGACCCACCACCAGGCTTGTCTCTACACCAAGCTCAACCTTAGCTGGCAGTCCAGGATTCGACTCCCCGCCCTCGAATAAGTTGTCGCATTATGTTTTTTTTTTGTCGGCTCTCCATTTTCGTTCATCCACCCTTTCTTGTTCACGGTGCGCACAGAAAAACCCAACCGCCTTCTTTTGTGAGCTGCATTAATCACCGCAAATTATTCATTCATCTCACTCGTACCTCCTCATTTGAATCCGTTCCGACTCTTTCCATCTAGAGATCGCGAGTTCAACCAGCCGTCCAATATTTTTCAACTCGTCGACGCGGCCACCCCAACTTGAAGTCTCCTAACAGTGAATTGAAGCTAGGCCAAGAAATCGAACGTCGTGTACGGTACACAGCCAGGCTTCTTGCTCAGAGATTGACACCACTTACTTGGAAATTCGGGGTTCGACGCCCCGCGTTCGAATAAGTTCGCTTCGTCGAGCAGGTATTCTTTTTTGTGGGTCTCCACCTTCATTCCTTCACCCCCTGAACCCTTTCCTTTCCCATCACGGTAGCCACAGAAAACCACAACTCCCTTCTTTCGTGAGCTGCATTATTATAATCACCACAAATTATTCATTCGTCTCACTCGTACCCCAGCATTTTGAATCCGTTAAAGCCTTTTATTCTTCCCATTTTCACTCACTCCCCGTCTTTTCCTTCACACTTCGCAGAGAAAATCACCACCACCTTCTTTCTCTCTAGAGCTGTCCCCGAGCTGAACCACAATGTTGTCCAGCTCACTCATCGACGCGGCCCCTGACTCACTACGTTCAACCCCCACCTGGACAGAGTTTGACCAGCTGATCCAGATAATGGCCAGGTCTGGCCAGCTTTGTGGAGGTCTTCCTAGCCAGCTGGAAAGACCCCTATATAGCTGTCTACACAGACCTCCACAAAGCTGGCCAGACCTGGCCATTATCTGGATCAGCTGGCCAAACTCTGTCCAGGTGGGGGTTGAACATAGTGACTTCAAAGCTCCTTCCTAACATTGAATTGAAACTAGACGAAGCACTCGAGCGTCGTGTATGGCACACATCCCAGCTTCATCATCCTCTCACAATGGTACCCATCGGCAATCCGGGGTTCGACTCAACGCGATCGAATGTTGGTTCCCCTGGTCGTTTTTATTTTGTTTTCATTTCCTTGGGTCCAACTTTCGAGCTTCACCATCCACCACGCTGTTCGGGTTTACCACGATACCTTTTGAACCACAGGTCAATTTTCCTAGGATGTCCGACTTCATTGCATGTCCACACTTTTCACATCGAAACTACGCTAAATAATCGAACGCAGCGTTTTACACACAGCCAGGCTTATTAGCTGCTGTCACAAACCATAGCCAGCAGCTCGGCGTTCTACCCCCGCGTTCGAAGTTCAGGTAATGCTTCTTTTATTCACTAAGCCTTTCGTTTTCTTCATGGTTGGCGCAGAAAACGACAACTGCTTTCTTTCGTTGCGTTAATCACCACAAATTATTCATTCGCCTCACTCGTACCCGGTACCCCCGCATTAATTTTAGGATATGATCTCTCTTTTTTCTCTTCCCGTTTTCACTCACTCACCCTGTCTTTTTGACTTTTATTCATGGTGCGCACAGAAATTCACAACCGCCTTCTTTCTGCCCAGAGCCGATCCTGAATTCAACCAAGACATCCAATATTCTTCCACTCCCTCACTCGAACCGGCCACCCCAACTCGAAGTCTCCTTTCGAACATTGAATTGAAAGTAGGCCCAGAACTCGAACATCATATGGTACACAGCCAGGCTTGATCGTCTTGCCGCAGTGCTAGCCATCGAAAATCTGGGGTTCGACTCCCCACGTTCGAATGACTCATGTAATATTCTTTCTGGTACTACATTTTCTTGAAAACCCCACAAAGAGTCCGGAAACGGTTCAACTTCAGCATATCACATGTGTAAAACCCTAGTCTGCCCGCTTTACATCATATCTGATTGGAAAGGCGGCCGGGAAACTCCGATAAAGTTTCCACGGTTGCTGCATGGATTTTTCGGTTTACCAAAAGGTATGGGTTAATACGCGGTTTTCGGCGATGCCCCGACGCAAAAGATTTGCAAAGCAAGCGTGGGCTGTGGCGGCGTGGGGAGCTGGCGGCGGTCATGCTGGTAGCTATCCGTCTTTTTCGGTCTCAATTGCGGTGCTCTTCCAACGCGACCCAAGACGGGGCGGAATTTTTTCTCTGCCTACCGACTGGTTTGGAAGGGAAGCAGACGAGACGTGGCGCCGTACTGGTATTTACCTCATGTAATGATACTCACCCACACCCACGGACCTTTGTTTCCGTTAGTGTTCTAGCGCCCATTCTCTTCCTTTGGCATTTAGGATGAATCCGCCACCGTCAACTCAGGGGAAACGGTGTAAGAAAAGTACAAGACCTAGATGCTCGGCATCAATCGGACCCTGGGTTCTGAAACGAAATGCGCGCCACTTTGATCTATTATTGTACATCGTTCGGCCTCATGGTCTGGCGGGCTCTTCTCCGTCTCTGGGCAAAGTTGCGTTTATTCGTAAACTTTCAATTTTCGCTGTTCACTGTCCACAGCTTTACTCTTTCCTTTTCAAGTGCCACGTTGTTGTATCTATTTCAAGGGGCCCTTTCTAACTTGGATAAGGTTAGCCATTTTGTTCACTCCTCTTTATTTCCGTATGTATGCCGTTCCAAATGCACTTTTATTATTCCCCCTCTTTTTTCAGTTTTCCCCCTCTTTTTTCGTGAATTTTCGAAATTCCCCCCTCTTATTTCCAAACTTTGAGACCTCAAAGGAGTGGGGGATTTATCTTGTTTTCCCCCCTCTTTCATTGGGCAAAAAAAAATCCCCCCTCTTTTATTGCAACTTTGAAAATCCCCCCCTCTTTTTGCAGCTCGAAATTTCCCCCCTCTTTTATTTGGAGATAAATTTTTTTATTGCGCAAATAGAGGCCTATGGCTACTTACAGGTCTGGTACACAGTTCGCTGGCAATTGTACTAGATACTACAAGAGAACAAACACAACTTGAAGTGTAAAATGTCACGTGCAATTGGTGTCAGCTGCCTCCACGCACCTTTTGGGACGAACATAGAGGCCCATGGATATCTACTTATAGGTCCGGTACAGTTTATCCCAAGCGCAACGACTTCAGACCAATTTGCATTGCCACTATAAAAGGCCGTGAAATTGATTTACAATCATCTTTGATTGTAGATCAATTTCATGGCAAATTGTGCAGGCCTCCCTGCGGACTCTCCTATTTAGATCTGTCGGGAAATGAATATTACACGCATTCTAAGACATTTGACGAGGCCAAAAGTGCCAAAAAGGTGAGGAGGCAGCTGTGTAACGGCTCCTAAATTCATTTGAAAGACGTACCGTTCAACTGGCAAACCTGCCGTTCAACCGGCGGGATGTACTTGTAGTTAGTCCTTAGTTTCTCGTTTACGCGCGCGCTTGTCACAAGTAGTCACAATGTAACAGTATATAGTGCCGGGATACGGCCCGGAATATCACTTTCTTCTTACTCTATTCTTGCGCGTAATGCTTGAGCCTTCAGTAGACTCTCTTAACGGTCTCGAATGCTCGGACGCTACTATGAGAACCGATAAGCATCAGTCCTAGGCTATTCCACTATACTTACGCTATCCAGGCTATAACTCAGCTATCCGTTGTTATCCGGAAGAGCAGCTACTCGAACAGATATTCCATTCGAGTAAGGAGATCCAGTGCTTAAGATTTTCCGGAGCATCTGCTGGGTTGCTAGCTGCAGAAGACACCATTCGGACTCGTACTCGCCAGAGGCTCCCTTGGTGATTCTACCCAACTATAAATATTTGTAGGTAGGGGTCACTCGCCGCGTCCTACAAGCTGTCCCAATTGGGAACACTGACACCAATTGCACGTGACATTTTACACTTCAAGTTGTGTTCGTTCTCTCGTCGTATCTAGTACAATTGCCAGCGAACTGTGTACCAGACCTGTAAGTAGCCATAGGCCTCTATTTGCGCAATAAAAAAATTTACCTCCAAATAAAAGAGGGGGGAAATTTCGAGCTGCAAAAAGAGGGGGGGGATTTTCAAAGTTGCAATAAAAGAGGGGGGATTTTTTTGTTGCCCAATGAAAGAGGGGGGAAAACAAGATAAATCCCCCACTCTTTCGAGGTCTCAAAGTTTGGAAATAATAGGGGGGAATTTCGAAAATTCACGAAAAAAGAGGGGGAAAACTGAAAAAAGAGGGGGAACAATAAAAGTGCATTTGGAACGGTATACGTATGATTTCCCAGCGTCGCCTTTTCTCCGTCCCACCGATCGACATTCAAGCACCAATCTTTGATCAGACTGAGCGCTGTTTCTTGACAGGTTCCATTATTTGGAAGGGAAGGAGACGAGACGTGGCGCCGCACTGATAATGATACTCCCAGTCGCCCACTGACCTTTGTTTCCATTAGTCCCAGCGCCCTCTTCCTTTGGCACGTGGAATGAATCCGCTACCCTCAACTGCGGGAAACGGTACAAGGGAAACGATACAAGGGTCGCCTAGACGCTCGGCATCAATCGGACCCTGGGATATACAGCCTGAAATGAAATGCGCGCCACTTTTATCCATTAATGTACATCGCTGGGGCCTCGTGGTCTGGCGGGCGCGCGCTGGCCCTTCTCTGTCTCTGGGCGAAGTCGCGTTAATTCGTAAACTTTAAATGTTCGCTGTTCATAGGTTCACTCTTTCCCTGCTCCGCCAGTCCATATTCAAGTGCCACGCTGTTGTATCTTTCTGACTTGTATAAGGTTGGTTGTTTCGTTCACTCCTCTCTATTTACGTATGATTTTCCCAGCGTCGCCCTTTCTCCGCCCGACCGATCGACAATCACGCACCACTATTTGGTCTGATTGAGCGCTGGCTGCCAGATTCCATTATTTTTTCCCTTCTTTCTATTCATGGGTGATTTTTTGCATATGTGCATCCTTCTCCTCTTCACTGCCCCCACCGACCATTCTACCTATTTCAGCGGGCAATTGGTTTCTTGTTCTGACTCGGAAGCGTTGCGTTTTTGTTTTCACTTCGCTCACTGCTTGCTATTTACGGATGATATTGATATCGTCTCCCATTCCCATGTCACTGATCATTCATTCATGTATCCATTATAGTGCTGCGGGCCCCTTGGAGCCCATGTCGCACTTTACGTATGAGGACAATGTATGACTGGCGTGGATGGTAGGTAATCGTGGCGGGGCGTACGGGAGTGTGGGTGGAGTCTGGGGTAGTGATCGATAGTCAAGCATCTCACTTTGTGTGACAATGCGAATTTAACAGCAGAAATGCATCTATGGCGCTTGCTCCCGCGAGTAACTTCCATTGTGATCATCCCTTCTCGTTATTCGCGGATTCATTTGGCCGCCCACTTCCCTGCCGCACCAAGTACCACGTTATTGTACCTATTTCCTCACGCGGGTGCTAGAACTATCGCAGAACAATAACCAATGGGGAAGCTGTGGATTTTACGTTTCCTCCTTTACTTCAAACAGCCGCTCGTAGAGCTTCAAAAATCGGAGGCTTAACGGTATTGTTCATCCAAAAGCATCACGGAAACATCCCACAAGACTCTTCGAGATTACTCCAAAGCTTGGCTGGACATTCTCAAAAAACTCGGCGATGCTCAGTACGTCCAATGGGGACCGCCCTCTCTTGAGACCTTGGCTGATACTTAGAGCAGAATCCAGCATGAAGTAAAGCTTCCGCATCTTGTCGCTGTGGGCGCCCAGAGTGCCGGCAAGAGTTCTCTGCTCGAAACCATAAGCACGGTAAGCCAAGGCCTACCGTTTGTCATTCAACCTGACGGGGAAGCAGCTAAAACTCCCTCGCGGAGTTGGAACATGCACTAAGCACGTACCTGAAGCACGATTATCTGCCCTTTGACTGACTTGCTCAACAGATGCCCAATGGAATTTCGCCTGGAACAGTCCGCGGCTTCGGCATCTCTGTCGGTTGACATCGCCTTGCGTGTCGGCACCGAGAATGTCCCATTCCGCAACAACTTGTCTGACTTGAACGAAATTCGCAGTGCGATTGCCGATGCCCAGAAACGTATCCTCAATCCCAATCCGCCAGTGAGAGGAACCGCAGTCATTCCAGGAGACAGCGCTCGCACGTTCTCTGAAGACTGTGTATGTGTCTTTGCCAAGGGACCCGATATGCCCGACCTGTATTTCTATGATATTCCTGGTATGACATCTGTCTGGTGATCTTGAAGTTACTGATCATCGCTTAAGGTGTGATTCACGACGTCGGAGATGCACAGGATCCCACCCAAATCGAACTCATTAAAAAAATTGTCAAGAAGTACGTCGCTGAGGACGATTGCATCGTCCTGCTCGTCGTAAGTTGCGAATGTGCGTGCGCTGCGGTCATTTGAATTCTTTCCGATCCTATTTTCCTCTTTGCAGACGATTGGGAGATTGGCGGAGTAGCACCGCTTATATTCACGGACTCGGATCCTAAAGTCAAACTACGAACAGTCGGTAGGTGTTTGGGTCTAGCCTTTTCCGAGTCTCTTGATTGATTGATGTTCCACTGCAGGCGTGTTGACCAAGGTCGACAGAATTGCGGAAGACATGGGGCCGACCTGGCTCGACATCTTCCATAACAAGACGCGCAAACTCGAGAAAGGATGGTTCGCTGTCAAGCTTCCGGCCGGAGGTGACATGCCCTGGGAGACGGCGCGGCAGCAGGAACGTGAATGGTTTCAGCAGAACGCACTATGGAAATCCATTCGCGAAGAGGATATGAATCGCCTTGGCTCAGAACGGCTCACCCAGTACATAAGCAAGCAATTGTCCAGCCTGGTCGCTGAAAGGTGCGTTTACCAGTATTGCAGTCTGGCGCACCCTCACTTCTATTGTAGACTCCCGGAAATTTCCCGGGAAATTACGGATATCATCCATGGTTGCGACAGGGAGCTTGCACTCCTGCCCCGTCATACTGAGCAGAATGCCCAGTATACCGTCACCCATTCCATCGGCAAATTCACCAGAGATTTGCTCACTCACATCGACCCGGGAATTCTTCCCAAACCTTTCACCACAGAGGCTGGGCTAATTTATCAAGTGAACGGGTTGTACGACGCTATGAGAGACGGAGTCTCTGAAAAAACGCCACGATTTTGCCCCTCGTTCAAGCCCGAGAGCAGGCCAGGAAACTCACCGGCATGGGCCCAACTATGCGCTAAAGGGGAAATAGTGTATCTCGACCAAGTCATGCAGTACATGAAACGGCGAGTTCTATGCATGATTCAAGGCACCTTACACCAGGCTGAATCTTTTGCAGGTCCAGTCGAAATATGCGTCTACTGCCGGGAGAGCTCCCGTACCGAATCGTTCCCCACATCATCACCGACTTTGTTGGAAGCTGGGGAGACATCGTTATCAGCGGCTTCGAAAGAGTAAGAGCCGAAGCCATCGAGCATCTCAATGCTTTGGTACAGACTCATTTTGCCGAGTACGAGCAGGGGGGGTTGTTGGAGCTCATCCAGTAAGTCCGGTATCCGAAAAGTTATGGTCTTTGACGCATCGCAAAGAACAATTTTGAACGAAAATATTGGCCATTGTGGAGACGACACCGTAGTCGAACTGGACCGACTGGCTGCCAGGGAACTTGCCCCGTCCACTGTATTGAGAGCGGAATATTCTGTTTTGCAGACCAGGATTCGCGAACAGTATCAGCACGCGCTAACTCCGGATGCAGCTCCCGAATCTCTGTGGTCCGCTGCTGCCGACCTAGTTGGTGCTATTCTGGTAAAGAACAGCACCACCATTGTGGGGGAGCTCACTGCAGGCGCTATTTCCGCCGCGACCCGTCAGAGCATCATCGACCAGCTTGCCAGATCAGGCCAACGGGACGGCACGGCCACCCTGAACGGTGCCACTGTGGACAAGGATCTCAACAACGCGTTGGAAGTCATGTCAAGCGTTCAAGCCTATCTCGAGTGTACGTGGCGCTGCAGCACTCCACGTCGTCACTAATGTTGCTTTGCAATTGACAGTGGCATCAAAGCGTTTTGCAGACGTTGCCACCAACTGCATCGACCACAGCTTCCTGCGGACCTTGTATGAGCGCGTGGACAGCGCACTGCGTGCTTTACCCTGCAACAATTCTCCGGAGATGTGCTTGGAGCTGATTCAAGATCCCACAATCGTAGAGCACCGCCGGAGTCTCAAGGAGCGAAGAAACCATTTCGCTGGGGTAAAAAATATGTTGAAAGATGCGATGCGCGACTTAGAGAGAGAAAATGCCGATCCCCACTTCAGCACTGCATCAGAGTCGACCCAGCCAGGCCCACAGCCGCAAAGCAATTCCGTCGCTCCGTCTTCAGTGGACACCTCAAGCTCCAGTTTGGCGGAAATCGACGTTGCCGATTCGGAGTAGGTGGAACAGTTGTCTGATAGCTATTAGTGTCGTTCTTCCCGTAGGAGATAGGTCTGTTATCGATTTTGAAACATCAAGTACTCTTCATGATCCCTATCGGGCACAACGCAAAAGAAATCATTTTGAGTGTACTTACTCCACCTGACTGATATTGAACACACCACGATAATCGGAGACGGGCGCACGAGCCCGCTCCCGGAACACTGTAAATTCAATGCGGTAACTGCTTTTGGTCAATTTGTCTGCGGGGACTCGCTCTATCCATCGACCCGGAGGAGTTTTGAATTCCAAGGATGGAAGATATCCGGCCGAATATTTTCTAAGAGAGTAGATAGCTGCCCGGGCGTGCGCTCCAAATGCTGTGATAGCAAATAATACGCGTCTAGGAAATCGTATTGGAATATGAACTCCGGGGAGGTAGTTGAGAATGGGATCCCTGTTGCACTAGATCAAGAGAAGGCTTATTACCGTAGCCTTCAACCGCTACTCCAAAAAATAGATTTCTCTCCGGAAAGGTAAACCACTGAAGCCTTCTATACAAATTCCGAAACAACTGTCATGATTGTTGAGAGACAGCAACTAGGTCATATTTGATCTTTGGTCTGAATTGATTTGATTTGATTTTCTAGTGTAGTCGTAACTGGCCTACTAGGCTACGCAACTGTACTGCTACTGTGTATGTAGTTCGGTATTTAAATAGTTGCGGGAGTTGGTGCTTTGTAAGAGTCAAAATGTCTAAAGAGAGAGAAAGAAAATATGGTACCATGAGAGGGAAATATTGTGTGAGTGCGCTAACCAGATACGTGGATTGAAGCTCGCGAGATTGGGATGGGGGAGGTGCGAGATGTTTATGTAGGTAAAGGAAAAATGACGGGACATGAGAGATTATCTACTAGGGTATAGTACTATAATGTAAGGATATCAAGGCTAGAGAAAGAGAGAGAAAAATAAAAATAACAATAAAATAAGAGAAAAGAAGAAGGGAGGGGAGATCAGGGAAAGCAGCCTGTTGCTACGATGAATGAGACGAGAGCTTTGAGGAGCTTATCATTGCTGAGCAGTGAGGGCACATCTATCGCTCCGAGGAGGTCCGCCTCGTACAATGCGCGCTGAACCGGGGCCGGTCAGAGATAATCCCATGCCGGGCACCGAATGAGGAAGTGGTAGCGGGTCTCGGGAGCTCCACGGGCCTCGCATGCGGGGGAGTCAGTCTGGCGCAGACGGACGCGAGGCGCATTGAGAGGCAAAAAGTCCGTGCGAAGTCGGGATATAACCGAGATCATTGACCGAGGGGTCGAGGCCGTATACGGGTGGCGGAGGACTGCGAGCCCACTGTAGATCCCAGCGTCTGAGGACGTCCTCGCGTATCATACGTATGCAGGTCGTGAGTGAGATCGGGTTCGATCTTTGGTCAAACTTGCTATTTATTTGTTGAAGAGACAGTGACAGGAAGTTCCCACGGTTGGATTTCAACATTCAGCGTGAAATTTAATGGTGAGTTTCGGGAAAGCCCATGGAACGGTTTTCCGACCTCGGAAAATAGACTGATTCCGAATCCTGAGCCATGCCTTACAGAGGCCCTGCTTCGGGCCCGATCAAGAGTCAGTGACAAACCATATAAAAAAGCCGACCCGACTCTGATTTCTGGCATCCTCTCAACTGAAGAAACTATTATTTTGCGAGCGCAGACTGAACAAGCCACGGCAATGTGCTTTTGCGGTTGTTATTCGTTTGGCTTGCGCACAACGAATGTTCGGTCAAATGTTGCAATTTACTGTGGCTTTAGGTCTTAATGTCCAGCTCAAATTTATTTAGAATACTGTACAATTTCATTCAATTCGGCAGTCACGCGTCACGCCCATTTTTTTTATTGCGGCAATAATTTTTTCTCGATTTGTCGGAATTCTTTTGGATTTTAATTGTACTAAAATTTCCGGATTAGTGCCGAATTGATCGAAATTGTACAGTACTCTAAGTATACTATAACAATCTCCAGCCGCCTAGGGTGCGGGTTTCATCAAAATCGCTGTATTCATGTTCGCCCCCAACTTCGCCATTATCGAAATGTCCTTGACGTATGTCTGCGACTGCAAGAGCCTCAATGCCTTCGCTCAGTCGCGCACCATCGCTACGAGGAACATGATGACCAACTGCTGTTGTGCGGTGTGTGGCACGCTCGTGTATCGCGTCGGCTCGGGGTTCCCGGGGATGAGTGGTCTCCGGATCGCCAACGTAAATCATTTTCAATTGCACGAGACGAATTTGAAGCCCAAAATGAGCTAATCTGCCGAACCTCAGGCTAATTAGTTACCTGGCGCCAAGGCGTAGAACAAGTGAAAGGATCAAGCATGTAGCAATATCGTACAATCAATGGGATGGTAATGGCAGGGCACAGGATCGCCTTCCATCAAGCTTCCCTTATCTGCAGCTGAGAGTTAAACAGTGCAGCCATGCCGAAAAAACTCCTTTATAAATTCTTTCAAAGGGCGACAACGAAGCGGCGAAATTTGTGCCTCGTTTGTGCCCCAAGAAATCAGCCTTGTAAGTATTCAGGAGCGAAAATAAAAATATGGAATGGAGAAATGGAATAGGAAAAGCTCGATACTTTCTCAGCAGTCAAGTGATTCAGATCCCAGAGGAGCTTCAAGGTGAAAAGACGTCGTTCAAGAGGTGGCTGTGTTCGGCTTCCTTCGTGTTGATTCGGCCTGATGCAAGCCGTCCGCCATATCTGGCGCTGCATTCGCTTCTTTCTCTCTCGTTTACTGCGCAGGCTTGCGGCCTGTTGACGTCTAGGGTGATTCTTTGAAATGGGAGATCGTTATTGTTTGCATCTGATTTTGCAAAAATACGCATCAGAATTAATTCCCGGCATACACCGGCACCGTGCGGCATCGTCACTAGAGTGAACTGAACCCAGGTGAGCGGCGCAGGGCGTCGCGGCTATTGTGAGCGTATTATCGAAGCGTTTCACAAACATTGCGTGGCTCGTAATGCATGGCTCTCGTCAACAAATGCATATGTGATGTTGAAATGATGACAGGCATTCGCAGTGTCGAGATTTCGACCATGCCTCAACATTGTCTCCCACGCTCAACTTTATACCGCAGCTCTCCATGGTAGAGAAACGCTTCGAACATTCTCCTCGATTTCTTTTCGGTTCGCCGCAATGCCGAACCGAACTAAATCATGTGAGGCATCCGAATTGGGACCGCCTCCACAGCCACAATTTTCGATCGTTTTTTCTTCTCTTTTCCACCAAGAAGACTTTTCTTGCGTTGCCTGGTTTCTTGAGCACCCTGACCGAAAGCAACGCATCTAACCCATCAGAGCTCTGAGATGTCTGCGGCCACTAAGCAGAAGGCGGATGGATTCAAGGATCGAGGGAATGTGTTGTTCAAAGAAGGAAATTTTCTCGAGTGCGTTCAGATTATGGCTACTGAACTTGCCTCATGCTCACAAAGTGGCAGGGCGACTAAGCTATACGCAAAGGTTCTTGGATTGGTGTAATTACCTGGGCTGCTTCGACTAATACTGATTCAGGCAGAAGCAGCGGCTCCTCATGAAAGCGTGTACCCTGCAAACCTGAGTGCCGCCTTATACGAGATGGGTGACTACTCCGCCTGCCTTGACGCAATAGCGCGCTCCTGGAAGCTCTCCCCGAACCCTGCTCTCGCGCTGCGTCTCGCAACACGTGCGGCGAAGTCGCTCGCGCAGGGCGTGCGCAGCGGTACCATCGCACCAGCTGCACTTGCAAAGCATACACAAGTTATCGAGCAGCTGGAAACTGTCACGATGCAGCAGGAGAGCACGGTTGATGCGTCCCAGTCGGAAAGCGTACGTGTCTGGCATGAGTGGCACGCGATTGCCTCCGAAACTGGGGACCGCAAGTCTGAGGCACACAGCGCGCGCGTCAGATTAACAAAGATTCCGATTGCACGCCGCGGAGTGTGCGCAAATTTTAGATTGTCTTCTGAACTCAAGTCCGCTGACAACACTGGGACACAGGAACCCAATGCTGCAGTACTACACTATGGGGCAAGACGAAATGCTCTCTCTATTCCACGACTGGGGCCCTCGCGACCCGTATCCGCTCAAGATCAACACGGTCCCCAAAGCTAGGCTCTCGGAGTTATCTTTCTTGTTTGGAGGCGTTGGAGATGGTACGTATCTCGCCTCGCATCCAGTACCTGTAGTTCAATGTTCAACAGCCCGAAATGTGTTCGCGACTCTCGTCGGCGCGCATCAAGCGGTCAAGGCGCTCCCAAAGGATAAGCGATCCGCAGTACGTATCCACCTAACGCTACTAGACATTCACCCCAGCGCACTTGCGCGCGACCTCGTCGTCCTAATGCTTTTAAATGACTGCATGACTCCCGGGATTTCGCCAACTCTGCTCGTCGAGCTCAAAGCGACACTGATGTATACGTACGCCGGTTCTGTGATGCCCTCATACGCCCACGCACGGTTTGTGTTTTCCTCCACGTTCAATGGGTCCAGCTCAAGCTCGTTCCAGACAGAGGCAAGTAATCGAATCGCTCCTCGAGCGCCTCGCAGTTGTTCCCCCGCGGCTACCCTCGTGGCTGCACGTCGGCGCCCACGCGATCCCCGCCCTCCAGGCCTCCCTGATGTACTGGAAAACCAATGCCACCAAAACGGCGCGGGGCATGCTTGCGATGTACAAGGAAGGCCAGGACACGTCGGTCTTGCAGGCGCTCAAGATGCCCGGGCTCTCCCCAGGCTACCGCGCGATGCTAAAAGCGCGCATCGACGCCCCGCTGCGTGCGATCCACCGTGTCATCGACGGATGGGGGCCTGCGGAGGCGCGTGCCGTGGGATTCCATGACCCAGAGTGGTCCGACGCGGTGGTGATGGAGGAGCTACAAGAGCGGCGGGAGATGATAGCGGAGATACTGCTCGAGGAGCACCTCAGTGGAAATACGGCCCCGCGGCTTGGCGGCGAATCAGTTTGGTTCCAAGCGACGCGCGCACTCGTCCCGCCGAAGGAATTGTGGGCGAAGCACCCGGAGATGGAGCATTGGAACAAAAACAGGAAAGGCGTTCCTTACCCTGATGAGTTAAAGACGAAGGTTTGTCGTTTACGTCGCTTGTTTCCCTCCACTCAATTCCTTCCAGCTGAGGGCCACGATCCAAAAAACATGGAAGCCTAACATGACTTTCTTTGTATGTGCTCCGTGTCCTTCTTCACTTCGTCGAATTCATGTCACCTTCAGGACCGCGAATACTCGGAGCTTTCCAACAAAAGTCTCCCGAACTGCAAGGGCTATCCTGATGTCCACCAAGACGGGATGCTTCTACCTCGCTTGTTCGACGCGTTCAACCGCCGCTTTGGGATCGACAAAGGCGGGGAGCTACCGCCCGAGGCTGAGTCGCCGACCTTCACACACACCATGCGGTTTTTCCAGGCCGCCATGGATGCGTTAAAGGCTCTCGAGGGCTCTATTAAGTTGGAAATCATTTATGGCGAGTTGATGGAAGAGCTGGGAAAGATGAGATTGGGCACGGACGCGGAGCGGCCTGCAAAGTTTCCCAGGACGTTTACCAGGGCTTATCTCAGTAATGTTCCGTACGTGATCTGAGTCCTTGGGTGGCTCGGTGCTAATTGGCATGCAGGGACTATACTCATGGCGTAGGAGTCCCACGACTTTGAGCTCCCTTATTGTTTTTGACGTCACATACTCAGGTTCTCAACACCGCCATGTTCGTCGTCCCTTCCCTGCAGCACCATCCCGAGTCGGCCGTCGCGTCGAACTGCCTGATGAATTCGGGCGTCTGGAAAGACGATGATGAGTTCTGCCACAAGTGAAATTCCCTCGCCCCTCTCCGTTCGTCCCCAAGCTCACAGCCGCTGTGACAGTTATTCGCTTCTCCGTCCCAAAGACGTCCCGCGTTTCCTCGGCTGCGAGACCATTCGCATGGATGGTATCATGGGTCTGGTTTCCCTTGCCCCGAAAACGCTTCCCCGTCCCATCGCCGAGTTGGCGACCCGCACAGAACTTACCCGTTGGCTCACGCGGGTGCTTCTCAACACCTGCATCCCTGGCTCACCCGGCATGCAGATGGTGCGCGTGCGCATGCCCAACAACCTGGTTGTGTTCATCCGACTACTCGTCCATCTCCACGCCGTCGGTTACCCCGCGCACTGGTTGTCAGAGTTCCTACAGACGATCCTCTCGGACAACCTCGTCACCGACGTCGCGCCTTACGTCGGGACCTTCCCGATCCCGCTCTCAGAGCTCAGCCGCAGCATTCCAGCACGCAAGGTGCGCCTCGATCCGTGGCGCGCGGAATTTGAGAACATTCTCGTCGCTGGACACGCTGGGTTGCCTTTCGCGGTTCCGCTGCCCGTCGACTTCGCGACAGTCGCCAGCGATATTGGTATCTACGAGGCTGTCGTGCAAACAAAAGGGCCCGATCTTGGGCCGATGTTCGCGATCGCGCCGGTGCAGGACAACGTCGTCGATATCCTGCTATATAAGCCGTCCAAGACGCTCGCAGTGGATGCCCTCGCCAGACTCATTCCCTCCATTCTCGAGGGCCGTACTAAAGAGCCGCCTCGTGGCGCTCTGTTTCTCCTCACGTCGCAAGAAATAATTGATATCCCCGGACGAAAGGTTAGTTGGCGATTAAGCAAGCAGAAGGCGCGTGAAATGCGGGCGGAAGGTTGGGTTATGGTGGTGTATCGTACTGACAATCACGAAGCGGGTATGCCTTTTCTTCGTCTTTTATGTGATGTCCTCTCATGTCTCCGTCTCAAGTGACGGTCCCGTTACCGGCGACGAAGTGGACGGAAGTGATGTCACATTTGGATGTCGACTAACCGTGGAAGGAAAACTCTCGTTCATACGTTTTGGAATTGTTTGCGAATATATGCGTCCGATTGGTTTGAAAGCCCATCGGAACAGCTGCTTCAAGTTGAACTGAAGCACGTGACATGTTTGAACCCATTTTTTTTTAGATCGAGAGCATGCTAATGAACATCGAGGCGGGGGCATATCAGCTCAAGACAGAATATAACGAGGCTTGGCCTATTCACAGAGCCATTCTATGTCAGACTTCCACTCTGCTGTATCCTGCGGAGCATGCATATGCCTTGTTAATATTGCATTTCTGGATATTCTCACAGGCATTTGCGCAGATATCGTGTCCCAGAACCTAGATGCTGCGGTCTCCACCTTCCGCAACACGCACCTACATGGAATTCTGCATGCCAAATTATCCGTGCAGACCTGCAGCTCCGGGAAGGCGACAAGGCAGGTGCCTGCGCCGAGTACATCCGACTATTTGCTGTCCTCCAATCCAGCGATAACAATCCAGCGATAACGAGCTTGTACATCTCTGCCTTGCAAAATTGGGAGACCTCACACATGCTGTTCACGCCATCGCGGACGTCATTCGATGGTATTTCTCGGATTTGCACTGCGCCCTGCGTCCCGGAATATGCCAACAGTACACCAGGCACTGCGGTGCTTCGGAGATGTTCTCGCCCAACAGGGAATGGACGATTCGGCTCTGAGCCTTTTGGCAGTGGCACTCGATGGATTCACGTGGATGGACGTGCATCGTGGTAGGGCCGAATGCATGCGGACAATTGGTGACGTGCGTTTGCGATCTGGAGACTTTTGGGGTGCCAGGGAAATGTGGACAGAAGCGAGGCCACTGTTTGAGCGCTCAGAACAGATGCGGGATGTTGCGGGGATTGACGAGAGGTTGAGCAGACTGGGCGTGAACTTAAATCTGCCGTACGTTCAAAGCCTGGTTTGAAAGGTCCAATAGGGTTGTTCACAGTAGCCCTTTTTCGCACCTTTTTGTGCACCTTTTTGCTTCCTGTTTGCCATTTCCCTGCCATTGAGCAAAAAGGAAGCAAAAGAAAGAACTCAAAAAGGAGCCAAAAAAAAGGCCACGGTGAACAACCTAAATATGCAATACCTGTACACACTGAAATAATATCTCCTACCACCCCTTGGATGCAAATATCCTATTATCGCTTTTTTCGTTTTAACCTAGCTACCGTCACCACCTAGGGCGCTGCACACTCGAACGAGATTCTGTTCGCCGTTTTTCAACGTGTCACGTGGTGTGTTCAGTTTTTAATGTTACTCAATTGCAGAACAAATGCTTTTATTTTCAGCAGTTACGACTGCAGAAGAGGTTACATTTCCTCGTCACGAGCAAATTCATTGTGCGAGAATATAGGCGCTTTATCGGCCTGGGGATAACGAGATTTGAATGGGAGGGAAAGGACGGTGCGTGAGCACAGGAAGCAAGGAGAGGAGAAGAAAAAGGAATTCTCCAAATACCTATTCGAACGCGGGGTGTCGAACCCCAGATTGCCAGTTTATTCCCAAGCATTCTCCCAAAGAAACCTGGCTGTGTTCTGCACACCATGTTCCGTTATCTGAGGAAGTTACGATGGGAGTGAAGTCAACAAAGATACACTGAAAATTTCACTGAGCAAAAGTGCATAACTCGCCTAGTGGAAGCGGAAACGATATTTGGGATCGACGATTCATTCCATTGACAAAGCAGCCTTGCCAGCTAACACGGCGATTGGCCCATTCGCAAATGACATTTCATTTTGCTCAAAGGACATATTTATAGACCAAACAGCTTGGAGATTGAAATGCCCAGAGCCACCCACTTCAAGTTTGCCACACATTTCTCCAGTTGTCTCTCATTCGAAAATAATGCGGAGATTATAAACAACCAATCCCATAGGTTCAGCCCCCGCCTCCAAGAGCTTAGCTGTACAACAATTATTCCTGAATTCCTGGATGCGTGAGCTGGAAGGATTACAAAGTAAAGTTGCACGTTAATCCCAGGACGCACACGAAAGAGTTATAGGTCAGTTGAACTACGGGCCACGGTAGCTTGGTCAAAACTAAAAAAATGATATCAATGAATCCCTATTCGAACGTGGGGAGTCGAGCCCCAGGCTGCCAGTTGATATCATGCTGTGTTATTAGGCCTACGGTGTTCCATGCACCTCGTTCGAATGTTTACCACAGTTCTAGACAATGTCGAACGGGTACGCGGCTGGGTAGCCGAAGATTCGAATGTTCAACACATGAGAGTGGATTTTTGCCGAGAGGTCCATTCAATTCCGGAATGCAGTACGAGTGGCGAATATTTTTGTTTAGTGAAGGAAACAGGGCAAATCAAAATAACTGGTGGTTCGAGCACGGGGAGTCGGAATGGCAGTTACTACTCGTCGAAAAGAGCTTTGAGGCTCAACGCATCTAGCTGTGTTCCGTACACGATGTTTGATTATTTCGCCCAGGTTCATCGACTCAATTCACGATTATGTAAGAACGGTGTGTAGTGGAAACAAGGCAAAGAAAAAATGACCAGTATCTTTACCATCCATTCGAACAAGGAGCGAAGTTGAACGAGCTCGAGGGATGGGACTAGTTGAAGAGTTGAGAATGTCAGGCGCCTGGGCAGACTACTGTGTGGTTCTGGGCGGTGAATAGTAGTAGGAATTTACGGAAACACCGATAATCGCTATTAGAGGCCCTTCGCAGCGTCCTCTTGAAGGTGTCACGTGATGTGGTTGAATTCTTTCACAGGCCTGTCCTTCAACTTACCCTTGACAGAGTCAGGCGGGGAGTCCTCGAAATAGGCCTTGAATAGATTTGGAAGGAGGCATGATCAGGACCTAATTGAATGCATGAATATCCGTCATACCTTTCTTCACAATTTGCAAAGACTCTCCTTTTTCTTTGGTTTTGTATTACACCAACCGTGTGTAGGAGTGGCCTTTATTTTTTCACCCAGCAGGAGTGAAAAGGAGTGAAAATTCTCGGCCATGTTTTTCTCTGCGTCTCCGCTCTCATGGTCTTCATATTAAAATTTCCTTCCCCGCCCAACACCAATGGCCAGTGACATCCATATTCTCGTCCGGCCATCCTCGGTTAATATTTTGTGCGATGAGTGATTTACGAGGAATTGTGAGATTTTGGTCTCATTGAGTTGAGCTGTAAACTCAAATCGCGCAAAATGTATGACTTTGATTGTTCGGTATCTGGCATGCCCTGAACCCTAACCCAGACTCCACTCTCGGGCCGGCATTGCGGGAATAACTTTGATGAGCCGGTGGGGTCAGTTTAATTTCCGCAGGACTTGGAGGAATTATTGCGATGTACTTATCCAATTGAGCAAACAATGCCGAATTTGTCTCAGCAAACAAAGGAAAGAGAACAATACGATGGGGTGATGAGTCAGCTGTCGGCTGTCACGGTGGCACGGTCACGGCCATTGTAGTCACGCTGACGCTTTTGTATCTCTCCTCCATTCTTCCTGGTCCTCCGCACGCTTTTCGACGAATCCACATCGATAACAGTTTCCAGCGCCCTTCAACACGTTTTCCTGACTACGCCGGGCCCCGGGAGTCTATTTGAAGGCTATCCACATTTAGTCAGCAACACGCGTTATCCTGGTCTGAGCGAGACCCTTGTGCGAGATGGAGGCACGTCGATATCTAACTCCCTATCGTACACCCATCTCATGGATTCCCGCCAGGCGCTGCTCGACTTTTCTCGTCCCTTCGATGTCTCGCTGATGGACAAGGTCGCAATGACCTTTTACACCGGCGTCGGCCAACAAGTGGGTCCTGCGCTATGGAAAGCGCGTCGGCTAACCACACTTGTAGCAACAAATGGCCCAATCCGCTTTGACCCAATTTGAAGAACATCCCGAATCCTGGACGCGTGTCCCTGAGATCCTCGAGAAATCCACATTTCCTCAATCCAAGGTGCGCTATATCTTCTGAGTTCGGATCGTGCTAATCACAAACCTATCGAAGTTTATTGGCCTCCAAATCCTAGAACGCCTGGTTACCACCCGGTGGAAGACCCTCCCGGAATCACAACGGCAAGGTATCCGGAACTTCATTGTTGGCGAAACAGTCAAGGTGGCATCGGACGACATGTCTCTGCGAAGGGAGCGGACGTACCTTAACAAACTCAATCTTGTCCTCGTCCAAGTGCGTTGCTGTGCACATCTCGATTTATCAAATGCTCACTATTCTCGACAGGTTCTGAAACAAGAATGGCCACACAACTGGCCAACGTTTATCTCAGAGCTTGTCCAGTCTTCGACCGTCAATCTCTCCCTTTGCGAGAACAATATGGCGATCCTGAAACTGTGCGCGCCATCCATTTCAATTGGAATGCTACCCTGACGACCCTAGTTTATCCGAGGAGATTTTCGACTTTTCGGCGGAACAGATGACGCAAAGCAAGACCAAGAACCTGAAGAACCAGATATCTGGCGAGTTCTCCGAGATCTTCAAGCTCTGCTGCGAGGTCCTCAAGGACGCGAACAAGTCGTCACTCATTAAGGCGACCCTCGAAACCCTGTTACGATTCCTCAACTGGATTCCGCTGGGCTATATATTCGAGACTCAGGTCATCGATCTGCTCCTCACTCGCGTGCGTCTTAACTTTGTCCGTTGGTCATTCGAATTGTATCAATGACACCGCCCGCTTGCCGCCCGCGCAGTTCTCGAACAGGTCGAATTCCGCAACGTCACCCTCAAGTGTCTCGCAGAGATCGCCGCACTAGAGTCGGACCCGAATACGACCAAAAGTTCGTCATCCTCTTCGCCATGGTCATGGCCGCCGTAAACCGCATGATCCCGCCCAACACGGACATCGCGAAGGGCTACGCCGAGTCAGACGACGACGTGCAGGAGCTCGTCCTCAACCTCACGCTCTTCCTCACGAACTTCTGTCCTCGCACCTCACCGCGCTCGAGACGGAGGCGAACCGCGACGCGCTGCTCAACGCGCACCTGTACCTCGTCAAGATCTCGCAGGTCGAGGAGCGCGAGGTGTTCAAGATCTGCCTCGAGTACTGGGGGAAGCTCGTCGCGGAGCTGTACGACGAGGTGCAGGCGTCGCCCGTGGGTGAATCCGGGCTGCTGATGGGGCTGAACCTCGGCGGGGGGAGCGGAAGCCTCCGGGCATGCCGCTGCGGAAAGAAATCTACAAGGAAATTCTGTCTAATCTGCGGCTCGTCATGATCGGGCGGATGGTAAAGCCCGAGGAGGTGCGTTTCCCAGCCTGACTCGACATTCCTTTCTTTTAACTAATGCAATCTCCTTTTGCGTTTACGTCTAGGTCCTGATCGTTGAGAACGACGAGGGCGAAATTGTGCGCGAGTTCATGAAGGAGACGGACACGATCGTGCTGTACAAGTCAATGCGCGTCGTGCTCGTGTACCTGACACATCTGGACGTGGCGGACACGGAGGCGATCCTAACGGACAAACTCGCGAAGCAGGTCGACGGCTCTGAGTGGTCGTGGCAGAACATCAACTCGCTCTGCTGGGCGATTGGCTCCATCTCGCAGACGATGAGTACGTCGCACCTATCCATTTCTATGTTTTCTTTCTTTTCAGAGTTGGAGTTGGACCTTATTCCTTTTTCGAACAGACGAGGAGATGGAGAAGCGCTTCTTGGTCACGGTGATCAAGGAGCTGCTGGGGCTCGTCGAGCTAAAGCGGGGCAAGGACAACAAAGCCGTCATCGCGTCCGACATTATGTACATCGTCGGGCAGTACCCGCGCTTCCTCAAGGCACACTGGAAGTTCCTCAAAACCGTCGTGAACAAGCTTTTCGAGTTCATGCACGAGAAGCACGAAGGCACGTAGCTTTGTCTAGTCTATCATTCTGGCCGTCAGTCGCTAACCACTCATTCTCTACTCCAGGTGTGCAAGACATGGCGTGCGACACGTTCATCAAGATCGCACAGAAATGTCGGCGCCACTTTGTCATGATTCAGTCTGGCGAGACAGAGCCGTTTGTCGACGAGATTCTGCGCTCGTTGTCGCGGATAACGGTTGATTTGACGGCGCAGCAGGTTGGGATTTTTTCTGTCTCATTAAATTCGTTGCTCGACTGACGATTTTATTTCGAACCAAGGTCCACACTTTCTACGAGGCCGTTGGTTATCTGATCTCTGCACAACCGAATAAGCTGCTCCAGGAGCGCCTGATCGCGGGGCTGATGGAGCTCCCGAACACTGCCGTGCGTAAATTTTTCGCTCCGCGCTACTCTTTGAATTTCCGTTGGTGCTGAAATAATATGACAGTGGGACTCGCTCATGGCGCAGGCGGCGCAGAGCCTAGACGTGCTCTCGAGCTTGGACAACATCAAAGTGCTCTCGAATGTCCTCAAGACGAACGTATACGCATGTACCTCGATTGGGAGCTTCTACCTCCCGCAGATTGCGCGCAACTTTGTCGACATGCTCGGTCTGTACAAGACCGTGAGCGCGACCATCAGCGAGTCTATTGCACAGGACGGTATGTGCCCCTCTTGCTCCAGCGTCTTTACTTTTGACGTTCGATGTTGATAACGCACAGGCCCGGTCGCGAGCAAGACGCCCAAAATCCGACAGCTGCGCGCCGTCAAAAAGGATATCCTGAAATTGATGGAGACGTACATCAAGGCGGCGGAGGATCTCGACTCTGTGAACACGCACTTCATCCCCTTGATGCTCGACGCCATGCTAGGCGACTACAACCGCAACATACCTATTGCACGGGAGTCGGAGGTCTTGCACCTCATGGCCGTTATCGTTGGCCGACTTGGCGTACGTCTGCGCCCGTGGTTGTGTTTCCGAGTTGTCACTGACGCTCTGATTATCGTAGCCGTTGTTGACCCTACAGGTCCCGGCGACACTGGACGCGGTGTTTGAGCCGACGCTCAACATGATCAACCAGGACTTTACCGAGTTCCCGGACCATCGTCTCGGGCTGTACAAGCTTCTCCGGGCCATCAACTTGAAGTGCTTCCCAGGTGCGTTCCTCCTTTATTGCCCTTTCTTTATCGGCGGTTCAATTATTTTTTTCGTCCAGCGCTGCTCGGACTCCAGCCTGCGCAGTTCAAACTCTTCATGGACAGCATCATGTGGGCTATCAAGCACACCATCCGTGACATCGCCGAAATGGGGCTCAGTCGTAAGTTGGCTTCCTTGCCGGCGCTCTATCGGACCTAACCACCATCCTCGCAGTGTGTTTGGAGGTCGTCAACAACTTCGCCTCATCCCCGCCCGAAATATCCGGGCAGTTCTTCCAGCAATACTTCCTCAGTATCGTCCAAGACATCTTCTTCGTCCTCACGGACACGGACCACAAGAGCGGGTTTAAGCTCCAGGTCGTCGTTCTCGCTCGCATGTTCCAGCTCGTCGACACGGAGCCCATCCCCGCGCGGCTGTTCGACCCTGCGCAGGTCCCGGATCCGAATATGACGAATTTAGCGTTCCTGCGGGAGTACACGGCGAATCTGCTACACGGCGCGTTCCCGCATGTACCGGCGTACGTGTCTTGTTTGCAGTTGATTTCGTGCAAACGCTCACGTCTGATTTTTGCAAAATCACAGCTCCGACGTCCACACCCTCGTGGAGGGTCTCGCTACGTACCATGGGGACGCCAACCGTTTCAGGCTGTCGGTCCGCGATTTCTTGATTCAACTGAAGGAGTTTTCGGGCGACAACACGGAGCTCTTCCTCGAAGAGAAGGAAGAGGAGGTCAAGCGGAAAGCGGAGGCAGAGCGAACGGCCGCCAGTGCCATTCCTGGCATGCTGAAACCGTCACAGATGGAAGATAAAGAAGAGACAATGTGAGATATACGGGTGTATTTGTTTACTGTTTTACTTGCTTTCGAATGTGTACGATAGATAATATTGCTGGCGCCAGGAATTCCATGGACATCAATCTCCAATTACAACAACATGCCGCCTAGACATAAGCCTGGTCTACCCACGACGTCCAGTTGCTTCCCAAGACAGCTGCGGCCGTGAAACCCGTGTTCGAGGAGAGCTTCTCAGAGAACGAGGCCCTCGTCCCCGCTGCTCCTGCACCTAGAACGAAATCCAAGTCAGCAACATGCTGAGAGGTTGATAGGTTGCTCATTTACCTGTGTTCGCGAACTCTGCGAAAGTAACATCGGCTGTGTTGGGGGTAGCGGTGCTCCATATCTCCCAACCAGCCCCGTTGATGAGCGCCCCGAGATTACAGGAAGTGAACGCGACCCTGAAACAAATTAAACAAGGGGTTTCAACATCAACTATTCTCGTCTCACTTTGCCCATTGGGTCCAAGGACGCCCGAGGAAGACCTTGCCAGTCAAACTTGTGGTGGCAGCAGTGCTCGTCGTGATGGTCGAATCGTTGATCACAAAAAGGCTGGCATCCGTCGCGGATGTTGGACCGTCTGCGGTAATTGTTCCAGCGGCCACGGAGGCAATGGTGTTGCGCTGGAAGAACGCTCGCGCGTGCTGTCCAAAGATGAAATCGACGGCGCCTTCAATGTAGCATACACCAAAATACTGGTTTCCTGAACGGGGCGTTCAGTGAAGTCGCAATGGTTGGGTTCGTGATACATACCTTGGTTCGCGAGAACAGTGTCCTGGTAGCTGTTGGGATTTTTAAGTTAGTACTGAACTTTCAAACATCAATGTGAATTCACCCAAAGAAAGCCGATCCGTAATATCCAACATTGGTACCGTATGAGCTCAGCGCAAGAGCCTGGGACCCGACTCCGAACTGCACAAATGTCGATTTCCTTGACTGCAACGGTGGGGAACAAATATTCTTACAGTGTTTCGGACGTTGACATTGTACATGGCAAAATTATCCTTGTGCATCATGAAGGTTCCACTCAGATCATCGCTGCCCGCCGCCGCAGCAGAGAGCGAATGGGTAATAGTGACTGAGTTCGAGGTGTAGCTGGTTGTGTCTGTCGTCGATCCATAGATCTAATATTATTCCGATAATTATTCAAGGTTTGACGGGAAGGGAGAAGGAACGTACTGTGAGTGGCCCAAGGCGGGTGATGGACACCTGCTCGGAGTATGTGCCTGAGGAGCGAAGTGTGTGAGAAATATATTCCTTCCGCAGCTGAATTGCATACCCGGGTAGATAAAAATGGTGCGAGCTGAGCTGTCATTCGGGAGAGAGTTAACTGCCGCCTGGATGGTGGAGAACTGGCCCGATGCAGCGGGGTTTTTCACAACCACAGCCCCAGCAGGGGGTGTCGTCCGTGAGGCTCGTTTCTCCAGAGGCGAAGCCTGAGTGGCTAACAGAGCTGTGAAGACACTCAAAAGCAGGAAAATTGGACCGAACATTGAGACAAGGTAGCTGGACAAGTGAAGTCTCACTCGTCCAGTTTAAATACAGAGTGCGGTTCCCAGTGACCGGTCCGGATATAATGAAATAGTGGAGAATTGCTGTCGCCGGAGGAGAGTCGACCATGGGAGGCAGTCACAGGTCTCGATGATTCTCCGTATTTTTCACCAATCCGTGATGGTGCAGTGGCTTTTCCGGCAACTTTCCAGTTTCTCGGCGACCAGAGCATAGAAAGACTATACATCCTGAATGCATGATACATCCGAGGCCCGAATATAGCCCTGTCTTGGCACTATCAGGTGGGCGTGGCGGACCGCCATACCTCTTGGCACTTCTGGGTAATGCAGAAAGTTCCACGACATGAGCTAAAAGGATGCCCTCACATGAGCCTTCCTCGTGAGGTGCTGTGAGAAATAAAAAGGTGAATCTGGCAAACGCAACGCCGTCGACCGGAGGAACCCAAGCTTTTGGCAAGCGGCACTAATAGTGGACGAAATAAGGAGCCGCTGTAGAATTTATCGAATTCGTATGAAACGCTTCGAACACTCTCATGAAGAGGTTGACTTAGAAGGAAGGCGAATCACTTTCGGACTCTGAGGTTCATGTGTTGGTGGCGGCCATAATCCTTGCTGAAGAAAATCCGCGAGACAAATAGATTGGACACCTAGAGATATCGGGATAAACACGTAGCAAATGGAAGCGATCAGGTGGTACTAGTTGAACTGAGCTCGTACTCCGGAGGCACATCTTCCGATGGTTCAGGTTCTCGAGAGGTTGTTAACTTCCCCCCACGCGCCGCGAGGGAGTCGAATTTCTCTACCTGCGAGGCAGACACCGTTGAGGGTCCAGACTCGGCGTTGTTCAGGTTCGAGCCCCTCAGTGCCTCGATCTCTTGCTGTACTGCGCGCGCCTGATTTTCTAACTGTGCCAATCTTGCATCTTGGTGTGGGTTCGGCGCTGGTTGCACGGAAGAAATGCTCGCGGAATAACTGGGAAGAGCAACGGTGTCTCGTCTCTCTGGTGAATCAAGCACCGCATACCGGAGATTAACTGTGCTGACAGGGGTTCTCTCTGAGACTGGCCTGGATTCTGGGTCGAGAGTGAACCTAGAGTTGTGTCGGTGTCTCTGGGACCGTCGTCGACGCAACCAAAGAATGACCGCAGCCAGTATGGCGAGGAGGACCAGTACGACCACAGCGCCGATAACCGCCGGTGATACTGGATGGCTGTTCGCGACTGGAGCCCCAATGTGAGTATTTGTGTCGCTCTTAGCAGTCGAGCTGAAGAAGCATTTAAGTGATGTTTCATGGAAGTCGGAGTGCATGCACCAACCTTGCTGAAGCGGTAACGGGCGCCGTAGAAGTCCCGACGGAAGCACTCGAAGAGGGAGGTTGGGTAGCACTTGAACTGAAAATGCATTCGATTTTGCTAAGAGTATCAGCGCGCATGGACGAACCTCGCTGGAGCCGTAACAGCGGATCCTACAGTATTCAAACTACGCGACGCGCTCAAAGTGTCAGTCTGAATGACTCTACACAACCGTCAGCCGATATTCGGAATGCAGAATTTGAAGCTTACGCCGGAGGAAATGTTATGAAGGTGGTCAAATACGTCGTCGTCTCTTCGATTAGCTCCGTTTTTCCATCGAATATTTCCGTTGAAGTGAATATTTTCGTGAGAGTTTTAGTCTGAAAGACTCTACACACCCGTCAGTCGATATTGGGAATGCAGAATTTGAAGCTTACGCCGGAGGAAATGTTGGGATGGCGGTCAAATACGTCTTCGTCTCTTCGAATAGCTCCGTTTTTCCATCGAATATTTCCGTTGAAGTGAATGTTTCCGTGAAAGTCTCACAAAGGGTATCATCGCTGACGCAATCGGGGTCGTCCTGTGCTATAACTCGAGATATCACGGCAAATGCGAAAGATAATTGAATGACAAGAGATAGAGGAGATGCCAGTCTGCTCCATGAATTGTTAGACGGCCACCACTACTATGGGTATAGATCAAGTGGCATCTCGTACCTCATGGCCAATACCGTGATCGTGAAAATGTGGGTGAAGCAAAGAGAGTGGAAGGAAAGAAAAAAAAGGCGGAAGAAAAGAGAGGAAATGAGAAGGTCTTCAAGACGGTAATGGAGAACAAGAGGGAAGAGGGAGTCGCCAATCAGGACATGTCAAAGCAGGAAACAACAGTTCCCCGTGTTCTCCGGGCGACAACCCACATGCTCTCATCCCCAAAAATTGCCTATGAAATTTACCGCAGTCCCGCATTTTGACATCTCTGGGAAATTCTCGCATCAATGCTGTCCTGTTTTACTGGTCGTAACAAGGTAGTCATCATGAGGCGGACAGAACCGAGCTCACTGCGGCAATGGTGCAAAAATTCACTAAACCCACAATTTTCGGGGAAACTTCGTAAACAATCTGTGGAGAATGGACCTCTAAGCTATGGAGACAAGTCTCGACATTCATCGCGGACAGCCGTCATGCGGGACGAAGACCATCTAGTCAGTGATTGTTGATCCGCACGACGCTCGGTACGCGGTCAACACATACTCGGGGTCGTCGTCCGACCGTCGACCACAGCATCGCCTACCTCTTCGCCGACCAACAACCAGCTGCCGTGTATAACGAAGATCCTTATACGCGGTCATGTAACACCGTGCATCGAGGTAGCCAGTTAACCGGCCCAGTCGTTGGACTGACCACATTATACAATGCGGGTGGCCAATAAATGTGATGCGATGCCTAATGCAGTGCACGATCCATCCTTATATCCACCACTGGCGTCATGCGGGCCCGGGTGACAATGATGACGTTCCTTGCACACTCCTGGGGGGTTCCGGATCCCAGGGCTCGAGGGGCGAAGGGCGCGATTTATTATGATGAAGGTTTTATAGAGGAGAGTATTGACGCCTATTTATCGTGAATGCTGTCGGAGCCTGAACATATTTTGTTGCCGCCACCGGTCATCATTCGGGGGAAGGAAACCAAGGGGCTGTCGGGATTCGAATTTCGGATAGGGGGTGGGGGGGGGGGGGGTCCCGACCAAGGTCTTAAAAATCTTTTCATAGTAGATTTCAAACTTGGCCAGAATCATGTTTGAAGCACATTTGGACCCATGGAAGGCTCTGTAAGACATGTTTTAGGTTCCCAGAGGTGCTCAGAACCTACCACTAGCCTTGATAGCGTGTGCAAAAATATTTTTGCAATTGGAGGACTTTAAAAGGGTACCAGAAATTATTCAAAGTACATATTTGAGCTGTTTGTGACTTCAAATACCATGTCCAATGGTTAATATACATGCAAAGAGATGTGCGCAGAATATATTTTGCGTTGGCCGGGAAGTCGGCATCAGGTGGCGATGCATGTGCACATGACCCGGAGCGCCGGTCCGCCGCTACCCGTGGGAAACTCCTTCCCTATATAGGGGGGAGGGGGGGGGGGGGTCTGAGGGAGGTCCTTAAAAATCTTTTCGACCCCCTATCCGTTTTTCGAATCCCGACAGCCCCTTGAAGGAAACCAGTGGTCAAAATTCACCCCACAGAGAATCTGTCGATAATTTTGAATCATAGCGGGAGTGAGGATCAAAGTAAGTAAAGGGTTTAGATGGTTCCGCTGACCTGAGTGTGTCTGAAAAATTCAAGGACTTCAGGAGCAGTTCAATTCTACAATTGCGAAGCCTATATACCAGAATCCTTGGGTGCGCCCGAATTGGTATCCGAAAACAATGGTGCTTTGCTTCGCTCCTGAAATGCTTCTGCAGCTCATCCGCCACACATCCCGACCGCCATACGTCTTGGCACTTCTCGGTCTCCGAAGCATAAATATGAGCCAACAGGAGGCGCTCGCCCCAAGCTCGTCGAGTATTCTCCGTGTTGGTGATAAATACAACTTTGTGAATGCGCCGTCCCCCGCAGATCTTTGGCAGGCGGCACCAGTCACGAGTGAAGCCGCCATAAATTTCATCGAACTTGAAAGAAACAATCCGGTCGAAATCAAGTTGGTCCAAGAGAATTTGCCAATCCACAGACCAGGGTGTGACTCGGAAGTTTACTGTCGCCCTGAGTGAGGGTGCTGTCAGAAAAATGTATTGGGCACCTGGAGATATCAGGCTGAACACTGAATTATGTAGGAGGAAGCAATGAGGTAGTAGGAGACTCGTACGCGTGGGTACGTACGGTTCACGTACCAGGAGCCATCCTCTGTGGCCGAGTCGCCGTACGTATACGTGATACAGTCTGTATTGAAGATTCAGCCGTACTTGCTCAAACTTTGCCGTGAAGGGCCGGATCGTTTTGGACTCGCTTCTGCCATCGCACCCACCCACGCCCATCCGAACGTGGAACCCCATTGCGCCTGCGCCAACACCGTGGGGGAGGAAGACTGTGGATACGCATTTGTGCTGGTGGTGGAGATTGCGGTGGGGCCAGATGGGCTAGTGATGCTCGCGCGTTTCTGCTCTTGAGGAGGCAACAAGAGAAAAATGCTGGGATCTTCGATGATGAAACGCGGCCGATAACGGAAAGAGCGAGTCAATTTCCAGTCGCGGATTCGAAGGAAGGGGAGGGAGACCAGCTTGAAGAGAGCTGAAAGCTTCCCTGCTAGAAAGAAAGAGCGGACCAACTTGAAGCCACTGCCGAGTTGAACGTGCGTCGCGTCGTGGTGACACTGAGAGTTTGTGGACACCATCTGGAAAACCGCTATCTCCGGGTGCTATGCAGTGCTAGGCGGTGCTAGGCGAGTGCTATGCGGTACTATGGCAGTACGCCATAGGTACATCCACTTTATAGAGTGCTATGCGCTCACTGTAGAGAGGATGCGCAGTCGGATCGAGTGTCCTGAAACCCTTGAACTGAGTGTGGTCTAGCAGTCGTATCAAGGGCCAAAGCACACTTGGATCAAGTGCTTCCCCACACTCGACCCAACTGTATTTGTGCCATCTGTGCAGTTGCATTGACTGTGTTCACACAGTCGGATCAACGGTCTTCACGCAGTTGAATTGACTGCCTTCATGCAGTCGAGTAGAGGGTTCTCAGGCAGTCGTTATACAGGTTCTCTGCCATTCAATTCCACTGCTATATACGTGTAATCAACTGCATGTATTTTAAAGTACTATATAATACAGTTAGTAATAATAAAGCATCTCGGCGCCAGTGGTTTCTGGAGGCTAAGACCATCATTAAATTGGAGGGTTGCGCGAAATATAAACACCACGTACCGGGAAACAGACGCGCGAACGAACCGAAACAGACGTGTGAACGAAGACCTGCAAAAACACTTAAGTCAGCGCAGTTCACATACGAAAAGACAAGTGACGTCGCTTGAATTCCAATAGAGCCGGCATTTACTTGGACGAACAAGGATGAATAGGAGGGGTACCAGCACTAAGTTGAATACTCGTCGCTAGTCAGTCATCGAAAACGAACGTGGAAGGACGATGCCTACCAGTACCGTGTCAAATGGGCAAAGGCCCTGAAAGCAAGAAACTTAGCATACCACAATCTCGCGTCAAAGATCAGGCTTACCTTCAGTGGGTTGCCAGACCACATCGTCCTGACAAAACTAAATAAGGGTGCGCAGTGGACAGAAACAAAAGAATGACTTGCCGCGCATTCTCGTGAGAATACGGATAGTGAATATTCACCTTGCTCCAAACCTGCTTGAATTGACCCTCCGAAACGCCGTCTGAAACAGATATCAGCAGCAAGAAATCACAGCAACATTATGGGAGAGGAACGCACCGCAATAAAAGATGATGTGATTGGGCGGTGGTCCCAGCTGCCCTCTGCTCCGCCATCTGTCCATATACGAACGGCGTTGGCGCCCGAGGAACAAGAAATTAATTAGAGCAAAATTTAAGCAGACGCGGGCAGTAGACGTACCGAGGTCGGGGCAGCTGCCACAAAGCCCGTCTGTGCACTGCCCGAGATCTCTGATCGCGTCTTGCGCAGACTGGTAATTGAATCGCCGTTGTTGCTCGCAAACCACGACGACCCAACGCCCGATAGTTACTGCCTCGAAAAACTTCTTGTGGACCACGTTCCAAGCGCCGTCGCGAGGAGTCGGTTAAATGGCGCAATGGAAAACGATAAACGAGGCACCCACAATGGTTAGTTGACCGGAACGGGCCCATATTTCAGCATCGGAGGCTTGATCGAGGCAGTACGGACCATGACTGGAAAGAATAAAAGATGGAGTCAGTGATGGGCGGGAAAGGACGCTGCAAGAAGGTACGCACGCGAGCGACGCCGTCTAGGTTTCTGGTTCACCGGTTGGGAGCGGAGAGTAGGAGACTCAGGAGGAAGCGGCGGCGCAACGGAGGAAAGAGAAGCGCGTGGACGACGCGTAGAAGTAGTCAGGGAAAGAGGAAGGAGTGGAACGGGGGGAGGGGGGGTATCGGAGGGGCGGGGGCTTCGCCCTCGCCATACCGCAGCGCCGGCAGCGACTCGCGTCGGCGGGGTTTCGAATTTCCCTGTTTGTCGCTAAAGAGCTGTACGATCTTGGAAAGTCGACCGCGTCGACCGCAGGTTTCGTCTGCTGCGGGAGGCGACTGTTGTGCTGCGGGTAGATGTCGACGTTGATGAGCATTTCCCGATACCTGGACGAAAAGACTGGAAATACCCGCACCCTAAAGGACATGTTAGCCGGAAATAATAGGAATGGAGATGAAAAACTCGCAAAGCTCGAGCTCGGCGCCGATGTCGCGGTCCGCGAAGGAGCAAACATTGTACGGATACGACAAGCTGGGTTGCATCCGAATTACCACGTTGAGGGCCTAGGGATTGATTCCATTCAGCAAAGGAAAATAACGAAGAAAAAGGTCAGACCGTAATCGCGGTCAAGACAGTATTATCATGCGACACCTTGCCCTCGATGTAAGACTTCGGGATTGATTTCGGTGACGAGGGTGAGCTTGATCTTGTACACCTTGGGGCCCTTTCCGGTCGCGGAGGGAGACTCGTCACGTCGAATTCTTAGGACCCGGTGTCGGACTTGAGCTTATGGATCGAAAAGATACATTTGTGTCGATGCAGCGAGGGGTGAAGCTGGACAAACCGATGAGAGGGTACTGGAATAAATCGAGGAGTCTTACATTTGCGGCGCAATGTCGAACGGGAGACGACGAATGAGGCTCATCGCTGTGCACGCCGGTATAGGTGTCTTCTTCGAGGGCGAGATGACCACTAGTCAAGAATATCCGTGGGCGAGAAGCAGGCGGGTACTGACTTTGAGCACATGCCAAGTCCGGGGTAAAGTCAGTCCTAGTTCGGAATCAGAGGGAAAGGTAACGCACTTCACCCATCGCAAATCAACTCTATGTAGCCCCCTGTCCATGGAAATAGACCTGTGGGACAAAGGAAAGGCATCACCATTCAAGTTCGACCAGAAAGCGAGATCAATGGTATAACCCGCCCGCCAGCGCCCCCGGTGTGAGCCAAGCGCGGCATACGGGCATAAAGAGTGGCCAGGATGGAAAGAAGGGATGGCTTACAATGTGCCTAGGCCATTCACGAGGTCCCTAGGCTTGCCATTGTCTCCGAGCGCGTCCTTCTTGTGAAAATTGCCGAAATCTGCTTATTTCGGCCCTTGGTAGTCGATGGCGGCCCGAATGGTCTAGAAAACGACTGGAGAGCGTGTCTTGAGGTCGCCATAGTGGCTTGAGGTGCAACCGAAAGGCCAGAATGGACGGGAAAACACCAGGAAGAAGGCATGGTGGTGGTGAAAAGGAAAGACGCGTCGTGTCACACCGTGACTGTCACGCTCCAAATGTTTGTATTGTGATTTTCGTGAAGTTCCCTCTCGCCTCTACGCTTTTCTACAATTATTTTTAAAATCAGCCGAGGCTTTTAAAATGACCCAAGGTCCCAAGAAATACAATTCAGGGCAATTACAACAGCACATTCAGCCAGAAATACAGCTCGATCAAAACGATTACACGGGCGGCCAATCCGAAACTGCATAACTACTCGGTGTCATCCTCATCGACCTTGGTGCGAGATCTTGTTTTGATAGTCGAATGGCTCGTCTTGATGGTCGACTGGCCCGTCGCCTATGAAACCATGAGCCGGGAAGTCTCGAATTGATAGTTAATTCACGTTACCTTCTTGGATGCTTTCAGCTTTCCTTTGTCCTTCTTCTCTGGCTTGACCCTCTCCTTCTTCGGTTTTGGCTGGGGCTATTGGAATTAAGAACAAAATCGAGGCTCCAATGGAACCTACTCACTGCCTCATAGTCACTCAAAGTGATCTCCTCCTCCTCCAACGTTCTCTGTGCGGGCAATCGTATCTAAATCTCGTTAGCCAGAACAAATCTGCGGCACGAGGAACTCACCTTGAGGGACGCCTCTTCCTTTTTCTCCGACTTCTTTCGATGACGCGGAGGAGCCGTCGACTCGATAGCCGAAACCGGAATCAACGGGTTTTCACGCGCTCGCTCGACGCGGCGTACAGCCTTCACGTTTTCTTCATGGACTTGGGATGCCTCCTCGTCCGCGTCGTCCTCGGGATTCACCAGCTCTCCGTACTCGGCACTACTCTCCTTTTCGAAACTCGCGTCTTGTGTAGGAAGATCTTGTGCGATTAGAAACGTGGCAACAAAAGGAACGAGCACAAAGTCAACAAAGTCTTCCATGCGAAGGCAGCAGGAATCATCGTAAAGCGTGTGCAGGTCGTCAAATTTGTCATCCTCGTCGTCGCCGATGATCGTGAACATCGTGGAAAACAAAGAGTTCTCGAGATCGTGGACTTCTTCATTTGCAGCCACAAAGCGTAATAAGCAGGAAAATATTATCATTTGGCCTTGTGGGCCGTAGCTGTGAAGAGAGGGGAATCAGTTTAGAATCCTCCCACATGCAGTGCAGAAATACGCACTATCCGCAGGTTTTATGTTTAATCGCATCGAGGAATTCACGATGGGTATTAGACTTGATGAATGAAAGTAAACGGAAGTTGATTGAAAGTAGGAAATCTCGGAATGTGGGACATGTTTTGAGTTTCTCCGGCTTTGTGATTAGATCGAGGAGCTCGGCATCGAGGGGAGCAGCGAAAATTCTGTCCCGGATATCTTTTGCGCTGATTTTCGTGGGCCATCCGCGAGTCTTGCCCAAGTCAAGCATGTGCGTCCGTCGTGTCTCGGTAGTAATTGCGTGGCAGAGTTCAAGTTCTGTAAACGCCAGTCCCTTGGCTCTCGGGCCTCCTTCGTCAAGCAGATTTTGGCGTTTTTGAAAAAGGGACAAGATACAGGGCACAGGTGCAGCAGGCAAGTGATCGTTGCAGAGCGCTGCCGGGCAGCAGTTGGGGAGGTCGGACCAGGCAAGGACGGCGTTGCTGGTTTTCTTGGTGCTAGGTGGAGGTGTAATCAGAGTTTTTGCGGGAGCGAGTTTCGCCTAGAGTTCATGTCAGATGAAATGAGTTCTAAGAGACGTTACTCACCTTTTTGGAGGCCGGCATCTCTGCCTTGTCGTCCCTCTTGCGCTTTAGACCCTGAAAAATAGTTAGCAATCTACAAACCATGCCGCTCCTCGATACAAACAGACGTATTCGGAGTTTTGTTCTCCTGGGTCAACAGTTAAAATGGTACGATGACTTTACTAATAACAAACCTTCCCCTTCTTGGGGATTTCTTCCCTGCCGTCACCCGATTCTTCCTCTGCAGCCTTGTTTTTATTCTTCTGCTATTGCGATGATCTTAGTGAAGTAACCGGGTAGCCAAACATGAAGCGCATACTTTCGGCAGATGTCTAGTTGACGGTGTGGCCGGAGCCTGGGGCAGCTTGGCGGATGGCTTCAATAGCATATCCAGGTCGCTGCTGTCATCCGACTCGGCGTCATCATCGGATAAGATGACTGTAGACCGCTTTTTGGAGGGGAACTATGCACCAGCACATTTACTCAGCTGCACAAAGACGACACAGAAACATACCTTCTTCACGACAGCCTTTAATAGGACTTCGGCTTCATCGTCCGCCTCCTCCTCCTCGTCGTCTGTGGCGAACGTAACTCGGTTTTTCTTGAGCGGGGAGGATTCTGTGTCCGGATCCGCATAAGCCTTGTCCTCCGCATCCAGATCTGCCCTTCGCCTTGTCTGCTCGTTGGACAAATAAGTCCGCGCAATTTCATGAATCGGCCATCCATTGTCAAATTTCTTGAAGAAAGGGACTTCATTTTTTATCTGGAGTAACAAATAAGGACGAGAGAAGCCGCAAAACGTAGGGCATGCCTTTGCAGTCATCCTTGCCTCATAACCCGATTTTTGCTGTGATAAGGGCGCGAAAACCGATAAATATTCATGCACGTAACGTTTGACGATGCGCTAAATTGAAGCTTCAATTAGATTGAGTTTTCAAACACGTCACTCAGCTCACGCAGCGTCGATTATAATCCTCATCATGCCCTTTCAACCCCATCGCTTCTTGTAAATTGTAGCCGCCTGCTTCTTCACTTCGGCCCGCTTGACCCTTGGGCTTTGGGATGAGTTTCCGTCCTTTGACATTTTTTTGCAGTAGAGCTAAGGTACCAGTTAGTACATTACCAGCCGTGCTCTGTAAGACTTGCATATTTTTTGTTCTCGTTTCGCTACCGTGGGCGCCAATCAGTTTGTTACCAGTCTTGCAGTACTACTAGACTCACATATGGTGTTTTGTTGAGCCGCAATTGTGGCTTGCAGCTGCCGGATGGTCTCTTGGGGATCTTCTTTTTCTCTGCGTGCTTTTGTCATGGTGGAGGAAACGAAGGAAGAGATTTTCGATCACGTGTGATTCAGTCACAAGTGACTTGACGCGTCGAATACCTTTAGTTATTTAATGTCCACTCATTTATTGTCAAAATGTATGCGAAGCGCCTCAATCTGAACACAGAAGAAATTGCCCTGTTTAAAATAATAATCATGAATAAATTTACATCAAGTTGAAAGCAATCCAAAACCGTAGGTACACCAAGACCTTTAAATTACCATCCTGCGCGGCGCCAACACCGTTTCCCTTGCGCATGCCGCAAACTTGAATAAAATGACACCCGTCCCGTCGCGCACTTTGTCGAGCACTCCCAAGAACTTGAAGCGAATCCCAAGATGCTTACGAGCACACGTCTTGTCGTCGACTTTGGAGCGGTTTATGCAGAAGCTCTGCCGATGCCGATGTAAGTAACGAGAGGGAAACAAGAGAGGAAGAGAAAGGACGTACTGGAGTGACCCTGCAGCCGCAGCGCATGCTACATGCCCGCCCAGTCGTAGTTGCCCAACTTTGCACTGCACTTCTTGTTGGCGCAGACAATCTTCCTGTTGATCTGCCCTGACTCAAGGAACAGCTCCATCCACTTCATCTGAAAGGGAAGGAAAGAAAATAAGGGAAAAAATTAACGTCAACACTGAATCAATCATCGGTGGGGGAAGGAGGCAAAACGCACCGGCTCGACGAGGTAGCCCGAACACTTCGGGTTCACGAGAATGGGCTGGCTCACGCTTACGAGGGATGGCAGACTCGTCATCGTCATCGTCAGCGGGGACCTCGCCATCTCTAACGGTGCGCGGAATGCCGCGAGCTTCGGGTTGTTGAAGAGCTGTGCCGCAATGTCGCCGCCACCCGGGCTCGAGAAGTGCATCATCGCACCATTGGCACCGTTTGCATCCGGCGCTAGAGGAGAGGTGTCCGAAGGTGAGGCGAGCACGGCGTCTGACAGGCAGCGCCCTAGGCGCGTCGCGGCCTCGAAGGCGTGTGTGCTTGGCAGCGCGAGGATGCGGAAGGAGCGTGGCGCAGGGAGGGGGCGCGATAGGTCTGTGTGCGAGTGGGGTTAGTTCGCGTGTGGGTACGGTGTGGGATGAAAAATTGTTGGGACGCGGCCTCGGGTCTCCGCACGTTGAAGCCAACGCCGTGACCGCCGCGGTAGACGTGCCGTCCGCGCATAGCAGGCGGGGGCGGCGGGTTGAGGCTTATCGGGAGCGCTTCGGCGATGGCGTTGACGGACGGGAGCGTCTCCCATGAGAGCTTTACCCCGAACCACGATGACTGTTTCGAGGCAGGCGCAGGCTTGGGCTTCGCAGCCTCGGCCTTCTCGACGAGGGCGACGGGGACGCCTTTCTGGGAGGTGAGGCTGACTCGCGAGAGAAGGACAGCGCAGATGACGAGGAAGACCAGGAGGGTAGCGGCAAGGGTGAGGGGCAGGCGCAGGGGCGCGAGGAGCCGGTGCCAGTCGGCCGCAGGGAAGGCGACGGCGTCGAACAGGTGTGCGCGAGATCACCGGAAAAGTAGATTGAGATTGAGTACTGCATCGTGGCGTCGAATTCGAATTCCAAGGGGTCGCGCAGCTCAGACGGCCCAATAGCTCGGCACGACCATCAGTCTCGTCGAGGTACCAATATTGCAGCCCGCGGCGCTCCTTCTGCGTTTTCGACAGCGTCTTTTTCTTCTTCGGCCTCGCGTTTGCGCGTTCCTGATGCTGCATTGGGTCCACTGCCGCGGGAGGTGCGGCGGAATCTTCAGACTCGTCATCCGTTTCGAGCGCCGACATGGACATATTGAGCGCGGACATGGTCATGTCCGCCACTCCACTGATGAGCGGACGCAGACGCGGGCGGCGGGGTCCGTCTGATATCGAGCGCCGGGCGCCATTAGGGTCATCCGTATCGCCGGCTGCGGGCGCCTCTTCTGACGGAAGATCGTTGGTTTCAAGGGCAGACATCGAGAGCCCCTCTGCAAGCCCGGATGGTCGCCGCGGGCGCGAGGCGGCACCCAGTGAGCCAAGCCGCGGGCGCGACGCCATACTCATCGAGGGCGCGAAGCGACGGGTGTGCTGGCCGCAGGTGTGGGAGCGCCGAGCTGCCCGTGGTCCAGCATGTGTTCTCGGGTTGCGAGTTCTTGTCTGAAAATCAAGCCCCATTGTGAGACTACGGGACTTGGAGGAAGGTGCGAGTCCCCTCACCTGCACATCTTGCACCGAATACGTCGCCGGGACCCAGGCGTCGCGGGGGCGGAATCGCTGGGAGTGCGCAGATATTTCGCGAACATTTCCGTCTTGGGTAGACTTCCATTGCCGTCTGCAGGCGGCGCGTTAGGTCGTGTATTGGGACACCGACGGGGACGCACTCATGACCTCCCCTACTGTCCTCTCCATGTAAAATCTGCGTGTCGTTTGGTCCTGCCAATGTTGGTCTAATGAGCTTGAGCACAGATTTAGGCGGCAAGTTTCCCAAACCTTACCTCAAGTTGTACCAAGGCAGTCGCGTGAGCTACATAGGAACAAAGTGAGTGAGCAATTCCAAAGCACTAAGCATGGCCCCGGACACAACCCATGCGCTGGCTTCGCATCCCAGATCCGAGTGCCGATTCTTGGGACACCAGCGACCGCAAATCGGGCCCAGGGCCATAGAAAATGGGAAGACTTACTGGATTGGCGGTCAAAAACCACTGTGGTGAGTTTTTGTCCGCGTACAGTCACTGACGTGCTGTCCTGTGACAGGTGACAACGCGTTGCCGTCTCCCGAGCTTTTTGTTCCAGCAGCCACCACGCGATTCTCCGAAATAAACTGTTGGGCAGCTGGATGTGTTAGTCGATAGCAAGGAGAGATAGGAAACATGACACCAAACGTGGCGTCAGATATTTAATTACTTTGGGGGCACAATTATTGAGGTCAGTGACTGAATTGACAATGATAAAATAATTCTACTCTGTGGCGAAATTAGGGTGCAAAAGTCCCTGGCTACGGTCAACAATGAACCACTTCTCTCTCGTTTCTACCCGTGCAACGACCGCGACAACAGTACGGAGGTCTGTTACGATAGGCCGTGTCATTTCTGTGTAAAAGGTGGATTCCTTGGTCGCATCCTTTCCCAAAGTTGAGCACGGAGTAATCACCGCCAGGAGTCGTGTCTTTCCAGACATATACTTCCAGAAGGGATCCTTGGGCAGCCGGCACACGAGAATCTCCTCAAGTCTTCCATAGAAAATTTGAGGGGTCAAAGAACCGTCTGCTTGGGAGACGTTCAATTCATACTGAGGAATAGTAAGTCTCCATATATTGGCATTGAAAATGCTCGCACTCGGACGAACGACATATCCCTTTCATTTTGCTCCCCTGGTTCTGCTCCGCATGCAGACACGCTACGGATCTTGTCACCGCCAACAATGCGAATTTTGCCCCATCTTGGCATTACCTCGGGCAAAAGGGGCTTGATGTTCTTGCGTGGTCGGCCTATGGCAGCGGATATGTAACCCGCGATGCGCGTTCGTGTAAGGTCATCTGGAGTGTTGCCACCTTTGTACGGAGCACGCATTATGACATCGGGGTCTAGTAATTCGGTCAGTGCATACCGGAAAATCTCAAAAGGAACTGACAGTCATCATAGATTTTCTCGGACACTGCCAGCTTGGTTTTATCTCTCTCATTGCGACGAGAGAGTTCTTGGGTAAGGTCATATCGGGTGCCAAGCTGCTCGAGATACGCGAGATTGAGAACTCGGTTGTTCAGATTCGCCCATGGATGTTGACGAGACCGAAGGCCTGACTGCATGGATCCGCAAAAACGTTCCATCCAAAATGTCCACGTTGACCAAGTTGGACCACAGAAACGGATGTCGTCGGGCACATGTAAAAATCCATGCACTGTTAGAGGGCAAGCACAGAGACGGTCGGCAGCAAATTGATAATAATACCTGGGCTCTGTCAGCAAATAGAGAATTAAACAAAAATTCAATCTCACTCTTCATAGCGGCGGACCCAATCAATGATATTGTCCTGCAGGTTATCGATTTCTTGGTATGTGATTTGGAATGAGATGCAGGACTTGATAATATCAGAGAATTGACATGCGTGAGCATGATACTTCTCATCGCGAAACCGTCCTTCCAACAGGATTGGAACCAAATACATCAGCCAGAAACACCACGTCTCTGCCGTGAAATATGCTGGGTTTTCGGGGATAACACGAACGAAGTCAGCTGGGATATGTCGAACAGCAGCAGCTCCCTCTCGCCAAATCTCGTCCCAAACATCTTCGGGAATTTCGTAATCTTCGCTCCCGGTGTCAAGCCCCTTGTACTTTCCACTCCAGAGTTTGATGAGATTAGGCCCCATATTTTCGAATGCAAGATGCATGAAATCCCAGGGAGCAGATTTCCCGAAGTGAAGTGAGCCGACGCGTCGCAGGGCGGGGAGACCCTTGATACCATGATGAAAGGTAATAGCTTTTCGATCTTTGACAGTCTGGCATTCATCGAGTTTGGCGATAACATCGGAAAAGCTTTCGTGGGATCGGAGAGGAAGGCGTCGCGGATTCCAGGAACGTTTCGGCTGGTCCGCAACCAGGGGTTGCGTGAGCGGCACATAATAAATGGTCTCCCGACCTTCAGAATTGCGAGCACCCTTGATCTCGCAAGAGCGACATGGGCAGAATCCGTTATGCCCCTTGATGTTCAACAATTTCTCGATGGCAATGATGTCGCCCATCTCAAGAATATTGTACGCACGGAGCATGAACTCGCTTTGCGTCAATGCATCAAAGGTGGGGATGCCACACGCGAGTTGAGCTAATTCGTCGTCATAGGGAATAAGGAAGCTGCGTGTATCCTTAGGCCCGTGAGGACCAGGGATGACACCATTGCAGATGGATTGGGAAAGGTGAGTTTGAATTTCAGGAGGGAGATTGTAGTTCTTGACAAGGATGGGTGTAGCTGAAGGGCCTCCGCGATTTCGTTTGAAGAGGAGGTAAGAATCAAGGCAGATGCCGAGCGCAACGTCGTTCCTGCCGGAGAAATATTTATACGGCATTGTTTCACCATCGACAACAACATTCTGCTTCTGTAGCGTGCGATAATGAGCAGAATCAAATATATCGGCAATGGTGCAGGGTGTGTGTGTGTATTCGTGTCGGTACAAGAGGAGTTTGACCATCTCCGGATTTTGGAAGTAACCTTGTAGACGGGGAATGATGGGGATATAACAGAACAATCGACGGGGTTTTCTGAGGAGGGGGGTGTATCGTGGCTCGTTGCAGAATCTACAAGCATCCAGGCCTGCATCGTCGCCGGTATATGCGAGGCAAGAATTGACACAACAGTGGAACCATAGAGGTTCAACACCGGAGAGAATTGCGACGCGATGGATCATCACATACTCGGAACTGAGGTCAAGCTTGTGATCGAATGCATAGCGCATTTGTTCAAACACCTCACGCGACATGTTCGACATCATCTTGAGGCGGAAGGCGCGGATGTTGTCTCTATCTTGGTCGGTCAATATATCATTGCCTGGACCAAACGTGAGCCTAGGAGGGAACAGATGAAACTTCTGAGAGACGCACGGACAGCCCATAATTCTGCCTCCCCCGGTGCAAGCATCTCCTCCAGACGCTGCGTCATATCTGCGATAGACAGAGGCTCATCTGCATCAAGAATCTCGTCGAACCCGCTCCACCCAGCGAGCTCGAAGTCTTCATCTTGTTCAGGGCTCAGCGAGTTGAAATAACCATCGTGGGACTCTGAATCAGAGTCGGAGTCCAAGCTGTGGTCACTATCAGTTTCCATCAAGCTGCTATTCTGCTGCTCCGGAGTCCAATCTCTCAAATCATGTGCGGGATGTGGGAAATGAGGAACTGGGGAGGGTCCCGGAGAGACGGGTTGATGTGAGGGCTGCGAGTGCGGGAACTGAGAAGTCTCTGACTCTGATTCAGAAGGCTCTATCAAGTGCGGATGCGCAACCTTTTTGTAGTGTCGTTTCCTGCTACGGTAAGAGCGCAATTGGTTGCAGTAAGGTGTGCAATGGCAAATTTTGCGTCTGCGTCTGGTGGCGCGGTGCGCATCGTGGTCCCGTTTGGCGGTTCTGTCGGCAGGCATGGTGGGGACGCAATTGCACGAACAACGGTTTTGGACGAAAAATGGACAGCACAGGAAACGGCGATGCAGAACAGAGAAAACAGAGATGCACTATGATATTGGACTGGGTTGAAGGCGTATGGACGATGAGGATAGAGGCGAGGAGAGCAAGTAGGCAGATGAAGAGAAAACGCGTCGTTTGCAGGATCGGACCATATTGCCGGGGTCGGATTTGTGTTCCGACAACTCAATTTAGCCCTGAGGGTGTGCTGGAGAGTTTTTATAAAAATCATGGTGAGGCAGTCAGATTGACTGCATGCAGGCCAAATGCCTTGTGCGCAGTCAGATCGAGGGTGCATAGTTGCAGTCGATCTTGTCGCAGTCGGAACAAATGCCAAGAAAACCAATCAAATGCTTAGGCATTTGATCCGACTGCGAACTCTATCCACAGTGCGCTGCTGCATAGCGCCCATAGCGCTCATAGCTACATGGTTTGGTTTTCCAGATGACGAGAAGCGCACATGACTCACATGAAATGATCGATTGATGCCGAGCCGGTTTGGTCGCTCCTCCGACCATCTACAGCGATTTGGAAACTCTGCTATGATTTGCGCTCCGTTTTCGGGGCCTTTCTGTGCTTGGTGCATTCGTCGAACGGCACTCGATAGTCGCGCCGAGCCCGGCTAGTATGAATGACTACATACATGGGCTGGGTATGGCTTGCTGTGTGCAACCCGCTAAGGTACTTGTACCCTCGATCGCTTTGAAGTTACGTCGCTCATGACGTCGCAGGACCCCCGCTCTTTCTCCTCGAAGCCTCCTGCCTCTCGTCGCCTTGTTGCGTGTCTACCTCCCTGGCTCCCTTAATATCTACGGCGCTCGACGTCCGCCAGTGCGGGGTGGGGGAAATGAGAAGGAGAGGGAGCAGAGAGAGATCTGCGGAGGTGGGGTGGCAGCGCGAGCGATACACCCCTCTCCCAACGCCAAGGTCGCAAGAGGCGCGAGCCGCGGGTGCAGGTGCGCGACCGTTACTACTGCCGACGCGGAGCGGTTTTGTCGCAAGTGAAGTGCACGATCTTCTGGACGCACACCCCAGCCTGCACCACGTCCGAATCGCCTTCCACTTGCACTTTCCCTCTCTCCAGACAGTGCCTTGAAGAACTCGCGCACCAATCCAAATGGATGAATCTTCGACTCTGATGCGTGTCTGTTGCCCTCGCTCGACCGCACTAGCGCCTCCTGCGCCCATCTCCTCCCTCGCCGTCGTGGTCTTCGTGTGACTTGACGAGCGGCATGACACCGACCGCTGGCGCTTGTGGGATCCCCAGCGATTCGCGTCTCGGGCTTTCCGCTCCCCCTTTGTATCCCCGGTCGGGCCATATCGATAATCGGGGGCCGTGAGGCCGTCCGTCCCGTCAGTCTGACCACTGCCTGATGCTCCGATGAGGTTTTCGGGCCCGATAACAAAATATCCGACCCGCTTTTGTGATAAAATGTAACTTTGCGAACGACCCGACCACTGGAAGAACACGGATCTTTGGCAGGCGGCACCAGTAACGAGTGAAGCCGCCATAGAGTTCATTGAACTTGAACATTCGGTCGAGATCGACTTGACCAAGAGACTGTGCGAATCTTCCGACCTAAGTGTGGCTCTGAAATTTACTGTCGCCCTGAGTGATGGTGCTGGCCATAATTCTTAGTGAAAGGCCGTCAGAAAATGTATTAGGCACCTGGGGATATCAGGATAAACAACAAATTATGTAGAAGAAAGCGATTCAGTAATCGTAGAACTGAACTCGTTTTCTGGAGGTACATCTCCCGATATATCAGGTTCTCGGGAGGTTTTCAATCCTGTACACGCTGCGAAGAAGTCGAATTTTTCTCCGCGGGAAACACAGCACGGCCCCGGGATGGACCGGATTCGACGTTACCCACACTGGAGCCCCTCAACGCCTCTGTGTTTTGCTGTGCTGCACGTGCCTGAGTCTCGAACTGTGTCAGTCTTACTTCCTGGTGTAGGTCCGACCCCGGCTCCATGGAATAAATGCTCTCGGAATAACTGGGAAGAGCAACGGTGCCAATGGCACCGATATAGGCTTGCATCTCCGCTGATTCGAACACCTCGCGAAAACCGAGAAGATTCACGGTGCTGGTTCGTATTTCTTCAACTGCCGGCGAGGCTTCTGGGTCGAGAGTACTGCTAGAAAGGCGATGATTTCTTTGAGACCGTCGTCGACGGAGCCAAAAAATGACGGCGGCAAGTAGGGCGAGAAGAATTAGTCCGACGACAACGCCGATGACCGCCGGTTTGGATACTTGGCTGATCCCGACTGGCGTCGCTTCGGCTCCAAGGTGAGTAGTTGGGTCACACGTAGCAGTCGAGCTGAAGAGGCGTTTAGTAATATTTTCATGGAAGTCGGAGTGCATACACGAACCTCGCTGACGCGGCAACGGGTACCGTAAAACTCCCGCCAGAACCGGAAGAGGGAGGCTGGGTGACATTTGAACTGGAAATGCATTCAGTTTTGCTACAACTGTCGGCGTACCTACACGGACCTCGCTGATGCGGCAACGGGCGCCGTAGAAGTCCCAACAGAACCACTGGAAGAGGGAGGTTGGGTGACATTTGGACTGAAAATTTATTCGGTTTTGCTACAACTCTCGGAGTGCATACACGAACCTTGCTGCGGAAGCGGTAACAGCTAATCCTTCAGCCCTATTCAAACTACGCGGCGCGCCCATTCAGTTTCACGGCTGTTTCAAACACTGAATTTGAGGCTTACGAAGGAGATATTGACGTAGCGGTCGAAGTCGTGGTCGTGGTCGAGAAACTACATGTACGCCCGTCGGTTGATGGTATTCGGAATGCAGAATTTGAACCTTACGAAGCTGGAGGTGTCAAGGTCCGAGTCGTCAAAAACGTCGTCGTCGAAGCGAATATCAACGTTTGTGTATCATCCAGTACTTCTATTCTCGATCCAGCAGCTACTTCCGTTGCAGTAATGACTTGACACGAGTTATCATCGCTGCCGCAATCGGAGTTGTCCTGAGTTATAACTCCAGATATCACGGCGAGTGCGAGGGATAATTGAATAGCAAGAGATGAAGGAGATGGCAGTCTGCTTAATGAATTGTTAGCCGACCACCGGTATACATCAAATACCTCATGGCCAAATACCTTGAACGAGGACCGTGAAAATGTTAGAGAAGCAAAGAGAGCAGAAAGAAAAGAAAAAGGTGGACGAAATGAATGGAAAGGAGAAGGTCTTCAAGACGGAAAGTGGGAATGAGAGGGAAGATACATGTACATAGAGAACATGACAGTTCAGGAGGTTCCTGATGGGCGATTCCCTATATATGTAGTGTGTATCTAGGAAATCGTCCATCAGGAACCTCCCGCTGTCAAAGACCCGGGAGTCGTTATTCCGGGCGACAACCCACACACTCTCTTTCCCAATGACCACAGGCAATAGTGGGCATTTCCCAAGGAAGGACTTCCGGGGGCAGATGACCATCGACGCTGGGGCAGCTGTCCAGACTCCAGAATACCTGAGAGGTTGCGCAAAAATCACCCACCTTTTTTGGCGCTCATTCAAGCGCTGGCGACTTCGTGGTGGCCGTCTTGTTGCCTATGAAATTTACCGCACCCGCATCTTAACATATCTGGGAATTGTTGTCTCAATCCTTGCTCAATGCCGTCCTGTTTCATAGTGAGACGGGCGGAAGGAACGTTCAGGAGGTGTGTGAATTCACACCGACACATTTGCTCTAGACTTCAGTCAGCGAACAATTCTTCATCCACATGAACTGCTGCGCACCCACCGTAAGCACCTATTCCGCCTGCTTCTTCGCTGGACAACTAACGGGCGGCCACCCAATAAGGAAAAATATACTGACGTAGAACACCGAACGTCGAGGTAACCAGGTAATGCCGCATGTGCCGCATGTTTTTTCCTTTGATGAACCGTGTACTTAGTCGCAGGAGAAAATGTTCAATGCAGGTAGGACACCAGTAGAAACAGACAATCATCTGGTGAGTGTGGAGGGTGCCACATGCGAAAGCAACTTTGTCTGAGCGGTACCACAATATGCTGCGGATGGGACGAACGCTTTGTTGCGCGTGCGCGCGGCGGGCCTTGGATACAGCGTGCCACACGGTGGGCTGACGGATTCTCGTACCAGACTGCGGGGAAAGTAGTTCCATCGTCAGATCATGAGAAGCTCGGCTATTTGGAACGGAATGGGTGAGTCGACTGCTGCGTCTGATAAGTACGCGGTGCGAGTACCAAAAATCTCGAAAATTACATAGCATGTTGCACACGCACTGCTTCTAAACCGCGAAGATTTCAAAGTTTGCCGGACAATACAGCCCAACTTTGGAACTCGACAGCGAGCGCCGACTGACCGGCGACCGCACTTCTGCCGATCAAATACTGTGGTAGCAATGATCGCAAGAATAGTCTAGTCGTACCGCTAGCGGAACTTTCAAGTCCGAATTGCAAAGAGGGGTGGGAGGCAGCCGATGAAGGTTCGTGACAAGGAGGTAATTGTTTGCTTTGAATGTCGGCGGACTCTCAAATGCTACCTGCATTTCTTTCATTTGAACCAACAAGTTATTCAGACAGTCTATTACACATCTAAGCTATAGGGAATAGAAAATACATGACGGAGGACCGGCAGAATTAACTAAATTGTAGAGGTAGACTCGTACTCGGGAGGCATATCCTGTGGCGAGTCAGGTTCCCGGTAGGTCGTCAATTTCTGTGCCCGCGCCGCCAGGGAATCAAATTTCTCTTTCTGCGCGGCATTCACCGTGGTATAACATTTGGGGTTTTCAGTCTCGACACTGCCAAGGTTCCTGCCCCTCAGCGCCTGTATCTGTTCCTGCAGCACGCGCGTCTGGTGTTCCAATTGAGCCAATGTTTGACCGCCCTGACTGTGGGTTGGATTCGGGCCTTGTTCCGAGTCCACGGAATAACTGGGAGGAGCAGCGGTGCCAGCATCAATGCCTCGCATCTCCTTAGTACTCGGTGCAGCTTCGGGGTCTAGACTAATCTTGGACACACGCCGGTTTTTTCGGGACCTTCGGAGAAGAACAAAGATGAAAGCAACGAGGACAGCGACAAGAGCCAGTCCGACGATGATGGCGAGAATCAATGGCGTGGATAGCCGATATCCTTTTGCAGTTGGTTCGCCAGTTCCAACGGCAAGCGGTTTGGGAATAGTAATAGTTGAACTGAAAAAGCGTTCAATACTTGTTACATATGCATGTTTAGCCACAAACCTCGCTGTGGCGGGAACGAATGTTCCATCAGCAGCATTTGAACTGCGCGCCTGTTAACAAATATTCCACATACGAGATTCGCGGCTTACGGAGAGGGGGTTATTGAGGCCGTCGTGGTAGATGCCATCGTGGTCGGCGAGCTATGAGTCCGTTGATAATTATTGCAAATGTAGAATTTGAGGCTTACAAAGAGGGGGATATTGATATGGCTGTAGAAGAGGCCGTCGTCCTCAAACTAGACGTGAATGATGTGGAGGGAAGAATCACTGGGCCCGGACTAGAGCTAGAAATTCAAACATTAATGTCTGGTTTTGGGTACTGGTTTTGGGAAATTTAAAGTAGCGCACATGGTGATACATGAGCCACCGTCGAAACCGTCAGCGCATTGTGTGCCAATGACCGCACACGGGCTATCATCGCCGCCGCAATCGGAGTTGTCTTGAGCAATAACTCGAGATACCACGGCAAATCCGAAGGAGAAATGAATGACGAGGGAGAGGGGACTCGGAGTTGAAAGCCTGCAAGATAGATGGTCAGACAGTCACCAGGCAGTCAAGTGTCCTTGCGCACTTCATGGTAAGTAACGCAAACGAAAGCGTAAGGGAGAAACGAACGACGAACGAAGTCAAAGGAAGGAAACGAAGACCGGGAGACAAAGGATGAAATGCTCAGAGAGAAGGTTCATATAGCGGGTTAATAAGCGATAATCATGATTTCATCCCAGGTTCCAAACAACCGTCAAAAAGAGAACAAGAGAGTTATTGTTCTAGGAAAGGCATGTGGACCCACAATGCCTCATTGGGTGATCTCAAATCACGATTCGGCTCGGAAGGTTCCGTGAAGATCGGAGAACGCAATAGTGAAATAAAAGGTCCAATGAGCCACGGGCCGCAGGCGAAGGGCAAAATACCTTTGAAGCTCCCATACTCGACTCCATTCATGAAGCCAGCATATCCTCCAAGTTTAGCCATCATTCAACAGTGTGATGGTTGACAATTGGCAGGCAGTTCCGATCTCCGTTCCGACATTCGGTTTTCAGATTTATGAAAGTAACATATAAGAAGGTCAGGTCAGGCGCCACCAAAAAGAGCTTTCTTGCAATGCAAGCCATGTTATCACCGCCTTTGACGGCTTGACAGGCCAGTGAGGGGCACTGAACAGTGCTTTTTCTCTTTGCTTGTAACATGAAAAACCAAAGATTGACCACAATTTTAGAGCCATAAGAGCACACAATCATACCGTCAACGACTCTGAGTATGAGAAGGTGCGTAATCTGGCTTTCAGACTACTATCAATACCCTAGGAGTGCAAAAGTGCCTACCTCTGCCAAAGAAAATTGATCTAGCGACCTCAACTCCCTCAAAATGAAGTTGAGTGGAGGAGGATTATTCTATTTGGAGACCGGGCTTTCAACGAAGAAGCCCGACAGCCGAAAACTCCCAAAAAGTGTCTAATTGGAAGCCCTGGCATGGGCCGGCCATCGGTATCGTGGAGGTATCATTTACCGGCTATCACTGGCTGTCATGGGACATGAGAACTAGGTGATCAAGAAAATGCTATCATCAACTTGAATGTGAAAACACATCATAGTTTTCACCAATTGTCAATAAAATAGTCTGTATGGTTTCAGGGCCGGGTAGTTCCAGCTAAACACAACACAGAGTGTGTGGACTCTCAAGTGAACACAGTGCACGCTACCGTGGGATGAATTTAATTACTGGCTGAAACCAGTCCACTATTTGCCGTTCATATTTAGTGGAGGAATTCATCAACAAAACTGCAGATGGATTTCAGAAATTCATCAACAACGACAGTGCAGTGTCTACGCTTCCGGCTGCCCCAGTGTTGGCACAGAGCAAATTCCTGATTCTGAGATGACGAGGGCAACTGAAGCATGATGAGATCAAATGAATGAGTCTGGAGTTTAGACTAGAATAGTGTAAAGTACAGGATTATAAGTGTGGGTTATATACTGTAGACCCTAGGGGCCGTAACTAAGGTACAATGTCAGATCATGATGGATAGGTAAATGAAAGATAGATGAAGGGGTATATGAGCATGAAGGGGATGATTGGGAACATGGTGGGACAGGGAACCAATTGAAGTCCCAAAAGGGAACTCATGGTTCGATTGATCAGATAGTTAATCTGATCAATGATCAGGTTGCTTGGGTTGTTCGGGTTCTAAAATTAAAATGAAATGTTGGTTCATGACACCCAGAGCCATCACTCCATAACCTTACTACCTTCTTGTCATTCATACAACATTTGGAATATTACAAAAGTGGAGTTTATCTCTCTGATCTTCAGGGTGGGATCAGGCTGTTTCACAGTTGTGTTTGCCGATTTCTTGTGCAGGTACAATGGAAAGGTTGACTGACCCTCAAATCATGGCCTCGCTGTAAGTGTTGTCGTAATTTAAGTTGAGCACAGGGCTCTGACATTTTCTGCAGCATGATCAGCGATGGTGTTGACCTAAATGTACCTGCCGCATTTGCAGCTTTTCCGGCGGAGCACATTTGCAATAAACTCTGCCGGTGGTTTGAACTACATAGGCTTGAGAATGTTGGTGTCCGACTGAGCTGGGCCTTCTGATTTTATGCTACCTTATATGTGCCATGCTTATGCTGTAGGAGTTATGCAGAATCTATGTGTATGTCGGAAAAATCCTATTTGGCTTTGATTGGCATTGAACGCGTTCCAAGCCATTGCATGGCCAAATGGCTTTAGCTGGCTTCCAATGCACAGTTCAGAATCCTCCAACCACTTCCAAGCCACGTCAATGGTTCTAACACCTTCTGAGATGATTCTCGGAAAGTAACAAAAATGAGTATGCTCCCGTTCTTCTCCACGAGCGAGGGTTCTTGGCAGTCACAGTTATTGTAGTAGTCATTGTTGGCAAGCAAGTAATCAATGACTTGTACAAGTAAGCAAGGATGAGAGGTCACTCCTGAACTGATTATGTGTAAAGCACATATACACAAGTAGGAAAATATCCAGGGGTCATCAACAGAGTTATGTACCTTGGTCCGGGTCCCTGGTGGAGCTCTGCTGAGGGCTTTTCACACGGGCCCCACAGCTGCTAGATCTCGAGAACAAGAGTGGTTGAAAAAATACAACCAACCACAGTGTGTTTATCAGGTCAAATCACTCCTCTGAGGCACGGAGAATTGACCTAAAGTATTTTCTGACCCCCAAAAATATACACGTACCTTGGGACGGCTGGGGACAGCTTGGAACGCGCACAAAGCCTTCAAACGGCTTGAGACTGGTTCCAAGTCCCTCTGCCACACCTTGGAAGCACTCCAAAGCCATCCCAAGGTCACATGCTGGACCATGCCGTTGCAAGCTGAATGGCTTTTTTCCGACATATGCCATTTTCTTCCATGCTTAATCTAGGAGTTGTCTACACGCACTTGTTGATGTCAGCGACCAGGTGAGTATGACGTGTTTGGATTCAGAGTGCATCTTCTCTCAATATGAATATGGCAACTTGGAGGTCCCATGCTCAATTATGCCTCATGTTTTCTCACTCACCCTTACACTCCAGTCCACCCCTGCACTGTGGAATCACTGCATTCAGCCGGCCCCTTGGCTGATCAAAACATAGGCTGGTATAGGCGAATCGAGGCAATGCCGAGCCCTGTCTAGCTGACCACATGCACCTAGACAGCACAATCTTGGCTAGCTAGACACAGCCTTGTCTAGTTTTGGTGAGGCTTGCAACAGCTGTCTAAACCTCATGCTGAGATGTTCTCACCATCTCAGCATTGGTCATCAAGCTCAGCCTAGGCCACGGCCTTGACAGCTCATCAAGCCGAGCTTAGGCACCTTGACACAAAGTGTCTAGCCAGCCAGCAGTGCCTCACCACAGCCTTTGGGTCTGGCGAGATGTCTCAAAATGATATTGCCTACCTGTTGGCTGAATGCAGTGAATGAGCAGAAATTAGCTAGACACATGACAGAGCATGCTTGAAGCACTACCTGGGAAGGACGGAAAGATCATCCCACCCATGACACCAGATCAGTCAACACCATAGAGTACCTGTCTGTGTTGTTATTTCCGGGTAAGATTTCAGCGCAGCAGAAACTCACATTGATTCTTTGAATTTCTTTATGAGAATCAGCTGCATCAGATATGGCCCGTATCTAATGCCACTGATATGTGTATTGATTCTTACAAAATAACTTTGAGAATCAGCCGCATTAGATACGGGCCAAATCCGATGTGGCTGATATGTGCATTGATGCTTACCAAATAAATTCACATTTCAGTCCAGGCTGAAATTTTGCTTTATTTGGTGTGAGACTTGTTACCAGTCTACCTACGAAGGGCAAAAATGATTTTTGCTCATTGTAGGCAGACTGGTTACGAGTCTAGCATTTATATACAGAGTCTGTCTACGAGAGACTAAGGCTGATGAGGATCTCTTCCTCATCCCACTATTTATACTGTAAGCTAAACTATCTACAAAATTCCAATTTAATCAACGGTGAGTCTGGATCCCTAAGCCCGACTTCGGTATTCCCTCGGCGATCACTAAGCACGTCAGTCAGCGTTCCAGCATCTTCTCCGAGATGCCGGATTGCATCTCCAACAGTCCAAGTACCGAAAGTCCCGATTGTTATCCTCTAGCCCAGTTCAGCATGTGATCGTTGACACTGCCAGTCTGCCACTGTCATTGACACTGACAGGATATCGCGTCTCTTTTCGAGCCAAAAAGAAATGCGACTGACAAGCTTTTCGGAAACAGCTGTAAGTTGAGCAAAAAAAAATCCTGCAGATTCTAGTTCAATTTCCAGTCAACTTGACATATTAGTCAGCGTCCTTGGTCCCGTTCTGACGTTACTGTACAATTTTGTTCAATTCGGCGGTCATGCGTCACGCCCACTTTTTTTTTTATTGCAGTAATAATTTTTTCTCGGTTTATCGGAATTCTTTTAGATTTTAATTGTACTAAAATTTCCGGATTGGTGCCGAATTGAGCGAAATTGTACAGTACTTATGCCGGATTTCTAATCTCTAACATTCCGGCTCAACGGCGGGGAAATCATTAGAGAAGAGGCGCTCAGGATTGTTGGAGTAGCATGGAAGTATTCAATAATAACACTTTCTGGACCATCGGGTACATATTTATGGATGAAGCCCGGCCGTGTAATGTGTGACCTATATTCTGTTCATATTAGCCCGAAGGAGTGGTTTAAGACCCCGGCAAGCCGTGTGTTCACCGTTTAGGTACCATGTTTTATTGCACTTCCGGGACTCTTAATTCCACCAACACGATTAAGTTAGTTGTGACTGAATTGGCGCCCGATGCAGGATTCACACAGCGTCTATATAAAGGTGCAGCGGTGACAACGGACCTGGATTCTTTAAATGCCGAATCAATCGATCCCAATCAAAATGCAGAATCGGTGATTGCCCAATAGCCTGTTCCTCAAGCGCTCACGACCTTGCTATAAAATGGAGGGCCGCTGTTACGGGAAACCAAAAAAGACATTCTCTGGTCAACATGACGGTTCTCGATCTCTTCAAGAGCAAAGCTGCCTCTGGACCGGTGTCTGCGCAGCAGGCAGTTTTCGTGCAGCCACAGGAGAAGGCCGGTCTTCTCGTTACAGAGGAACTAGACAAGGCACTGGAAGAGGTTAAATCAAAGGTCGCGCGGATTGCGAGGGAATGTCGCCTCAAAAACAGGAAATTCCGGTCAGGATACTTGGATCAATTGAGAGTTGTGTTCTGACGCACCTCAATTAGTGACATTGAATTCGACCTCGAGAACGCTCGCGAGAAGTGTCTGCACGGACTTTCGGGTGGGGATTTTACGCCGTCAGATGTCCAGCGTGTCTCGAAAATTTTCGATGAGCCAAGTTTCTTCATTGACGGCGCAAGCTCGAGCGACCTTGTCCAGGGGGCCATCACGGACTGTTGGTTTGTGTCCGCGCTGGCTACGATGTCGACTCCGCCAGGGTTGGTAGAAAAGCTTTATGTGGCGGTGAGTAAGCTGCGCTCGCGTTTGTTTCATGACCCTGATATATCACTCTGTCAGCGCGACGAAAAAGTCGGCGTGTATGGATTCGTTTTCTTCCGAGATATGCGTTGGGTGAGCGTTGTAATCGATGAGTGAGGCATTTCGATCTTGGTCGACCTGAAGCTGAATGTTCGGAAATAGTTTACTCTACACCTATACGAAGAATTGCGGGATACTGAGAAGCAGATATATCATAACAACAAAGAGAAATATACCGCCTGGGCTCAGAAGGGATCGAACACGTTGTATTTCGCCAAGTGGGCTACTGAAGGAGAAACATGGGTCCCTCTGATTGAAAAGGGATACGCTAAACTTCATGGTCGGTCTACGTCATCTCCATGTTCTTTGTTATTGACTTGATAAGGGGATTACTCTGCGCTGAACTGGGGCAAAGCGTGCGAAGCTAGGGTGAGATTTCCTTGTTGCGAATAGCCAACGATTAACTAACCCTTTGTCCGGAGGAGGATCTTACTGGGTGATTCAAGTGTACCAGGGACCATTATATCAAACTGATACGTGCGTTCAGCGGTGTCTCCTGCTTCATCCCTTGCAAGGTGCGCATTTTCCGTCCGGCGTGGCCGCAGCCGAACTGTACCGATCCCAATCTGCAGGACATTCTCGACGTAGATAAATTCTGGAAGGATGAACTTGTCAAGGCCAACACAGACCGACTTTTTGGGTGCGCATTTAGAGCCCTCGATGGCACCAGGAGTGGCGATTGGGACGCAAAGATCGATGGGCTGATTGGGCGCCATGCATATTCCGTTCTGTGTGCCAAGGAGGTCAAAGGGAAGCGGTTTGTGGTGGTTCGCAATCCTTGGGGAAAATCTGAATGGACAGGACCCTGGTCTGACGGGTCCAAGGAATGGACGGCCGAGTGGCTCGCGGTGCTTCCTGAACTAGGTCACTCGTTCGGAGACGACGGCCAATTTGTGATGGAATGTGCGTCGCCGTAATTTTTCTTCAACTTCTTCAACGGTCAGATAATTTGGACAGACCAGGATTTTTTCGCCAGCTGGACCGATATAGATCGCGTGAGTCGGAAGCAAACATGGGACTTGGGAGTGGTCCTCATTCTAAACAGACAATCCTCTTCGATTCAAGTTGGGTGATGTCTTCTCACTGGCTTGAGGTCACTCCCCGTTCTCCTCCTGCCGCCTGGAGTTTTGGAGATGTTTCCTGTGCGCTATTCTCACAAACCTCCCGCAAATTTATTTGCTGAAGTTGCTTCTCAGTCACGATTTCCATGGCTCAGCCGTCGTCTACCATAATTGTCTTGTTGCAGTTGGACTCGCGGTATTTCTCCGACATCAGCGGTCGATCATCTTGGTCCCTCGACTTTGTCGTCTACAAGCAAGGGGAGACTGAGGTCATTGCCGAGTCTCAGCATGCCCAGTATTTCACGCGCAGTGTTAACGTCGAGATACCTCTCGAGGCAGGCGAGTACGTGGTTCATGTAAGGTGTTGTTCCTCAATGTCATTGAAGTATACTTATATGGGGTAGGTTCGGATCGACCGCGATAACTGCCGCGAGAAGGTTGGTGGTATTGCTTTTTTTTGAGCATGGCTTTTGAATTTCTTGGAAGGATTATTTCGAGACCGGCTCTGCCTCTTGGAATGAACAGAAATTGGCCCAGGTCATGACAGAGCGAGCTCGAAGCCAAGCCATCGCCTCGAGTAAGCCTTTGCTGGTAAAAACGACGAAACGCTGACGATACATATATCTGGTAGATTTTAAAGCAGAGTACGCACCCAAGTTCCGCGGTCACTTGTCAGACTAAATCGTATTTGACAGCACCCAGGCCGATAGTCTTCCCATTCCTTTGAGAATCCTCGCCGGTCAAACACTCGCTCAGCTCGAGGAGAAGGCCGGAGCCGCTGCCGCTGCTCTGAAGGCTACGGGATATGAGGACACCCCCGTAACAGCGACAACGATAACGAAAATAACCACCGTGGAAACCACTGTCATCTCCACTGGATGGTCCTCTGAGACCAAGAAGAACGACGGTGACAACGATGATCCGGCTGCACCTGAAAATACCCCTGATTTCTCCATCGAACAACCGAAGAAGAAAGGTTTCACGGATCCCGCTGACCGAGGTTCAATTTTCCTTGGTCTGCGCGTCTACACCAACCGGGACGCGCCGGCTGTAATCGGTGGCCAGCTGCGTCATCAGATGGACGCCTCTTTTGTTGGTTTGGCGCTGGCTGGTGTTTAAATTGGATGCATTAATGTATGTGCCTGTCACTCGGTCTAATATGGGACAGGACAACGTTCTAAACTGCTATGTTCTGAATATTCTACTGAAATACCGCGTTTTACCCCTCTCCTTTCGTGTTCTGTCTCCCGCTTTGTGGATCGATGTGGCCCTAAAATGCTGTGCTGGAGGAGCGTGTATGGGCGCTGATTCTGGGCGCTGATTGAAATCATTGACTTATATCACTCGGATACCCCAAAAATAACGACAGTCGCAGCAATGATTGGCGCCGGCGACAAGTACTTGAGACTCGACGACCCCGACCCCGTAGTAGTCGCACTCTATCACCCACCTCCAGCCTGTCATGCCTCTTTTCAACCTTTTCAAAGCCAAGTCTGCGGATCCCGCGCCCAACCAAGCATCGTTTTCTCAGCCGGCAGGGTCGTCTGGGCTAGTCGTAGCCAGTGAGCTGGACAGGGCTTTGGAAGAGTGCAAAACAGCTGTTGCTCGAATCGCAAAAGAATGTCGGGCCAACAACCGCAAGTTCCGGTACGATTCGAGTCTTCCGTCTGTACTCTATTCTGACTAGTTGCTGCACAGAGATATCGAATTCGACATTGAGAATGACCAGTATGCGTGCGTAGCAGTCTTCCTTTCGGAAAGGATGGGCATAATGTATTCATACCTAGCACACTGAATGGACTCTCGTACCTTCCTGACGAGAAGTTCAATCCCTCTGACATTCGCCGAGTCTCCCAAATCTTCGACACGCCCCAGTTTTTCATAGATGGTGCAAATAGCAACGACATCATGCAAGGAGCATTAGGAGATTGCTGGTTCCTTTCTGCACTTGCCACCATGTCTACAGCCGAGGGCCTGATCGAAAAGTTCTGCGTGGCGGTGAGTTCAATTTCTGAAGAATCCCAGATCACTCAGCTCGTTTTAGCGCGACGAAGAAATTGGTGTCTATGGCTTCATTTTCTTCAAAGGTAAGGCTGGCCTCCCGCCAGACCGATGAACTGATCTTCTCGCAGATGACCACTGGGTTCCGGTCATAATTGACGAGTAAGCAAACTCTTTCAATGGTGGAATCCCGTCCCTGAGATCAAATAGTTTGCTCTACACCGCCATACCAAAGTACGAGGAGCTCAACTCCAGCGAGAAAGCTCTGTATCACAATGATAAAGAGCTCTACAATAAGGCCGCCCGAAAGGGAAGCCAGACGTTGTATTTCGCGAAATCTGGAACGGACGGAGAAGTATGTGTTTCCCTTTCTGCAAAAATAATATGTTCTGACAGTTGCCTTGAGACCTGGGTACCGCTTATTGAAAAGGTATCACCGCGTCCCTTTTCCCCTCCGTTTCACTCACCATTATATTTGAGGCCTATGCAAAGTTGCACGGCGATTACGCGTCCCTCAGTGGAGGCTACGCTTGTGAAGCAATTGGTTCGTCTTCTTTCTTTCGATTCTCTCTAATATTCACCCGGGATTTTATGTCGTACAGAGGATTTGACTGGGTCAATATAAGCTCCCTTTCTGCGATTCCTGCTCTCACTGTTCCTCAGAGGTGTCTCGAGTTACATCCAGTCAAAGGTTAGTAACTAATCAGTCTTGGCCGTTCCAGGCAGAGTTGACAAATGCGCTTTCCAGGATATCCTCGACATCGATAAATTCTGGACAGACGAGCTCATGAAAGCCAACAAGGACCGTCTCTTCGGGTGTTACTTCCAGGGCCTCGATGGCACCCGCAGCGGCGACCCCCAGGCCAAAATATTTGGCTTGATTGGGAACCACGCGTATTCCGTGTTACGGGCGGTGGAAGTCAAGGGGAAAAGATTTGTGGTGATTCGCAATCCCTGGGGGAAGTCAGAGTGGACTGGACCGTGGTCGGATGGTTCGAAAGAGTGGAACGCTGAATGGCTGGAGATTTTGCCTATCCTGGGACACGTTTTTGGAGACGACGGGGAGTTCGTTATGGAATGTGAGTCGATTGGATGGATCACCGAGAATGTAGAACTAAAAGTGCCTAGACTCGGATTTCTTGGACTGTTGGGATCAAATCGACCGTGTTAGTGCCACGCTGTTTGCGATTTCACGTCTCTGAAGCGAATACCCAGACTCTACTGTTCGATTCAAATTGGATCACATCCTCGCATTGGTTGCGCGTATCCGCGAGATCTCTTCCCTCTGCCTGGACCTACGGCGATGTCTGCTGTGCGTGCCTTCCAACTTTCATCCAAAACGATTGCGAAATAAGCCGTAGTTACCGTCACCATCCCAAAGCCGTCTTTCACCATCATCGTTCTGTCGCAGCTTGATTCTCGCTACTTCAAAGATATCTCTGGTCGATCTCACTGGAATTTCGATTTCTTGCTGTTCAAACGGGGCCAGACCGAACCGGTGGCCAACTCCTCTCACCCAAGATTCTATTCGCGAAGTGTGAATTTAGAACTTGACCTAGAGGCCGGAGATTATATTGTTCATGTGCGTATTCCACTGTACTCTCAAATTTCAGCTCCAGTTGACCAAAACTCCAGGTCCGTTTGGACCGCATGGTTCGCGACGACCGCGAAAAAGTATCGGTTTCGATTTTCATCCTTGATTCCTTTCTCATTTTTTGGATCTCTGCGTAGGACTACTTCGAGAAGAATTCCGCAGAGTGGGATCAACGCAAACTGTCGCGCGTCCTCACAATGAGAGCGCAAAGCCAATCTATTGCTTCGAGTGCTTACGTTCATTGGATTTTATCCCGCGGTGCTGACCCTTATTACCTTCGTAGATTTCAAGGCCGAGTATGTACAAACACTGTGAATTCTTTCTAGGAACTCATACCTTGTTTCTCAGGTCACAATCCAAGAATCTAATCATCCCGGTTGAAGCGCTTGCTGGCTTGAACTTCGCAGACATGGAGAAGAAGGCGATCGAAAAGGCTGAGGCACAGAAGAAAGAAGCCGAAGCTGCTGCACTCCTCGCAAACCCACCCGTGGTCACCACCACCACAACGACCACCACCACAATTACCACCATAGCTGCCGACGGCACAAAGACAGTCAGCACCAGCGACGCTGTCGCGCCAACAGATAGCGCACCGACAGATAGTCCGGCCGCAGCTGACACCACAAAAGTCGCAGACAATCCGACCGCTGTAGCTTATATCACCACCACCGCGGAAGCGAAGCCAGAACCGGAAGTATCGGAGGATGACACCATTTTCATGGGACTTCGTGTTTATACGGACAAAGAAGGCGGGGCTGCTACCATTGGAGGGCAGTTGAGGTATGAGATGGAGACGGCTTTTGCCAAATTGGGGGTGAAGGCGGCGTAGTTTATTTGTGCATATTGCGTATGCGCATACTTTAGTAAATTTCAATGGAACAAAATGACATGTCACTGGATTTTGAGGGGTTGCGTCTTGAGAAGTTAGATTCCCGCAAAAAAATCAGCTCTTTGCAGTAAAGACCAAAAAGAACAGCTGAACCACTCTGGATTCTTGGATCTAAGGCTCCGAAACGGTGGTTATTCACGTTCCCAAAAGATTCTCTACACTCGGAATGTCGTCGGGAGGATTCGAACCCCCAGTTCCCTGCATTAATGGTTCCATCTTGACCTAGGCGCCTCCACGGACCACGACGGCTTTAATTAAAGCATCTTCCACCAGAATCCAGCACCGCAAAACAGTTCAACCTCTAAAGCGTCTTTGGGGGAAGCACTTTGATTTTATCAGTGTCGTCGATGAAATTTGCTGGGGAATTCAACTATACCAAGGCCTCAAACATTCTGCCTGGCAATTGATAAACATTGGGAGGATGCAAAAGTCTGAAAGCGTGCCCATTTTAAAATTTAGTCCGAACTCAAAAAAAAAGACTATGTACCTATGCCGGTGGGAGGAATCGAACCCCGTCCCGCATGAACGTCGAGGCGAATGGGAGGCGATGACGCGAGTACCCGGTCGCGGGCTACGATGGCTTGAATTTACTACAAGTACTTATGGCACTTGGATATACTCTGCGTTCATACCGATTGAATGCCTGATTGGCCTTGGATTTCACCCAAGAAAGTTCAGCGCCTTGAGTTTAAGTTGAGGGAGTTTAGAAGATTTGCTGTTTTGGAATTGTGCTCAGAAGAAGCTAAACACGGTATGGAGCTTTGGGTTGGGTCGCGAAAAAAAACATGGAAATTCTGAGGCCACGGCGAACATCCCTCGTGCAGTGTGATTTCGCAGATGCCGTCCTCGCCCACAACGCATTTTTCTATGGCGTGAATTAAATGGGATGGAATGAGATCTCCAGATTAACGAACAAATGCGAAAAATCTCGAACAACCTACGACCCCATGCCGCCGGGAGGACTCGAACCGCTTCTTCCTGCCTTGATGCTATGATGTCCACGCCGATCATGTGGCGCAGGTGCCCAACCGTGGGCTACGACGATTTTCATTTTGTTTCCGTTCGAGGGAATGGCATAGAGGTGAGATTGTCTCCAGTTTGCGGATCCGCACATCGGAGAGACAACTTGAGCGCGGTGTTCGAGTTCCAGCGGAGCGGCTCTGCTAAGATACTTACTCGTGTTTTTGTGGCTAAAGAAAGGATCAGTCAGGTCCCATACTTCCTCGGGCCAAGGGAGCGAGTGAAAAGTGAATGCTGGGTTTTGAGTTGAAATTTGGTTCAAAATTCCTTTGGTTGAATTCCATGAACACAGTAAGCCGGCTGTGCAAGTGGCTGTGTTTTTCTCCGGCAATTCCCGTTTTCTCTCACCCTTTTGCTCTCTTTTGCTTCACTCCAAGATGCCCAATTTCGCGTCCATATGCATCTTGTCAATGGCCCTCTCCACCTTAGGTTGATTTTCTAGGCTTGCGTTCAACTGACCTTCATCCATGTCGAACTTTGAAAACCCCTATCTTGCTCTTAGACCAGTCGACGAATTAGGCCCTCCTATGCCCCTGTCCCAACCCCTTGGCATCTATAAAGGAGACCCCCAAAGCGCCCTCCATCTTCATTAGCTCCTCTTCCCCGCGGCCCCCTCGGTGACTCTAATGCACCCCCCCACCTCGCCCCTCCGCAGACTCAATCCCCGCGTCCTCTTCGCCGCCTTCTTCCTGAGCTGTGTCGGGTACTACACCGGCCGCCTATCCAGAGCTGCACAATGGCCCAGTGACAGGGGGGTGCGAGCTGAGGACAGCGGGGAGCGCGTGACGATTACGGTCCAGGCGCCGCCGGTGACTGAAGTTGTCCAGGGGCCGCAGGTGACGGTGCAGGTGCCGCAGGCGACGGTCACGGTTACAGCAGATGTGTTTGTGCCCAAGGACAACACCGAGTCGCCCCGGGCTTTGAATGGACCGCCGACGCCCCGGTTTCAAGGTACGTTGGGCTCATCTCAACACCAGCGTGCAAGCACGGGGGATTGAACGAACAAAAAATTTCAGATAACCTGCGGCCTGACACGCAATACATCACGGTGTGGCCGGGCTCCGGATTCAGTGCGTTGGTTTTTCTCTATTCTGCCTCCGACAAGAAAGTTCATTATGACCTGCTTGAATCCTCTCTCAGCAAACGATGTCATGTCATTCGTATGTCATCTCGCAAGCTTCATATCGGAACGTCCAAGCTCACTTCGCATTCCCATAGACCAACATGATCTATCTCTCCATGCTCACCGAACGTGTCCCTATACTGCCTTTCTTTACGCCCACACACGTGAACAAAGCCTCCGGGTTCCCCGTGCCCCCGATCGACTTTGGCGAAGTCTTCGATGTGCCAAGGCTATCGTACGAGCTGAGGAAGCCCGTCCTCGAGTGGTGGCAGGTGAAGGAACGGAACAGCACGTCACTCGATCCGCTCGGATGCTGGAACATCTGGGAGGCGGTCTCCACAGATCACAATGAGCCGCACGTCAGTAGCGCACCAGCGCATCTCAATCTCGGTGAGTCTCCCCTCATCCCTACTTTCCTCACGGCGTGTTCATTCTGAATCGGAACGTTAGATATCTCATACACAGTTGCGCCGACCTGGATCAAGCTTATCAAGGACTCCCCCGACGAGCCGCACATGCGGTTCACGTCCCTCATGGCGATCACGTTCCCGGAGCACCGCGGCCACAATCTCAAGACCCCGCGCGTGTCCCCCCGGCTCAAGCTCTCGCTCCCGCCTGACCAGCACCTGATGTGTTTTGACGACATGTACTGGACCGCCAACGTCGAGGTGCGTTTTCTACTCCTCCCTTTCATACATCGTCTGTTCATAACAAAGACCTAAACCTTTGCAGCCGCACGAGTTCCAACACGACTACAGCACGGCGTGGCGCTTCGTTGGCAAGCACCTGCACTGGAGCCCCAAGGTGATGAAGCTTGCGGAGGAGTACATCCGCCGGACGTTCGATCTCCCCCCTAATGCTGTAATCCCGCCCGTTCGTCTTCATTTGAATCATCATTGTACATCCTAACCCCTGTCTCCCTCCCTCTGCTTTGCACAGTACATCACCGTCCACGTCCGACACGGCGACTTCGCAGACTGGTGCCACCACCCCGTCTCCGAGTGCTTCGCGCCCCTGTCCGCCATCGCGCGCCGCGTGGACGAGGTGCGCGCGGAGCTCCTCGCCGCCAAGAACATCACCGTCCCCGCCTCGCGCGTGATCATCACCTCGGACGAACGCGACCCGGAATGGTGGGAGAGCGTGAAGCCGTACGGGTGGCACCGCGTAGACCACAGCACGACGGTCGCGACGTATGGGGGGTGGTACCCTGTGTTGATTGATGCGGCGATCCAGAGCGGGGGGATGGGACTGGTGGGGACGGACCTGTCGACGGTGTCGATGATGGCGGGCCATCGAGTGAAGGCGTGGCAGGACGGGGCGGTGCGGATGGTGAAGTGGGGGATGCTGGGGGCGGACGACCATTGAGTGGGTTTTTGATATTCTTCGGGTTCTTCGACATTCGTTGTTATAAGTACGCGCACCGTGTAATTTAATGTCATGTAATTTAATCAAGCTACGCTGCTCTCCTTTCTTCTGCTTGCCACATAGATAATCTTGCCGGCAGTGGTTCAGGGCACTTTTCCTTTCGCTCCGAGTCACCAATGTCATCGCAGCAATGAACTTGAACCGACACCTCGATGGAATTCCATTCTGAGTATACATGCCATGCCGTGTTATGCTGGAGTAGCTATAGTAGAGTACCTTATCGTCTGTTATCTTTCAATATAACCGTATGCGTATCGTATCATAGAGGCGTGGGGATTGGATGCTAACTTGCTAAGCTCTAAAGTAGAGTGAGACTGGCTAAGGTAGGATAAGGTAGAGATGGGGTAAAATAGTTATGGACGTGATAGGATAGGATAGGATACGAATGGGATATGATAAGAGTAGGAATAAGGTAGGAAACGGTGGTAAAATATACACGATACAGAAATAGGAATACAACGCAAATGCGTTCGTTTGGAGTTTTGACGCCGGGAATACAACAAGATCCTTGCTATTTTTGTTTTGCTTCTTCATCTTCTCTATAGTTGGGATCGGGAACGTAGAGTCGAGTCGAGGTAGGTGGAGAGGCGTGGGCCGGTGGAGGAACGAGGAACGAGCACGAGCGACTTGAAGCGAGGCCGAACTACGGAAGATGCACACGCGAGTGCTGCGCGAGGTTGTCCCTCCGGCTGAACGATTTGCCGCACCCGTCGTGGGGGCAGGTGTACGCTGCAAAATTGATAGTCAGTCAGCATTGTGTATACAGAGGAAGGAAAAAAAATCAAACGAAAACGAAAAACGAAAACGAGACTCACGCTTTTCATACGTGTGTATACTCCGCACATGCCGCTTCAGATGCTCCCCGCGCACAAAACACTTCCCGCACCCGTCCACCGTGCACACGAAGCCGCGCTCTTGCCCTTCCCCTTGCGTCTGCGGGACGGAGTGCCCGCCGAAGGAGCCCGTGCGCGCGACGGTGCTAGTACCAGAAGCGGAAGCGGAAACAAGGCGCTGCGACGAGCCTGAGCCCGAGCGCGTCAAGCCAGCGGTCGTCGAGGGAGTAGAGATAGAGGAGGAAGAAGCCACTGGCACGCGCGGGACGTTCCGCCCGCGGCTCTTCTTGATCAAGTTCGGGACCGGCACGGGGAGCGGGATGGGCGTGTTCTTGCGCGCGGCGCCCATGCTGCGCTCGTGGAAGGGGGTTGAGGCGGAGGCGTAGGGCGTGCTCCCCGCAGCGTAGGCCATTCCGGCGTTGGCGTTGGGGGGGTAGGGGTAGGCGGGGAGGCCGGCGGGGGTGGTGTTGGCGTTGGCGGAGGAAGACGCGGACGAGCCAGGTGGGTACACAGACGCGGCGTGAGGGTTCGCGGGGGAGGGCGCGTGGTGCGGGTAGGGCGACGCCGAATACGGGCCCGCTGCGCCCGGGGTCGACGTCGCGTACGAGTAGCGCATCAGGTCGAACGGTGCCGTGCTCAGGCTCCCACTTGTGCTCGGGAACGGGAACCCCTCGCCCGACGCCGCAGGAGGGGACGAGAACGCCAGAAGCCCGCTCGGGTACTCGGTCTTCACAGGCGTCCTGCTCCCTTCTGCGGCCTCACCGACTTCTCCCCCATCCGACGCCTCCCCCTCGCCTGCGCCAACCAACCCGCTCGCCACCTCCTCGGGCGCGGGAGCGGAGGCTACAGCTTTTTCCTTCCCCCTCCCCGCAGCGGCAGCAGCGAGCTCCGTAACGACCCGCAACGCCTCCGCCGCGCTCACGCCCGTGTTGACGTGCTTCTTCCGCCTTCCTCCTCCGCCCGCATTCCCTCCGCGGTTGCGCTGCTTCTTCTCACTCGCGCTCACGCTGACCTCGCCCGCCTCCTGCTCCTGTTCCTTCTTGATAGAACGGCGCGGACGCGGCGCACGCTGCGCCTTCCCCCTCCTCAGCGCACCCTTCCGAGACACCGAGCGCCCAAGCACGAACTCGCCGCTGTCGTCGTCCTCGTCGTATTCGCTGCTTTCCCCTCCATCCCCATCCCCATCCTCGGTGCTCTCCTCGGTGCTCTCCTGCTCCTCATTGGCGCGTTCGTCCTCGGAATGGCCGCTCGCCGCAGACTCCGGTTTGACGCCCCCAGGATCGCGCAGACACAACCGCTTCGTCTCTGGGCCCTCCTGTTCCACGCTATACGCATGCTCATACTCACGCTTCGTGCCCATGTGCGTCTGCACAGGGACGGGCGCAGGGGGCGCAGTGAGGTCCTCCAGCGTGACGTAGCGCTCCTGTGGTACCTCCCCGTCCGCCGCGTCGGCGGGGTACCCCAGCTCGAGATCGAGATCCCCGAAGGACGAGTCCGCGTGCGGGTCGTCGTCGAGCTGCATGGCCTGCACGTGCGTGTGGGCACCGCCGACAGAGTGCAGGCGCGGGTCGATCTGGATCTCCTGGATGGGCAAGGCGGGCGAATACGCGCTGTGCGGGGAGAGCGAGAGCGCGGGCTGGATGGGGAGGCGCGGGGCGGTGTTGACGTTTACGCGCAGGAGCGGGGATGAGGCGGGGAGGGGAAGGGAGAGCGGGGCAAACGGCGGGGAGGGGGTGTACGTGGCGGGCGAGTGCACGACGTAGGATTGGGCGGGCGAGTGGGCATATTGGGCGGGTGAGTGCGAATGGGAAGAGGAAGAAGAGGGCTGGGTGACGGTGTGCACGTGCGACTTGTACTCGGCGTCAGAGTACGGCTGAGGCTGAGAGTGCGGCTCGCCGCATTCAGACAGAGAGAGATCCGGGTGCGAGTGTGCGTGGGTTAGGGCCCAGAGGGCGCTCTCCGATGACTGCAGCGCAGAGACAGAGCCAGCGACGGGCGCGGGTTCATGCGGCGGGTGGAAGTACTCGCCCTGCGGGGTGTAGGGTTGTATTACATCGGGGGAGCCCGAGGAAGTGGCGCTGGGATCCGGATTCGAGTAATCAGGATGGGGATTACCAGGAGAGGGCGCATTCCACGACATGGACATGGCCATGAGCCCGCCGCTGCGATCCGCGCTGGCGAACATACCCCCGCCGAGCGAGTGCGAGCTACTCGGGCCCCATTCGCCGGCGAGGAGCAGCGTCTGTTCGCGGTTCAACGGGGCCTGCGCGTGCGAGTCCGAGTGCGCTCCGTGCGATCCAGAATGCGAGCTCGACTGCGATGATTGACTAGGATTGGACGTAGCGAGGTAGTGTGCTAGATCTTGTTCGGACTTTGACTGTGGTTGCGCCGAGTCCGCAATAGAATGGGACGAGGGAGAAGAGGTGGAGATATCGAGGATAGTGGCGGCTAGGATATTACCGCTGCCGCCGCTACTGCTGGCGAGGCTAGAAAGCGGGATCCCGCTGTGGGGTGCGCGCGGGCGGAGACCAAGAGCCAGGCTAGACGAGTGGTGGTAATTCATAGGCTCCTCGCGCATGGAGGACATCTGATGCAGTAGAGGGCTCTGCATAGCTATGTTGCGAGCAGCGGATGACTGGAATGGGCGCGGAAGTATATAACGAGCCAGCCAAACAAATATTTGCTAGATCTCAGTTTCGCTCTTCAAGACCATGTAGAGCGTGCTAGCAGTTCGTTTTTGGGCCCGTTGGAATACCTATTGGGTTCTGCGCGTCCGCGGCCCAAGAAATTGTCAGAAATAAAACCGAGGTGGCAGAATGCCGGTGGCTAAAAGCCAAGCTCGTAAGGAACAGCGAGCTATCGGGTGCGGGTGCAGTAGCACAGAATAAAGCACAGACGATGTGGGGGAAAGGATAATAGATTGAACTGAAGCTATGCTAGACTACAGGAAGTTGATATATGTACATCAAGTATCAAAGAAGCGATAGCTATCTGTACTCGGACTGACGCGAACAAATAATCATATATCTTGACACTCCCACCTTTGCAAAGACCGAGACATAGCAAGCAGAAGAATAAAAGAGGCCATCAACAGAAGTGGAACTCCCACCGAACCGCACACTTGGGAAGACGTTGAGAACCAAGGCAGTCATGCCAAAACAACAACCACTGCAACGCAAACTGCACTCGGCACAGTTGGCTAAAGTCTCCGTCACCAAAGGTCGAAGTACAGCTGCAGTGAAATGGCAGAGCTGACGAGAACGAGCTGAATACCTCCGCAGCCCTGCTGAGGTTGGTCTCCAGATGTGCGGATGCATGTGAAAGCTCTTGAGCTTCAAGGCAGGGTGAAATAACTGAATAGTGATAGAGGAGCTGGCACAAAAACGAGGGTGTGAGGGCTCCGAACGGAGCATGCAGAGGACAGAGAAAACCACAGCAGTCATGCCGGAACAATAACCGTTGCAGCGCACACTGCACTTGTCACAGTTGACTACAGTCTCTGTCACCAACGGACAAAGAACAATAGCGCTACAACGGCAAAGCCGGTGAGAACAAACTGAATACCTCCGCAGCCCTGGAGTGGTTGGTCCACACATGTCCGATACATGTAGAAGCCCATAAGCTTTGGCCTGGCGACAGCCAGATCCTGCGCTGCACAGTAGCAGCGCTAGTAGTTAATCACCGGGGATCACCAGTGACCAAGATTGCTTTAACTCGTTGGGAGAGTGAAATCCAAGGGCACATCGGGGAGGAGGAGTGTGCACGTAGATGGAGCAAAGAGCGATTAGCTCCCACCGAATTCGACAATCCCACAACTGCCACAAGAACTCGGGATCTCCGAGTATGGGGTGTGTGAGCAGAAGCAAGGGAAAGCTGAGTCGATCCTGTACAGCCTAGGAAGCTGTCAACAAGGAGGGGCAAATGTCCATGGCCCAGAGGATGACAAGGAGCAATGGTAGGTGGCTGGTGAAGCATCATGATGCGGATAGGAATGTAGTCACATGGGCTGGTGAAGAGCATGCTGTTGAATCCAGAATCCACAGGATGAATGGAGGGACAATGGAGGTGAATAACGACCTCCTCGATGGTGAATATGCTGGGTATGATGAAGGGATCATGCAGAGCACAAAGATCCGGAGGAAACCTAGAAGCTGTGCACATGTCCGCGGACAATGGCAGATGCACAACAGTGTGAGAAGGTTTCTGCAGTTCATCAAAGATGATCAGGTCAGCTGTGCGACAGCGTGGGTTGTGTGGGACGCTGCAGCAACAGAGCAGAAAAGCTGGAGAGCAAGACCTATAGCGGCAGCAGAGAGTCGAGGCGGATAGGGAAGGTGGCATAGATCAGGATGAGCGATAGAAGTAAGGAGTGGATGGTAAAGTCCAGCAGGCAGGCTGAGACAGCGGCTCTCGACGCTAGAGCTCAGGCGCTAGGGCGCGGGGCCCATAACCTGTCAGAAATAAAACCGAGGTGGCAGAATGCCGGTGGCTAAAAGCCAAGCTCGTAAGGAACAGCGAGCTATCGGGTGCGGGTGCAGTAGCACAGAATAAAGCACAGACGATGTGGGGGAAAGGATAATAGATTGAACTGAAGCTATGCTAGACTACAGGAAGTTGATATATGTACATCAAGTATCAAAGAAGCGATAGCTATCTGTACTCGGACTGACGCGAACAAATAATCATATATCTTGACAGAAATGCGGAAAAAACGCGACAAGGAAGAGACAATGGCGAGGTGCTTGGTCCTGTCTCTCAACGCCATTTGGCGGACTTTGAACCTGGCTGATTTGATCGCTTGCAATTGGATTTCGGGACGCAGCCGGACGCTGCATGGTATTTATGATCGGTGAGTCACTGAATCCGGCTGGGCGACTGGCTCATGTTTTTGAGGTTTTTTCGCGGCTTCGTCGGTTCCATTTTGCTTTTTTCCATTTTCTTCTTGCTCATTCTGTAAGTTGTAACCTCATTCACAGTTTCTACTAGTCAATAACGCTGTCTCCATGTTGTCTCCCTTGCGGTGAACTTAGTGGCATCAACAACCTAACCTCGAGTCCTTGACCTAACCATCTTGTCAAGATTTGTCCCCCCTCTCGACAGCATTTTTTTTTGGTCGGGCTCGCAATGCCGACGGTTCACGGCCCTGGATACTGCATATTTACTACTCCAGAAATGCTGTTCAGATTCGCGTCGCCCACGTCGCACCTGGTCTTCAAATACTCACGGGTCGGGTGTCCTCATTGTCATGTCATCTGCCAACGACTCAGCATCGATATCCAGCTGCATCCGAGGAGTTCCTCTTGCCAGTCAGGTCCACGATTCAGATGGTATTATCATTTATGTTCATGCTGATTTTATTGTGTGAGTCCGATTTTTTTTGCCCACGGTTCAAGAATCAAACAATCTCAACTACAATTAGTAATTACATTATCCCCCCAGATCTTCCTCTCACGGCTTGGAGCTGCGCCATTCAATAAGTAACCTGGCTTTTTCTTCTTGAAGTGCTTCACAAATTGGCACCAGTAACCAGCAGGGTGAAGTGCGCGCATTTGGTCATACGCAGCCCAAATTGTTGTACGAGAACACCCTGAGAAATGGCCTGCCGGAGCGCATATAGCGGTATGTAAAAAACGCCATTGGGCGTGTTTAATTCTCGTCGATTTTGAAGATCTGAATGTCGATTCTGAAAATTCATCAGACTCGGAATCGTGGGCAAAATCGCCTCGGGGATTTGACCGCCCCATCTAGAACCGATGTTGAAGTTTCCGATGACAACTGAATTTCCTATGCGCCAACACCAAATTTGTCTGCGTGCAATCTCGATCTTAATCATCTCTATGCCGCCTATAACGCCCGCGCCAGACTGTTTTGAGGGCCTTGTACGCGCTTCGCATCAACATGGAACACACCGCATCTGCACCTCGGAACAGAAAAAGCAGAACCCATCCATAAATCGTCAAGCAAGGTATAGCGGCGGCAAGGAAAACCATATTGGCTACTTCTGATTCGAGCTCCAGGCCGCGCGGCCGCGCTAAGAAGTGAGCAAGCACACTCGATCAATTCATGTTTTATGAGTTCCAGATTCAACTCACTCGCAAGCATGAATGTCATCCCGATGGGAGACAGCCAGAATACGCCCGTGTAGATACACAAGGACCGCCACTGCCACGACCAATCTGTGCCGCGAAATAAACCCTCCGGAAAACGAGGCATCCGAAGGTCGTTTCTCAAGAACTTGCGTAGCTGGACACCGTAGCTCATCGAGAGAGCTAGCACACACAACCCAATAAGCATCATGGCTATGATTCCCACAATCCCAACCCCGAAGGCACGGAGCACATTCCAGTGAATCGGGTGGGCAAACACAAGTGAGGCCATTATCCCGTAAATGACTGCGAAATAGAAGGGATACTTGATTTTCAGCAGGGCGTGCTCGGCGCACTAAGCTTTATTATCTCACCTGCCCAATATACTCCAACACAGAGCAGTACGAGGGACCCGGCAGCGCCGAAACGCACGGGACCGGACAAGTCTGTTGTGAAAAACCACGGCGCAACAGATGGGGCTTCCTGCTCGAGAATGGAAAGCCAGTAAGATCTTGGGTTCACGTCAATGTCACTTAATATGTCCGAATGACTGGGAACAAACGAACATGAGCGCCCATACAAGACCGATCGTCCAATCCAAGTCGGAGGGGGCCAACGTCTGGCCGAGATACGTGGCCACCGCTTTATACGTGCCCAGAATTAGAAGAACGGAACTGTTAAGTATTCTCCAAGCTGAGAGTTTCACGCGCGGGCTGGGTATATGCGAGGTCTCGTTTTGCTCAGCGTTCCTAGAAAAAAGAAAATCAGATCGATCCACGTATGTCTGGCGATATATATTCCCAACGGACTCGGAAGTCCCTTTTCGCCCGGAGCCTATGAAGAAAAGGGCCGCTCCGAGGACAAAGATTTGGAGGATTGTCCAGGCCCTGGTGAGGATTAGGGTGGGTGTGACTTTGACCGGATTCATCTCGTCGTTGAAGAACGGCGTTACGAATCCTTGCCAAACCATGTCCAAGGTTGGAACTTCTGTACGCCAGTCTGCGGGCGCCTCGTTGGGGTCATTTCTGGAATTAGTTTCAACGGAGAACAATTGGAGGATAGGGAAGGATGCGAGATGCTTACGCAGCAGAACTGGAGCTACCACAGTGTGCTTGGGCAGACGCGTGGTACGGCAGCTCCCCCAGATCTATCTGTTCATGAGGCGGCAAGGTGCTGCTAAGACTCGGTGGGGAGGTGTTCTTGCCTAGTGTCGTCGACATTGAGTGAGGGAGAATCGAGATGCGGTGGTCTGAAGCGCGCCGGCGCCCATGCTAGTTAACAGCATCGTGTGACCACAGGCGCTGGTCCGTGTGATTTTTTTTATTTCTCGTCATAGATGGCGTAAGGCAGGTCGAACCTGAGAGGATAGTCGAAATTAAGCACTTGAAGTTGACTTGAATGGTAAGGTAGCCTTTTAGCATGCATCTACAATGGAATTAAGCGGGGACTAACCATTAACCCATAACCACATAAAATTCCACTGCACCTATAATTTACATCTCAATCCTCTCGGAAATGCCTATAAAACCTCTGGACGTGACTCTCAAGTAAATGGCATGCTCTTCTCGTCAACCTACGGCACGTCGCAAGTAGGGCCAGCCTTCAAAGCCCATGACGAATAAATTGTTCTATACAGCATCAGTGCAACCATGTCGACCAGTTTTGATTCGAAATCCATCCCATGCTTGTGGCCCGTTGAAATGGAGAAAAACCTGATTAGGTGACATTGAATTTCACTAGTGGCATGACTGTGATGCATAGCCAGAATATCCCCAACACAAGATACACGTCCATGGACCGCCGCGACCAGTTCTGAGCTCGAGAACAGACCCTTGTAAAGTCGAGGGATCCGCAGCTTGCTGAAAGAACTGCGGAGCTACGGGGGCCGTATGTCATCGAGAGAACCAATGCCGATCAAGATCAGGGTTCCTGCGGTCCAGGCCGACAAGGCGCGCGGAATACAGGTCAAGTAATTGCAAGGGCAAACACGAATGAAATCATGATTCCGTAAATGGCTGCAACAGAGGTGACCAATGTTCACCAGAGGTCATGCTTGTATTCGCCGCTCAGCTTCCCAAAATATCGCCAGCGACAGCACCACCGAAAAACCAGCAATTCCAATGCGCACGACCCTGGACAAGTTGACAAAAGCCGAATGGCCTCTGCGCGATTTGATTGTTGAGCATTGCCAGAAGAGGTCCGAAGACAGAATATTGGTTGGAGGTGGCCATGGGACGGTGATCGGAGAGTTCACTTTTTGGCTTGCAAAAGTGGCTTGCGCCCGCGCCTATTGGCTTGTTTCGGGCGTGGGCGTGGATTTTGGTGGGATCACACGCCCACGCCCGGCATTTCGGCTTGCAAGCCATTTTGTCGGCTTGGCAAGCCACTTTGACCAAAGTGGCTTGTACTCACTGCATGTAATGTAGGGCCCTCGCCTTAGATTTGAGGTGGAAAATACATTACTATATGTTCCCCGCAGGTACCTACAACATCAATTTCACATAATTTCAATATCCTTGTCGTCGTCATTTTTAATGACGACGGCAACTCATAAGTACCCCACATGCAAGGCAGCAGGCTTGTGAGGCTTAAACGATAGTCCATGCTTCTTATTGTCCATCTGTACTCAAAATATTGGAAGACGTATCCACCACACAAAGATATTCACTATTCAACTGACCTGACTTTCGAACGACACAAGTGTTTCAGTACCTCAAACTGAAATTTGAACAGATTACTTCACAAAAAACTTTGGAAACTCTATCGAGGGTCAAAATAGCCCTTGGATATCTTGTGGTTCTCATTGGTGGACATTGGTGGTTTTGACCGTAACCGACTGACAGCTGACTGGGCATAAATAATCAATTCTTTGATCTAAACTGCCCCAATGATCACATTTGAATGATCTAGGGCCTTCTAAAGCCCAAGATGCGCCAGGAAATCGTTCTTTTCCTTCGGTAACCAAGTGGCTTGCGCAAGCCATTCTGTCTGATGCCATCAAATTGGGCGTGGGCCGGCTTGTTACGAATAGCCACGGAATTCATGCCATAATAAGGTCAATACCATCTCAGTTATATTCAATTCACCCACTCCTAGCATCTTACGGCGAGATTTTGGTGAATTGGGACTGGGTTGAGAAAATTTGAACACATCAGAAAGCGATGACAAAGTGGCTTGTGCTCAGTGTGGGTGGAGTTTTTCGATTCAAGCTTTGGAAAACATGAGATTGCTAGTTACATCATTATATGGAGTCACTAAACTCCAAATAATGGTTGGTTTTATTTTATTTTGGCCGCTAGTTGCTGCAAACAAAATGGGGTCCGCAAGCCATTTGGTCTGATGCCATCAAACGGGCGGGGGTATGGTTTGCGAAAATTAAGTATGGGAAGGTGTGGGTGTGGAAACCTTTGGAAATCATGCATTGGTTACATACAATGTTATATACACTCAATGAAGCTCATTTGCCATTCTATCTATTCCCCGACTACATACTGCGACCACAATAATTTAGAACTGGCGAACATATTCAAAGCATGGGAAGTTGAATATTGGAGGGAGGTGGGCTTGAACAGAGTGGCTTGTTTCAAGTGCCACAAGCCATTCTGCGTGAGCAAAGTGGCTTCTGCTGGCTTGTGTAGAAATAATGTCATTGATTAATCCCTTTGACGTTCAGTACAGAATTAGGCCAACAGGCGCGACCGACCTTCCCACTTCCCTCCCACAGATCCCATACCTGTCGTGGTCAAGGACGTGTTGAAAGGTAACAAGAACGAAGAAATCAAGGCCGAAAAGCCGGCCAAACGGGCGAAACTTGAGCCAAAGAAGGAGCAGAAACGTGGGGGGACAAAACGCAAGGCTCACGACGAAATCGACGACGAAAACCGGCAACACGGGCCAGAACTCACCAGAAAAAGGCCCAGGAAGGTGCCAGCAAGAGTGCGAAAAACCCATCCGCCTCGAGACCGACCACTCGGCGCACTCGTGCGGGATACAGGTGGTCTCGATAATCAGGCAGAAGGGAGCAAAAAAACATGGTGTGAGGATGTTCAAAAAACATACCCCATCCGACTCGGCGCCGTTGTTCAAAGCATAGATTCAGATTTTAGGTAGATTAGAATGCTCTTACTGGCCTGAATTATTATGACTGCACTGGTTTCGTGTGGGATGAGGGCACTGGTATAGATTTCCGTCCAATTAATTTAGGAAGTATTGGGACAAAAGGAAGAAATGTGGTGTTGCATGAATGAATATAGTTGACTGATTTGGAATTGATTTCGCAAGACATTGCGGAGCTGAGATGTAGTCATATTCAACTAGAAATGAGAGAATACTTGCTTACCAGAGGTACTGAAGCGCTCACATACTCGATGGTTAAAATGTCATGTTTTCAGTGGGCAAAGTTTGTGGTCTGGGAGACAGGGACGGATGTGGGAAGATGCCGATGAAGGAGAAAGGCATGGAAGCATGCCGGAGGAGATATTATCGAATTACTTACGGTGCAATGGCTGAGTGTTAAGCGAGCACAAGTCAAGCCAAGCCGCAAGCCACGCCCGCCACGCCCGCCCAGCCAAATTCAAACTCCGCTAAGCGGGGCAAGCCATTTAGCCAAGCCAATTGGAGAAGTCTGTGACTACGATGAGCTCCTACACGTATTCGACGCACGCTCTGCCCTCCTCCAACACTCATGCCTCTCCGTCTCCCACGCTCGATGCGCTCGCGGAACGTTACAAAGCCACACGTCTCGATGCGCGAGTGGGTCGGCAGCGCGATCCTCCGCGGAACCATCCCCAAGACCCAGTGGCAGATGACGGACCTGTTCGTCGGCGCGCCGCGGGCGCGGTCTTGAGAAGATGCTTATTCAGGCGGCCAAGGGCAATGCCCGCCGCGCTGGGCCGTGGGGCCTGCGCGTGATGATCCGACACCCCGACAACATCAGCGTCCTCGGGCTCTCAACTGCGATGGGCTTGATCGACACTGGAAGAGGCATGGGGAGGTGGCGTACACCATGAACGGCGACCGCGGGATCTGGGACCTGAAGTTCCAGACGCTGAGTGAGGAGAAGATCGGGTGGACGACGGCGAGGGTGGGCATTTTGCTGGAATGGACCGGGGCGCCGGAGGACTAGGTTGCCAGTCTATAGCCTGCTGGATGCATGTACTGTTAGTTCAAATCCAATTTCCCGTCCATATGCTCTTGTTCGTGGCTTCGTCACACGAGAAGGGTTGAATGGGTAGCCGCAGAAATAGTTGGGGGTGGAGAGAGCAGCGGGAAATCGATACCGGAACTACTGATCTCCAAGTCGCAGGGTGATGGTGAGGCAGAGAATGAACCCACACCACCACCCTACCAAACAGAACTAGTACGAACAAACGCAAATGGTGTGGCAAATTCTGGGAAATGAGAGAAAGCCGAGTGGAGAAGTGGTTGGTGTCGTTGGAAAATCCGTCCACAGCTCTTGAGGCTGCATTGCGGGCCAGGTGGCGCAGTGTTGTCGTGGTTTGGAGGAGAGGGTTGTCATCACTTTCGCCTTCGGATCAAGGTCACGACGCTGAACTAAGCGCCGAATGGTGCTGATGCATCAATGGCACGCATCATCTCGGAACAATGCCCCTCCGCAGATTGCCGAGCTCATACTGCGGAGTTTTCAGAAACCATCAAATCTTGTCCATAAAAGTCGCCGAAGAAACAGTCCAAATTTCAAGGTGCTAGCGTGAATCTCGTACATTCCTCCTAAGCCTCAGTAAAAATTCAATTCCCACGAGTGAGCAAAATTGAAACTCGAGATTTGTATATTTTGAAGCAGATACAGTATCATACAGAGAGATTCATGAGATAAAAAATTTTAGCGGTCCACCATCTACAGGCACTGCGAGTAGTCTGGGAAGGAATGCATATCAGCATCATTGCGATCCAAGAAATAAAATGGGGTGGAAGAATGCTTACAGGGGTTTCCGGCCTGAGAGGCTGGACAGTTAAGCGTCAGTTGTATTGTTTCGATGGAGATCTAGAATACTAGGATATTTACTGCAGGTGGATCCGGATGCACAACAGGTCGCCCCTGTCCAGCCGATGCCGCCACCACGTCAAACCGCCAAGAAATTGATAATTGAATGTTTTGAAGTCAACAGCCAAGGCGCCACGGAGGTCCTTAAGCAAATTCAAACTCAGATCGACTGGTCTATTGACACTTTTCATAGACAGATTGACCACTGGTCTACAAAGCAAAAGGCGAATGAAGGTGAAATCGGGATTCGAAAAATGGATGATCGAAAAGTTTTTTTCGACCCCAAGCTGACACCCCCCCGCTACTCCCCTCCTTCCATATAGGGAAGGAGTTTCCCACCCCTAGCGCCGGGCCGGCTGCCCGCCTCGTGCCGCTTCCTTTCAACTTGCTTACTACGACTTTCTTGGACCCCAATGATATTTTCCCATAGCTTTCAGCAATGTTTGAACTCATCTCAACTGCGACCCCATGTACGATATTTTAATCCCGATTTCCCCTTGAGGCGAATCAAGTATGGATTGAATCACTAGCAAACGATATCGCCGCGAGTATAATATAGACCAGGTCAAAATCTAACTAGTTGCCTGGATAACTTCCGCCGCCTTGGGGGATCGTGGGGTGATCGAACATTCGAAAGGGATGGGCGTCCTAGCAATCGCCCTCAGCCTATAACTAAAGCAATGACATTCACACTCACGAGATCAACCCGGCGAAATACTCATACGTGGGCTCAACCTCCTCCCCGTCCTCTCCGATGGCTTTCCCGATATGGAAGGCGGATAGAATAGACGCAATTGCAATCCAGAGAGTGGACGAGGCCATGTGTCTGCCTGGGCATATCCTACATTTATTCTGTGCATCAGCTTTGCCCTCGACATCAAACAGATCGCACGGACCTCCTTCCGAACCCAAACGCGAAAACCTCTGGGTCTGTGATGGTTGGATTAAGCTTGCCATCGCGCAAGAAGCGTTCCGGTTGAAACGAGTCTGGATCGGGATACATGTTCTATAAAGATTGAGGAAGAGAAAGGCTTAGCAAGATGGTCGAACTGACGTCGTCGTGAAGGATTGCCCTGACGATATGCAAAATATTAGGGAAGGATGGCAGATTACAGAACGACAGACCATGCATTCCCAATAATAATAGACTCCGCCGGGATCCGATACCCGCGGTACTCATCTTCGACAGCAAGGTAATGAGGCATGGCTGAACGATCGGTCAGGAAGAACCCTAGACCACAAGTGAGAGACCACACACCAATCGGCGTGACATTTCGCCATCGAAGCACCTCTTTCACAACCGCAGAAACATATGGCAATGCAGATTCGTCTCCGAAAGCTGGGAGCTGGCCCGATCCGACGACTGAGTCGATCTCCGCTTGTGCTCTGTCCTGCACCCAAGGATATTTAAGCATGGCCAGAATAAACGAGCCTAAAGCTGAAACTGTGGTGTCCGCTCCAGCGGCATACATGTTGGCCGCAGAGGCTTTAAGGACAGCTTCCCTGGCGTGTTTTTCGCTGCCGGCCAAGTCGTCTAGAGGACGTAGATTGAGAGATGTGAATGATTCCCGCGCAAGTCCGGTGGCCTATATGTGAAACTGAGACTCTAAACATTAACGGAGAGATGGTCTCGCACGATATTGTGTTGCGTTTCAGAAAACGGAAGTTCCAGTAGCTCTCGTGTAACCTGCTTCCATTGTGCTGCCTTGTGCTTGAATCCTGCGCCAGGGACCCAGCTTGGGACATGTTTCAACCACGGAATGGTGTCCTAATTATATGTGTGTACAGATAAGTGACCAGCAAGCGAGAAGAGGCTTACGACTAGAAAAGCTCCGGGAATGCTCGCGACCGATAGGCCATGCATCGCCTCTTCTGCGATACGGATATACTGGTCGTCGGAGTAGCGGACATCGATTCCATAGGTGATATCCATCATAAGGGCCCCGGCCAAGCTGGGAGCCTCAATATAGGTTACAATGGAGTATGGATATCACCTACTGTCTGAAATGCTCCATAATATCATGGGGATTTTGAAGGATCCCGCGAAGGAGTTTGTGGGTCGCAGCCAGTTCCTGAGGTTGAAACTGCTTCACCGCTCCAACATTGAAGGCCTCGTGCAATAACCTTCGGTGAGCTCGCCTGGGACATCGTCAGGTACCGGGTTATACCCAGAGAATGACAATACAAACCAACGATCACCTGTGCATGAAAACGATAGGGTCACCAAGTGGTATTTCAAACATTGCTGATTCGTACCGTATTTCATGAATCCTAGTGATTGTTCAGTGTCAACTCTTGACTCGAAGAGATTTCAAAAGAAGTACAAACCTATTCCGAAGTCCCATCCCATCAACTCGATCATCGGCAGTCGAGGCCTAGCCAAGTCAGAAAGCGGAACTAATACAACCGGGAATGTTTTACCGATCTGAATAGAGGGAAGAACGTTTCTCGAAAAGCTCTTTGACTGCTTCCAGTGAAGACAAAACAACAATGGAGGTTCCCATGGCATTCAAATGGATGATATCAGAATCTGGGAGCAGATCAATGAGGAACGAAATATCGAGAATCGACGCACTGAATTGTTCGCTCCACTTGGCGTAGGTCTCCCACTGCCGCTCTGTAGGAATGTCAAATAGATTTCCTACGAGGGGCAATTTTTTGGGGCCAGGAGGCAACGGAAGTCTGGAACGGCTGCGTTTCCAGCGAAGACCACCGAGTAAGATCAAGAAGGTGGCTAAGGCCAATGTAGTGTTGCTGAAGGTCAGAGGCGGCATCTGAATCATCGAAAAAAACACCCTGGTTCAATTTGTCTTTTCGCCTACTTATAGGGACCACAGATGTCGATGACGTTTGGTCCCGCCAACGAAGAAAGGCTGGTGGCCGAGGCCGAGTCACAAGAAACCAGTGCATATTAATATATTCGGAGTGTTTAAGGTTGCGAAAGTGGTGTGCAGAGGCCGCTGGTGGGAATTGCCATTACCAACCGCGTGGAACAAAAATAGGCTCGGCGGGCTACCCTGGAGCCTAGTCAACGGCATGAAGTCCGGCAAGAGACCAAAGACGCAAACATCGGAGTTTGACACACTCGAAACCTGATGTTTGTCGCGAGCCTTCAGATGCCGCACCTATTGGTTTGCTACCCGATCCCAGCGGACTCTTTGAAACGTCGACTGAATTAGCTGATCAAACCAAAAAAAAAAAGAAGACAAGACCTGATAATAACAGAGGGAGGAACAAGTCCGTATACAGCGTCCACAGCGCAGGTTGGCGAATGTCCACAGTGGTCGGAATCTCAAACATTGCGAAGTATTTTTCCGGCAACAGTCACATTAACCGAGTTTGCATATACTAGAGCGAGATGACTCACCATCGGGCGACGGTACCATGTCGCCCGGTTATAATAAAAGCATTGCGGAGTCAATTATTACGACCATAGTTGTGGCGCACGACGCTCCTTATCCAGGTTCGAATTCTTATCTGAGTCGCTGGTAGTAGCTTGAACGAGCAGCAAGGCCTCGGCACACCGAGGCTGTATAGAGCACCTGAACGGAAGAGGATACTGAATTCCGAGTGGAATCAACAGTATTTCACGATTGTTCCGATTATTGCTGGAAGACAGTCACGCTGCCAGGCCATCAGGACTGGGTTCAATCACCTGCCCATCTTGATCAATGGTGTTGAAGACCGCCAGCATGGAGGCAATTGCGACCCAAATGGAGGCGGTGGCCATCTGGTTGCCGGGACAACTCTACATAATCATAAAACAATTCATCCGAGATAAAAGCGGAGCCGGCTCACCGACGACCAAACCTAAACACGGACTCGGGTTGTAAGACCGACGTGTTACTGTCCGCAAGGAAGCGTTCTGGTTTGAAGGAGTATGGGTCGGGTATGTCATCTAATGATCTATGATGATCTGTTTCACGTCAGTGGGACGCATTCACTTCAAGAGGTAAATATAATCACTTCATTGCGCAAATGGACTAGGAGGAGACATCACACAGCCACGCGCTCCGAGGTGAAGATATGTACCTTGTGTTCCCAATAACAATCGATCGCGCTGGGATTCTGTATCCATGATATGATATTCTTCTTCAACTACGAGGTAGTGCGGTATTCCTGTCGCCGAAACACAGGTCGACAACTTCATGATATCTACGCGAAAGATAACGCACCTATCAGTGTGACATTCCGCCACCGCAGAACCTCCTTGAGCAGGGCGGAAACGTATGGCAGCGAATCCCTGTCCCTAAAGTCAGGGAGCCGGTCGCGTCCTATCACCGTGTCGATTTCACTCTGTGCCTTCCGCTGGGCTCCTGGGTTGGTCAGTATGGCGAGGATGAACGACCTCAAAGTCGAGACCGTTGGGTCTATGCTCGCGGTGGACATGCCGCAGCCGACTTGAACATATCCTCAAAGTAGTCTTGGTCCGCACTGGCATCTTCATGATTCAAGGCATTGGAAAGAAAGATCCCCATTCTCTGGAGATGCCAATTGAAGCTTGCGTAAAATAAAAAACGATTGTGGAAGAATAACATACAATTCTGCGCTTTGCTTCCTCAACGGTGTGTTCACCGCAGCCCGGCGAGCTCCTTCCAGAACCTCGCTGTGCGCTCGAAGCCAGCGCCAGGAACCCATTCAGGGACGTATTTCAATATCGGAAACGTGTCCTACGAGCTTTAGTCTTAATATTCCTCTAGCTCGAATTTCGTGCACTGACGATCAAAAACCTTCCGGGAATGCCTGCGATTACGAGAGCGTTTACAGCGGCCTCGCCGAGCGCGAAATGTGGGTCCTCCTCCGAAGAAACATCAATTCTGTATGTAACAGCCATGATGAGCCTGCCAGCAATGCTTGAAAATGGTGAAACAGAACATTCATGCGTTGCCGAAATACAGGTACGCACTGTCTCGCATGGCTCAATACGTGGTCCGGGTCTTGGAGAGTGCGTCGGAGGAGTTCGTGCGTGGCGGATAATTTTGCGGAATGCAGGCCTGGAAGGACCGTGGGGTGCAAGACGTTCTGGACTACTTTTCTCCGGGCAAGCCTTGGAGTGGGTTCAGCATCTGTGGGTCGGGATCCACGTATATGCACATCACGCACCAGCGGGCACCTATTCTCGGGGCTCATCCAAGGGTTTGCGAGGAGACAGAAACGTTTAAATTCTGGAACTGGCGGGCGTACCGTAATTCATCATTCCTGTGGGCAATCCACGTCAGTTAATGTAGATTCTGAATATTCCAGCAACCCACCCATCGAAAAATCTTCCCATCCATCAATTCGATCATTGGCGCCGGCGGCCTACATAGACACAGAATGTCAACAAGGCCCAGCCCCAGCTGCCCGCGAAGCAAATCACCAACTTACCGATCTGAATCCATCGCGGATGTCTTCTCCAGCAGCTCCTCCACTGCGTGCTGGGAGGACAAAATGGTTATCGAGGTTCCAGCGACGTTTAGGTGGATGATGTCGGAATCGACATTGTTCGTTAAGTTGAATTGAGTCATCCGCGGGCGTTTGCCGGGTGCGTATGCACAATACACAATACGCGCAATATCCGAGTCGCTTGCTCCACTCCATGAACGTTTCCACCGGGCGCGTCCTGGGAAAGTCGAATAGATTTCCTAAGTACCACGGGCGGCTTTGCGGGGCCAGGCGGGAGCGGGAATCGAGATTTTGGGCGCCGGAACTTGAATAAAGTGTAGTATGCCAGGGTTGAGCCGCCCGTGATGATCCAGAATAGAGCACTGCAGGATTGGATGATCATGGTGGGTATCATTGCTGTTGAGGGGTCGTGCGTGGATGGAGCAGACAGAGGTAGTGGTGCCATCCATTCTTGTCAGCCCCGTGCGACTGGGTTCTGGAGGTCTTCGGCACGGTTCGATCGGCCAGCCAAGAGCAGACCGAAAGAAGCGAGACGCGGAACTGCGCAGCGATATGAACGAAGACGAGCGGAAAGATCTGTGGTTGCGGTGTCTTAAGAACAATGGGAAGGAAAGTGGACGGTAAAGAGACATTTCGACATAAGGGCAGAAAAGCGGGCGACCTTGCTCACCTGCACCAGTGGACGCAGAGGGAGAAAAGGTGGATGTATCCAGCGAGCGAATTCAGGGCACCGAATACACCATTGATCCTGAGAATCCACGGTAGGGCGAGACGAAAGTAAGTTCGGCAGATCCTAGAAAAAGCCCGAAAAAAGCGTAAACCCCAAGTAGCAATAGCATCGAAGCTTTATCCAGCAGGTGAAGATTCGGAAACAGAAGACAGTCATTGTGTAATCAATCCTTCTCCGTTCATACCATTTAATACGCCGGCAACTTCTTCTCCCCGGTTCGCAACTCCTCCGGACAATCTTCCTGCACACTCCAATGTGCCCCAATAAACGCCTGCAACTGCATACACCGCTCGTAACACCCTTTCAGCACCCCCATTTCCCCAAAATCAACACCGTAGGCCTCTGCATTCCACACCATCGGCACAAGCACCACATCAGCCAAACTCACCTCGTCCCCGACGCAGTGCCGCCCCGCCGTCCCCTTCAAAACCGCCTCAAACGCAAGCAAACCCCGCGTCGTATGCTCCTTCGCCCACTCCTCCTTGGACCCGCCCAGCACGCCCACCGCCTCTGCGATCTTGCGGTTGATCAGCGGCTGCGTGTCGCACGCCACGATGGAGACGAGCTGACGCACTGCCGCTCGCTTCGCGGGGTCGGTTGAGAGCGGTAAGAGCGGGGGGAGGGGAAGACCTCCTCGAGGTACTCGAGCGCGGCAATGCTCTGGCCTATGACGAGTTGGTCAGAGGCGAGGGGCGTGTGGATAAGGCAGGGGACTGTGCGGGATGGGTTCAGAGCCGAGTAGGTTGGGTCGTGCTGGGCCTGAGAGGAGAGGTTGAGGGTGATTTTGCGGTGGGGGATTTGCTTGTAGGCGAGGGCGATGCGTAGGCGACCGGAGCTGGAGGAGCGGTAGAATGTGTAAAGGCGCATTTCGTCGGGGGATGCCATGGCGGTGTGAGATCAGAGGCTTGAGTAGAGAGGAAGGGAGGAAATCGAACTTGAAGGTGGTGGTCGGGAATGACGAGACCGGTTCCGGAATCACGTGCTTATTCCCACGTGACTGACATTGATTTAAACCAGGTTTTAGTCATGTTATCTGACTGACGCCGCAGTTACTCTTCCACGGTCAAAATTTAAGCTGTGCTCTGGACCTGCACTACCATGCTCTTTTCCTGGAGCTTAGTTGGTTTCTTGCCGGGACGGTCTTCATTGCATCACCCTTGGCATCAGGCATGTGATGTGTTCTGTCACGTTGTGACACTCATCAGCCACACCAATTCGGGACGCGTGGCCACAAAACTATGAACATCCGCCTAGCAAAGGTATGTCGCGTTCTCGTTGCAAACCCGATGAACGCAATTTTCTTCCCAGGTTCGTGGCACGGCGCTCTGTCCGGGAATTCTTGAAACTAAGTCAAGACAGATCTTTACTGACTTGGAGTAGCCAGAAGATCTCCCCGGTATTCAGGCCACGAACCTCCAGAATCTCCCCGAGAATTACTTGATGAAATTCTGTTCGTCCAGTCTGTTCTCCCCCCTTAAAATTTTCAAGTCTTTGGTGCTGGTCAGGGATGTACCATATCTTGCGTTGGCCGCAAATCTCTTTCGTCGCAGAAGACCACAAGGGCCGGATCGTCGGATATGTGCTGGCCAAGATGCATGTCTTCGATTTCCTTTGATGGGTGCTGCATTCTGATGGGTACACCTCCAGTGACGACGGCGAGTATGCCGATGTCGATGAAAAGACCGATTTCGAGGGTGGGAAGGTTTATGGTCATGTCAACTCCATCTCCGTCCTTCGTCCATATCGGAGGCTCGGCCTGGCGCGAAAACTCATGATCCTATCCCGTGCGTTCCTCACGCTCCAGAAGTATATCCTTTTTTTTTTATTGTTTGAGGTAGAGGAAGCCATGTCCACGATATACAAGGCGTCGTTCGTTTCTCTTCACGTCCGCAAATCCAACAAGCCGGCGATTGCACTCTACCGTGACTCGCTAGGCTTTGGGGTCGCGAAAGTTGAGCACAAATATTGCAAGTAGAATTTTCTCTCTTCACCCTTCACACGCGTTCTTATTCTGGTTTTAGATGGAGACGGCGAGGATGCGCTGTCGATGCGACTCGATCTATCGGCCTAGCCGAATTCAATTTGCTCACTGCCATGACACACTTACGTTTTCTTGATGATATCGTTTCTAAAAAAAGGACCCAATCTCTTGGTGGAACCGGCAGTTACCATTTCTTGTCACTTTAGAGCTCGCACCTGGAATGTTACACTCGTGGTAACTACCTGGAAAATTTTAAATCTTGCGACTGGCACGATCTAAATCATTTCGACGAGATGTTCTTCCCTCACGTCCACCATGTTTTTGATGGGCGCAAGTAAGCACAATTCACGAAGTCAGATCCACCCGTGGATCCTCCGCTGTTCGCGAGCTCCGTACCGTAGGCCGATAGATCCGGGCCTCGCTTTCTTGGCAATGATGCTTGCGGCGTCCGGGCGCTCAGCTCATCATGCTCACAAAACCCAAAACATTAGATGGTTCCTTGCAGACGACCGGAATGCGATCGGCGTCTTCAAGCACCATGCACTGTGCGCTGGTTACAAAATCTCGATCTCTGGTGGTACATTACTTTTGTCCATATAGCTTTCGGCTAGTGCTCGCTACTCCGCACAACTGTCGAGCGCGATCGCCGAGGGATCGTCTCCGTTCTTTCACCCGACAGGCTCTCTGATTCATACTCGGCCTCATCCTCGAACGCCGTTCTCATCTGTAGCGGCAGTCGAGCTCCCTTCCCCGCTGCGCGGCGCGAATTGATGATTAGTCGGCAGGTCGTGACTGTTGTCGCTGCCCAAACGAAACTGTACCGATTTTTTTAAACATAAAATCAGTCAACCCCGCTCTTCGTTTCTGAAACAAAGAAACGCACAAGACGATGACAAAGAGGGAAGAAATGGGCGAGACTATGGCGATCACGGTATTCGCGATTCGAAGCACTGGCATGTCAGTGAGCGGAAAGTTTGTGAATGCCCGCGTAATAGTCGCACCGAACAGGATCTATCATCGGGATTCAGGCGATGAAAGGACTGAAAAAATGAAGCGAACGCACCACAAAGTATATGATACCATCACGGAAGAGCATGCGGGTAACCCCAGCGTTCGGGTCTGAACTGAGCGCACGGGGTTGGTCCAGCGTATTCCAACAGACAGTCCCGAATACGAGAACTTCATACGCCAGCTGCATCACAATATTTCTGTGTGAGTCAGTCATGCTAGGTGGCACGTAAGAGACTTACCCCCACTACCCACAAGCTGACGACATCGGGCTTGGATGAAAAGGAACAGAGCCCGACGCGCGGATCGAAAATGAGGACAGCTTCGGGGCGAACACATGAGCGAATAGTTGAAGAGTGCCGGAAAGGACACATACGAATCATATTTCCGACCACCCAACTCGTGAAACCCAAGTTTAAGAGCTGTGCCCCAGCGAAGAAAATAATGGACCAGACTTTGAGCCGGTGCGAATGCGGAAGGGTGATCCAGATACGGAGGAGAACCAGAAAGTTGGAGATGGCAATGGAAAGCCAACCAGCATATGCCTGTGCCTCGCTGTTAGACACTATCACCCAGCGGATGAGCGCACCTCTCACCCCAAATGAAATCCACGCTTTACACCTGGGTCAATGTGGTGAGGATGTCGACTTGGGAAGGATCGAAGGACCACAACTTACGCCTATAGCAGGGTCAGAACACCATCCTGGAACACCGAAAAAACAGACGCACCACGTCAGACATTGTTATTATTGAAAGCCCGCTTCGAACTGAACAGTTGTGTGGGTCTCACAAAGAAGAGGAAGTAGGCATGCCGTACAAATAGTATCGATGGTCAAGAAACTGGGCACCATGTATCGCAAAATCAAGAACAAGACCTGTAGCTCATTAAGAACGAGGGTTTTTTCATGACTCAACAGAGTTCGGGTCCTACCTTCGCTACTGAGGTGGGTGCACTCCATATGTACTCCACCTCATCGTCTAGCGTAATCAGGTGATCGTATAGAACCAGCTGTGTCGTTCATTCAACGACGGTCAGCGACTCGGGCTGGCTTCAGTGGTAAAGAACCCACCACATATCCAGCGGCTGCACCGTGGCGTGAGACAAGGTTTATGAAGAAGAAAAAGATGCTCACCGCTCACATAGCGGGTGATGAGCACATTCTGGAGGGCGACGACGGCCTCTTCGAGCTCAGCGGCGTCCATGAAGAACCACAGGTGCGAGTGATCGGCGCCGCTAGGCGGACATATCGGCGCGGGTGGAGCATCTTGATGGTAGGTATAATATTCTATAGCATTACACGGCGTCTGAATCTTGAATGCGGGTTCTCAGGAAGCAGCCCCGATGCCAAGGCAACTAATATATTAAGCGGAGAACTTACCTGAGGCTATCAGAAAAGTAGCGCGGTTTGATTGCCGCGATCCCTATTGGCTGGAAAAATTCATTTCAGCCGTAGCGAGAGAAATATGGAGTTAAAGTCCTGGCTTGGTTAGCGACAGAAAAAAATGAAACCGACACCTTCAGCGAGCGCCAAACACTTCCAAAGAGCCGGTACTCGGACCCGGGTACTGGTACCGCGAACAGTCTCCCCTAACTCGCCAGTCTGGAGGCGTGAAAAAAAAATGCATCGCGATTGGCATCTGCACATGACATCAGCGATTAGAGATCCCGCCAAACTCCCTCGAGAGCGCTGAAAGCGAAGAAGTCCATTTTATTCAGACGAATGCATGCCACAACGTGGATTGTGATACACATGCAGTGTCCCTCGGCTTGACAGCAAAGGCAGCTGTTTCTTGACCGCACCCACATAGTCTGTGTCTATGTCAAGGAGATCAAAGGCGGCATATATTTCTACCTGGACCCCACTGCACAGCCGTTTCAGGAGTGCATCAAGCTGTTCCCATTCCTCTTCGTCTTCAGAAATGCTATCCCCGTCCAAACTGCGGTTGAGGGTAATTCGGATAGTCTTCAAGGCCGTAAGATTTTCCAAGTCGCCGAGCAGCGGAATGAGTGTGACTACGGCGTCGATCTCGTTGACCTCAAGGTCGAGGTGGTCGAGATAATTTTTGCCCGCCATCATCTGGGGATTCGGGACGTCCAAGGCATAAGCTACAGTGGCTCAGAAAATGGCTCGAAATTCTGAAAGACCGACTCACACATCGCATGCGCTTTCTTCATTTTGAGTTTTTGGACAGACGGAGCGTTCGCTCGCAGAAGACCCGCGAAGGGGCTATTATGAATGGCCAACCCCTTGAGTTGTCTGATATCGACCGTGGTGAATGAATTCAACATCGAGTTGATCACCAGGCCGGTCAGCTCGACCACAGTTAATTTTTCGAGCTTCACTTCGGTCGCTCTGTCAACTAATTGTGGACCGCCAACGTCGTTGTCGACGGAGTCAAAATCCTCCTCGAAACCGATGGCTCTGAGAGTTAGCTCTTTCAGGCATTTCGCCTTACTCAAGAGTGACTCCAGCTTCGATGGATTTGCGAATTGATATCGGCACAATTCGACTCTCCGGAGACTTGGAAGCGAGAATACGCTGATGGTATCCGGGTCGTCGGGGAAAGATCCACAAAAATGGTCTGTCAGAATGAGAGTATCCAGTGCCGTTACGGCCGACAAGATTTGAGGCATGAAGTTTGCCTCCGTCGTAGACGCATTGTAGCAGAGATCCAATGTGTGCACGTAATCGGCAATGTGAGGAGAGCAAGAGAGAAGGACAGAAAGCCGTTGGGATAGCATTATTGATCCGATATGAGGCGAAAACGAAAGGCCCTCGTCCCGGTGACCTGTATTTCGTTCATAATCGCGGACAGAAATCTTGGCAAACAGGCGCTTTTGACAGTGTCGCACAAATGGAATGGCAACCAGCGCGCATGATTTCAGGGTATCTGCAATGGTGCGGTCATATTCCTCTGAGAGGTCGAATTCGCTGATGATTTTGTCGATGAGTTCTTGTGGAATCTTCATCAGTTTTGGCAGAGGAGAAGCTGAGAGTCTAAGGAAGAGTTAAGTACGGAAAATTCGTGAATGGATCAAATACGCTGGGGGTTCAAGTTCCAAGCCTTCCAGTCGGGATGATAGTACGAGGTGAAGCTTGAAGCTTGAAGATCAGTACCAATCACGAAATCAGTGATTGCCCGATGAATCGCGTGATTCGCGTCAGTGAAGTCATCAACGTGACTAAGTAATCGCCGTCTTTCTGCATGCACCTTCCAAGTCCGTCGAGTACTTATGCAGGCGACGCATAAACCTAGTCCCTAAATCTATCTCGATCTCGCATAAAAAACCAGAGAGTATCAGAAGATCCCGCCGGATATTGCTTCAAGTTGAATTCCCTCTGGATGAGAAATCTTCACCTGAAGCTCCTGACGTCAATGAATAGTGAACCTTTCGAACGGTCTAGAACATATCATCGAGCGGTCCAGACTCGGCGACAAACCCTCCGGTCTCAGACTGAGACATACCCGCGGAAGGTTAAAAAATGTCTCGCCCCCTATTTCCTCAGATATAAATTCCCAGTTTCGCTGCCCCCATTCATCACTTTTCCTCCTACTCAATTACCCCACGCACCACTACAATGTCTCCCATAACTTATACTTTCATTCCTCGCGACGTCGACGTCAGTGCAAGCGACAGTGTCACCGCCATTGCCGCGCCGACTGCGTCATTGACCGCCTCAGAAAATGGGCACCTGTCACCGAACATCCCATTTTGGGCGTGGTACCTCGCCTGCGCCCTTCTCATATGTGCGTTCCTCGCTGTGGCTTATCTCGGGAACGAGGCTGCCCGCGAGCAACATGAGAAGGCTTCTCAGCCGGTACGCATCTTCAAATGATATTGGCTTATTAAAACTAATTTCTCATTTAGATAAAGGAATCGGACGAGGCTAAGAGCTTCGGGGAGTCGGTCGAGAAGCTCGCAGAGGGTGCGATCACAACGATTGCACCACTGCCGCCAGCGTACATCGCACCGGTGCGTCCCACTGTTGCTTGTTAAAGTTCTCACCAAACTGACCATGCTGTATAATATTGTAGATGAAAAAATCGGTAGCGCAGAATGCGAACAATGCGCCGTCCGAGGATGAGGCGCTCGCACATATTACGCGAGGCAACACGCTGAAGAATCAGTGTCCCTGAGGCATGGGCGAGTTGAGCTACCTTTTCCTCTCGTCCCCCACTGGCCTGTTGATGATGTCCGAGGTACGTTTGAACTTGGTTTTCATCACACATCGTTCGGAAGGTCTAATTCGAGTCGCAATTCAGAAGAAGGTCAACCCAACAAGATCATTTTTGGGTCGTAATACAGATCCATCCAAGGATGATCTATGCATGGATGCAGACCGTCATCATCCTCATCCTCGGTTCCGTTGGGAAATAATCTTCCCATCCGTCGAGATACCCTCTGCACACAGCAATGTTTGTGACCAAGCGCGGACTAGGGTCACATTTCTCCGCGAAACGATGCTATCGGATTGAACTCGCCTGTCTGGAGGATGACTCAAATCTCATAGGAGTCCGTCACCACGTATGTAGCCGCATTTTCAAGGATATTTTTGCCTGTGCGTGCCGCCAAGCATCAACTTATATTTTTGTATACTGTCGTATTGAGTTGTTCAGAGGACTTGACCAGTAAATCCACTTAGACTTCTTCGCCTATTCATCCGCCATCTCGGATGCCTTCCCCAGACAAAAAAATGGACTAGGCAGGACAAACTGGATGGGTTAGATTGTAACCATGAGTGAAACCCCTTCGCAGATATCAGTGTTTCAACTTTCGAGTGATATGGCCAAACAATCGTTGAGTAGCTAGCTACATCAACCCTTGTTGCCGCGTAAATCCGACGATTGGCTTGCAAAAAATGAATCCAGCTCATATGCATGTGGATGAACACCCCTTTTGCCAATGTTTATCGGCAGAACTTAAGGAATATTTTTGAAAGGGATCATTGCGATGCCCGAGATAGTATTATCTGCGACTGCCTTCCCGGCCACACTAGGTAACCGGCCACTTGGATAATAGAAAGCTATGGGATGGTAAAACCTAGGATTCGGCCCTTGTAGGATGGAGCCCGACCTTCGAGGACACTGTACTATGTCAAAATTTGAGCCGAAGTGATGTGACTATCAAAAACTGTGGGAGGTTTTCTGTCAAGGTGGCGACGTGTGAACATCATTTCTTATCTCCGATCAGCCCTCGCGTTCGTCTTTTGCTCTTTTCTCGACCAATTCTTCGACGATTTCCAAGTTTTTGGGCTCGTTTTGACCCCTGGTTTCTGGGTAAGTGTTTCTCCGCATAATATGGATGAATAAACCTTCCCTTCGCCTCATGAACCCGTCAAGAACATCTCAACCAGATTTGAGGCAACGAAATCCGGTCACCCCTCTAGTGATCTACCCGTGTTTTCAACGGGCAGAGTATTTGGGGTATGTATTCGACACAACCATCCTAGAATTCTCCCACAATCATTTGGATTTTAGCTTTCCAACTTCCCCTTCACAGCCAGCTGCTACCTTGAACCACACAATTTCACTAGCATGGAAAGATGGATTTTTTTGGAAGGTTTATGGGTGTGCTGGAGATATCCTATTATCATGGGTATATTTAAATACATCTTATTGAGTTTTTTGTACCTTCTCTCAGGCACTCAATAGGTTCTTTCCCCTGCCAGAGGCAACATTCCGTCCAGACCACTCTCTCACCCGTTCAAGTCAGCTTGAAAGGGAAATTTTTGTTGTCCTCATATAGCTCATATGTACACTTTGAGTGCATAGGATTGTAAAGTTCCATCTATTGAGTCATTTGGGCGACAGTGGGGTGAAAGGAACCAGTGTAAATGTGCGAAAAGGCCGGGTGGCCGGCTAGGCCGTTTATTGCCCCTTTGGGACACCGCCGAAAAGAAAATTCCCTGAGGTATGGAACCATCACGTAAATTCGTGGAAAATATCTGAACTCACTCTCAGGATGCATACCTTTCGTGCAGTGCCCATCAACCCATACTTACCGGTCTCATTGGGCAGAATTAAGCTTAATTATGCTAAGGTGGCCGGATACCCAGTCTCAGATAATAGCCTATTAATAGAGAGTTTGTGCAGATCCACCCGGGTGGCTACCAAGGCATGTGGAGCGGGGTGGCTCCAGCTCCAGGTGGCTTTTCTAGGTGGCTTGTCCCATTGTAACCCTGTGTTCCTTTCAATTGTTTTCTTCCTCAATGCTGTTGTCCTTAGCCCCCTTGTCATCATTGCTGTCTCCTTCTCCTCTGGAGGGCCAGGAGATGCTGAATTCTCCATTGCCAGGCTTATATGTGTGCATTCCTGCCTGTTCTTGCCTCTCAAGCATTTTTGCATGTCTTTCACCAAAGGATATGAACCTGAGGGATCTATTCACACTGACAGAACCAACAGTGATGTCATTTGAAAAGCCACCTGGCTGCAATGGAGCCACCCCGCTCCACATGCCTCGGAAGCCACCTAGGTTGCTACAGGTGGCTATCACAAACTCTCTAATATTACTTTTGCGATGGCACACTCTGAGTAAACAAAAGCTTGTCAGGCTTAGAAGCTTTTCGGTTCAGCCCTTTATTAGTATGGTACGTTGAGAATTTTTTGTCCAGGTCAATCGGCCGAAAAATTGAACCAGAGGGTTTGCAATGTGCGTCTTGGCTGATGTTCAAGTTCAAGTTTGTTCTGAATTGGCAGAAAGCCTTTTTTCGCTCTGAGACGAGGCCACGTTGTCAATTCAGTGGGGACTAGCAGGTATCACATGTATATTGTAGTTGAGAAAAGGGTCGATGGGAGTAGAGTGACCTCGCAAAATAATATATATCCTTATATGCAGCTTGAACTAACTCGAAGGAATGGATCGGGATTCAGACCGATCTTGATCAAATGTTCAATCTATACATGTCAGGATGTGACTGCATACAGCTCTTAGGAACTGAAAGACAACTTCCTGCAGGGGAATTCTTGCATTTAGTTATTAGATGGACGAAAATCACTGTTCATTACTACGTGAATGAAACCGAGTAACAATCACCATTCTCATTCTGTCAATGTTTCAAAATTTCCGGTTGCATTTTTGTTTCATGGGTTCATCTCCTGTACTTGGCTATTCTGAATCGTTGCAGTCGAAAGAAATTGCAAGACAAGTCGGCACCTATAGTATGTACACCACCCATGAGACTGGCTTGGTAGAGTGGAGTGGTACAACAATTTCCCAGGTAGATGTGAGGTCGAAGCCCACTTGGAACGTTTGAAGCTAACGAGTTGAATCCTTCTTGTGATTTGCTGTTTTTGTTTTCATGTTGTAGTAGTAATAGTAGCATTTTTTCAAACAAACTTCGCATGCCCGTTGGAAGAGATGTAAGAATAGAATAAGGTGTTTTTGCTGCTTCAATGCCATTGAGCGTACTCGGGTACATTCAATTTGGGTGTAAGTATAAGGATGGACCAAGTCCTGTACTTTATAAACATCTACTCCCCGACAATTTGAAGGGTTAGAAATGGGTCAACGCTACACTGGCCTTGGTTATTTAGAGTTGAACGTTGACCAGATTTTCGGGCAGATGTGGGTTCAAATCCCACTTGGAGCATCAGTCACGGGGAGCTTGTCGTTTTGGAGGCTTCTCTCTCTCTCTCTCTTTTTATGTCTGTTGGTGCCATTAACACTATCTATGTTGTACTGCCCTCATTTAGTGTTGGTTCAAACAACCAACTTTGCTTGATGGAGGAGATATGCTTGCTTGATTATTAGGGTAGAAAAGAAGGTGGTGTTCCAGTGCCCATGACAAGCTCCAATGTGTCAGCCATAGACCAGCCTGTTAATTTCACCTGGAGGAAACAGCAGAGGCGGGTTCGACTCCCACGTGGAGCATAATGAAGATCTTCACCCTTTTTTCAGTTCTTCTTGGGGGTGCTGGTGCATAGCTTGTTGGTTGCTCACCGCTCACTGAGCTCGGTGCCGAGTTGAGGTTATAACTTGAAGACTGGCGAGTGCATGCGTCCTTGTCATTCGGCTAGTCCACATCCACACTTGGACCATGGAATTTGAAGCTCCAATTGATCAATGGTAGACCAACTTCAAGCTGGGGTATTCTTCCATGCAATTTACAGAGACATATGTGGGGTTGATTCTCACTCAGAGTGTAGCTTGTGCGCTGCTCTTTTTTTTGTGGGGGGTGAGGCGAGCCGCAGTTGATGTATACTTTTCACTTATTTGATTTGTCTGCATACATAGTTACGGTTCCCCGTGATCCAAGAACCGAGTGGCAGGAGTTGGGAAGTGGGCAGGGAGGATGTCAGAGTTCACCTGTCATATCCTCCCCGACCATTCAAGGGTGCAGAAGCTCCAATGGGTCGACGGTAGACCGGCCTGGTAAACTTCTTGTACATCGTGGATTTTCGGGCAGATGTGAGTTTGATTCCTGCTTGGCCTGTATGTACTGCCTTTTTGTTTTTAGAGGGGGCGCGATCGGCGCATACTTTTTCACTTACACAAGTCCTTGATTTATGCTCAGGCATGTTTAGGGATCCCTGCGAAAGGGCTGTGTGTTCATGCACAGGTCCTGAGATCTGAAATCGAGAACTGAGTGGTGGCAAATTGGAGGTGACATATCATATGCATCCTCATGACCTTGATGGGAGAAGCTCCAATGGGTCAGTGGTAGACTAGCCTGCTAATTTCTAAAGGTTCCTCTGTGCAGCAGGCAGACATTTGTTCGAATCCTGCTTGGAGCGTACATGTGGTATGTCTGCTTTTGGTCATGCATATGTTTCAGTGTTTTTTGTTCAACACATACATACACAAAGGCGCGTGCGAATGGAAAAGGACAGAAGTGACAATGTGTTGAAAGGAAGTGCCTAGTGGAGTTCGTTCATATAATACACCACCACCACCATATCATCAGTCTAGCCCAGGGATGACGCTCTAGTGGGTCTAGACCCGCCTGGTTGATTTGAAGGTCGGATGGAACATATTTTCAGGCAGATGTGGGTCCAGCTAATATCTGAGTCCCACTTAAGTCAAGGGCGGTTGGACCGGTTTTTTGCTCAAGTGAATGACTCGAGTTGGCACTCAAGTCGGAGAGATAATATTTTATACAGCACAAAAAATGTAAAATACTTGAGTCATCCCTTGACTCATGTCCTTGTCGCAACTAGAGTGATACTCAAGTGACTTAAGTCAGTCAGCGTGAGATCCAACTCAAGTGAGATCAGGTTCTCGACTTGTGTCTCCTAATCAAGTCCCACGATGGCTCGACGGCTCGACTTGAGTCGCCATCTGACTTGTGCGGAGGGCGTCACGCTGGTAATTGAGCAGCTGGCAGAAAGGGGGGATGAGAGATGAAAGAAAAGAATGTTTGATGATCACACAACTTACACTGATGATTGATTGATCCACTGTTCTCCAAAGCCTCTTTCTTCCTGCCACCACCTTACCAAGATGACATCGCTCGATGGTGCAAGCATCAACGCTCTTGCCTTGTCCACCTCTTTTGGGCAAGTGCATACCCGGAATCTGTGCGTGCATTCTTTGAAGTCCATTGCATCCCTTAGACCCTGACTTTAGTCTTTGGTCTCTCTTAGCTTTCATCGCTGAAGCTGTATTAACTACCAGTGCACATTCAGTTACTCGTTTCCTCTGTCATTATTTTGATAATCCCCTTCCCCTCCAGGTCAAAACACAATTATTGGCTCATTCATAGAGTGGCATTGCCATGATGCCACCACAGGCTTCCTATTAACCTGTTTGCACACTAGCCATATGACCCACATCATGGTTTCAGACCGTGCGCAAATTTGGCAGGCAAATGGCTCCAAAAGCCATTTGCACTGCATTTGCATCATATTTTGGCGTGCGGAGCCATATGACGTGCACGGCCCAAAGCTTTTGAGATTGGTCCCCACGATCAGTTTCCCTATATAGTAACGGTTGCACGTGAGCTCCGGAGATCCGGAGACTTGTGGGGAGTTGTTTGTCCATCGCCGTGTGTTCTCTTCCTCCACCGGCATTTTCGCATCCAGGATATTGCTCACCTTCCTATCTATTTCTTCCTCCCTAACCTACTCTGGATAGCCCAGCACCTTTTATTTGCTCAACTCAGGTGGTGAGTAGAAACCCATGCCACCTGCGTTGCACCCACGGGCAGGCCCTTCCGGGCCTACATTGGCTCGCATCTTAAGCATATCACACTAAAATCTGTGACTGGCACGCTTTGACGCGCCCTGACACGTTCTGTTGCGTGCCCTTTGTCTCCCCTCAAGACACGCCACCAGTACTTAGTACTGATCATGTAAAGTTGTGATGCTCTGTAGTTCTGTCCCTGCCAATCCATTTATTGAATGAATTCCACGACAAACTATTTGAAGCTTTCAATCAGGCCACAAATGCGCACTAAACTGAAGTTCCACTTGAAGTTGAAAATCACGACACCGGAGTGCTTGTGGAGGCTCGGGACGTCACGTGCAAGATTTACCATAAAGAGTTTGATGGGTGGGGACCAAAGTCGCGATCTACGGCCCAAAAGCCATAACGTCGCTCATATGGCTTCTGCGCAAACTCTCTATTGGAAATCCAAAATAGCTGCCTCCCGTGTCGTCACAGACTTCCTGCTGTTGTTCACTGTCTCTCCAATTGTCCGTCCGATATTGCGGTGTGTGTGCCACCCACATATTCTCCACATTTTCACCAATCATCACACAGTGCAGTTTCCGAGTTTTTTGTCATTGTTTGATTGAGGCAGGTCACAATACATGTGCAGGGGTGTTCCTCTTTCATCCTCACTTTTTCTCTTCTTCCTCTCTGTGACAACTTGAGTGTTGGGGACTTGCGTTTGGGACAGGACTTGAGACATATTTCATTTGCCATTTACAGATGGAATATATATCTTTTGTAGCTCAAGTCAACATGCTAACTTGAGTCACCTTGCGGACTTGAATTGTCGGCACAACTTGAGTTGAAAGCAGACGTGCCCAGCGCGTGCCCGCGTGAAACATCAGAAAATGATTTGAGTCGCAGTGCGACTTAAGTTCAAGACTTGAGTAAAAAATTGGTTGGACCCAGGACTCAAGTTGGGCTCGGATAGTTTCACGTGGGTTCAACTCCCATTTGGAGCATGTATTACTTAGCTCTGTTGGCATTTTCTTTTTTTTTGAGTGGGCCATAGTCCATGTGTACACCTACATATGTGTACCTTCCCCTCAATTGGGTGCTGATCCAGTTGCGGGAAGTAGGCTTAAGCTTCAGAAGTTGGGAGGGAGGAGGCTGTCAGTTACAGGTATGGAGAAGCTCTGATGGGTCAGTAGTAGACTGGCCTGAAGTATCTCAAACTTGGCAGGCAGATGTGGCCCTGGGTTTGAATCCCGCTAATGAGTCCAAGCCAATGGGTCACTGCAGTGGCAGACCAGCCTGATGAACTTTGAAGCCAGTGAGAAACATTTGGATGGAAGCTGTATACTATTTATGGGAATGAATGCATGTAATCCAGCTCCGATGGGTCAATGGTGGACCGGCCTGAGGCTTTTAGTCTGTATTTCACATGGTGCAGGCAGATGTGGGTTCGACTCTCGCTTGGAGCATACATCTCATTTTTCGATTTTTGTTTTGGTAATGGATGGATGGATTCAATCGTGGAATTTCGTTGATGGACCTCGTTATGTATGTAGATTTGTTTATGTTCGCACTGATCACTGAGGTGGGATTTATAAGTAGGTTACTTGAAGAGTGCTTAGTCTTGGCTTTAATAATTTAACTTAAGAACTTGGGTCCAGTACACATGAGACCAGATATCCACAGTAGGTATGTAAGCTCCAATGGGTCAGTGGTAGACTGGTCTCGTAAGTTCACTAGGTTCGTGAATGTTTTCGAGACAGACGTGGGTTCGATTCCCGCTTGCAGCGTGGACTGGCTATGGTTTGCTTTTTGGCCCGGGCGCTCGTACGGCTCGTACGGTTCGTTGCGGTGGATGGGAGGAAAGGAAAGGAAAGGACAGAAGTGTCGTTGCGTTCGAGGAAAGGAAAGGAAGGGAAAGGTGGGTTCGAGATTTGAGAAGATATGTATGTATGTACAGTACAGAGTTGGTCGTCTGTCGTGAGTTCATTCGTCGCATTATAATGCACCACACCGCTAGAGTCTATCCTATGGTACATCTCCATCAAAACATCAAGCTCTAATGGGTCAGTGGTAGACCGGTTTCGAAATTTCACCCATGTCCTTGGCTGTTTTCGACGTAAACGTGGGTTCGGTTCCGGCTTGGAGCGTCTGTTGGTTTTGAGTTTCTTTTCGTTGAAATCTTTTTGCCCCGGGCGGTTCGCGTACGGTTTGATGCGGTGGAAGGAAAGGAAAGGAAAGGAAAGGAAAGGAAGTGTTGATTCGAGATTTAGAGTCTATCCTATCGTACATCTCAACCTAGCCACCAAGCTCCAATGGGTCAGCGGGAGACCGGCCTGATCATATTCAACGACGTCAGTGTAATCCATTACATAGTATTTCGGGCAGAGGTGGGTTCGACTCCCGCTTGGGGCGTATAGAGGTCTCGAAGGCTTTTTTGGCCTGCGCCCGGTTCACTGTTGCGCTTCATTGCGTCCGAGGAAAGGAAGGGAAATGGGTTCGAGATTTGACGAGCCATGTACAGAGTTCGTCGTGAGTGAGTGAGTTCGTCGCATTGTATAATACACCACCACACTGCCGCCAGAGTCTATCCTATCGTACACCTCCCCTTCTCCTCTTGTGTTCCCAGCATTCCTTCGTACCCTCTTCGCACCACACCCTACCCACACCCACGCCCATTGACGCGAAAGCGAACGCCCAACGCAAACGCACCCACGCACGAGGAGAGGAGAGGGGGGTCTAGAACATGCTGCCCTCGGGGGCTGGGGGAGCTTGCGGTTTGCCTGGGTGGCCATTTCTCTGTGTGTGCGTTAGTGGGTGGTAACAAAAACAAAAACAAGGCAAAGGAAGACATGCGAAGGCAAAGATACAGAATGAAATGTGGAGCCTAGGAAAGATGTGGAGGAAAGGAACGGAAAGGTGAAAAGAAGAACGCAAAGATGAAATAAATAAAGGCAGGACAGGCGCGTGGACGCACTTGCAGATCTCGACCAACATGAGCTCGAGGCTGCTGCGGTGTGTCCAGTGTGCGAGGACGGGGAGCTTTGCGAGGTCGACCATGCCGTCGGTTTGGGAGACGAAGGGGAGGTTGACGCGGGAGAGGAACTGTGGGCGGGCGAACACGTTAGGGTGAGCGTCAGCGTGGGTGTGAGCACGCAGCGGCACGGACCTGCACGGTCGGGGGCCGGTCGGGGTATTGGTCGCCGCACGTAATCTTCAAGCTGTAGATGCGGTTCTCATGTACGGTGTGGCCTGGGCCGATGATGGTGCCGTTCCAGTGGGACATGAGGATGTCGTCGCCGTCTTCGAGGCCGTACGAGCAGGACCCGTCGCCGATGCCTTTTTCGCCCTTTTCCTGTCATCTCGGGTTAACTGACGTTGGCAGTCCAAGATTTTCGATAGGCCTGCGCATTGGAGCGGAAGTTATGGTGAAGTACAAGGCCTTGCGCAATGCGCAAGAGGCTGAGTTGATCGAATTGACTAGGCTAAAAGGCCAGTGCTGTGCATGGCAGTACTCGTCCATGCATCTTTATCGGATCAAATTGTAATTTGCACGTGCAAAGCTTGTCAATTATATTTCCTACCAACTATATCTCTCTCAGCTTCTGGCTCTTCCTGAGTACTACCTGGCAGGGGCAAACGGGCATGTACCACAATTCCTCGTCATATCCCCTGGCAATCTGTAATATGAACACGAGATATCTGTTCGCACACAGTGGCTCAATGTGACCCCTTGTGAGGCTGCCGTCCAACATGCCATTCCAGCCCCGGAGTTCTTCGATGCTGTATTCCGGGTAACCATCCAGGAGGTTTACAACCACAAATTTGGGATTGGACACCTGGGGCGATTGGATGGATCTGGGGCACCGAGGAGCCCATTGCGTGTGGCGAAGGGGATGCAGTAATCAAGCGCTAACATTCTGAAGTAGTCATCAGCATCTGCAATGACCAACTTGACTGCACTAGTTGTTAACTCACAGAACAACCATGAGAGGCGTACTCACGAGACGCCAGACCAGATATATTGTCGAAGAGCACGCGACGACTTGGAACACGACAGTGCTGTGGCTAAGATGGGGTGGGGTGCGGCCGCCCAAGTCCTTGCTCTTGCGGTGCGTCCCCTCCGCTGGATACCCTCGTGTCACCCGTTAGCAAAGGATTACCGGATTTTGCCACATTGGTTGGAGAAGCAGCCTCATATCCGACACCCGGGTCGCCTGCGACTGACAGTGGAAACAAAAACAAAAATGCAGTTTAAGCGGACAAAAATCACACAGCTCGCGTGCTCCACTCCATCGCAGAACACCCCATCCCCACCCAAAAAGGTGCCCGAAGCCGGTCCCCAGAGCACACAAGCGCTCATACGCAGATGGCGAGTGCAGCAGAGACACCCAAGCAGACCAACAGACACACTACCACCACCACCTCCCCTCCCCACCTTCACCCAGGCTCTTCGAGCAAATATCATGGTGTTGGTGTGTCTGTGTCGTCAATGACCACGCTGGCGCTGCGGTCTATGTTGTCGAGCTCCGCTGGCGGGCCTGATGCAGGTTCAGTCCCCGCACATGTTGTCGCCTATCACCATAGCGGGGTCACCAAATTTCCAGTCACTCAACGGGGCGATACTGGGCCCCAGCGATTGTGGCGGTCCTGGACGAGGTTATTGAGAGCGAGGAGACGAGGATGGATCTTCTCATCTATGGCAAGGACAGATTTCTGAAGTTGAAGGTGCACAGGGCCCAAATCCGGATTCAATTCGCGGCCAGACGGCTTAAGACGCTGTTCTGATTCTTCTCCCTCCTTGCTTGATACGGCCTTTTTGCTTGATACGGACCCTTGGCTTGATATGAACTTTACTTTTTTCTCTTTTCCTTTACTTTACTGCTCATGGACAGTTGTGGCTCACGGACCACCTCCTATACTTGCGCCAAACCTGTACAAATAAAAATACCTGTAAAACCCGCGAAATATCACATATGCGATGAAACTTGAGCAATTACAACTTGAGAGTAGCCTCACCAAACTCAAAAGATTAAGACTTCAACGTTCAAGCCTTACAAAATTACAGGATGTATAGCTACAATGCACGAATAAATTCCACGGAAAGCGTCTAGTCTCACACTTCAGTCTCGTGAACCAAGGCAACTACCACCGTGACACTGCAATTCAGTCAATCTCAGCAGCACATCAAAGTGACGAACAAGCTACTCAACTCGTCTGGTTTCTGAGGCAGCTCGGGTCAGCACTGATATAATGGAAATCCATCAAAGGGGACATACACTGCCTGGGAAAAACATCCCCTCTTGCGCCGCTTGCCCTGCGGTCCAAATCAACACGAGAACTTGGGATGAAAGAAAAAACAAGGTGCACGTTCGAAAGGACTGATGCGTGACTTGGCCACCATGCACTCTTGGGGCCCGGGCGTGTATGACCAGATGGTCCGCCATGGACTGTGCCTGCGCGTCATCTGAGTTGCTCGTGTCTGGATCTGGGGAGCATATCTCCACCATTTCATGCGGGAACACATTATCTGTCAGGCCATCGGTCTGTGTGAGGTAATCCAAGGAAACAGAGTCGTAAATTGTCCAACCAAGACGGAAAAAAGAACACAACACACATATGCAACGATGATATCCCCGTTGCAGAGCTGTGTCTGGTACGTTTCTGTTTCCCGGGGGAATCGACACAGGCACAAGTGAACCTCTTACCGGAAGGCGGGGGTAATTTGGTTAATTGTCTGTGCATTGTCTTACATCAACAAAAGATGGAGGATGGCCAGGGCGGGGCAGACTTGGGGCAATTGAAGAAGTGGGTCTGAACGGGCTGACTGTATAGGACTGAGCCGCCTCGTAATATCGAGAAACCAGAATCGCCTAGGCTGGATACTTCAGATGATGAATACACGAAAAGAAGCATCTACTTACTTGGTTGCCTTTAGTAGGCCATTGACTGAGTTCAAGGTGATGATACACACTGTGCTTGACCCTTTACTTGCTGTTACTGAATACTTAGCGCCAGGGTAAAGAAACAAACGTACCAGCCTCAACCAATTTTTCTCGTAGTACTCCACCATACGCCAGTTGTGAAGAACAACATTCAGAGAGACCCATTATTTTGGAGGGAAAAAACTGGGTGCACGTCCATACACTCGTATGGCGTCAATTCGCAGCCTTCCACCTCCTCCTGCTCCACGTAATCCAGTATAGGGTCCACCTCTGGCTCTCCGGCCGATGCACTGCGGGAATATCAATGACAATGAAACATGAGGGCTTGAGAGAAAACTGGAGTCGCGGTCATTATTCGACATCCGCCTGTAATAAAATCATGAATGTGCTGGGTCCACCCCTCTCGAGCCAGCCAGTTATACCATCAGCAATGCCAAGGGATACGCCCTACGAGGCATGAATTCTGCACGACCACAAACAGACGACAATTGTAGTTACCAACTTATTTTTCATCTGGTCTGCAAGCGTGAGATCAGCCTATGTTCAGTGTTCGCATGAGGCACACACATGTTGACGTGGAAGAAAAAGTCTTCCCCACAGTCTTTAGTCTGGACCGCCTTTGAACATGACAGCATTTCAAGTTTATTTTGCCAGGAGCCTAGTATTCCATCTCAGGGAAACGGGACCTTTGGTTTCTCGCCTTTGAAACGAATGGGTGGTTTTGGGGCGAAACTGGCACCGATATGGAAGGAGCACGTGTAAACCTTACGCACGACCTGTGGGGTGAACTCAGTGTTGTGCACATCAGTGACTAAGTAGTCAGCGACTAGTCAGAAAGTCGCAATAGTCGGGTCACCGCTGTGGCGTGACCCTTACCTCGGGATTCCAATATGTACCCAAATATTTCTAGAATTGTTCCTATTTTTGCTATTTTATTTGTTGCGCTATCGCACATTCGGAGAACTTCGGACTAAATTTTCGCGATATGCCAATGACGTGGGAACAGTCGCTCGGCTACCTTGGCCTGTGCAAAGTCAAGCCGTTGGCCTGACCTGGTGACTAGTCACTGACTAGTCGCCAACTGTACAAATTGGCTAGTCGTTTCGGGTCAGTGACCCTCCAACACTGGGGTGAACTCGCGGCATGTTCATATCAAATACTTAGGCCTTAGGTTCGGGACAAGCCCATGCAGTTCCGGCCCGGGCGAGCCGGGCGCTTCTCTGACGAAGGCCCGTGTGGCTGATTTGTTTTGATGTTTGGTCTATTTGGTCGGCGCCTAGGTTCGGTCCAAGCCCCGTTCTGACGATGCCGCGAGATGCCGCGCCGACCAAATAGACCAAACATCAAAACAAATAAGTCACGCGAGCCTTTGTCAGAAGGGGCTTGCTTCAAAGTCCGTCGAATCAGGGGGTTGGTCTTTGCTTCCTACCATCTCAACACGGCCTCGGACCTTCGGGGTCAGCTGGCAAGTCTTTTAGCTCATCAATATACGGACAACTCTACAACAGAGTTTGAAAGAATTCATTGAGAAATGACTGAGTTCTGGAGGGTGCAAGTGGGCCCAAAACACACTTTTTTTGTGAAGCTTCTGAAATATTTATTTCTTCATAGGCTTCCACGATATTTCAAGTGAAGCATCTAATGGAATATATTTACAAACTGCAGGCCGCACCTTGACCGTATTCCACTAGTATTGTGTCCTAGACAGCAACCAAGTGCGAAACATGGTGGCTGTGACACGATGTAACATCCTGTGACGAGCGTGCTGCAACGCAATAAAAATCACGGCAAATTGTTTTTGAAGCACCCTGGTCTGGAAAAAAAGGAAAAGAACACGAATTCCTCGAAATAGTTGCTGGTTTGTGTGTAAGAAAGGAATAACAAGAGAGATATCAAATATATATGCCAAAGAGGGTGGAAATGCATATGGCAACATATCTGGGGATTCTGAAGGTCCACAGAGGAAAGTGGATGAAATGCAAGGAGGATATGCTATCGTTCACTATTTACTGGATGTAATTTTGCCATGGAAGGCTTGGAAATGCTTAGAAGGGTGATTACCTTTGGTGACATTTTGTCTTGTCTCTTCTGATGTCGCCAATTATCTCGCAGAGCTGGTGGGATAAATCCCGGAATATTCCAGCAGATTCCCGAGACATGTACGCATAGAACACTTCACCAGACCGTGTTGAAAAAACCATTACCTAGACCTCCAGAGCAGAACCTTTGAAAAAGGCGCTCGACCAGATTGATGGGGACAAACCAGGTCGGTGAGACAGTTTTGCAAGAGGAAAAAATTGATAGGTCAGGGCCAGGAGGTCTATATATAAGATGCAAAAGAGATCTCAAGAAACGAGGCACATTTGAAGTTGTAAGAATCAACTTGGCAACCCCTTTGTTTGGCGGACTTTGACGCAAGCCCCTTCAGAGAAGCGCCCGGCTCGCCCGGGCCGGAACTGCGCGGGCTTGTCCCGAACCTAGACCGAACCTATTAAATACTAAAAAAAGACGCTCCATCAATTGAAACTCCGACTATATTGAAACTCCGACTTTCCCAGGACTTCCGCAACCACAATTCACGAACACACAAAAGTTGAAAGTACTGTCAATCCATCTCCAAGCTGCGGGATATCGAAATGAGTGACCGATATCAACTTGAAAAAAACATCCAAAAAATTTATCCGACTCGCAAATGAGGCGGTATGCTATTACACGTGACGTTATTGCCTCCGCGATCAATGGAAACCACGAAAATGACGGGGATTCCGAGGCAGAGAAGAAGAACGAGTACCTAATAAATTAGGACTCGTAATCGTCCGTGGGCGTCGGGTCCGAACGTCCGATCCTGCCTTTCCTTCTGCCCCCACATCGAATCTGTGCCGGTCCATGCTGCCACAATTGAGGTGAATCATCTGAAACCCGCTCGAAATCTGTATATCCTCCCTGGTTTCTTCAAGTCGAATCAAGCAGATATTCAAGTACGATCCGTTGACACCCAAGATCCTTCGCCGGAATTCTTGTGCGTCTCAGCGTATCGAGGCCCCTCCACGGTAGTCAGCCAAGCAGCCCAATTACTCTGCCCAGAAAGCAACCTACTTATCTCTGTCTTGGACGGGAAATCTTTACCCCAGGCTCCTGGCGAAATAAAATACCGAATCTTCCGAACGATGGATGCTTTTCTCGACCGGTCCAAGCTAAAACTCCGTTGATCTGAAAACGTTGGATTTTGCTGTTTTCGCACCTTGTTTTTGGCTGCACATACTATATCACCCTAAGTTTCATCCGCATTCTGGATCGGACTTTCAAAGCACGAGAAGGCCAATTTTGAAGGGTGGCGCGATATCCGTGGTTTGCGCTGATTTTTTGCCAGCGACAGATTGAACGTTCGGGAATTCAATGCGTTTTCGAGTTGAAATGTACGCGCATGAGGATCGGACTTGGAGTCTCAGAAGTCCATCTCGTCAGCGGCCAAGATCGGACCGTGCATTTTTTTTTCTGCGAAAGTGCCCACATTGGGATCGGCGTCGGGCTGTAAGCCTTTTTTCGACCCACGCACCAGGATCAAACCTAACCGTATATCCATTCATGAATCATCCCATCCTCTACCCATTTACCACACTCACCACTTCAAAAAGGAAGTGTCTCTCGTCACCCATATCTTGAAGTGTATCGTCCGCAGCGCAAGCGACCTCGTCACCGCCTCTGCTGCGCCAACGTTGACCGCCCTGAGAACGGGCACCCGCCGCCGAACATCTCATTTCTGGGCGTGGTACATTACAGATGCTCTTCTTCTATGTGCGTTTCTTGGTGCCGCTCTTCGTATGCATGTTTCCTCGCTGTGGCTTATCTCTAGAACGGGGCCCATTCGAACATCCATCCAACGATCATGTACAGATCCTCACCACCGTCGGCTGCGTACGCAACAATCTCCCGGTGCGTCGAGATCAACCCCGCATTGAATACACTCGCAGCAAAGGCGGGGACTGGGTTCCCTTCCTCCTCAAGTTTGGGACAAGTGCCATTCTCGTGTTGGAATCGCCTGTCACATTGCCTACGCGCTTGTACTTGCACATATACCTTTTTTTATTCCGAATCTCCTTCTCGAAACAGATTTATTCCCAGCTCCTTTGCGGGGGTTGAAACTCGATGTAAACACTGCGGTTTTAACAGCAGGCTCAGCCCATATGACCCCGGGCCCTGCGACCACTGGGGGGTTCACTTTTCCCGTGCTTCAGTCAGATCGAAGACGTGTGCCGTTTTGCTCTTTGGTTCAATTGTTTAAATGATCATCTCGAGCTCACGAGCGTTTAACCAGCCCTCTTAATTGGGGACAAAATCATTTGAAGGATGCATTCTACAAATAAGAGGGTGGTGAATGCACGCATTAAAACATGCTAGAATTTACAGTAAATGGTACAATGAACGTGGCGTCAAAGCGCAAACACTAATAACTACCATGTAGCTAGCCCAGTGAATATCTAAATTAAACCCAACCGTATGCCTCCAATATATGAACCAACCAATGAAAGAGTGTGGTGGATTAGGCAATCCAAATCTCCTCCTCCGCCGCCTCACACAACTTCGACAAATCCATCCTTGTCGCTGATTTGCCCAAACGTCACCTTCTTCAACCCTCCTTCTTTGACGTCCCCCTCCGCCAACCCGCGGAACGTGTCGCTTATCCCCCCGCCGACGCAGCCGCCATAAGCAACAGCGGATCGTTGGGATCGAAATCCGCATGCTGCATCTGGATCTTACGGTTTTTTAACTGAGCAAAGACCACGATGAGGATCGATGCGACGGCGATGAATGTGCTGGGGATTAGAATCGCTGGACCAATTGCCTCTTTATATTCCCACCCGAGGGACGTCGTCAGTGCTGTGCCGCTTATTGTACGGATCATGGTAGGTGGCAGGCTCCCGCCAAGTGGACCGTTAACCCAGGCGAGGTCAGTTTTCACCGCCTGCGGGTATTCAGCGCGATCCATTGTATGAGATTTCACTTACCGTCCCTACAAACTCAACAACGCCTTGTATATATGCCTCCTGCAATCGGAGAGGTTGTTAGCGATACACTACCCAACCGAAAAGGACGGAAGGCACCCAAAGCGTTGTCACGGATAAGCCGCTTTGGCTGTCGGAGATACTCGTGATGGAATCGCCTACGACGTTGCGCATTGAGCTTTGACCGTAAATAAAGACATCTGCCAAGCAGTAGGTGGCTATGGCTCCAATTCCAGGTGGAGCAGGAGTGCTTTGGCGGTTCACCGGCTCGGAATCGAAGTCTCTGTAGATGAATTTCCCGGAGTAGGTGACGACGTAGTCCAGGGTCAGAGGAGTCACGGTGCAGACCACCGATTCGTCACCAGCCGCGTAGATTCCGTTGCCATCGATAATCACAGCTTCAAGAAAGGCTTTTAGTCACAACGGTCAACGGAACCAGCGAGGTGATCATACTGTATGTCGTTGTTCCCGTATCATCGGTGGTGCCGCAGATCAGAGAAACCAGTGTTTCATTTGTACTAGACACCACGCCTAGCGATGTATGAGGAACAACAGGGAACAACAATCATAGAGATGCAATCTCACTCGTGGATTGGATTTCTCCATCGGAACAGATGGTGGAAACAATTATGCCAGTGTACGAAAAACCATCAAAGGTATCTTTTTCGATGAGGACTGGGTAGATCACTCGCCGCAACGGCGGGTTCGTGGTCTCGTCGAGCTGCTGATATTGACACGAGACGTTGGCAGTTAATCCCTGTTGGATCATGGATGTGTTGAAATCGGTGCCGGGGGGCGGGTAGGGCTTGACGTTGGTCGTGAAAAGCTCTCCGCTGTTGAGTGGGACGGTGTCTCTCAGGTCAATTGGAGCGATTCCTCCTGTGAAATGCTTTCAGGTCAGCGCGCTCTCATTATGAGGAATGGATTTCCAAACGGACCCGTCGAATCAGCGTAGTCCCAACCGCCAAAGTTGACCACCGAAACCTGATTAGCGTCCCAGTAGGCGTTGGCCGTACCACTCATTTCGAGCACAGAAGTTATTCCCGGGCCCTGCTCCACTAGACAGGTAGGATCGATCCAATTAGAATGGACTCCTTTCAAAATTGTTTCTGGGAGACCTACTGTAAGCTTGTAGGGCTGTACCCATCGTCCCATTCCACAGTTTCAGAAACTGAGTGGACTCAATGTCGTTGAAGACGTCGCTGGTCAGATCGATCTCGGTTCCCTCCAGTGGAGTTGGAGTGACTATTATGTTGGGTGTCAGGAGCGCGGTCCAGCTATCATCCCATATAAGTGGTAAACCTCGAAAAGGCAGATGCGGAGCGCACCTAGCAGTTTGACCCAGAGTAGCGAGGAAAAACACGCCACCGGCTAAGACCCATAGAACGGCCTGTCGTCTGAAGAACGGCGTCCTCCGCGAAATTAAGATGCCAAATCCGAGAGTGGAGACAGATAAGGGACCTGTGAGGTACACCAAAATCGCATGCCGGACTGCCTGCGAGAATAAACTGGATGTATGTATATTGGTCTGGTGAAAAGATCATGCGAATGCATTGTGGGACGCACTAGGAAGACAAAGCCGAAAGCGAGGTAGCCAGGAAGGTCACGACGTAGGTCTTGGACTGCGGATTGCTCCGCATCGCATCTGCGACCGCCAGGGACATAGGGATTTGGCCTCGAGCGCGCACAACTGCAAAGAAACCCCACGCAAGGGAGAGCAGCAATCCTTGTCCCACGACGATGTAGACCGGCCACCAAAGGCGCCTGGTAAGAAACATGGTCGACGTGAGTGGTGGAAAACAATCCCAGTGGGTCGACAACTTGCCGTGTATACTTGACTTCGTCACTGTCCGGGGCTTCCACCTCAGGTACCTCCGATTCCCTTACGTACACCCCCTCTTAGGGTATTTGTTCTGTATGTACATAAATACCCTAAGAGGGGTACGTCGGCGTAAGTGTGCCTTTTACGTCTTATCTCCATTTAGGCTAGCCGTCGGCGCCCGCGGCGAAGTCACGCAGTTGGCACCGCCTTGGCTCCCCGCCTCCGACAGCTTCAAAAAGACTCCGAATTCTAATCCTCGACCTTCATACTGGATGGGAAGTACATGGCCGATATCTGTGTGAAGATCAATCTCTTGGAATGTCTTCTACCTGCCAGTGTGGTAGTTTATTATTTCTCTGGAAGCATTCTCACCGTGTTGGTGCAAGAATTTGGAATGGTGAGTTTTGAACTTCATATCTATCATTCATAGCTGGTTATAGGAATTGGGAGACCCATGATCAGCTTTTGCTGTTGTCGGTGGCTCCGGTTTTTGCATGTCTAGCTTTGCTCCTTTGATTAACTATTGCCCCAACCACATTTTTTCAGCATTCTTCGGGCTGGATACACCTCTAGTAGTTGACTGCCTACGGCGCTGGGTGGGGCTTGTTAATCGGTGCTGGTGGCAGCGGCTCCAGCTCCTCTGTCTGTTCCAATTCTTATCTGAATACATGTCTATGCTTGTGAATATTATCCCGTTCCAGTCAATCCCGGGTGCTCCCTGCTCCCACTCTGGTGCTTCGCTCTGATGTGCGCTTTTACATTGGTGGCTCCGGGAACACTGTCTATGCCGCTCCTTTCATTTTTAAATTGTCTGTCCATTCTCTACATTTGAACGAAGCAATTATAGAAAAGAATGGATGAGATGCCTCCTACCTGGAGCCCAATTGGTGCCTCCAACCATTGGGTTGACGGAGGCTCTTCAGTAAATGGGGGCCCCGTGGCTCGGGAATGTAAGAAGATGTTTATTCAGACTAAATGAATAACAATCGGCTAAAAATCACTCCAAACCGGAATGTTGAATGCATGCGCAATACAAATTCAACCCGGATCGGGGTCGGGCCGGGCATTGATCGACCAATCAGCGTCCGAATAACAATGAGGTTTTCATAGATTGTGCACATTGCGCTCAATTCTGACTCAGGATGATTATTAACCTATGATTTGAGGTGCTACATCAAACCCGCCCAATTCCAAGTGCCTCCAGCAGTCAAACAATGTTTTCCATATCTTGAATTTTGTTTCCGACGCAGATCGCCAAGATTTGCTTGCAAATGTGGTTCAACCCCGCCACTATTTTGCGCAACAAGGTTATCTTCTGGTTTCATAACCTTGTTTTACTCCAAATTGTTGGGGCAACACAAGACAGTAATTTGATGATCTCAGTGCTCTATTTTGGCAGGTATTGAGCGCGATGTACCCAATCTATCAAAACCTCATCGTTATTCGGGCGCTGATTGGTCGATCAATTCCCGGCCCGGCTCCGATCCGTGTTGGATTGAAGTTTTCTGCACTCAATATTCTCATTTAAGGATGGTTTTCGGCTTAGTAGCTTCTAATTTGACAGAGAGAAATAGTTGGCCTTATCAGAAACTCAGAAGCTGCTGTAAAAGAGCCTCCGTCGACTCAATGAATAGGAGGCACCTGCCACCAAGCCGTCTGCGAAGGTGACCTCTGGCTTGATTCTCCACCACACCTGGGGAAGTATTCAGCCCAAATCCTATGGATATGTTGCTTAGTTCATTTGAGAAAGTGGTAAACAATGGGAAGGAGGAGCCACCCATGGCCAGTGGTAACTACGAGCGCAGCACAGTTTTGATGATCAAGAGTAAGTACATCAATGTTCATAATTGTGTTTCCTCAACTGAACCAGGGCAAGGTCAAAGGAGAAGCTAACCATGAACAACCGGAGCCACTGTATGAAGTTTGACTGACCAAATCCATGGAATCAGCGTGTATGGCAGTTGAGTGTAGGTTTATTCAATGTGATTAGGAAAGTCAACACAATGTGAGCAAGAGAAGAAGTGTATAGCCGGAGCCGCCAGCTGAGCTGACCCAGAAGCTACGTATCGCAGGTCTCTCGGCACTCGCAGATGCTTTCAACTGATGCAAAAGTTGAACACACACTTTTCAGCACCAATTGCACCAACGCAGCAAGGATCTTTGGAGAATATTATTTCAATGGAGGCACTTGCCTCCGGTTTAAGCCTATAATTTTGGTAAGAGGAGAGGGTGAAAAGATATTAGATTGAGTCAAATGTCACGGAGACATGCATTTATGAACTGCAGGTGGAACTATTGAATAGTGGGTCGTAGGGACGGTGTCGGAGGCGGCGGCAGCGTCGGCCGTCCCGAAGGGGTATTTGACATAACGGAAGCGATTTGGAAGCGATAGCGGAGCCATTGTGAACGGTGTCCGTGAACAGCGGCGAGTATGACGTAATGGAAGTGTGGGACACTCACGCCGACGTACCCCTCTTAGGGTATTTATGTACATACAAAAGAAATACCCTAAGAGGGGGTGTACGTAAGTGAAACGGAGGTACCTGAGGTGGGGGCTTCCAGCTTGCCCAGCGTCGAAGAAGAAGATTGGCGCACGGAATTATTGAACTGGTCGCTCCGCATCTCTGGTGAGGTCGCCGTTTCCAAAGATTATCGACGGCTCATTAAAAGGAAACTCAGGAGCGCCGCTGTCCCATAATGTGCGATGTCCAGGAGATATCTTGAGAATAAAACGTCTTGGCGCGGAGTAATTCTGATGAAGATTTGCTGCCGCCGTTGCGGATTTCTAAATCGAGAATTAGAACTCATTTAACTCTGCGGAGAAGGGAAAGCCACACGATCTATAACAAAAGTCTCCGAGGTGCAAATTTAGCAGCTGCACGAGGGAGGAATGCGCCGGACAAGATCCAGAAGAATTTCGATCCAGGGAGTCCGGTCAAGTTCTATTAACTATGCGATCCAACGAAAAGCAAGAAAATTGTAAGTAGCTTGAAGGTGAGGCGCGGTGAAGATGGGAACTGGAGCGCTTATTCTGTACGCCCTAGATTTTATTGTTTTGGCCCCTTGGCCAGGCAACATAACTGGAGAGTCATTGAATGAAGGAGACAAAACTGGCGATATTGCGGAGGGCATTGCTCTGAATTGCGCGGCGGTCTTGCCACTGTTGATTAAATGTTGAGAGAGAACCAGGAACAACGGTGTCTTCGAGCACTTACCGACGGTGTCGCAAAACGGTCTTGCGGAGTGGAACGTTGACTACACAGATGGGTCTTTGTTTCTGTGAGCTGTATGATCCAACGAAAAACAAGTCCTTAGCTTCAACTGACGGGCTGGACGGCTGAAGGCGACGAGCATATCAAAGATAGACATGAAGAGCGTTTATTCTGACATTTATGCCTGGCATTTATTTGTTTCGACCCTGTTCAAGGCACACACCTTGAAGAGCACAAATTGGCGATATTTTTGTGGAGTGTATCCGAGTCTGACCCGAGAGAACCGGGAAATATAGTCTTTTCGAGTACTATTTGCCGACGGCAACGCAAAACGGCTTGCGGTGAGTACGTAGATTGCTTGTACCTGGACGGCAACGTCAAAGAGCTTAGACGTAAGGCTCCAACCTTTTATTTTTCGTGTACGGAAATCCGTACAATAAACGAAAACGGTTACAAAACCGTTTAAAACAGTTTAAAACAGTTTATACAAGGTTTTCTGCAGGGAGGGTGCAAGAGTGCTATCAGTTAGATGATTGGGAGTGAAAAAAATAGACCATACCAGAATCATAGTTCATTCACTGTCCATTCCAGTTTAATTACGCCCAGTGCTGCGCATTCAAGTTGGGTTGCGACGGAAACAAACCAGCCGGATATAAGTCGTCGGTTTAATTTTGATTGCCGTTGCAGTCATTGCACATTTGCTTGATGATGTTGTGTGGTGATTTCAGTCAAAGATACATGAGGGAGACTGCACAATAGTTTTGGTGATTGTTGAGCAGCAAGCGGCACAACAAGATCAATCCCGAGCATTGATCACGCCAACAATTACTATATCAGGAATGAATCCCGTCATTCGGGGCTGGTTCCGGCACACCGTGGCCAGGATCTCCTCATTGGATGATTTGAGGTAGCAAGAGAAATCGGCAAGGGATTTGTAGCTGATAGAAATTGTGAAATTTCATCAGTCAGTGGAACAGATTTGTCTAACCGTTTAAACCGTTTAAAAAGGTTTTAAAAACCGTTTGAGCCGAACTGTACACGAAAACGGTTATAAACATTTTAAAACCGTGTATAAACGTTTATACACGAAAAGGTTGGACCCTTACTTAGACGCGGAGTTTAGAACGTGCAGATGAGAAAGACACAGAGCGGCTGTCATTCGGCAAACTGGGGTCTCGTAAGCTTCGTTTCGTAAGCTTTTTTTCGTTCATGCCAAGATACAATTCCTCTGCTTCAAACACCGGATGCTCGACGAGCACCTACCATGGAAAAGGCTACCGAAAACCACACGGGAATCCTATTTTCTTCGCCGAACGCCCCTCATTATCCCAATGATTTCCATTCAAAACTTCATGTAGAATAAATATCGCAAGCACAGATATCATGACATGTAGCTATAGGGGGAGGTGGTAGCAGTAGGTAAGTAGCAGCGGTGAGGGTATGCAGAGTACGTATACGCAGAGAAAGCTTTTTTCATCCATACATTTGGCATTCGATCGTCCAGTCGTTCGTTCATTCGCTCGTCTGTTCATTCAATTCAGAGCGCACTCCCCTCAAACCTGCATCCCCGCAAACTGCCCCGCCAGCCCTGCCGCAGGCGGACTCCCCTGCCCACCTCTTGCGCCCAGATTCGGGCTCTTCTTCGGCAATACCCAGGACGATGTGCTCGGACTCGGTGCCGCCGCCGGCGCTTCAGCGGGCGCCGCAGCGGGTGCACCATACGCCGCAGCAGACAACCCCCAGTGGCAGCAGGCGCACCATACGCCGGGCCGGGCGCGAAGCTCGAAACGGGACTCGACGGCGCAGCAGCGGCGGGCACAGACCCAGACCCAGACCCCGACCCCGGATCCGTCAGGCTGTATCCCTGCCTCGGCTGCTGGGGCTGAGACGCAGACCCCGCGCCGGGATCAGCGAGACTGTACTTCCGGTACTGCCCCAGCGCGTGCGCAGCCCGGCGCGTGGGGCGGGTATCCGGACGCGGCGGCGTACGCGTACGCGCAGCAGCAGCAGCAGCAGCAGCAGCCACCACAAGGACAGGCGGGCTATGGGGTGTATGGCGCACAGGGCCCGACGCCGTATCCCGCGCAGGGCCAGGCGCCGCAAGGACCGACGCCGTACCCCGCACAGGAGCAGTACCAGCAGCAAGGGCCGACGCCGTACCCCGCGCAGCAGCAGCCTCAGGCCCAGCAGGGAGCGACGCAGCAGCAGCCGACTCAGGACCCGTACCAACAACAGCAAGCGCAAGGACCGACGCCGTATCCCGCGCAGACCCAGGCACCGGCGGCTGCATATCAGCAGCCCGCTCAGCAGCCTCAGCCGCAGGCCGCTGCTCAGCCAGTTCAACAGCAGCAGCCCGTCCAGCATCAGCAGCCCGCCGCGCAGCAGCAGCAGCAACAGCCCGCCGCTGCCGCTGCCCAGGCGCAGCCCGAGCAGCAAGCGGGCCCGCCGTACGTGTACGACCCGCACGCGACATACGCGGACCCGAACGTGCAGGCGTGGGCGCAGTACTACGCCGCGGGCGGGAAGGATCTGGCGGGGAGCGTGTATTTCGTGAGCATACCGGGGATTACAGATGCAGCTCCCGCTGCGTCTGCGCCCGCGGCGGCGGCGGAACAGCAGCAACAGCAACAATAACAGGCAGCAGTGGCAGCGGCAGCGGCGACAGCACAGCAACAGGCTAAGGCGCAAGCTGCTCAGCAACAGGCACAAGCGCAAGCAGCTGCCCAGGCGCAAGCTCAGGCTGCCGCGGCTCAGGCTCAGGCCGCCGTCGTACAATAACAAGCGCAGGCTCAGGCTACCGCAGTCGCTCAGCAACAGCAGCAGCAGCGTCGACTCAGTCTCAGCCCCTCGAGCCCAATCGACGACGACCCTGGGTATTTCCCCGACCCGTATGCGAACCAGCCGGAGTACGCGACGCCCGCGACGACGCAGCCCTCGGCGCCAAGGGACAGTGCGCGTGTCGCGTTATCCTCCTCGCCGACCTTCCGCACGCAGGACGCGGACTATGCTCACCGCAGGAGCACGTCCTTCACACGGCTCTTTCCACCCGCTCCAGGTTCTGCCACACCACGCAGAAGGCCGATGTGCCAAAACGCCTGACCCAAAGTCGCCTCCGCCCTTCTCTTCCGCGTCGCAAACGTCCTCGCCGCGCCCGCTCTCCATCCCCAACCACAAGACCAAGCGCAGCGACTCCTCCGTTTCCTGCGCCGTCTTCCATCTGCCTCCTTGCCCGCTCCACCCTCCCCTCCCCCAACTCTCTCCCCCCCAAAAAAACCCAAACTAAAAAAAAAAAACACCCACCTGCACCTCCTCGTCCTCCACCAAATTATCCCTTTCGGGATCTATCCCGCGCAGCACATTCAGCAGCCGCTCGACGTTGACGGCCTGCGCAAAGACCGCGCCCTCCGCCGCGGCCTCGGCGGCGAGCTCGGCGGGGGTCGGGTCTGGTAGGGGTTCCTGGGGTGGGTGGGTTAGTCCGTCGCCAGAAGGAGGGGGAGAGGCAAGGGTAGGCGATAGTGGGGAGAGAGGCGCGAGGCTAAGCGAAAAGGGGGAAGGGAAGAGCGAGGGGTCGGAGGAGTGGGAGGATGATATAGATAGATGGAAGGGAGATATCGAGGGCTGAACGAAGGAACAAGTTGAAGTACGCACCACATAATTAACCGGAAAGATCCCTGTCCTCCCCCTTAGCTGCCCGCGCCACCATTCCTTGTATCCGCGGTCCACGACCTGAGAAAAAAGAGGCAGTATCAGTGTCGGTGGGAGCCTAGGGTTGTGTCTCTGCGTCCATCCAGACGAGAGCCGCGCGACGTGGACGTCTACGTCGGCGGCGTCTCGTCTACGGCCCGCATCTGTCCCCGCGGCTGTAAAGGCCTGCTTCCCTCGCGGCTCCACCATCTACCGCATCGCCGGCTCCTCGTCTCTCCCCTTTGCCACACAAACCGAGGAACACCACACCACGCATGCCTTTCTCTCCCTGCCCTCCCTCCACCCGAAAGAAACAAAACAAAAAACGAAAAAAACCCACCTTAATCACATCCCCCTTCTCGAACCCCAGCTCGCCCGCCTCAGTCGGCGCAAACGGGTGCAGCGCGCGCACGCGCGTCACGATCGTGCCCGGCGGGATCTCCGACGTGCTCGTCGTGGGGCCGGTGCCTGCAGAAATCCATTCGTTTCATTAGTGCCATGCCATTGTACCGTGTCGCGAAAAAACGAAAAAAGACGGAAAAACGCACCCGCACCCACACCCGGACTCGGCGTCCCCTCCCTCTCCCGCTCCTGCTCCGCGGCGGGCATGTACCCCCCGGCATACCCCCCGCTCGCACTCCCCCCCGCACCCGCCCCATTAGCAGAAGCACCAGCACCAGCACCAGTACCAGCAGCGGAAGCAGACGACGACAACCCCCCCGCGCCTGAGTCGGAGAGCTCGAATGCGTATCTGGATGAGATGAGCGCGTGTCAGCCGGTTAATTATGCATGAGAAATGAAGGAAGGAGGGGGGAGGAGGGGGAGGGAGATAAGTAAGTAAATGCAGGCCACCCTTTCCCACTGGCGGTCAAACCACCCCACCAGCGCCGCTCTCAAAGCAAGCAAGAAAGAAAATAACAATAAGACCAAGAACAAAAGCACTCACCCACCCTCGCCCCTCCCCCACGGTCCCTCACACTCATCTCCAAAACGCGCTGCAGCTCCTCCTCCTCGCGCCGCCGGATCGCGCCGTCGACGGTGGGCGGCGGCGGCGTGTCGGGGCGCGTGTATTTGTAGTCTGAGACCCCAAAAATAGAAATGGATATAAATGCGAGTAAAGGAGAAGAGGGAGCCGGGCACGCACTCTTCGCCTTCAACGCCTCATAACACTCGCCCATGACGCCGAGCGTGCTGTCGTCCGCAAACTCGGGGGTCCACTGCGCGACGAGCCCGAGCGCGCGTGTGCACACGTTGTCGTGGGTGTTTTGTGGAGCGAGTTAGAAGGTGGGGGATAGAAAAATTGGCATCTGAAAAATTAGTGTGTAAAAAAGGGGCAAAGGGAACCGCCGGCGACGCGACACGACACCCAGAATCCACAGCGACGACGACACGGGTCCGCCACCAGACAGACTAATCACCCGCCGAGAGGGTCGAGAGAGAGCTGCGGCATAGCATACTCGCACGTCGGTCGGCCCAGTGGAATAAGAATCTGCCCGGCCCTACCCCCCCCCCCCCCCCAAAAAAAAAAAAAAATTCGAGAACGGAAAAAACAAGTAGACGCCGGACGCCGGATGCAATAGCGAGGTCGTGGAGTCTCTGCGCACCACACGGCGACCCGCACGATGCCGCAAAGCCAGAGTCGCAGCGGTCCCGTACAGCCCGCACCCCACCATAGCCGAGAAACGCCGAGTATGACCGCTGTCCTACCCCACCCGCCAACGCCAAGGCAAAGTCCCAGGAAGCCCAGAATAGCAAAACGAAGATCCGCAGCGGGTGGGTTGTGTGCACAGTCGTGACTGGCCGCAGTCGCGGTCCGCGCGTGCAGTAGAAGGCGGAAAGTCCAGCGCAGATATGCCCCGGCGCCCGGTCCCCAAGTCCCCCGAACAATTGCATGACTCGTGCTCACTCGGCGCTCGCACGCACTCACCATATCGGTAACAACCCTCTCCAGCCCCGCCGTCCACGCGCGGCTGGCCAACTCCTATGCAGCTCAATCCCACAATTCTTGCTCAGCGCCTCCGCGAGACTGAGCGCATAGAGCTGCACATTCGGGTTGCGGTGCGTGAGGCGCTTGAGGAGGGCGGCGACGACGTTGTGCGCGCCGTCGGGGCCCTCGTCGGTCACTTTGTCGTATAGGTTGAAGATGAGCTCCGACTTCTCCGAGGTGAGGTGCTCGTCAATCGTTTTGCAGTAGCGAGTAATGGGAGCGTGGAGTCAGTTGACTGAAGAGAAGCAATTGCAATACAACGGCCACGCACCGACAATGTCATCGCACGGATTCGTAGTCAGTATGAACGAGGATGGACAAGGCGATCGTAACGACGGAGCGTGAGTGGGAACGTCGCGCATAGCTGGGCGATGCGCATGAGGATTACCTCGACTTGGAGATCCAGAGGCGCAACAGGAGAGCGATGGAAGAGGCGGCTGTAGGGGATGTGAGTGGCGTGGGGCATTGCAAGCGGACGTGCGAGAGTGCGGGCTTGACGGCAGCAACGCGGTGGCGTGGAAGCGGCGCAGCGGGTGGCATGGCTGCCGTGGGGTGAGGTAGGGGAGACCGATCTCGGTCGTGGTAGTTAGACGACTGCCTCTTTTGCTTATCTATCGTAACGTTAACGCAACACCTTTAAAATTAAGTCACCGTGACTCTGTCTGAAGCCTTTTCCAACTCCGATGTCTTCTCCGTCAATTTGCCTTGGGTCATGAGTTCAAACGGGAATTGAAGTGGTGGGGGCGCGAAGCGCGCCGCCGCGCTCTTGTATACCGACCGATTAAATCCAGTCATTTTTGGCTCGGAAGCTTTAAGAAATAGGTTCATTTTGGAGCTATTTTAACGCCTTCTTCGAAGGACCAAATTTTCTGATTGCTTTTCTGACATTCATCGTGCGAAACTGCGTGCTGTCTGTCTTACACGTGGCGCTCAAGCCGACCCATCTTGTCTTCTACCTCCAAGTCTCCTGCGTAGGAACACATCCTCATCCGTTCTGTGGGCAGCTCTTTTTGCTGTGTAATCTTTGCTTGTGGCTAACATGGTGTCCCACCTACAGAAGATCGGTGCTCTAACGGCCCATTTCGACCATGTTTCGCCAGGATAACGAATCCAAGACCATCAATTACCACATTTCTGGTGCGTAGTAGGGGGCTTATTGGGACATCAACATCATGATATTTTGCCCCCAGGAGGCCGAGGAGGCGATGGTGGATGGGGAGGGGAGGGTGGCGTGGGTGGCCGCGGGGGTACGGGAGAGGGTCCTACTTTCAATTACAGCGGCATTGGAAGTGTGACAAATAACATGTACGTCGATGATGTCCCCTGTTTCTGTTCCTAAGGTTCTTTCTCAACAACAGCAGTATGAACCAGGGTCAAGGGTTAATCAAATTACCTGTGTTAAATATTTTCAGGCTGAATTATTTCTAGACTTGGGGAAGTTCTGTACAAGTGGTTGGAGTCTCCTCCTGATACAAAGGACCGACAGCACGAACTAAGGAAACTTCATCATGAAGCCACTGGGCACTGGCTCCTAGACGATGTCCGATTTGTTGGTTGGAAGGCCACACCCGGCTCATTATGGATCAAAGGAATCTGTAAGTCAGTTTTATTCTATTATATGTCTAATAATTGCTTGCAGCTGGTACTGGAAAAAGTGTACTAAGGTAATTTTTATCACTACCACACCATGTACACACTGCTGACAATACCAACAGTTCAACAGTGATTGAAGAGATCACCATGGCCTGTCCTGATCGGTCCGCAGTTGCATATTTCTATTTTGATTTCAGGAATGAGAGGCAGCACATGGACCTCATGTTACGTTCTATCATCTGGCAGCTCTCTAGTCGGTCGCCTTCATCCTATAGCTCTCTTCATCGGCTGTATGAAACACTGGGAAATGGAACCATACAGCCACAGCGCATTCATCTCCAAGAGGTCCTCAAGAAGTTACTTCCAGAGTTCAACCGGACATATATTGCCATCGATGGACTTGATGAATGTAACAAGGCTGACTGGAAGCCTCTTGTCCAGTTCATTCACAGCCTATGCCATCCTGCCAAAAATGCGCCACATCTCCTGTTTACCAGTCAACCTCTTGAGGAATTCAAAACCGCATTCAGGGATGTAACCTTCATTGAGCTTGGTTCTGTGGTTTCAACTGGCGACATCAGATCTTACATTGGCAGCGAAGTTCCTGGGATCGGAAATTGGGCTAGCGATGACAGATGTGCGAACAGGGTTACAGAGCAGATTGTGCAGAAGAGCAATGGAATGTGGGTTCCTTCATCACACTTTAATTTGTCCTTGAGCCGACTTGTGTATCCAGGTTTCGGATGGCAGCATGTCTCCTCATTGAACTGGGTCACTGTCATTGGGAAGAAGAGTGGGAGGAGACCCTGGCAGTCCTCCCAGCTGATCTGTTCGGGATTTACAGCCGTTTCCTCACCCGGGCAATGGATACTCCACATCTGGCAATGGTTTTTATCCAAGCAATATTCCGATGGCTTGTGTTTTCTGCCAGACAAGTCACATTGGATGAGCTGGCAGATGCTATTGCTTTCCGCCTAGATGACCCTGTATTTGACTTTTCTGACCCAGCTAAATCCATTTACTACCCAAATAGACGTCAGGGCAACTCTGGCATCTTCAAATTGTTAGAAGGCCTGCTTGTGATCAAAAATGATGGCAAAGCTAAGCCGTCAATTGCCTTTGCACATTCATCGGTCAAGGATTATATCCTTTCCTCAGAATTCCGGCTTGAATTTGGCTCCATCATTGACATTACAAAAAGGGTCTCCCAACAATTTATCACTCAAACTTGTGTCCGCTATCTCCTCCTTTTTGCAGATGCCAAACATGTAATGACTGAGGATACACTCCCAAACTACCAAATTGCATTGTATGCAGCAAAATATTGGTTCTATCACCTGCAGCTTTGTGATGACTCAGACCAGGAGGCACTACTGCCCTTCACAATGTGTCTCCTAGAGGATGGAAGTAGCCAACATGCTGCTTTGTATCGATTGCGTCCCTTGGCTTGGCATGAGACTCGTGTTTGGGATGGACCAATATCACCAGCAGTGTGTATGTGTTCTGAAATGGGCTACATGAAGGGAGTATGCTCTCTGCTCATTGAGCACAACACATCAGTTGACCTGACCAACAAAGATGGCAGGACTGCCTTGCACCTTGCATCAGAGTGTGGTCACCTCAACATCGCAAAGCTGCTCATTGACCACAGTGCATCTGTTGACCTGGCCGACAAAGATGGCTTGACTGCACTGCATCTCACGTTGGAGGATGATCACCTTGAGATCACGAGACTGCTCCTTGAGCACAATGCATCTGTTGACCTGGCCACCAAAGATGGCTCAACTGCACTGCATCTTGCAGCAGAGGATGGCCACCTTGAGATCACAAGGCTGCTCCTTGAGTATAAAGCATCTGTTGACCTGGCCACCAAAGATGGCTTGACTGCACTGCATCTTGCATCGGAGTCCAGTCATGTTGAGATTGCAAGGCTGCTCATTGAGCACAATGCATCTGTTGACCTGGCTACCAAAGATGGCTTGACTTCACTGCATCTTGCAGCAGAGAATGGCCATCTTGAGATCACAAGGCTGCTCCTTGAGCACAAGGCATCTGTTGACCTGGCCACCAAAGATGGCTTGACTGCACTGCATCTTGCATCAGAGTCTAGTCACCTTGAGATTGCAAGGCTGCTCATTGAGCACAATTCATCTGTCGACTTAGTTGATAAAGATGGCTGGACGGTGCTGCATCTTGCATCTAAGAACAGTAACCTTGACATTGTCAGGCTACTCATCAAATACAATGCATCTGTTGACTTGGCCGAGAAAGATGGCTGGACAGCGCTGCATCTTGCATCAAAGAATAGTGACCTTGGCATTGTAGGGCTGCTCATTGAACACAACACATCTATCGACTTGGCTCAGAAAGATGGCTGGACAGCACTACATCTTGCATCAGCAAACAATCACCTCAACATTCTGGGGCTGCTCATTGAACACAACACATCTGTGGACCTACCTACCAAAGATGGCTGGATAGCACTGCATCTTGCATCAGCAAATGGTCACCTTGACATTGTGAGGCTGCTCATCGAACACAACACATCTGTGGACCTAATAACCAAAGATGGCTGGACAGCACTGCATCTTGCATCAGCAAATGGTCACCTTGAGATTGCAAGGCTGCTCATTGAGCACAATGCATCTGTTGACCTGGCCACAAAAGATCACTCAACTCCACTGCATGTCACATCAGAGTATGGTTGCCTCAACATTGCAAGGCTGCTCATTGAGCACAATGCATCTGTTGACCTGGCCAATAAAGACGGCAGGACTGTGCTGCATCTTGCATTGATGAATGGTCACCTTGATATTGCAAGACTGCTCATTGAGCACAATGCATCTGTTGACCTGGCCACCAAAGATGGCTTGACTGCACTGCATCTCGTATCAGAGTGTGGAAACCTTGAGATCACCAGGCTACTCCTTGAGCACAAGGCATCCGTTGACCTGGCCACCAAAGATGGCTTGACTGCACTGCATCTTGCATCAGAGTCTAGTCATGTTGAGATTGTAAGGCTGCTTGTTGAGCACAATGCATCTGTTGACCTGGCCACCAAAGATGGTTTGACTGCACTGCATCTCATATCAGAGTACAGTCACCTCAAGATTGCAAGGCTGCTCATTGAGCACATCACATCTGTGGACCTAACTACCAAAGATGGTTGGACTGCGCTGCATCTTGCATCACGGTGTGGTCACTTTGACCTTGCAAGGCTGCTAATTGAGCATAATGCATCTGTTGATAAAGTTTCCAAAGATGGTAAGACAGCGCTCCATCTTGCATCAGCATGGGGTCACCTCAAGATTGCAAGGCTGCTTATTGAGCACAACACATCTGTGGACCTAACCACCAAAGATGGTTGGACTGCATTGCATCTTGCATTGGGGTGGGGTCACCTCGAGATTGCAAGGCTGCTCATTGAGCACAATGCATCTGTTGAACTAGCCACCAGAGATGGTTTGACTGCACTGCATATCATATCAGAGTATGGTCACCTTGACATTGCAAGGCTGCTCATCAACCACAATGTATCTGTAGACCTAGCCACCAGAGATGGTTGGACTGCACTGCATCTCACATCGGTGTGGGATCACCTTGACCTTGCAAGGCTGCTCATCAACCACAATGCATCTGTGGACCTAGCCACCAAAGATGGTTGGACTGCACTGCATCTCGCATCAGAGAAGGGTCACCTTGGCATTGCAAGGCTGCTCATTGAGCACAATGCATCTGTTGACCTGGCTACCAAAGATGGTTTGACTGCACTGCATCTCATATCAGAGTACGGTCACCTTGAGATTGCAAAGCTGCTCATTGAGCACAAGACATCTGTGGACCTAACTACCAAAGATGGCTGGACAGCACTGCATCTTGCATTGGCAAATGGTCACCTTGACATTGTGAGGCTGCTCATTGAACACAATGCATCTGTTGACCTGGCCACAAAAGATCACTCAACTCTGCTGCATGTTAAACCACAGTATGGGTGCCTCAACATTGTGAGGCTGCTTATTGAGCACAATGCATCTGTTGACCTGGCCAACAAAGATGGCAGGACTGTACTGCATTGTGCATTGATGAATGGTCACCTTGGCATTGCAAGGCTGCTCATTGAGCAAAATGCATCTGTTGACCTGGCCACCAAAGATGGCTTGACTGCACTGCATCTTGGATCAGAGTATGGTCACCTTGACCTTGCAAGGCTGCTCATCAACTATAATGATGCATCTGTGGACCCAGCCATCAAAGATGGTTGGACTGCACTACATCTCACATTGGGGTGGGATCACCTTGACCTTGCAAGGCTGCTCATCACCCACCATGCATTTGTGGACTTAGCCACCAAAGATGGTTGGACTACACTGTATATCACATCAGAGATGGGTCACCTTGGCTCTGTGAGGCTGCTCCTCAAGCACAATGTAGCTGTGGACCTAGCCACCAAAGATGGTGAGACTGCACTGGATCTCACTTTGAAGAAGGGTCACTTTGACTCTGCATGGCTTCTCATCACGCACAGTACCAGCACATTCCCTGAGAGGACAGCCCCCAAACACCATTGCATGTCTGCCACATCAGCACTTGGACTGCCAAGATAAGGCTGTGGCTTTAGTCTCCTCATACTTTTTTGACTACAGAGCTACCACTTTAATATATGCTTGCATTTGCAGTTCAGGATCTTTTGAGAAGCTGTCTTATTCAAGGTTCAAGGACAGTGCAAAACAACTCAGAGTGTGTCGAAAGCAATAATATGAAGGATTGTTCTATTTGGAAACCCGGCTTTCAAGAGAAGCCCCTGATTTTGTACACATGTTGGAAGCCTGGATGTTTGGGGTTTTCACACCAGCATTGATCAATGCTGGTGCCAGGCATACTGTCGGCAAACACAGTCATATGATGTGTTATATTTTGTACTTAGATCCCATCCAGTGGCCTTCCAGGCTGCCTGAACATGACTTTGAAGTCTTTGCTTAACATTAAAATATGGTAGTAGAATGCTCTTTCTCCATGAGTCATCCAATATTCAACATGTTGTCTGTGTATAAAAATCAACTATTGTAGAGGGCAATTGGACCAGTAGTGTCCCTCCCGGCAGCACAGGGAGCACTTATATACTCAGCCAACTGTGATGCAGAAGGAGCTGGTTCTGTTGTTTGTGTCTGAGTGCAACCACTTGATCGGGTGCCATCTCCCCGCTGTCGGCCCTCTCTGGCATTTTTAAGGTGATTGGTATGAGGCCGACCCTTGTGAGAGATTACAGGTGGGTCCATAATACGATCTTGCTGAGCCTCATCAGCATTGTGTTGACTGTTCAGTGTTGAGTTTGGCATTACATAGATATGGAAATTATCAACACATACTGCAAGTTCTCAAGGCTTTGGATCAAATCTGTCACTTGTTCGCACATCTGGATACCGGCAATCAGAGGTTGAATTGCAGTCTGCACATTGTGGAAAACATCTCGTGCGGGAACAGTTTGTGTGCACAGTGATGGAGTTGTTTTGTGAGAGGTATTGTTGAGGGGATTTGAAGCAAAAGCAGATCAGATGTTCCTGGTTGGAAGCCTGAATTCCTCAATCCTGAGTTCATGATTTCTACAGACGGCAGGGATTGATTCCGCTGCAAACACTGGGTCCTGATACCATCTGAGAGGAATTGAAATAAATTAATATACAACCAACTATTGATGAAGTAGTACACACCTTGGGCGAATCAAAGAGATATGGAATGGCATATTCTGCATGTCAACCCAAATACGACAGTAGTGCCTATAGGGAATGCCCAGGTTTGAAGGCATGCAGCAGTTACAGACGTAACATCCATCTGGCAGGACTGCGACATAATGAACAACACCTGTTGACTCATGTTTCACCATGAGAAGATGACGCACTATAAGGCCGCAGTTTGTTATCAAGGAAATTGCCCAGTGCATTGAGACATGGGCCCTGTTGTTTTCGAAAGAATTGATCATATGCTGGAAATCAATGTCAACATGAAGTAAAAGCAACGTAAAGTATGGTTGCGGACATAACTTCGTGACAAGTTTGTGTCCAAATATGGTAACCTTTATTACATGCTCAGGAAACCTTTAGTCATCCGTTTGAGAGTGTAAATAGTACAGTAGGAAGGTTCTTTAGATATTCTATGGAGCAGAACTTGCAAAATCCAAAAAAAAAATTTTGGCAGAGAGATTTCGCCATTTGGTGGGTGTGTTGTGGCTGTGTTCGGCCATCAAACCGTGTCTGCCGGGCCTCGTGTGGTCCTCATTGCCTCATCACTCTTGCCCACTATGCCCAAAGGCCCTCCAAAGCGAGCCAAGGTGCCCAGAGGCCCAGATGGAATGTTCCTATCAACCCGGTCTCATCTCAATACCTCTGGATCCTCGGATGAGAACGAGAACCTTGACAGTAGCTCTGGTAGTGACATACGGGCATTGGAGTCTGATTTTGAGCTTGAGTAGGACCCAGATTATACAGAGGACTGGGATGGACAACCACAGCCTACTAGCTGTGAAACGGTATTGTTCCCATCATGGAGTTCAAGCAAGGGACTTGGATATTGCAAGGGCTGAGTGGGAGCAACGAAAGGCAAAGGTTCATACTTATAAAAAGGTGGCCAGTTAGGTACACCAACTTTAAAAAAATTTGTCCAGGTAGTGAGTTAGGTATACTAACTTTGAAATTTTTTGTCCAAAATTTCGCCATTTTTACCCTAGATTAGGGTTACCCCAATTGTTCTGAAACGAAAATTTTGAAGCTAAACCCACCCTATGTTCCTGCTAAATCTTCAAGATCTAAGGGTTTTACTCAAAATTGTGATTTGACATGAAGTCATGTCTGCAACCATATCTGTGCCATCAACTCGAAGGAGTGGCACGGAGACGACGGGTACGACCCGGACAAAGACGGAGATGACTTCCCGGACCTCACTCCGGATCCAGACGATGACAATGATGACAAGCTTGAGGATGGCAACTGGATCCTTCGGTCCGGCCGAAGAAATCCGCGCTGGCAGCACTGTTTCTCAGTGGCTTGCGGAGGCCTTCGCTCGGAACTCAGCCCCGCCTGGGTCGAGGATTTCTCCGACATCTTCGACAAGGAGTCGTTCGATGCACTGCCGGAGCACCGGACGTGGGACCGCGCCATCGAACTCGTCCCGGACGCGAAACCGGCTAATTGCAAGGTCTACCCGATCTCCCCCCTCGAACAAAAAGAGCTTGACGCGTTCATCGAGGACGGGTTGAGTACCGGACAGATCCGCCTGTCCAAGTCCCCGATGGCGTCTCCGGTCTTCTTCATCAAGAAGAAGGACGGAAGCCTCCGGTTCGTCCAGGACTATTGGGCGCTCAACGCGATGACCATAAAGAACCAATACCCGCTCCCACTGATTAACGACCTCATTAACCATCTGAAGGGAGCTCAGTTCTTCACGAAACTCGATGTCCGGTGGGGCTTCAACAACGTCCGTATCCGGGGAGGTGAGGAGTGGAAGGCGGCGTTCCGTACCAACCGAGGGCTCTTTGAGCTGCTGGTCATGTACTTCAGCCTCACCAACTCTCTGGCCACGTTCCAGACGATGATGAACGACATCTTCCAAGATCGCATCCTGTCCGGAGACGTCATGGTGTATCTCAACGACATCCTCATCGCTCACTCCGACCTCGCGCGCCACCGGGAGATTGTCCGAGAAGTTCTCCGACAGCTCCGGGCGCACAGGCTTTACCTCCGTCCGGAGAAGTGCAAGTTCGAGAAGTTGTCGATCAAATACTTCGGCGTCATCATCTCGTACAACCACGTTGAGATGGACCCGATCAAGGTCGCTGGAGTCGCTGCCTGGCCCGCCCCGGATAACAAGAAGGACGTGCAGCAGTTCCTCGGCTTCACGAACTTCTACCAGAGGTTCATCCGGGCGTTCTCGGACATTGCGCGATCCCTCTTCGACCTTACAAAGAAGAGCATGGTGTGGACCTGGACCACTGCTGCAGCTGCCGCGGCTGCCGCTTTCCAAGCTCTCAAGGATGCGGTGACCGCGGAGCCCGTCCTGGTCCTCCCGGACGAATCACGTCCGTACTAAGTCGAGGCGGACAGCTCCGACTAAGCCACTGGGGCCGTCCTATCTCAGCCGGATGCAGACGGAAAGTGGCATCCAGTCGCGTTCTACTCCAAAAGTTTGAGCGACGTTCAGCGCAATTACGAAATCCACGACAAGGAGATGCTCGTGATCGTCTGAGCCCTCAAGGAGTGGTGACACTTCCTCGAGGGCACGCAGTATCCGGTCGAGATCTGGACGGATCACAAGAACTTGGAGTACTTCTGGAAGGCACAGAACTTGAACCAGATGCAGGTGCAGTGGTCCTTGTACCTGTCTCGGTTCAACTTCGCACTCCACCACCAGCCTGGCCGCCTCATGGGTCGTCCGGACGTGCTGTCCCGTTGCCCGGACCATGGAGTAGGCTCGGACAACACGGACGTCACCCTCCTTCGCCCGGACTTGTTCCACCTTTGCGCGCTGGAAGGTGTCGTGGTTACCAGACCCAAGGTTCCCCTCCTTCGCAACGTCCGGGAGGCCTTTGCGGGCGAACCGGAACTTGAGGATCCCATCATGCTTATTGCACGGGAACTCCTCAAGAACCAGAACATTTGCTCCCCCCAGTCGTTCGAGTGGTGTATTGCTGATGGACTCCTTCACTACTGCGCTAAGATCGTCATGCCGCGGAATAAGGACCTCTGGTGCCGGATCATCACGCTGCACCACGACACTCGGGTTGCCGGACATGCCAGGGGGTTCAAAACCCTCGAGCTCATCGCCTAGAATTACTGGTGGCCCCAGCTGTCTCACCACGTCGGCCAATATGTCTGGACTTGCGACCCGTGCAACCAGATGAAAGCGCTCCAGAAGCTGCCCCACAGAGAGCCCCACCCGACTGAGATCCCAGAGGAACGCCGGGACATCGTCCCGGTGGACTTCACTGCCGAGCTCCCGGACGCGCACAGGTTCAACGCAGTCATGGTCGTGGTCGATGTCCTGGGTAAGCAAGCCCACTTCAACGAGTGCCACACCGGCCTCGGCGCAGTCAGGGCCGCACGGCTCTACTACCGGAATGTCTGGAGGCACCATGGAACCCCCTGGAAGTACATCCCCAACCGGGGACTGCAATTCGTCGCAGAGTTCACTACAGAACTGTGGCGCCTCATCGAGATAGAGCCAGCGACCTCCACCGCTTACCACCCGCAAACCGACGGCCAGACCGAGCGCGTCAATCAGGAGCTCGAGGAGTTCATCCGGATCTTCACAAACTACAAACAGGACAAACTCCTTCCGGCTGCGGAGTTCGTGTACAACAACCATGTCCACTCCTCGACGCAACAAGCCCCATTCATGGCGGACACCGGGAGGCTCCCCCAGATGGGGTTCGAGCCCAACAGATTGCGTTCAACCGTGGAGTCTGTGAACGAGTTCCGAGACCGGATTGCGTCCGGAGTCTCGGAAGCCAAAGCTGCGCTCGTTAAAGCCAAAGACAAGTTCAAGCTGTACTACGACCGCTGGCGCACGCCTGCCCCGGAAATCAAAGTAGGCGACCGAGTCTGGCTGGACGCCTCTGACATCCGGATGACCTGTCCGTCTGTCAAATTCGCGGACAAACATCTCGGCCCCTTTAAAGTCATGAAGGTTGTCGGAAAGGGTGCATACAAGCTCGAGCTCCCCCCGTGGTACTCCCAGCTCCACCCGGTCTTCCCAGTGGTGAAACTCCAGCTCGCGGAATCGGACCCGTTCCCCGGACACCCCCAAAACGACGAACCCCCGCCCGTCCTCCAGGCGGATCACGACGTCCAGTGGGAGGTCAAGGAGATCCTAGAAGCAAAGGTCCGTTACAGCAGCCTCTGGTACATGGCACGGTGGAAGGGCTACGGCCCGGAACACAATAAATGGGCAAAGCACTCCGACATATTCGCCAAAGACGCCATCGACGCCTATTATCGCTGCTACCCCAACACCCCGCGCAGATCGCCTTGGCCGCATTCGACTCGCTCTCGTTCCGGAAGTGCGACGCCCACATCCGGTTCATGCGTCGGGACACCGCATTCCAAGGGGGGGGTGATGTCAAGGGAACCCCCTGTCTGTCTGTCTGTCCATCCGTCCGGCTCCAGCCCATCAAACTGCCCTGCTTCCGCGTCCCATCCTTCGTCCAGAACCCCTCCCTCGTCCGGCCTCGCCCATCCGTCCGGCCTTCCATCCGGAACCCCAGGCTACGCCTCCACCCGGAACGTTGCCCCCGTCCCTCCGGACTCCGTTCCCCTCGTTCCCCTTCGTCCAGCCGCTCACACTGGAACGTGCTATGTGACCAAGCTCGGGACCAATGCCGATCACTTCGGACACGTGCTACTGGCTAGTACCTATTTATTATATAAACCTCGCCTAGCGTGGGAATCCTCATCCTTTCTTCTCTTCAGATTCTCCCGCTAGGTGCGTATTCCTAAACTCTGTATTTAGTACTGTCAATTGAGTTCTCTTTGGATTCTCCTGCTAGTTCCCACGCTCCCGCGCTGAGCTGAGGTTGCCCTTACATGAGCGTGCTATATGATTCTCCAAGAAGGTGGGAACAATTCGCCGTATTGGCATTCAGCAAGGGAGACGACTGTAGGCAGATATAAGCTCCAATAACCCACCTAACACCCTATAACCCCTAGAAGTTGTGTGAGTATGTATAACCGAGGACAGCGCCTTTCTGAACTCTATAGACCCCCTAAAAATCTTACAGCCATATTCAACCTTATAGGCAACTATACCAGTTTATCTTCCAGAAGCGGCTTTTGCGACAGTACATCTCTTATTCTTACTTTATTTCCCTCTTACTTATTTATTCTCATCTAGCTTACTTTGTGTCTTCACAGGTAGCTAGATAATACAGTCGTTCACCTTTACATGGCTGACTGAGGTTACTTTGTATATATTTTCACACACGTGCGGCGCTGCTTGCTGTGAATGTCTAAGGTGCTTGCTTGAATGGGTTCGACTCTAACCCTGTACCTCCCTCTAACCGTCATTCCCTTCCCGAGCACGCCAAGACACGGTCTGGCTCAACCCCCCAGTGGCCCTCTCTCGTAGTCTCACAGCCTGAACACATTGGGCATGTCAAGTCATGTTTTTACACCTGCCCTCGCATTTGGATACCCGACTCCAACCCTTACTCGCTGCCTGTGGCACCGTTGTGGACCTGTGTCCTGTTCACACACCCTATCCTGTGCAATCCATAGCTGCAGCCTTGGTTCACCACTGCTCGATTATGGCTGCACCGAGACATACACAGTCAAGCCAACTTATTCCAAGTCATGCAGCAGCAATATCGCCACCAGCCCCATGGCCTCTCTACACCATCCAGTTGCTATCTCCCTCCAATTGCACTACCACTACCCAGAATCCAATGCGACCTGGAGGCCATTTCCCCTCTGTGTACCACATGTAAACCCTGTCACCTGTTTAGGATGGCTGAAGTAAAAGAGGTTGCAACATGGGTACTTAGCAGATTAGCACCCACTTAAGCCACTGCCAGCATATTTTTTGTATAAAAGCGGAATACTGCATTCATATTATATAATAGACTGGCTTAAACTAGCTTCAGTCTGCATACTGAGATTAAGGAGCTTGACTTGAGTGGTTCAAGCGAAGGGCTTGAGCTGCTCAAGTAGGTATGCTCAAGCCACGGCTTCAGCACGGATGAACTCGAGCATTCGATGGTGAGTAGTTCAATAGACAGGTTGCGCCACAGCCACATGAGCCACATGGAGAAAAAAAAATATTCCAGGCTAAATACAATGCAATTGAATAGAACACATGTAATTCAAGTATCTACGAGCATTTAAGTTGCTATTGTTTGCACACAATCAACGAAACGAACATCAAATTGACAACATCATAGCTGATGTCATCGCACTTCGCGCTGCTAAGGTGGAAGCGATGCCGTCAAATACGGCATTTCTCACGCTTGTTTCACAGACAAAGTCAACTCGACTGAAGAGGCACAAGATTCGGGCCTTGAATAGAGATTCATAGGGGTAACAACAGTATTCAATTCATATAAAACAGAAATCTCACGCGGCTTTGTGCAATGCCAAAAAGCCACATGCAGCTCAGGCGGCTGTGGCGCAACCTGTCTAATGGAAGCAGCTCAAGCCTGCAGCTTAAGTTGTTCAAGTTGTGACTGCCCGTTGGGGTCTATGCCACGCCCAGAATGAATAGAAGACATTTGCACCGGCGCGCGGCTTTGTCAGATTTGACAAGAAAGTGGAGAGCAGCCACAGGAGAGACTGCAAATAGAATCCATGTACCCAGACGAGAAGGGATTTGAGGAAAGGAGAAAAAAATGAGAAGAAACTCACCAACCCTTTCCCATTTACATCGTCCAAAGATGCCAAATCCAAGTGCTTTGCCTGCTGCGCTATCCGGTGGCAACTGCCCCACTGTTCACGGCACCCTCGGAGATGGAAACCCCACAGATGTAACTGGAGGAATGTAACAGTAATGGACTGGGATAGGATTTCCAAGTGCACATTCACCAGTGTCCCTAGAGATGTGGGCCAGGTATTGCGATAACATGTGTTGTTACACACACACCTAAAATAGAAACCTTTCAGACATGTTGAAAGGGCATTTGAAAGACAGATGCTCAGCCCACCTTTCCGTGTGGCAGAAAGGTTCCTCTTTCTACAATACTTTATGTCAGTGGGAAAGAAGTGATTTAATCTCCACTTTCCGATCGATCGGAAAGAAAGAGATTCTATTCAAAGGGAAATACAAGGGGTGCCGGGCCGTGAATGCCGTACCGTACCCTGGTTGGTTGGTCAGCCGGTGGAGCCCTAAAAATCTTTTTTTGGCTAGGAAAATTTTCACCTCAGTGGTCAGAATCATATTCCAAATGAATCCTAAACCAATTCCAATGCCCATTGTCCACCCACAATGCACAGTCCGTACCAAGGAAAATCCCGAGACTCTTTTCAAATTGCACTTCAAGTGTGGCACCAAAATTTCGTCCTTAAGCTTCCCGGTGTTATGTGATCTTGGTCCTTGGAATGTATATTTTCTATTGGTTTTCCAATGTTTCCGCATTTACATGGTCCACGGACTGAACGCAAACAATTTGATAAATCCACAAACAAATTGATTGCTTGACCAATTGAGGGAATAAATAGTATTGCATGAGCCAGCTACGGGATGCTGGAGAACATTTCACTTGAGCTGAGTCAATGAAGGTGCAAGAACACTATGCAAAACATGGCACTCGGGACTTTAATCCAGAATCACAAAGTTGCCGATCAAATCAAGGGTGGTGGTCATCCCCATCAATGATATGCCGCCAAAATTGCCTTATATGGCCATCACGGGATACGATATGGTTAGTTGGTCACCAGAAAATGTGAAAATTATAAAAACCGGTTTATGTTCCACCATTCACAGAAAAGTACCCCCTTGGGGAAATAGACAGGTTGCGCCACAGCCACCTGAGCTGCATGTGGCTTTTTGGCATTGCGCAAAGCCGCGTGAGATTTCTGTTTTATATGAATTGAATACTGTTGTTACCCCTATGAATCTCTATTCAAGGCCCGAATCTTGTGCCTCTGTAGTCGAGTTGACTTAGTCTGTGGAACAAGCGTGAGAAATGCCGTATTTGACGGCATCGCTTCCACCTTAGCAGCGCGAAGTGCGATGACATCAGCTATGATGTTGTCAATTTGATGCTCGTTTCGTTGATTGTGTGCAAACAATAGCAACTTAAATGCTCGTAGATACTCAAATTACATGTGTTCTATTCAATTGCATTGTATTTAGCCTTGAACAATTTTTTTTTTCTCCATACGGCTTTGCGCAATGCCAAAAAGCTGCATGCGGCTCATGTGGCTGTGGCGCAACCTGTCTAATGTCTCCGGAAAGTGAACTTTCCAGAGTTGAAAAGTACAATGAAAGCACTATTTTTAGTTTATCTTTCCGTTACGGTAGAATGATTAACACTTCGTGCACGAGGAAAGGCTTCCCCCCTTGGGCTGAGTGGCGGCCCTTTTGTTCTTTGTGAAATGTTGATCATTCCCTCGGAAACAAAAGGTACGCTAAAATTAATTCTTTCATCTTACCTTTCAACTGAGTTGAAAGTTCAACCTTCCGATGACCTTCCACTTTTGGTGGAATTTTTCCCTTTTCACACGATCTGATTGCCGAGATTAAATTGCTTCTTTCACGTCAAGATAAAGGTACACTTACATAAAGACTGATTCTCTGATGCGCTGAAATGGTGCCAGAAAGTGTCTTTCAACCAGTCTTTCAACAAGGTTTAAAGGTTTTTCTTTTTTAGGTGTCATAGGTGGAGAGAAAGAGAAGCAGTGTCGCAGTGTGACATTACCTCGACAGTGGCTGCCCACGGGAATCAAAAGGCTTTGGCTTTCTAGGACCCATGATTATCCCATTATAGGTCAGATCCATCAAATGTCCGAACTTTAAGGTGCTTAATTATTTCCCACGGTTTTTGAAAACCTCAAAACACTTATTTTGTCTGTCTGGTCAAAAACTGTTTTTAAAAGTCAGATAATTTCCAAAATTTTGTCTGAACTCTGCATCTAACCTCTCAAGGTATAATCATGGGTCCTGGCTTTCTCGTCTTTCTTGTCTTTCACCACATCTTGACCGCATCATCCCTCCCTCGAAACTGTGACCGATCTCTTGACTCTATGTTACCTTCTCCATTGCTTTCACAGCGCTCTCCCTCTGACTTGTGCTTCTCTTCAAACAACACAACCGCATGGTCGTGCCTGCGCTATTGGCCCAGAAGTTGCCACTGTGCCATGCACTGCACTACTGCGTCCATTGAGGAGGGTCTAGATTGACGAGCCTACCATCGAAACATTGTGCACCGTAGGGACTAGCAATAGTGTTACGGGCCCAAATACCCATTTCCGGTTTTGGACAGCACTCACACACATCACGATAATTTACTACTGTTATGATCAATTAGGACACAAGGACCGTGTCTCACGTATAAATACTAGCATTTTTATTTACCATACTTTAACGCTCTACTCAGTGCACCTTCTTTGTTTTATACACGTTGCTTGATTTACTTCGGAGCCAGCAAGAGTCAAGTGTAACAACCCTTAACAAATGGGGAGCCGCATACCTTGGTTTTGAATTCCTTGTGAGTTTTTTATCCTTTGATTTTGTGTTCTGTAAGATTAGAATACAGTGAGATGACAGCTACGGGAATTATGGTCTCAAGTAAGTTACTTGAGCGAGTGGAGCTACAGGCTTCTTCTTTTTGTTCATGTTGATTCATGCGCTGAGGTCTTACAGCTTATCTCCGCTGGCCTTAATTTTGCACTAGTCTTTCACTGCCGAAAGTTGTTTGTCTGATTCTTCAGGCATGCCGTATATTGCACCGAAGTTTGTGCGTGATAATTCTGCTTGTTAGAAGGCATGGCTTATGCCTGCTATACCTAGAAGCAGAGACTTAAACCTGCTTCAGCAGGGGAGGCTTGAGCTGTTCAGCTTACTTAAGCGCCTTAAGCCGCGGGAAGCACTTCTGAAGCGGCTTACGTCCGCTTATACCATCAGCCTTTATTTACAAGTATTGCGTGAGGATAGACAAGACAGCGGGCCCAGACAGTGTTTGATGTGAGGCAGATTTGAGCGGATGAGGCAGATATTTCTCGTAGGAATCTGCCTCTTTTGATTTTTGATCGCTTCGCACATTCCTTGTCACTTCTTCAGGTGACTTGAAGATTTCTTCATTTATGCTAACCAGTGTATTTGAGAGGCAAGGCATCATTACTTTCATTGAAAAATATTTTATCTACACTACAGTCATACTTCATGTTGAATTGCGTAACTGATGTATAGGCTGGGTCAACTCCAGTAGAGTGTCACGTTTCGAGCATTCCTGATGATCGAGGAAGTTCCTGAGGATGATGATGTTTGACACGCGTGTACCTCTATGTCTTATTTAAAGACATGGGAATTTGGTGCCCCATGCTTCACACGTGGTCCTTAGTAACGGACACAAGGACACGGGACCAAAGAAACGTGCCTGCAGCACGGACTACAGACATCTATTGTCAACTTGACGTTGACGTGGGAATAGTGGAGCTACGCCTCGTGCGAAGGCAATGGTTGACACATGACAAACGGAACAATAACGCGTGGTAACCACCGGGACAATAGTAGTTAGTATCACATGGTTTTGTTTACAGTATTTAAGCAGTAGCTAGAACGTAGTTTATTCTGTACCTCTCCTAGTGTTTTATTCAACTTCATTGACGATCCCAAAAGCCACTCCCCAATCCCGCTTATCTTACTGAGTCGGGACGGCTGAGTAAGGGTTGTTCTTGTAACATAGAGTGTGACGAGTTCAGCTGAGGTGTGGGATGATGAGATGGCCAAAAACATTTGAGTGGGTCTGTTAGAACCACGCATGTACGACAAATCAAAATAATATGAAGGGCCCAATACCTTCGCACCCACTATCCACGCTACGTGGCACGATTTGCTTCTGAGAGAACAAAGGTAATTGACAACATATGTTGGGTGATTCAACGAGTACTGTACAATTTCCTTCAATTCGGCAGTCATGTGTCACGCACCCCCTGTGCTGCGACAATTTTTCGTCTCGGTCACAGGTCACGGCACTCAGTACCAAATGTAAAATTCGTAACACCCAGGCCAAATCTCTCTTAGAGCTCAAAAAAGGCAGAATTTTATAAGTATCACGCCAAATTTTATTTGGTGCCGAAGTACCGAATCGGTATTTTCGGTCACGGGTCACGACCCGTGCCAAATTGAATGAAATTCTACAGTATTCCTCTCTGAGCAATTCTTTATCTGCCGGCACTTAATCCTCCACTCTGCTGCTTGCGGTGTGCTTGAGGCATGCGGGGATGGGGGTAAGGTGGAATAAGGACACAAGACTGCGCAGGGAATGTGTCCTGCATGTTGTGGGAGACGGGATGGTGGTATGAAGAAGAGAGATGGCAGCATCAGAATCTCCACAAGCAAGCCGGATCCGAGCATCTTGACATCTCTGTACTGAAAACGAAATCTGCCTCGCTTGTTCGAATGTGAGGCAGATTGGATCATCTGCCTCACATCAAATCTATCTACTTTTCATCATCCTCTATCTGGGCCTGCCGTTTTGTATATCCTCATATTGTGTGCACACCTTTTTGACTATTTCTTAAGCCAGCTGAAGCGAAGTCTATCATATAGTGTCCATGGACTGTCCAATTTTATACAAAAATACGCGGCCAGGAGAAAATGCCGCAACTGCCGTGGCATTGCCGCGCTACTACTGCACCAATCTCAATGTATGACTATTCGTTGGAATGAGTATTGTATCACAGTCCCTCATTATGAAAATGGTCACTAGGACCGAAATTTCTCTCACTGAAGTCTTTACTACCAGGTGGTAATACTTTTCATGTAGTTTGCACATTGAGTCGCCGTCCTCAACAAGGGCCATGGCTGCTTTTCCTACAGTTCTGGTGAGTATTACAGGTATCCTGGGATTGAACAACAGCTTTGAAAGTCTTAAAACCATCCTTTCAATTTGTCGTTTGCAGCAGCAATACCCCTCAAATGCACGGCAGTGCCGCGTCAGTAGCACGGCAATGCACGTCAGTAGCGCGACAATGCACGTCAGTAGCGCGGCAATGCGCGGAGTCCACAAAAAGGAACTTATTTCCTCACTTTGTAAGTTCACTTACCACCCAATTTTAAGTGATCACACTTTACTGATCTTTTCCCAAACTTAGCTCACTTCGCTTACGCGCACTTGGCTGTGCCTAAATATAGGCACTTTTGTGATGCTGAATTTCCTTTCCCTCTAGTGCCTTCAATTCTGTTCCAATTGCCCCGAAACCGGGCGCGTTCGACTTCGGGGCTCCGAATCCAGTGCATAGGGGATTCAAAACATTTTCTAACACATTTCCCTTCTGTTGCACAAAAGCATCAATGTTTCAGTTGTTTACCTTCCCAGAACCGGCCAAGTGCTCAGGAAGGTCCAATACTGTGTAAGGATAGTCTAGCCCGCATATAGTACTGCACTGGATAATTTAAATCTAAATAATGCCACTATAAACGCTGAAATGAGTGTAGTGAAGGTCGATCACAGCAACATTTGGGACCAAAGTTACTGACCCTAGCTCAAGAGGATGGGGCACACTCAGAAGCTAATATTTCGAGCGAACACTCTCTTCGATCGTTATTATTGCACTGTTCACTCAGTTTTTCCAATACCGGATTGGGCCAACGGAACGGGGCCCAGAAATCCACTTCAGAGTTGCAATCACAAATCAATGTACTTTATTGCCTATACTCGCCTTTCTAGCATTCTGAAACTTGTTGAGGCTCTCCAAAATTGGATTTGGCAATGGAAGAATGTCTGGGAAGGACAATTGGGTGCAGAATGTCCACGAGATGTGTAAACGACGTGTCCGAAAGCGCGATGAAGTCACGTCACCTTGGGTCACATCAACTTGATCGCACTTTCGGACCTGTTGTTCATGCGTATTGAGCACCTTCGGCACGCCTTTCACATTCCGAAATATTTTTGTATTGCTAAACCTCACCTTTGGGAGCCGCACAAATTTTCAGACTGCTAGAAAGGCCAGTATAGGCCAGAAAGTACATTGATGTGTGATTCTGACTCTGATGCAGATTTCAGTGGCTGATGCTGTTGGCCGAACGCAGTTCTGGAAAGGCTAAGTTGACAGTGCAATAATTACTATTGAAACGATTTTTCAGTCGAAATATTAGCTTCTGGGGGTGGCCCATCCTCTTGACATAGGGTCAACAATCTTACTCTCAATACTGCTGTGATCCACCTTTAGTATGCTCATATCAGTGTTTATAGTGATATTATTCAGATTTAAACTATCCAGTGCAGTACTATACGGGGGCTAGACTATTCTGACAAGGTATTGGACCTTCCCGAGCACTTGGCCGGTTCTGGGAGGGTAAAGAACTGAAACATTGATGCCTTTGCGTGACAGAAGGGGAATGTGTTGGAAAAATATTTTGAATCGCCTATACATTGAATGCGGAGCCCTGAAGTCGAACACGCCCGGTTTCGAGGAGATCAGAACAGAATTGAAGGCGCTAGAGGGAAACGAAATTCAGCATCAAAAAGTGCCCAAAATAGAAGAAAGGTGCTCGCACCTTATGTTCCGAAGGCTGGCAGTGAACAAGTTATATGTGGCTTGACTTTAGATGCCATTTATTTATCAAGTAGAACTTAAAAGACCTTGAAGGAACTTGAAGAAACTTAAAGGAACTTAAGTTCACTTGGTGCGCCAAGTGCCATCACAGAAAGTCACTTATGCCATCAGATCATCAAACTTAACTTGTGAAATTCACTTGCCCTGCCATAAGTGCGCCTAAGTGAACTTCGGCAGGCTAAGTGAGTTTACATAAGTGACTTAGTGAGGCATCTGCCCGCGTCACAACCCATTTTACTTAACTTAAGCCATCCTAAGCTGGTTTTATGTAAACCCAATTATGTACGAACTGAATAACGCCAACCCTTTCTCTTTTCATCTCCACCAAACTTGATGACAACTCCAATATAATCTATGTAATCATTTCACTTGGACGTGCTCTCTTGCTCTCTGATAATGCACATACAGTGCATCTATGATTTCCTTGTAACTATAGTGCACCTCTATGATACGTATACCACTGTGCATCCTTATCCTTATTCGCACAAAATACAGTAGTTAACTGTGAAGCGAAACAATCTGACTGCACCGCGGATTCCGAGCCCATCGCGAGACCAATCGGCCTCGTTCTTGTGATGAGTGTTTGCTACGCCTTCCGGGCTACACGATGGTCCAAAGGATCATATCATTAGGTCGTGTCCTCGTCGAGAACGAAGAGGTTTCATCATGCAGGCCAAATTAGGCCAAACAACGTAGTAGCGAAACATTTGAAAACAGGACAAAATGGCTCAACTTCCCTTGGCCTCACAGCCTGAAGGGCTCTAACCATCATAATAATTTTAATGAACCCTGATAATGTCTTCCTGACGCTCCCCGGCATTTTTCTGGCACTGCGGAATGATCTCGGAAAATGGGCGAAATAACGCCTCAAACAAAACTGTGCCGCATCGGCGCAATATGAGCATTCTGGCTAATTCTTTTTACCAGTCAGAGTTTTCTAATGAGGAGAGTGTCCTCCTAAAACTTTGAGTTCATCCGCGTAGTCAAAGGTAGGGAACAGCGCGGTGTTTCGCTTCCACGTTGTGTTTCGCTTCGGGGTTAACTACTGTACTCCAGTACATACTGTACTTGTATATTTGCTACAAGCTATGAATACATCAAACATCTCAAACGTTGGTTTCGAATCCCTATTGGGCGGAGTTACTAGCTGAAAATATAATGAAAAAAAATTCACAACCCGTCTTGATATTCCTATCATCAATGGCCATTCGTCTGAAGTGTTGTAATCCCTAACGAATGTCAGATGGACTGAAACATCAAGAACCCGAATGGTCAAATATTCCAAGCACGTCACTTTCCGAGTGAATTGGATGTAATCTCGAGGGATGGATGCAAATAGAAAATGGGATACCTAAACCTTCGGACCTTGAAAATGATTGAAATGGTGGAAAAAATCAACTCTTTGCACTATATCTGGTCCCAGCAAGCCTGAAGAAACCCGAACAAGCAGCAAGCTTGATCTGAATTGCATCGACATTCTAATTTCGAACAAGTCAGAACTGCTTCCTAAAGATTAAGCCGCCGCCTTGAAGAGGCCATATCCATGTCATCAATAGACTACAAACAACCGAGGAACGAGATAAAAATTGTTTGTAGTGTCTGTCTACGAGAGACTAAGGTTCCCCCGTGACACCGGAGTACCAAATTGAACCAGAAAATAAAGTAAATTGGATAGCGGGTTTGAACAAGTTCAACCAAATTTTGAACATGAAATACAGGAGGGAAAGAGATGTCATGTGTTTGGAGATGATGAAACAATGAAACATCCGAAGGATGTTCAAGCGAGCGCCAATTCTCCAGAAAATGCTGCATCAGCGAGTATGTCGGATGGCTGACTGACCATGGAGTGAGTCGGTAATAATTGCGGTGAGTAGCGAAGCGTACGGATAATGGTCATATGATTCTGTTAATGCGCCTAATCTTGGCACTTGCCAGTGCCCGAAAGGTGCCTCCTCAGTGCGTCCTTGCGAGCGAGCCCTTTGTCGCACAACGGGCAGCGTATGCCCAAGCCCAAATGCTTAGTTGACGTCAGGTGCTGCACGAGCGAGCTTGTTTTAATCTTCGACGAGCACCCAGCCCAGAGGCAGCTCACTTGCCCGCCCTCCAAGACGCCATGCATATCCTGCATGTGCTTCCGCAAGGCATTAGGCTCGGTGCTCACCGTCTCTCCGCATTCCCCCCACTGACACTGGATTGGTTGGCGCGCGCTGGCAGCCTTTTTCATCGCCTGTTCAATCACCTTTTCGATGTCCTGGTGGCCGTTTTTGCTGCGGTCCGCAGAGGGGGGTGTGACGCCCACGGGCCTGGTGCCAAAGCGGGTTAGCGCGGAAAGCAATGAAAGCGGGAATTTAACTAACAAGGGAGTGGGAAGGATGCGGGAGTGGTTTATCTGCGACCGGGCAACGCCCAACCTCCTAGTAGTAAGGGTGGCGAGTTAGCGCGAAAGGCAACAAAGGGAACGAGAGATGAGACTAACAAGGGAGTGGGAGGGGGCCGGAGTGATCCATCGGCGGCGACATGTTCATCTGCTGGGTGTCGCTAAGGGTCCTGGGTTCAACACGGAAAGTAACGAGAAGGAGAGAGATACAACTAACAAAAAAGTGGGAGGGAAAGGGGAATGGTCCATATGCGGCCGCCGGTTCATGCGCTGGAGCCTCTGCATATACCTAAACAAAAATTAAACGCAGGCAATGCTGTGAATAAAGCTAAAGACGTACTCCTCGTATGTCTCATGAGGATTTTCAGAGGTCCTCCCTTGCATGCCGCTTTGGGAATGGGGTCAGCACATGCGAGAGAAGGAGATTAAGGCACTCACGGCATATGGGCGATGTGGCCTTTTCCAGATGAGACGTTAAGAAGGGGAAGGATTGCGCGATGTGGCAGTAGCCTTCCAGTGCGTAGTTTAAAGTCTCTGGTCTGAACATGATTAAATATTAACGGGTTTGCGACACGATAGAAAGGAGAAAGTCTCGGAATCTGTAAAGAAATGTGGAAATGTGAGATGTTACGTTTAGCGAGAGCAAAAAAGACGATAGACATGATTTGCTTAAAATAACATGGAGGTCCCGGCGGCCAATTCATGAGGGTACCATCGTTTAGCCATTCCGTACGAAGTGACCAATCCCAGAGCGAGTGGTCGCTCGAGGCAGCGAGGCGACATGAATTTCCGAGTATGGATGCTCAAGAGTCAGAGGCTTGTTTTTTGCACAGAGGCGGCATGGTACGTAGGGTTGCACGTTACAGTCCCGCTCAGAAACGCCGGTGGAAAGAAGCTTTGCCTCGCCCTGGATGGATTTCAACAGTGGATGGGACCGGTCAGATGAACTTGCCGATGTGGAAGCGATTGGACCAAGGTGGAAATTGAATAGAAGATGTTGGTTCAGATCACGGTCAGACCGGACGATACAGGCTCGGCACTCGGCAATCTCTGCCGGAAATCGCAGACTTTCGAGCCTCAGTAATCGTCTTGCTGGTGCACGCAAGGGCAGGAACACGGAGTCGAGTCAATTCGTGTACCTGGATTATCACGATAAGCCCGTATTGAACTAGAAATGAAAAAACAACTGGTAGAAAGGCCTTTTATGGGCGCAATCATCAGTAAAACTACACGTTTGTCTTTGGCGTCTTTGCAAAGACGAGTTTTTGACGAAGACGCGCATCTTTCAGATGTGCTGCCAAAGACAAAGACCATTAAAGACGCCCCAAAGACCGCAATGGAAGAGTACGAGGGGGGCTTCGTGATCCGAAACCACCATCATCTCCTGCATTCCACCTTTCGGTGAGATGGATGTGAAGATGGAAAGCGACGGTGAAGGAAGGGGTTTGTAGCCTGGGTTTATCCCTGGATTGCCGCCCTCCTAGCCAGCATATAGGCTGCAGCACTCGCCGCTCCCCACCGACGACGCGGACGATACATCTTCACTGTATGTACTTACACTACAGTACTATTAAGTTATGAATTCCTTATACAAAGACATCACACTTACCACTCATTATCCTCGCCCAGGAAAGCCTAAATGGAAAACTTGACCCCCACTGTCCTCAATGTCAATGGCGACGAGCGCAGTCTAAAATCCCACCACCTTTAGGTATGGGTCTTAGGACGCCCTGTCAATCGACTACCACCTCATTTTTCGTCAGCATTTTTCGCCTCTGCACCGTTTCTGCGTCTGTGATTGGACACCACTGACAGTGCGATCTGATTCGTGTCATTCCGCCCGTGTCAACGGTGCAAATTTCTCCGACGGACATGGTTCTCACGCGTCCGGTACCAATCAACTAGACTCGCAGGCCAGTTGACGTCCACGAGGTTACAAGACAGAGCAGGAGGAGTACTGTACAATTTCATTCAATTCGGCAGTCACATGTCACGCACCCCCTGTGCCGCGACGAATTTTCGTCTCGGTCACGGGTCACGGCGCCCAGTGCCGAATGTAAAATTCGTGTCACCCTGGCTAAATCTCTCTTGGAGCTCCAAAAAAGGCGGAATTTTCGAAAATTTCCGTCTTGAATGCCGGAATTTTGTAAGTGTCACGCCAAATTTTATTGCGCGCCGAAGTGCCGAATCGGTATTTTCGGTCACGGGTCACGACCCATGCCGAATTGAATGAAATTCTACAGTAGGTGAGAGTGGAGTGACAAATTACAATGACAAAAATATATCACATCCTATACATGAAAAGACAACGAACACTGCCACCATCAAAAGCGTGAAAATCATGTGAGTGTCAGGTGAGTGTCAGGTGATATAAGTCATGGGGTCTCTGAACGCTGATAGGCTGAGGGTCAGGTGGTAATGTACGTCGGCCGAAGGCCAATATCCGAAACTCACGGCATTTTCTCACGACGTTAATACTTAATCCTGCCGCCATCGTACATGTGCGCGCAAAGCAATGAGGCTGTGGCTGCAATGAAAAAGCATCAGACAACCCTCCCTCTCCCTCCCTCCACAGTTAGTGTAATACTGTACTATTACGACCAAAGGTTCAGGTGACGGGTGACAGCCGCCCGTGAACTGAACACTTTTGGTACCTGTGACAGTGACACTCAATTTTTCCGAGCCCAAATAGGCAAAAAATGTCAAAAATTTCCGGTCCGGCTGATGCCGGACCCTATATAAGGGAATTTGATGTGATTGCCGATCACTGAACACCTTTCCCAGTGAACACTTGAGGTGACGGGTGACACCCCGTGAACCTTTGGTCGTAATAGTACAGTACTTCAAATAATACTGCTCTTTTAGCACCACTGACATTTTTAAGTTGTTCCCAATGCTGTTTGCGCCCTTTGGCCTTCAATTCCAATTAGTGTTGACAGCACTAGGTCAGTCTCTTTTCTTTCTTCTTTTAGAATACTTAACAATGAGTCCTACATAGGTATATATTTGATTTTTCATGTAGACTCTTTCTCCTGTGTTTCTAAGTGTCTGCTTCATTTCACCGATGTAGGAGTTTTCTGTTGTTCCTCTATTCACTAACATAATTTTTGGATAAGAAATCTCACTCCACCAAATACACCTCCGTGTGTTCAGACTGATGCTCCATTATAATAACCCTTTGATGCAGCATGTGGCCTCTGCAATAAATCTCAAGGAATTCTAACCTGAATCACTTCCCATGTGTTCTGTCTCATCAGGGGGGGGGAAACACAGTGGCAAGATGGTGTTTATTCTACAAATCTCAATTACTCCTAGATCACCTTCGAAATGTGCTCCAATATCCAGTTTATGTCGCATTTTGCATGCTAATCAATAAAGCCCAGGGCCGGTCTGTTTATAATAAGGTAAGTCAAAGCAGTTGATTTGACTGCTAATTCTCCTTTAGATTGATTCTGAAATGTGAATCACGCAAGAATTGAAATGAACTTTGACTAAATTAATATTTCTGAGGTTGCTGCCGCTTTCTTTCACTGATGCGCATATCATGATGTGAGTTCCTCATAGTAGAGTTGGGCTTCTATAAGTGCGCTAGGCAACTCAAAATATTGGTCTGCATGAGACAACTTTTGAATGGTTTTCTTGGCCATTGCTCTGGGGTTGGTTTGCCATAAGGCAAGCATGCATTGGCCTGACACACTGTGGCGGGAAACAGCTGAGATATGTGATATGTGGGGTTATTACAGAATATAATAGAGGGAAATAAACTGAATACACAATAGTAGGCTAAGTGTGAGGTTAGGGTGAGGACCAATTCTGAAGTCTGAGTCTCACTGATTCTCAAAAATTGTGATTCTTGATTCCACTCAAAAAATATATGTCCGGCTGAGGTGCTTCTTGGAGATCAGTATGAACCTACATGATTGTGAAAAATATTTACATAACTGTGTTTCTACAGGTTAAATATACAATAGTAGATAAAGAAATGTACATATGTAGACAATTTACTGTTGAGAAATCCATGCCAAAGGCACGTGTCTTAAAGCTTGTAGATTAGAAAAGAGTGATGATACGGTAACGTGACGACGTCGTGGACGGTGGACCTGAGTTAGTGTTGCCGCGGCTTGGCTCAGCTCGGCTAGCCGATTGAGCGGAGCCGAAATTTAGCCGAGCCGAGCCAGCCGTTCCCACAGTGGCTATAAGTGGCTCGGCTTCGGCTTAAGCCGGCTTGAGCCCAGCTCAGCCGTGGCTTCACACAAGGAGGATAACCAATTTTGTACTGGCCACACATGTGAAATACATTGAGAACCAATTTACAATGTGTTTTGAATAGTTGCTGGTTCAATATTTGAAAGATATTCGAAATAACTTCTCCATGACTTGGATATCTTCTGCATGACGTTGGATATGCAGAACATAATTTGAATACATTTTAAATGCTGTTCTGTCCAAAAAATGGAGCACATTGTATATTGGTTCTTCATGTGCTCCACATGTTTGGCCAGTACAAAATTGGTTATCCTTGTTGTGTCAGGCTATTTTTCAAATATGCCAATAGGCTGTTGCCCTCCGTTTTTTTGAGCTCCTTACATGTTGTGTGATGCTCTCCTGCTGCAGAGAACAACTCTTGGGTGTTTCGCATGGCAACCCGCGTGCCACGAGGAAATTGATACCGTAAGTGGACTTTAGGTGGTAAACGGACTGCAAGTGATAAATCAGCTCGTTTGGACTCAATTTTTGCTCGATTCCCTTTGGAAGGGACTCAAATTGAAGCTACAGATGTATACTAGTAGGATATGAAGAAACCTCGAGGAGAAAGCTGAGTGGTACTGTGCCCCGAGCGCAAGAGGTGTGTTGACAGGCGCGAGGCTTGCGCGAGGGGTAGCGTGGTCGGGCAGGCTAAATCAAATTCTTGTTGCAGCAAGATGAGAAAAGTATTAAAAAGCACGCACCTCGCCCACGAATATCTCATCAAGGGAGCTTGAGAGCTTGCCCGAGACACGCAGCCCACCCTCCGGTGTGTGCACATCTGTGCACCGGAATGGCTGGGACAGCGTCATGCGGCGCATGACTGCTAGGAATCTGTTGATGTCTGACGGCCGTGGATGCAGCAGCGTTTGCTGGTACTCTTGTGCTCGGATGCTGAGTCAGAACTTGATGCAGGAGTGGCACGCACGGAAGGCTTGGGAAGGACACAGAGTATCTGGATGATGTTCATGCGTAGGAGAAATGTGATGCGAGGTCCGCAGGTCATTGTGAGCATCAAAGAAGAAAAGAGAAATGTCAGACACATTTGATAAATCTTCAATATCCACAGCATCCTGACCACCATTTTCCTGGGAACCAAGGAAAAGCTGGTTGAGACATCGAGAAGACGCAAAAGGAGCCACTGGGAATCATGCATTGTCCCGTGCTGATTTTCAGCATTTCGTGTCATGCTGAGAAGGCCACGACCTTGTGCCCGAGATCAGAAGACAAAAAGACAATGAAGACAGTGGAAGGGGATGGAGGACAGGGAATAAGGATGGTGTAGACATGCATCCACCTGAATCAGTCCTGGGCTCTTTCTGGCGCACGCGGCGGGAAGAGAGACGACATCTTAAGCGATCGGATCACCTTACGGCACACTGCTAATAAATTTGATGTCAAACAGTCGATTTCGTCGAGTCCCAAGGTTGTTGTGAGGTGCAAAAGGTACCAGAAGGTGATAGGAGTGGTTGGAACCCGTGCAGCCACAAATGCTCCCTGAGCCGCGGCTGAGCCTCAGCTAAGCCGCAAGCTGCCCAAGCCAGCCGTGGCTTGGCTCGGCTTTAGGCGGTGATGGCTCCGGAGCCATCAAAAGCCGAGCCGAGCTAGCCGTAGCCGAGCTGCGGCAACACTAACCTGAGTTTGCGAAGGGATCAGAGTTCTATGATGCCGTCACTTACCACTGGACCGGCTGGTTCACGAGCCTACCAATCAACGTCTCCGCTTGCCTATGTGCTTGAATGAAAATTCAAGTCCGAAACTAGGGCTCCGACCCGTCCGTCTTACGGCCACCGAAAAACAGCTGTTTTCTGGCCATGGAGGGTCTAATTCGTCTGTTGACGATGATTCCAAAAGGGCCCGACAGATGAGTTCCATCCGTCGAACCCGTTATGGCCGTTTCGATGGGTGCTTAATTTCCTTTCTGGGACTTCAGCATGGCACCAATTTATCTATGCAAAGACGACATGCAAATAAATGTAAGTAATGTTGGACACTACATTGACCCCTCTTGCTTCTTCAGCTGTTCCCTTTCTACCCCCACGTACCCCTTAACGAACACCAGGATTTGAAATGTCTCAGCCTTGAAACTAGTGCACCGAAGCCTAAAGGTGACACGGGCGCCCGAAAAAATGTGCTCAACTGCAACAGCGGACCCTGGGGAATAAGGTCAGAATGATATTCATTAAGGAAAGATAAACCCCCACCCGGGATGCAGCGCACATCCCGTGCAAGGCAAAACAACTTCGGGAATTTGTTGTGCCGTACATACCACCATTTCAACGGGTCTGTGGCCTCAAACGAAGGAGGGTTGTTTGTGAGCCTGAAATATTCCGCAAGCTCATTTGTGGGGCTGTCAGTCAATCCGTACCGTTCGTTTTTGAAGCGGGCACCGCGGCTCTATGGACGGGACGGAAACCGTTGCAACGGGCTGTCAACCTGTTGCAAACAGAAACGGGTCAAAGCCCTATCCGGGACTCTTTACTGCCTACTAGTAGCAGTGGACACTCGAGTCTCGATCACTTCTTGCGCGATCCACTTACCTTTTGTTTTCTCCACCAAACATGATTCTATTTCTGAGGAATCTGTGCTTTAATGATAAACTTGCTTCACTAATTGCTGTATAATTTTATTCAATTCGGCAGTCACGCATCATGCACACCCTGTGCCGCACCAAATTTTGGTCTCGGTCAAGGGTCATGGTGCCCAGTGCCGAATTCAGTAGATTGTTCTTAAAAACACCGAAAAAATGCAGGGGACAAGGCCAAATTCAGCAAAATTTTGTGTTTTAGCTGGTACATAGCTAAAAGGTTCAAAATACAGCTTAATCATCCGACCCTTGATCATCTCTGTGGCGCCAGAAGCCTTGGTACTGCATTGTAGGTTTTCAGCGACATTTTCTATGTGTTTCGGCCGCCCGAGCTTCCAACCGCAGCTTGATTTCCCCTGTCGCGGTAATTGCATCATCCCCGAGCGTACTGTACTATTACGACCAAGTGTTCATCAATTTCGGAATTTTCGATGTCCGGGATGCCCGATAAATTTTCTTTTGAATTAAGGTGATTTTTGCACACATCAAAAAAATCTGAGTGTCACACGTCACTGAACACTTGGTCGTAATAGTACAGTAAATGGTGACAATATTTCACAAAAAATCTATCATCGTCGCAGCCCGAGTATGATCAACTCGTTGAGCTGCTGAATTTATCCCTGAATCAATTCTAACTCCTCATAAGCAATTTTGTGTGAGTGGTGAATTTTACCCATGTGTCACGGTCCCGGCACCTCCCTGCCGAAGTGACAAATCAGTATTTTCAGTCACGGGTCACAACCCATACCGAATTGAATAAAATTCTACAGTAGTATGGTTCTTGATCTTCACTGTGGTATTTGGCAGCCTGAATCCCATCAATGTGCTTTCATTGGTGGGCCATGGTGCTGGCCTTTCTGGTTCAAGGCATCCTCTCCAAGTGACTCAAGGTCAGGAAACCATTGTGAATGATTCCTCAAAAGTTCATGAAATTTGCTGAAATTTTTTTAAAACTTTAGAGGCCCTCTGAAACTTTCGAGAAAAATAGCAAGAAGTGTTAGTGTTGAGGGAGGTTTTCCCTGATGTGCTTGCTAAATTCCTTCTCGAAACTGAAGTATTGTATTGGGGCCACGGAAGCGTTGCCGTATTCGTCTTCCAGCATGCAGCTGGTGTCAAGGTGTGTTTGACCCCTTTTCTAACTTCGTCTGCGTGGTTCAAAAGCTCTGACTGGGCTCATTATTCAAAGAAGAAAGCATTTCGAGAAGAGAGCCTGGACCATTTTCAGGTCATATTTGAACTTGATTCCAATGATGATGTACAGAATTGTTGGTCTTGTAAGGAGTAATCCCTGGTGCCTGGTGCGTCGAGATCCACCCCGTATGTGTCCACCTGATAATACCGCCACCCCTCGATAACTATCGACGGGTCTACCCCCCCAAGACCCGTCGATAGTTATCGAGACGTGGCACGGCCACCGTACGGGTTTGGTGGCAGCTGCGGCACCCAGCGGTGGCAGAGCAGCCATGCCACCCATTAAATACCTCCTATTGTTTGGTCATTTTTTTCGAACAAACAATGCCACATATGCCACGGAACCGCCATGGGTGCCACAGAACTGCCAATTGGGCTGGATATCATGCCATGGGTGCCATGAGGCCACTGACCCAGGGTCAGTAAAATTTTGTTACCCAAATAGTGCCATGGGTGCCACGAGACATTTCGACCCGGGATCAGTAAAATTTGTTACCAAAAATAGTGCCATGGGTGCCACCAGACTTTCTGACCCAGGATCAGTAAAAAAATGTTGCCAAAAGTGTGCCATTGGTGCCACTGGACCTTCTGACCCAGGATCAGTAAAATTTTGTTACCCAAACAGTGCCATTGGTGCCACCAGACTTTCTGACCCAGGATCAGTAAAAAATGTTGCCAAAAGTGTGCCATCGGTGCCACCAGACTTTCTGACCCAGGATCAGTAAAATTTTGTTACCCAAATAGTGCCATCGATGCCACCAGACTTTCTGACCCAGGATCAGTAAAAAATGTTGCCAAAAGTGTGCCATCGGTGCCACCAGACTTTCTGACCCAGGATCAGTAAAATTTTGTTACCCAAATAGTGCCATCGGTGCCACCAGACTTTCTGACCCAGGATCAGTAAAAAATGTTGCCAAAAGTGTGCCATCGGTGCCACCAGACTTTCTGACCCAGGATCAGTAAAATTTTGTTAACCAAATAGTGCCATCAGTGCCACCAGACTTTCTGACTCAGGATCAGTAAAATTTTGTTACCCAAATAGTGCCATCGGTGCCACCAGACTTTCTGACCCAGGATCAGCAAAATTTTGTTACCAAAACAGTGCCATCGGTGCCACCAGACTTTCTGACCCAGAATCAGTGAAATGTTTGAATTTTCCTTAGACCCGTTGATAGTTATGGACTGGTAGTGATAATTTCAGCTGTGCTGTTTGTTGCTTTGCTGTGGATGCCATTCCTTACTTCACCTATTGGTATGGAAAGCCGGATGTTTACACTTGTCAATCAGTTGATAAGTGCAACAAGCATGATGGGCAGACGGATTTGCTAATAAGACCAATGCCATTGCCCCTATCCCATTCTACTCCAAGTCTCCCTGTCTTCTGCTCAGACTCAAGTCTATGCTGAATGCATTGACTTAATATTTCAGGTGCTTTGTTGACGCAGATTTCCCATGGCAATAGTGTGTGCTTCCAGGAGAAAGGCGCCTCCACTGTATCTGTGGACTCCATTGGCCCCATTGTATCAGGCTAATTCTTATAGTTATTTTTTCAGCCTACATTGTCTGTGCTCCCCAATGGAGTTCCAGGCAAATTAAATTATTATCAGCTGTGGATCACATTCTTTGAGATATATCTTCTGTATACCTGCATTGGTCCGCTGTTGGTGTCTAACGAACCAATGTATATACACTGTTCTTCCAAATACAGGTCTTCATCCATGAATCAATTTTCTTTCCACATTCAGGCCCAATTCGCAACATATGGTGGTGTAGGAACAATATTCGGGGTATCATTGACTTCTCTCTAAATTCTTGGGGCTGCTGGAATGCTATATACCCTTAGATCTGAGTGGGAATCTTTTTTTCACTCCCCCAAAAAGAAAGTATCTCAATTGCGACAATTTCAGAAGCTTAAACTGCCTACATGGAGGATCAAAAAATCAATTGAATATGGTGGATAATAACCACCATATTTCCGGATTTTTGCTGCTAGAGGTTCATTCCACTCATGCTGAACAACATATATTTCTTGAGCAGTCACGTGCCAATTGATGGGCAACTGTGGCTGTGTCTTGACATGTCACATGCTCTTCCAGTGGACCCACGCCATCTTTCTTCCTTCTCCTCCAGGCCCTCAAGGCTCTTCCAGCATTCTAATGAAAGAAAAGTTGTGCAAGTCCCAATCAAGCATGGGACTGTCATGTTTGCCACAGATGCTGGGTGGCATCTGTGGCACTGACCCCCAAATCCAACCAGCCTTGGCACTGGTGGCACAGTAACGTAAAATTCATCAATTTGGGGTGATTTCTTTGGGGCTGACTCAGCTTTTTCTTCTTTCGCCACCATCTGCCTTTCTTGCCTCTGGGGGAGCCATGTGAATTAACCTCAAGCTCCAAGGTAAATCCTATCTCTTCTGTCCATGTACTCCTGTTGGGGAACACAGACACCCATGGCTTTGGGTGGCCACTGAGATCTGTGCCAGAAACTCATGCCTGCCTTCTTTTCGGTTGTTGTACTCCTGCCGGGGAACACAGCTGCAAGCTTTGGCAGGCTGCTGAGATCTGTGCCTGGAACTCGTGCCTGCCTTGCTGGGGAACACAGACACCCATGGGGTTGGCTGGCTGCTGAGATCCGTGCCCGGAACTCGCACCTGCCTTCTTTTCTGTCATTGTACTCCTGCTGGGGAACACAGACACCCATGGGCTTTGGTTGGCTGCTGAGATTCGTGCCCGGAACTCGCGCCTGCCTTTATTTGTCATTTTCCCTGCCCTTTTTCATCTGTGGTGCTCTTCTTGGTGAACCCAGACCCTCCATGGTACTCCTGCCGGGGAACCATGTGCTGCCATCGAGATCTGAGCCCAGAACTCGACGGCAATGTCTCCCAATGAATGAGACCCACCCATGCCACCCATGCCACCTGTGCCACCCATATCTTGATTTGCATGTGACAGCCATGGATGCCATCGCTGACCCTCTTCCTACCAGGCTCCCCCACTTGGATTACTGCTATCGGGTTTATTGGGCTCTATGACGATGGTGGGCCAACAGGCTGCTGGACGTTTTTGGGGATAAGCCCAAGCACAAACACTTTAGGCTTGTGAAGTTGAGTGGAAGGTGTGTTGCGCTGTATTCTCTCTTTTCTCCCTTGTCTAAGATGATTTCCTCCAACACTGCCCATCCCATTGTAGACTCGGACAGGAAGGTCTGCGCTCTCTATGGCGGCATGCCCAACAAGGGTGTTGTGACCGACATCCATGATGCCGCTGTCCACCCTCTGGAGGAGGCTCAGGCCACAGCCTCCCTGAGTTATGAATGACTGGTACGTGCACAGCACCTACCTCCCTCCCTTCCCTAAAGGACTTCTGGGGCTTATCCTCGAGTTTCGCCCAGCGCCGCCATCTTCCACTCCAACATACCCATTGCAGTGGGGAAACATTGGTACTCCTTTACTCAGTATACAGGGGGTCTCTTCCGATGGTTGAGCCCGGGTTCCAGATGGAGGAGGAATTTTTGGCGACACTTACGGATTCACAGGTGGAGGAGGAACATTTGGGCTTGAAGTGGCAGCGGCAGGGGTGGCATTTATTCTCAACTCTTGACGAACTGAAGGCTGAGGCGTAGCACATCCACTTTGACATGTTTTTCTTCAATTTAATATCATATGCCACCGATGCCACAAACTCCTTGTAAGAAATTGACTGAGTTTGTGAATCATGTCATGAGCGCCATGGAATAAACTGAGTGGTGCAATGAGTGCCATGTAAAAAATGACTGGTCCCATCGGTGCCATCATATAATTTGACTGTGACACTGTGATCCCGTAACTCGACCTGCCATGATCACGTACTCGTCCCACCACATTTTTGTGTCGCATCTCATCCCAAGCCCCCAGCCACTCAATCTGAATCGGCAGAATCAAAGTAGCACATCACTTGGGTGTCCCCAAATATTTTTGCATTTTCTCTTTAAGCATGTGATGTGATATATTTTGAAACATCGAACAACCCAAAATGTTTGCTACTTCCATATGGGTACCCCACCTCTTGACTCTTACCACGACACCAAATTTTCTCAACCTCAAAATTTCGACCCAGTTGACTTGGTAAGTGATCTCCTTGTCCCTCTGGCTCATTCTGAATGCCCTGCTGTCTATTTAGGATGCCAGAGAGGGAGAAACGCTCCCCAGTGCCACCAGTGCCATCACGTACTCCACCTGCCAGACAGCTTGCACAGGCCAAATATCGTGAAAAGTATGTACACAGAGTCAGCTAACTGCAATCCATACTCATCTGCTGCAGCCATAAAGAAGAGGAAGCGGAGAAAAGCAGAATTCGGATGGCACAGTATGTGGCAACTAACATTGTTTAAGATATCTTCATGGAAGCTGTGTAGATATAGAGCCAGCATCAAGGTCGACCCTGAGCATGTACAGGAGCAGAAGGACAGGCAAAAATGTGCTGACAAAGCCTACAGGGAGAAGTAATTGCATTGACTCGCCCTCTCCTACTTTGACTGACCCAATTAGAAATCAGAATCTTCTACCATTCAAAAAACGGGAGAAAAGGAAGGAAGCAAATGCTCAAAAGGGAACTAAGCAGGGTTATCAGATGGAAGAAAAAAGAGATTATGCTTTGGAATATGCACTTTGGACCCACAGAAAACAGGACGAGCTCCAGAAAAAGGTTTCTGACGCTCTGTGGAGGGACAAAGACAGGTATGTGATGCACGATGGCCAGTAGCTTACAGACTCCTTGTTTACAAAACTCGTGGCATACGTAGCACCAGTGGCTGTGCCTCGAAAAAATAATTTGAGATCAAGGATTTTCAGTGGCAACAGTGGCATAGTCAAGGATTTCCAGTGGCACGGGTGGCACAGTACGCAACAAACAAATGGATCAAGCCCCGTGACCAATATCAACTTGTTCTTCGCTCTCAATGCCATTGCTCTATCGATGCTCACCACCCTTTCACACTGACCCCGGTGCTACCCACATCCAAGCCCCTTCATTTTACCTTGTTTCTAGCCCCACTGCCTTGGACAACCGCAGTGTCTACACCTTTTGGTGTGTCACCTTTTTTCTTTTTTTGGGCCAGCCCTGAAGGAGACACAAAAAAGGTCCAGTGCCCAGTGGATGTCCGAATATATCCCCTGGGGGGGTGCCACCAGGTACTCATCCTGGGAGGCCTGCCTCCCGGCTTGGCATGCCTGCTACGACGCTGGGGAGCACACCCACCCTGCAAGCCCTGCAACCTCTGTGTGCCTGCAGCCTCCCCAGATGCCCGTGAGCCCACCACACCACACCATCGCCGCCTGCACCCCACCTACTCCCAATGCAGCCACTTCAGTTTCTCCCAGCACCATGTCGACATGCAGTGCCACCAGTGCCACCTGTTCAACCCTCAACCTTCAGGCCTATTCACACACCAACCCCTCCCAGGCTCCACCCTGCCCCTGTCGAGAGGGGTGTGAGCAGCCATTCATCCTCCATTCTCAATCAACTCCCCCCCTCCCCTTGAGCGCCTCCGATGTTGGGCATCAATCTGCGGACAATCCTCAAGTTGCCACCTATGTGGCAGCAACACCCCGGAGGAGGTAAAGGCTCTTTTTGGTGTTCACTATTCAGGGAGGGATTGATTTTGAAGGAGTATGCATATGATTCAGACAATGAATACTAGCAGGATCCATAGTAGTCCAATCTTCTCACTCTTCCCCTCCTTTTTTATCTACTTCTACTTGTAACAATTTAAAAAAAAAATCAGATGGCATCCGTGGCACAGGAGGCCAAATCAGATGGCATTTGTGGCACAGGGAGCCAAATTGGATGGCATCCATGGCACACACTGAAGCAGACACTATAAGACATTGGTGCTACCTGTACCACCTGTGCCACTGGATGTTTGCATGACATCACTAGTACTCCAGGCACAATGATTGACATTGGTAAGCCAGAAATGATGTAAGTATCCATATTTGTTCTTGCCACCAATATTCTTTCCAATGCCAAAGGATAAGAACAAGACAAAGCCCTGGTCAACTATACCTTCCTGGCAGACTTCGACCTTCTCCAGAATCCTGATACTACTTCCTCCATCTGTGCCTGGGCCATAACTGTGGCCCGTCAGCTCCTAGACTCATATTACAAACTCCAGCGGGCCAGGGAAGAAATTCAACGGCTGAACAAGGGCAGAAGATCCTGTATTGGCATAATTGTCGGGGTAGGTTTGATGATGTCCACTGGAAGTGGCTCCAGGCAACGAAGAACAAGCTGGGCCCTGCCTTCACAGGGACCCTTCAACCTGGAATCTGGGTGATCGCCACCAGTGCCACCGTTGCCAGATCCTGAAGAACAAGGGCCAGTGCCACCGATGCCATGGGTGGAGGAGCCTCAAACAACAGAGATGAACATTGATGAGCTCACAGGAGGGGAGCATGATGAAGGATCTCAGGACAGATGGCTTCTGGGTGATGGATCCAGTGATGAGAATGAGGGACCAGATGATGAAGGAGAGGAACTGTCTGCAGTATTAGAGGAAGTAGTATCACTAGGAGTTGACAGATAGTTGGACTTGATAATAGGGTGGCACTGATGGCATGAGGACTAGGAGCCACTTCATCTAGACAATAAATGGATATTCCTCTCTGTGTCCTGCAAAGCTAGAATGCCACACACACCACTCTTTGCTGGAGGTTGTCCGGCTGATCCTGGGTTCGATGGGGTGTGGCCCTCATGGCATTCTTTGACTTTTTGGATCCTGTGAAGAGATGGTCCATGGCACTGATGGCATTATTTAGGTAATATCCCCCCCCCCTCAGAATTTTTTGTTTACTGATCCTGGGTCAGAAGGTCTAGTGGCACTGATTGCACACTTTTGGTAACATTATTTTACTGACCCTGGGTCAGAAAGTCTGGTGGCACCTATGGCACTATTTTGGCAACAATTTTTTACTGATCCTGGGTCAGAAGGTCTGGTGGCACTGATGGCACACTTTTGGTAACAAATTTTTACTGATCCTGGGTCAGAAAGTCTGGTGGCACCGATGGCACTGTTTTGGTAACAAATTTTTGCTGATCCTGGGTCAGAAAGTCTGGTGGCACTGATGGCACACTTTTGGTGACATTTTTTTACTGATCCTGGGCCAGAAAGTCTGGTGGCACCGATGGCACTATTTGGGTAACAAAATTTTACTGATCCTGGGTCAGAAAGTCTGGTGGCACCGATGGCACTGTTTTGGTAACAAATTTTTGCTGATCCTGGGTCAGAAAGTCTGGTGGCACTGATGGCACACTTTTGGTGACATTTTTTTACTGATCCTGGGCCAGAAAGTCTGGTGGCACCGATGGCACTATTTGGGTAACAAAATTTTACTGATCCTGGGTCAGAAAGTCTGGTGGCACCGATGGCACACTTTTGGCAACATTTTTTACTGATCCTGGGTCAGAAAGTCTGGTGGCACCAATGGCACTGTTTGGGTAACAAAATTTTACTGATCCTGGGTCAGAAAGTCTGGTGGCACCGATAGCACACTTTTGGCAACATTTTTTACCGATCCTGGGTCAGAAAGTCTGGTGGCATCGATGGCACTATTTGGGTAACAAAATTTTACTGATCCTGGGTCAGAAGGTCCGGTGGCACCGATGGCACACTTTTGGCAACATTTTTTTACTGATCCTGGGTCAGAAAGTCTGGTGGCACCCATGGCACTATTTTTGGTAACAAATTTTACTGATCCCAGGTCGAAATGTCTCGTGGCACCCATGGCACTATTTGGGTAACAAAATTTTACTGACCCTGGGTCAGTGGCCTCATGGCACCCATGGCATGATATCCAGCCCAATTGGCAGTTCTGTGGCACCCATGGCGGTTCCGTGGCATATGTGGCATTGTTTGTTCGAAAAAAACGACCAAACAATAGGAGGTATTTACTGGGTGGCATGGCTGCTCTGCCACCGCTGGGTGCCGCAGCTGCCACCAAACCCGTACGGTGGCCGTGCCACATCTCGATAACTATCGACGGGTCTTGGGGGGTAGACCCGTCAATAGTTATCGAGGGGTGGCAGTATTATCAGGTGTATGTGTCTGTAATATAAAGTGTGAACCGGGTTGCCATTCCTCCTCAAGTTTGGGATAAATGCCATTCTCTCGTGTTGGAATTGCATCACGCTTGTACTTGCACATGGAGATCTGTGTGTACCTTTTTTGATTCAGAATCTCTTTGTAACACTCAAAGTAAGTTTCGCGAGACAGGTTTCGTCCCAGTTCCTTGGCGGGATTTGAAACTAGATGTGCCCAGAGATTTATGTAAACACTGAGGTCTTAACAGCAGGCTCAGTCCATGTGGAGTATATACAAGATTAGTGGGAGTGGGAGTCGTGGAGTCGCACTGATGGTGCTCGAGTTACACTTTTGTCCATCAGAAAGTGGGACTCAGTTTCCCGAGTGCAACTTGTTACCCAACGGCTTTGATGGGAACAAGATCGGCACATGCTGTGCCTATGTTTCGGCCATGGATCTCAACTACTCATTTGAATTTATGCATTGTGTAAACGAAAACTCAGCATCAATTTAATGTTTGCAGGCATGATCACAATGGGGAATTCAATATTTGTAGTGAGTAAAATCAATAGTATATGTTCGGAAGTCAAAAAACCACTTCAGTAATGGCAAGTCAAATTACCACATATCTACGCCATGTCAGTGCTGTGCAGAGTTTAACCACTTTTATCGTAGGTGTAGGTTCATTTAACGTACCCCTCCCCACTTCGCAGGCTGCAGTGCCGCCACTAATCTGCATCTGCAGCAGAAACTGAAGAGATCTCAATCATGTCGTTGCCAACTGGACTGGAAGAGTGAGAAAATGGGGCACAAAACACCAGTAGAAAGGAGTGTAAAAAGAAACTTGTTTTGAAACTAAATTGGGATTCCTACTCATGCATCGTACGTGAGAGATGGAGATGACACAAAAGAATGAACATCAGACTCAGAAAGAATCTAGCATGGTGTCATGCAGGTGATATTGGTGAAAGCTGTCCAGCTACTCGGTCCCGCCAAAAGTTTCCGCCGCTCCGAAAAAATATTGACCAAGAAAGGGCAAATCTTCACAGAATAAAACAACACATCATTGTTGAAGTACTATACATATGGGCCTTCCAAGTGTGCAATTAGAATCTAGGATGTCCATCCTCTGCATTAATCACAACCTGCACAACACTTGGTGTCCAATCAATACATTTGTCAACTTCCTCCATTAAAATTGAGTCCCAAACCTCGGCTATGGGGTCGATGAGCCCATCACATGCTTTAGGGTGGTGTAGTGCTTGGGAGAGACAACTTTTGAGTACATTCCAAAGCTGTTCGATGGGAGAAATATCAGGATTTTGGGTAGTGTTTGAATGTTGAAGTAGCATGCCAACCATAGCAGCAGTTTGGGCAGCATATTCTGCAGCCTGTACAGTACCAATAACCCAGTTTTTCTGTAGTAGAGTACCAACTGGATCATAAAGACGCTGGTGTACCATTTTGAAGGTAATCTTCAAAGAAGATGATGTAGGAGTGTGAGAATTATGATCAGCGGAAACTTTTGTGACCGAGTATTAAGGAACTGTGAAAGGCTCACTGTGCTGGGCTATGGTGGGAGACGAAAAGGGTTGACATATCAAGATCATTGGTGTTGAGTGGAAATTGATTGCGCATCAGTGCATCAGTCGCACTCTGCAGCAGAGTTGAGTCCCATTAATGGGACTGAGTCGCACTTTCCAAGTACTCGGGTGGGACTCGATGAGTCCCACTCCCACTCCTAGGCTTGTGATCAACCGTGTTTGCCAAGCACATGGCTGCGGTTATCACGGTTGGCGAAGTGGCTGGGATCACTGGTCGCCATTTTGGCTGATACTGCAAAATGTGGTTTCGGACTTAGTATTTTCAACCTCTTTTGACCACCTGAACATTGAAAAAAGTGCCAAAAGTTGTATAGACAATGTGGAGTAGTTTTCGATTCTGAGTTGAAAGAGCCTAACATGTTGCCCAAAATCAGGTTGTGCTGGATGAATTCAAAATGCAAAATGGAGCGACTTTCTCTGTATAACTTGGGTCTTCCGCTGCTTTGTTTTCGAGCTTTCCAAAGGTGGGGAGGGGCTGAAAATACTAAGTCCGAAACCACATTTGGCAGCATCAGCCAAAATGGCAACTGGTTGTTCCTAGGCTCGTCCCTATCCGGTAAATCAACAATCAAACATCACAACAATCACGAGTACAAGAGAATTGGGTACCAGAAGCTTGTCGACATCCTTGTGAAGTCCATGGGTTTTCTGCGTTGCAAATCTGACCAGGCTGTTTTCTTCAAGCGGAAGAATGGCTGTGTGGTGTGCGTGGTGGTTGTGCATGTTGATGACTGCATAATTGCGGTGAAGACAATGGCTTCAGTGGTGGATTTCAAGGTGAGAGTGGGGAAGCATGTGGAGGTATCGGATCTTGGTGAGCTCCATTGGCTCTTGGGTATTGAGGTGAAGCGTGACCACTAATATCACACCATCCATCTGTCACAGCAGTCTTACATTGACTTGATCTTGTGACACCATGGCCTCGAGGACCTCAAGCTCGCAATGACTCTGATGAAGACCTCAATTCATCTCACTACCATGCAGTGCCTGACCTCTACGCGCGAGATCAAACTCATGTGTGACACTGCATATGATGCTGCTGTAGGTTCCCTCATGTACGGAGAGAGTGCTACTCACCCTGACATCGCGTATCCCATCCAGACCATTTCTAAATTCACCAAAATCCTTGGGATGGTGCATTGGGACGTCACAAAGCACATTTTCCGCTACCTTAAGGGTACACAAGAATTTTGGCTCACTTACAGTTATGGAGAACCAGATCTCAAGGGCTTCGTGGATGTGGAGGGCAGCATGAGCGAGGATCGCAAGGCCCTTATGGGCTACACATTCATGCTCAATGGCGGCACTGTGGCTTGGAGCTCGAAACAGCAGCCTAGTGTTTCGCTCTCAATGACAGAGAGACAGTACGTCGCATCAATGGAGGCTGCAAAGGAAGCACTTTGGCTGTACTCCATGGTTGCGCAGCTGTTCTCCCCTATCTCCGAGTCAACTACCCCCCTCTACAACCACAACCAATCCGCTATTGCGCACGCAAAAGACCACCAGTACCATGCGCACACGAAGCACATTGATGTGCACTTTCACTTTATCCACTGGGTAATTGAGCAGGGCTCCATCTGTCTTGTGTATTGTTCCACTGACAACATGGTTGCTGACACATTAACCAAGGTGCTGCCATCTGCCAAGGCCAAGCACTTTGCCTCCACCCTTGGGCTTCGCTTGGCTAGAGGGTGAGTGTTAGCGGACAGATGGTGAACTCACGCTGTCCTACAGACGCAAATCGGACATGCAGATAATAAGATTCATACACACAGTGTCAGAGGAACTCCTCATCCAGCCACTTGTCTGGCCCTTCGTCCAGATCATCTGGTTCTTCATCCAGAACCTCCTCTGGCATCTCCCTCTGCTTCACTCACATCCGGAACCTCACCCTCTGTCCCTCCGGCTTCCATCCCATCTCTTTCTTGTCACTCTCACTGGCATGTGTTATGCAACCAGGCCTGGGATCATTGCTGATCCCTTTGGACATGTGCTACTGGCTAGTACCTATTAGTTTATAAACCTTCACTTAGTGTGGAAATCCTCGTCCTTTCTTCTCTTTACATTCCCCCACTAGGTGCATAGTACTTGCTCTGTATTTAGTACAGCCTATTAGACTCTTCAGATTCCCCCACTAGTTTCCGGGCTCCCACACTGAGCTAAGGTTGCCCTTACAGCAGAAGAAAGGATCTAAGGGATCAACTGGTCAAGATTGGGAAGTTCGGCATTGACTCAGACTCGGACTGCTACACCAGTGCTCCAGCCTCTCCCACTTCCAATCTCAACCCCTCCTCCCCAGTTCTGATGGACGCTTCATCACTCGGTCAAGTGGCCGCACAACCCGGACTCCCGGATCCGGCTTCTGACGCTGAGGCCCAGCTGACTTCCATCAAAGAATCCCTCTCACACAGCAGCCAAAACCCACCTACCCCTGCTCCTGCCACTCTGGCTCTAGCATCGGATCCAGACTTCCCTACCCTCACCCCTGCAGCTAAATTGGTCCTCCGAGCGAACCCTCCAGTCATCTTTGACAGTGACCGGACCCAAGGGCAGACGTTCCTCCATTCCGTCCTTATGTATCTCTGACTCGTCCTGGAGGCCTTCATGACGAACAGGCAAGTCATGGAGGAAAAACTCGTGCAGTATGCCATATCCTTGATGGTGTGAGACATGGTCGGATGATGGGCAGAACAACGGTCCACAATTGTTTTGTCCCCATTTCGGTCTTGGGCAGAATTTGATGCCAACTTCCAGCTCCAGTTCATTGAGGAAAATGAGCAGGACCAAGCCCTCCTCTGCTTGGAGTCCCATGGTTACTACCAGGGCTCCCGCAATGTCTACTGGTACATGGACGACTTTGAGGAACTCGCTGCGATGGCCTGATACACTAACCTGCTCGTCTGCGTCACCAAGTACCCCACCGGACTTGATCCGCGGATCAACACCGCAATCATGACGTCCAGGACTGCTCCAGCGCTCATCAACTATGCTGGATGGGGCCTCCACGCCTTTTGCCAGTACAACACCCTTGCTCATATATGAGCTGGAGTGCCCCCAGCTCCAGCTCTGGGCGCATGCCCCTGCATGGGAGTGTTCCTTCCAGTTCCCACTCTCGCACCTGCACCTGCACCCACTCTTCTGCTGAGCGTCCCGATGGATGTTGACTGGATCCAAGCACGCCCTGTGCCGCACACCTGTTTCTACTGTGGAGTGGCCGGACATCTCGCCCAAGAGTGTCCTTGATGAGGTCGTCCATCAACTCGGAGACAATCTCCTTGGAGAGCTCTTTGCTCACCTCTCCACCACTGCCGGGCTTCTGATTGTGCCGGAAACCAGAGATGCAGAGCCAGAGGGTTTTCCAGATGCGACCAAGTGAGTGGTGTGCCCTCAGTTATCCCCCAATCGTTACTCCTGCCTGTATGAAGAGATAGTCAATATATCTAATTCAGCAGTTGAAGCAAAAGGCGCACCTCCCCCAGTTGTTCCTCCGACAGCATGGGAAAAACAGCACCGCTACAACAACACTGGATTTGTTGTGGTGCAGGTTGACAAATCACCCGTTCCTAAGCCAGAACAACTCTCTTCCATCCCCTGGGTCCACTGGCCAAAGTGGGAGCATAAACTACCCCAGAGATACATCATTGATTCCACACTAAGGGCCGGAACTCCCTGCACATCCCGCTGGAGATGTAGTCCATTGAGACTGCTGCAAAGATGTCTGTGAAGGGTCTGGGTGACTGCAGAGCAATCAGAGACTTCATTGACTTGGAGTACGTGATCTCTCGGAATCTCCCCGTCTGCTGACTCTCTCAGCCTATTCCAGTCCTAAACATTGACGGCACACTGAACACGTCTGGTGGCATTTCCAGTGTAGTTGATATAGTGGTTGACTACAAGGAACACTCTGAGCGCATCTAACTTGCCGTGACGCAGCTTGGGAAGCAGCGCCCCATCCTCAACTACTCCTGGCTCCAGAAGCACAATTTGGAGATCGACTGGGAGACCAAGGAGGTACGGATGACCCGTTGCCCAACCAGCTGTGGCACCTGCTGAGATGAGCTCCTTGCTGCATGCTGAGGTGCGAAGATTTTCGCTGTGATCCTCTGGCAGCTCTGAGAAGGCCCGCTTCCATCCCTCTGTGCTATCAACTCGGAGGCCTGGCACGGAGATGATGGGTACAACCCGAAAGATGACAGAGACAATCTTCTGGACCCAGATGACAATGACGAGCTCAAGGATGGCGACCATGTCCTCTACATGGTGTTCACTCTGGCTGAGGAAATCCACACCAGGAGTAATGTCTCCCAACAGCTTGCAGAGGCCTTTGCCCAGAACTCAACCCTGTCCGGAACTTCGGTCCCTGCCTGGTTTGCGGACTTCTCTGACATTTTCAACAAGGAGTTGTTTGATGTGTTGCCAGAATGCCGGACTTGGGACCACACCATCAAGGTTGTTCCAGACGTGAAACCGGCCAACTGCAAAGTGTACCCGATCTCCCCCCTCAAACAGAAGGAGGCCAATGCCTTCATCGAGGATGGGTTGAGCACCAGCCAGATCCATCCATCCAAGTCTCCGATGGCATCCCTGGTCTTCTTCATCAAGAAGAACGACGGGAGTCTCTGGTTCGTCCAGAACTACTGGGCACTCAATGCAATGACCGTGAAAAACCAGTACCTGCTCCCTTTAATCAACGACCTTATTAACTGTTTGAAGGGAGCTCGGTTCTTCACAAAACTCAATGTCTGGTGGGGGTTCAACAACGTTCGGATCCAGCAAGGCAATGAGTGGAAGGCCATGTTCTGTACTAACTGGGGGCTCTTTGAGCCACTGGTGATGTATTCAGCCTTACCAACTCCCCTGCCATGTTCCAGACAATGATGAACAACATCTTCCAGGACCTTATCCTGTCGGGAGACGTCATGGTATACCTTGACAACATTGACATCACTCATTCTGACCTCACACACCACCAAGAGATCGCCCAGGAGGTTCTCCGGCAACTCCAAGCACATCAGCTCTACCTCTTGCCACAGAAATGTGAGTTTGAGAAGTCGTCAATCAAGTACCAAGGCATCATCATCTCACACCACTATGTCGAGGTGGACCCGGTCTCAATGGAGTCACCGCTTGGCCTGCTCCAGAGAACAAGGACATGCAGCAGTTCCTCAGTTTCACAAACTTTTACTGGAAGTTCATCCAGGTTTTCTCAGACATAGCCCGGTCTCTCTTTGATCTCACGAAGAAAGGTGTTGTCTGGACCTGGACCACTGCCGCGGCCACTGCGTTCCAAGCCCTCAAGGACGTGGTGACTGTGGAGCCCATCTTGGGTCCTCCTGGATGAGTTGCACCCATACCGGGTCGAAGCAGACAGCTCCAACTATGCTACCGGGGCCGTCCTGTCCCAACCGGACGTGGACAGAAAGTGGCACCCAGTCGCATTCTACTCCAAGAGTTTGAATGATGTCCAACGTAACTACAAGATCTGTTACAAGAACAACCCTTACTCAACTGTCCTGACTTGGTAAGATGAGTGGGATTGGGGAGTGGCTTTTGGGATCGTCAATGAGATTGAATAAAACACTAGGAGAGGTACAGAATAAACTACGTCCTAGCTACTGCTTAAATACTGTAAACAAAACCATGTGACCGTTGCCTTTGCACAAGGCGTAGTTCCACTATTCCCATGTCAACATCAAGTTGACAATAGACGTCCATAGTCCGTGCCTGCGGCACGCTTCTTCAGTCCCACGTCCTTGTGTCTGTTACTAAGGACCACGCGTCAAGCGTGGAGCGCCAAATTCCCGTGTCTTTTAATAAGACCTAGAGGTACACACGTGTCAAACATCTTCATCCTCGGGAACTTCCTTGATCATCGGTAATGTCGGGAGGGCGGTATCATGTGGGTCACATGTGGCATTGTCACGTGCGTTGATCGGATCGAAACAGTTGAAACATGACATTACCCCCTCTCTAGGATTGTCGTCCCCGACGATGATGATAAATTTGTTCAATACCGGATTGAACAGCTTATTCGTTGAGTATTGTAAGGTCTCCACCTTGGGTTTATATCTTTTAACTAAATAATCCCACTTACCCTTGGGAAGTATCAGCAACTTGGCCGATTCAAACTCTACTTCGGACCAGTTCCACTACTGTCCTTCTTCCTTCGACTGAGCATCAAGCTCCCTGACATTGATCCCATGCTCTCGGTTATACCATTCCAGCATCTTTTTGATGTTTGTCAGGTGTCTAGTGGGTTCCCATGTGTGTTCCGATAGTGGATAATCTTTCCACTGGATAAGATATTGATATCCTCTACTGATCTTGCGGTGATTGAGGATACTTTCTACAATGTATTCCGGGTTGCCTCCAACCATCTTGGGAGGCGGGTGTTTCTCTCTTCATTCCACTGGCGGCTCAATATATAATGTGAGCTTCGACTTGTTAAATACTGGGTGGCTCTGGTCCATCTCCAGCAAGCATAGCTTGTAAGAAGCTGCCCCAGTCTTCTCAAGGACTTCATAAGGGCCCAGCCGCTTGCCATCAAACTTCTTAGAAGGTCGATCCATCCTGATGTCCCTGCCATTGACATAAACTTTATCTCCCAGTTTAAACTCCGGCACTTCCCGACGCCCTGCATTGTAATATTTTTTCATGCATGCCTGCGCTTTTTCTAGAGCCGCGGTGGGTTCGTCGCAGATCTTTTTTATCTTGGCCATAAACTCTTCGGCCACCTCGTTCTGGGTCTCTATGGCGTTCTCGATCCCTTTCCAAGGGTGATAGCCGGTATTTAAATAAAATGGGGATGCCTTTGTTGATGTGTTCGCCTTGTCGTTATAACACAACTCCGCCAGGGAGAGCCATTCCGCCCAATCCAATTGGCAGTAATTTACATAAATCTGGAGATACTTCTCGATCTCCTGATTCATCTGTTCCATCTGACCATCTGTGATGGGATGGTGCACTGTACTTGGGTTCATCTCAATCCCCAGGATCCGATTAAGCTCCCTCTGGAAGCCTGATATATAAAGTTGATCATGATCCGAAATAATCTTTCGGGGTACTCTGTAATATCTAATCACTCGGTCACGTGTCAAGCGTGCGACACCTTCTTCACTAAGCTCTATGTTTGTGGGCTCCACGTGGATCATCTTGGTAAAGGCATCAACCTAGACCTGGATCGCATTATAACCGTTGCTGACTGGTGCGTCGGTCCAAATGGACCGGATATTAAATTTCTTTTTGGGAGGCTCTGGGCACTCCCACTTCATGTGGCCTGGCTTGCCACAGTTATAACATTTGAAGGCATCTGCCCTCGCCTTAGATGCATCAACGTCCATCGGGACCGGATTTCCCGGTGCCGGGGTCCTCGCCAAATTTGGCACTCCTCCCGTATTCTTTTGATTTGCCGTGGGATGGGCATTCCTGGCGGCGGGAGCCGGGGTCCAGAAGGGGTTCCTTGCCACCTTCCAGATCTTCTCTTGCTCCAGCATTTGGTTGATCATCATCAACCGTTCCTTCATCTCCCGATACGTCCCCGGAAGAGTCACTCCACCTGCAAACAGATGCTTCTGAACCTCAGTGCTTATCGCACCAAGGAGTATGGGTAGGAGGGTGACATTGTATGTCCCCGCCTCATTGTTTGGGGCCAGCCCTGCCTCTTCAGCGTTCAGCTCGAATGACTGAATAAATTCAGCCAAGGGTGTCTGCCCCTGTACCACTCCTGACAGTCGTTGATAGGCTGTCTCCCGGACATTTGGGTCCAAGAACATCCTGTTTAGTTCAGCCGTGAGATGGCTAAACTGATATCCCTCTAACAGGGCTCCGCCGACTATGGTCCGTCGGCACCAATTCTGTACTCAGTTTGATGCCAGGCACGGCGTTCCGTCCTCGCCCAGCAAGGAAAGAACAAAGGAAATCTTTTTCTTCTCAGAGTCGAAGTCCGAGTCATAGGCCCAGAGGTAATTGTTGACCACCTCAGGCCAGGTTTCCCATTTTGACTTGGTAAGACTGTTGAACATAGGAGGGGTGTGTGCAAGGGTTATCTTAGAGCTGCTACTCCGAGGAGGGATCACGGCCATCATCTTGGTGAGGGTCTGCCGAGGTGGCATGGATGGGATGTAAGGATAAGGGGTTTGGGGAAGCAGCCAGCAAGATGCCGACCCAGGACGTGAAGAGTTTAGTTCCATTTGAGAACCGTGGGGAGATGGTTGGCGAGACATATTGGGTGAAGCGGTATGAAAACTTTGAGGATATTCGGAAGAATAGGAGAGGCCTGATTCAGCCTCAGAGGATGTGTCGAAATGGGTGAGAGTGGTGTGACACGGGGTGATAACCCGAAGGTAGCGTCGGGAATAAGGAACTGGGGGAGGGTTGGAGAAGGAGATGACAAAGGGGTAGATGCTGGTGCGTGATACATTGCGACTTAGGTATGAGCCACACTAAGCGGTAAGTGAAGTTGGGGTGGTCTGTTACGAACAAAACCGTCCGGGGTCTTCTACAACACCCCCCGTGGCAGCGAGGTAGAGCTCTCTGAGGATTACTCTAGCACTCCTTGTGTCTACTATTTATTGCCCTGGGATGGACTCAATGTTTCCCATAAGGCAGTGACTGTTTGTTATAGGGTGGACCACACTCCAATGGGCGCTGCAATTGTTTTACGTCGGTGTGGACGACGTGCAGTTGGATATGGGGAAATGGATCTTCACAGGTATGAGGAAGAGGAGAGCGTAACCAAGTAGTGGATAAGGGAGGGGATGGTGAGGGAAGGAGGTTGATGCGGTAGGAGGGTATGAATGGTATGAAGGTAGTGTTTTATTATGTTACAAGAACAACCCTTACTCGGCTTTCCTGACTCGGTAAAATGAGTGGGATTGGGGAGTGGCTTTTGGGATCGTCAATGAGATTGAATAAAACACTAGGAGAGGTACAGAATAAACTACGTCCTAGCTACTGCTTAAATACTGTAAACGAAACTGTGTGATACCAACTACTATTGTCCCGGTGGTTACCACATGTTATTGTTCTGTTTGTCATGTGTGAACCGTTGCCTTTGCACGAGGCGTAGCTCCACTATTCCCATGTCAACATTGAGTTGACAATAGACGTCCATAGTCCGTGCCGCAGGCACACTTCTTCAGTCCCGTGTCCTTGTGTCTGTTACTAAGGACCACACGTCAAGCGTGGAGTGCCAAATTCCCGTGTCTTTTAATAAGACCTGGAGGTACACACATGTCAAATGTTGCCATCCTCGGGAACTTCCTCAATCATTGGTAATGTCGGGAGGGCGGTATCACGTGGGTCACATGTGGCATTGCCACGTGTGTTGATCGGATTGAAACACTTGAAACATGACAAGATCCACGACAAAGAGATGCTTACTATTGTTTGAGGAGTGGTAACACTTTCTTGAGGGTATGCAGCATCCAGTCGAGATCTGGACAGATCACAAAAACCTGGAGTACTTCTGGAAGGCACAGAACTTGAACTGGAGACAAGTGCAGTGGTCCCTGTACCTGTCCTGATTTGACTTCACACTGCACCACCAACCCGGCCGCCTTATGCATGTTGTCCCGCTGCCCCAATCACAGAGTGGGCTCAGACAACACGGAAATCACCCTCCTTCGCCCAGACCTGTTCCATGTCTGCACACTGGAAGGGATTGTGGTCGCTGGACCTGAGATCCCCCTTCTCCGCAACATCCGAGAGGCCTTCGCGGGCAAGCCGGACCTTGAGGACCCATCAGTGTTTTTGGGTCTCGGGCCTGATTCTTGCCCAATAGTGGACGGTTTCTTCTGAAACTTTTTTTTATATTCTGAAAGCGAAGACCAGTCGGTTTAATTTCTGCCACTTACGAAGACAATCGGATGAAAACTGAAGGCAAGCGAACACATTTTCAAGACCAGGTCCAAATATAGTATGTCTTGAGCCAGGTGACGGCGTAGATTGGTGCTTGTACCTGAACGGCAACGTCAAAGAGCTTAGACGCGAAGTTCAGAATGTGCACCGGAGACACAGAGCGGCTGTCATTCGGCAAACTAGCGTCTCGTAAGCTTTAGTTCGGAAGCTTTTTTTGTCCATGCAAAATACATTCCTCTGCTTCGAACACCGGATGCTCGACGAGCACCTACCATGGAAAAGGCTACCAAAAACCACACGGGAATCCTATTTTCCTCGCCGAACGCCCCTCATTATCCCAATGATTTCCATTCAAAACTTCATGTAGAATAAATATCGCAAGCACAGATATCATGACATGTAGCTATAGGGGGAGGTGGTAGCAGTAGGTAAGTAGCAGCAGTGAGGGTATGCAGAGTACGTATACGCAGAGAAAGCTTTTTTCATCCATACATTTGGCATTCATTCGATCGTCCAGCCACATCACACGCGTCCAGTCGTTCGTTCATTCGCTCGTCCGTTCATTTAACTCAGAGCGCTCCCCCCCTCAAACCTGCATCCCCGCAAACTGCCCCGCCAGCCCTGCCGCAGGCGGACTCCCCTGTCCACCCCTTGCGCCGAGATTCGGGCTCTTCTTCGGCAACACCCAGGACGGTGTGCTCGGACCCGGCGCCGCTGCCGGCGCTTCAGCGGGCGCCGCAGCGGGTGCACCATACGCCGCAGCAGACGACCCCCCAGTGGCAGCAGGCGCACCATACGCCGGGCCGGGTGCGAAGCTCGAAACGGGACTCGACGGCGCAGCAGCGGCGGGCACAGACCCAGACCCCGACCCCGACCCCGGATCCGTCAGGCTGTATCCCTGCCTCGGCTGCTGGGGCTGAGACGCAGACCCCGCGCCGGGATCAGCGAGACTGTATTTCCGGTAATGCCCCAGCGCGTGCGCGAGCTCACTCCTCCCATCGTTTGGTGCCGGGCTCGTAGTGTGTGCGGGCTGTTGCTGCTGGTACTGGTAGTCGGGCTGCTGTTGCTGGTACTGCTGCGCCGGCGCCGAGGGCTGCGTCGTCGTGGGCGTCGCGTACTCCGGCTGGTTTGCATACGGGTCGGGGAAATACCCAGGGTCATCGTCGATTGGGCTCGAGGGGCTGAGACTGAGCCGACGCTGCTGCTGCTGTTGCTGGGCGACTGCGGCAGCCTGAGCCTGCGCTTGCTGTTGTACGACGGCGGCCTGAGCCTGAGCCGCAGCAGCCTGAGCTTGCGCCTGGGCAGCTGCTTGCGCTTGTGCCTGTTGCTGAGCAGCTTGCGCCTGAGCCTGCTGCTGTGCTGTCGCCGCTGCCGCTGCCTGTTGTTGTTGCTGCTGTTCCGCCGCCGCCGCGGGCGCAGGCGCAGCGGGAGCTGCATCCGTAATCCCCGGTATGCTCACGAAATAGACGCTCCCCGCCAGATCCTTCCCGCCCGCGGCGTAGTACTGCGCCCACGCCTGCACGTTCGGGTCCGCGTATGTCGCGTGCGGGTCGTACACGTACGGCGGGCCCGCTTGCTGTTCGGGCTGCGCCTGGGCGGCAGCGGCGGCGGCGGGCTGTTGCTGTTGCTGCTGCGCGGCGGACTGCTGTTGCTGGACGGGCTGCTGTTGCTGCTGAACTGGCTGAGCAGCGGCCTGCGGTTGAGGCTGAGCTTGCTGAGCAGGCTGCTGATATGCAGCCGCCGGTGCCTGGGTCTGCGCGGGATACGGCGTTGGTCCTTGCGCTTGCGCTTGCTGGTACGGGTCCTGAGTCGACTGCTGCTGCTGTTGCGCGGGATACGGCGTCGGTCCCTGCTGGGCCTGAGGCTGCTGCTGCGCGGGGTACGGCGTCGGCCCTTGCTGCTGGTACTGCTCCTGTGCGGGGTACGGCGTCGGTCCTTGCGGCGCCTGGCCCTGCGCGGGATACGGCGTCGGGCCCTGTGCGCCATACACCCCATAGCCCGCCTGTCCTTGTGGTGGCTGCTGCTGCTGCTGCTGCTGCTGCTGCGCGTACGCGTACGCCGCGGCGTCCGGATACCCGCCCCACGCGCCGGGCTGCGGCTGCGGTTGGTAATACGCGCCCCCCGAATTCCGTGCGAGGCTCTCCTCCATCATGCGATCGAAGATCGTGCGCGCGCGAACGAAGGTCTCGTTCATGGAGACAAGGTCGGCTGGGAACACGCGTTAGTTGACGTTGAAAGGGCGGAAGGAGGGAAGGAGTATCCAAGGGAGAGGACGACAACACGTGAGGTGTCGATTTAACACGATAGGATAGAGAGGGACGACGCGAGACCAGGCGAAGAAGGGAAGGAAAGGAAAACACACGCACCCCGCTTCTGGCTGTACTTGTCAATAAGCTTGACGATCTTGGGCCGCAGCGCCATACACGAGCGGTAGAGTTCCTGCGGAAAACGACAAGTTCACAATGAGTACGAGACGGATAAGAAAACGAATGGCAGAAGGGAGAATGCGAAAGAACCATCGCCACACCACACCGGTCTCTCCGTCTCAAGAAACCCCACATCCCGGCCCCCGATGCGATGCGATGAAGCAGCGCAAGACGATCTCGAAGTGGCAAGGGACAGTGCGTGTGTCACGCCAACCTTTCGCACGCAGGACGCGGACTATGCCCACCATACGAGCACGTTCTTCACATGGCTCTTTGCACCCGCTCCAGGTGTTCCCACACCACGCAGAACGCAGAACTCCGAAGCGTAAACCTGCCTGATCGCTCTCGCAGTCCCGTCCTCCGCGCGCGCACCCACTCTTCATCCCTAATCACACCCTACCAAGACCAAGCGCGGCGACTCCTCCTTTTCCTGCGCCGTCTTCCATCTGCCTCCTCCCTCCCTCCCCTCCCCCAACTCTCTCCCCCAAAAAAAAACTCGAACGGAAAAAAAAAACTCAAACTCAAAAAAAAAACCACCACCCACCTGCACCTCCTCGTCCTCCGCCAAATTATCCCTCTCGGGATCCATCCCGCGCAGCACATTCAGCAGCCGCTCGACGTTGACGGCCTGCGCAAAGACCGCGCCCTCCGCCGCGGCCTCGGCGGCGAGCTCAGCGGGGGTCGGGTCCGGGAGGGGTTCCTGGGGGAGTATTAGTCGTCAGCAGGGGGCGATAGCGGGAAGGGAAGAGCGGGGGCGAGGGGGATGGAGAGGGATGGAGAGGGATGGAGAGGGATGGAGAGGAGAGGAATATGCGAGTAGATCAAGAGCGGAGGGAATTGTACGGAGATGATACAGATGCAAGGGAGATATCGAGAGCTGAACGAGGGAATAAGAACAAGTACGCACCACATAATTAACCGGAAAGATCCCCGTCCTCCCCCTTAGCTGTCCGCGCCACCAGTCCTTGTACCCGCGGTCCACGACCTGCGAAAGAAAAGGCGTCAGTGAGACTCGTGTCTAGCGAATGGCACCGTCGAGACGGGAGCAGCGCGACGCGGACATCTACGGCGCCAGCCGACCCGCGTGGAAAAGCCTGCCTCCTTCGCGGCCTGGTCACCAGCTCCATTTACAGCATCGCCGGCGCCCGTACGGCACCGTTCTCCTCTCCCCATCCTCCCCCGAAAGAAAAAAAAGAAAAACGAAAAAACCCACCTTAATCACATCCCCCTTCTCGAACCCCAGCTCACCCGCCTCGGTCGGCGCAAACGGGTGCAGCGCGCGCACGCGCGTCACAATCGTCCCCAGCGGGATCTCCGACGTGCCCGTCGTGGGGCCGGCGCCTGTGGAAATTCATTCGTTTCGTCAGTACCATGCCATTGTACCCGGTACACGTGTAGCGAAAAAACGAAAAACGCACCCACATCCGGACTCGGCGTCCTCTCCCGCTCCCGCTCCGCGGCGGGCATGTACCCCCGGCGTACCCCCCGCTCGCACTCCCCCCCACACCCACACCCGCCCCATTGGCAGAAACAGAAGCACCAGCACCAGCACCAGCGGCGGAAGCAGACGACGACGACCCCCCCGCGCCCGAGTCGGCGAGATCGAATGCGTATCTGGATGAGATGAAAGCGTGTCAGCCGGTTAATTATGCATGAGAAATGGGGGAGGGGGAAGGAGATAAGTAAATGCAGGCGGGGGAGAGAGCCTGAGGAACGAAACGTGAAGCCGGAGCCGGAGGAGTATCACGGCTCGTGAATCGTGAAATCGCGAATCGCGAATCGTAGCCGAAACGTCAGGTCAGATCGCGTCGCCATCCCAAACCCAAAACAAAGACAAGCGCCACCACCTGCCCGACTCGACTCGACTCGATGAGGCGATCTCTCCCCCACATCCCACATCCCGCCCACTCCCGCCCGCCCCCTTCCCGCCCCAAAATCGAAAAAACAGATGATACAGAGCAAGCGAATAAACCAAGCACTCACCCACCCCCACCCCGCCCCCCGCGGTCCCTTACACTCATCTCCAGCACGCGCTGCAGCTCCTCCTCCTCGCGCCGCCGGATCGCGTCGTCGACTGCGGGCGGCGGCGGCGTGTCGGGGCGCGTGTATTTGTAGTCTGCGGAAAATAAATAAATAAATAAATAAAAGCGGGATTGGGGGTGAGCGAGTGGGAATGGGAAGGAGGTGAGTAGGGAGAGAAAGGGAGGGGAGGGGGGAGGGGGGATGGGAGAGGCGGAGGAAGGCACGCGGACTCGGAGTCGGACTTGGTCGCGAACTCGACTCGTCTCGTCTCGCGTCTCGAGCATACGGCCGCCCCTCGACACCTTGACCTCGACACCGCCTCTGCGCCTCATCCTCATCCTCATCCTCGCCTAGGCTCATCGCTCGCCCTCCCTCCCCCCGCGCGCGCGCACGCCCTCCCCTCCCTGCACGCGCACGCCCTCCCTCTCCTCCCCGGCCAGGCTTGCTCGCGTATCCAGCCCCCAAACTTCGCCCAGGGGGGGTTAGGCTCCGCCCCGCTTGTCCGGCCCCCGCCCCCGCCCTCGACGTGCTCGTCCTCGTCCCCAGCGTCCCCGCCCTCGTCCACCCCTCCCGCGGCCCGTCTAGGCCCATCGCTCCCTCCCGAGCCCCCGCCCCAAACGACCTCGTCCACCCCATCCCTTCTAAACCCCTTTCCGACCCCCCCCCCCTCCCACCAAAACCCCTCCCAAAAAAAAAAACCAAGCCTCCCCTCCCCTCCCCTCGTCCCCCATACAACAGAACAAAACAAAACCCAAAACCCAAAACAAAAAAAAAAAAACACGCACTCTTCGCCTTCAACGCCTCATAACACTCGCCCATCACCCCAAGCGTGCTGTCGTCCGCAAACTCGGCGGTCCACTGCGCGACGAGCCCGAGCGCGCGCGTGCGTACTTTGTCGTGGGTGTTCTGTGGGGGGTGGAGCGCGTTAGATCAGATCAGATGGAAATGAAGGTGGGCGATAGATAGATAGAGAAATTGGCACGGAAAAGAAAAGCATGTGGCGTGTAAGAAAAAGATGAACGACGGAAAAAAGAGAGGAGACCAGCTGGGCCGGGCGGGCGAAGGGAACCCCAGGCGACGCGACACGACACCCAGAATGCACAGCGACGACGACACGGGTCCGCCACCATAGACGCAGACTAATCACCCGCCGAGAGGGCCGAGAGAGGGCTGCGGCGGGGCGCATAGCATACCCGCACGTCGGTCGCTCAGTGGGATAAGAATCTGCCCGCCCCCGAAAAACCCCAAAAAAATCGAGAACAGAGAATCAAGGAGACGCGGGATGCCGGATGCCGGGTGCAATAGCGAGGCAGTGGAGTGTGCGCATTGAATGAGAGCGAGTCGCCGCCGCAGCCGGAGTCGCAGCCGTCCCGTACGCCCCGAACCCCCACCATAGCCGAGCAACGCCGGGTATGACCGCTGTCATACCGCACGTTCGCCGATCCGCCAACGCCAAGACAACGTCCCAGAAAGCCCAGAATAGCGAAACCAAGATCCGCAGCGGCAGCGGGCTGTGTGCACAGTCTTGCCTGACTGGCCGCAGTCGTCCGTGCGTCCAGAGAAGCGTGGGTGGCTGGAAGATGGAAAGTGCAGCGCAGATATGCCCCGAAGCCCCGCTCCCCAATCCCAAGTCCCCCAACCAATCCCAATCGCACTACTCGTCGTGCTCACTCGCACACACTCACCCTATCTGTAACGACCCTCTCCAGCCCCGCCGTCCACGCGCGGCTGGCCAACTCCCTATGCAGCTCAATGCCACAATTCTTGCTCAGCGCCTCCGCGAGACTGAGCGCATAGAGCTGCACATTCGGGTTGCGGTGGGTGAGGCGCTTGAGGAGGGCGGCGACGACGTTGTGCGCGCCGTCGGGGCCCTCGTCGGTGACCTTGTCGCAGAGGTTGAGGATGAGCTCCCAGTTCTCCGAGGTGAGGTGCTCGTCGGTGGTTTTGACTGTGTGAAGGAATTATCAGCGCATATCCCAAGGATACAATCCAAGGAATAGCCACGGACCGACAATGTCATCGTAGGGATTGGTTGTGGCCCCGCCGAACATATCGTCGAAAGTGAGCGGAAATGGTCGTCACTGCGGCAAGTCGTAAGCTGATGTCACGCTTCACGCTTCAGCACGTCACATCTAATCGAGTCACTCATCCATCCATCGCTTGCTGCTTTGCCTTCCACCATGGCCAAGGGTCTGTCTCTCTCAATATTATCATCTCTCCTATACATCCTCACCCGCCCCCCCCAGTCCCGCGCAACTTCCGCCTCCTCGAAGAGCTCGAAAAGGGCGAAAAAGGCATCGGCGACGGCTCCTGCTCCTACGGCCTCGAAGACGGCGACGACATCCTCATGTCCCACTGGAACGGCACCATCATTGGCCCAGGCCACACCGTACATGAGAACCGCATCTACAGCTTGAAGATTACGTGCGGCGACCAATACCCCGACCGGCCGCCCGCCGTGCAGGTCCGTGCCGCTGCGGCCTCGCACTCACGCTCACGCTCACCCTAACGCGCTCGCTCGCGCACAGTTCCTCTCCCGCGTCAACCTCCCCTTCGTCTCCCAAACAGACGGCGTGGTCGACCCCGCAAAGCTTCCCGTCCTCGCACACTGGACCCACCGCAGCAGCCTCGAGCTCATGTTGGTCGAGATCCGCAAGTGCGTCCACGCTCCTGCCTTTACTTATTTCATCTTTGCTTCGCTTCCTTCCGCATCTTTCTTTGTCTTTGGCTTCGCGCCTCATTTCGCATCTTTGGCTTCGCGTTCCTTTCTTTCATTGCCTTGTTTTTGTTTTGGTTACCACCCACTAACGCACACACAGAGAAATGGCCACCCAGGCAAACCGCAAGCTCCCCCAGCCCCCAGAGGGCAGCATGTTCTAGACTCCCCCTCTCCTCTCCTCGCGCGTTGGTGCGTTAGCGTTGGGCGTTTGGGCGGTGGACGTTGGGCGGTGGTGCGTTTGAGATTTGGGTGCGATGCGGAGTTGGGTACGCAGGGCTTTCGAGGAGGGGAAGCAGGGGAGAGGGGATACGAAGGAAGCGGGGCAGGGTACGAAGAGAACGGGAGGTGTACGATACGATAGGATAGACTCTGGCGGCCGTGTGGTGGTGTATTATACAATGCGACGAATGAACTCAGTCACTCACGACGAACTCTGTACATAGCTCGTCAAATCTCGAACCCATTTCCTTTCCTTTCCTCAGACGGAATGAAGCGCAACAGTGAACCGGGCGCGGGCCAAAAACGACACGGACCCCGAGTCATGCTCCAAGCGGGAGTCGAACCCACATCTGCCCGAAATTTTACGGGATTTATTACGACGAATATGATCAGGCCGGTCTCCCGCTGACCCATTGGAACTTGGGGTTTAGTGGAGGTGTACTTGTGAGAGGATAGACTCTAGCGGCGGTGTATTCAATGTGACGAACTCACTCACTCACTCACGAATTCTGTACATAAGTACACGGCTTCTCAAATCTCGAACACACATTTCCTTTCCTCGGACGCAACGACACTCCTCCTTTCCTTTCCTTTCCTTCCACCGCATCGAACCGGAGCCAACAGTGAACCTCGCCCGGGCCAAAAATATCAAGGTACGTCCAACGCAAGCTCCAAGCGGCAATCGAACCCACGTCTGTCTCGAAAACATTCACGAGCCTAGCGATATTAGGAAACCAGTCTGCCACTGACCCATTGGAGCTTGAGGTTCTCGTGGAGGTGTACGATAGGATAGACTCTAGCGGTGTGGTGCATTATAATGCAACAAATGAACTCACGGCACACAACGAACTCTGTACATACATACATGGCTTCTCGAATCTCAAGCCCACATTTCCCTTCCTTGCTTTCCTCGGACGCAACGACACTTCCGTGCTTTCCTCCCATCTGCAACGAACCGTACGCGTGCGCGGCCAAAAAGCAAACCATAGCCAATCCACGCTCCAAGCGGGAATCGAACCCACGTCTGTCTCGAAAACATTCACGAGCCTAGCGAAATTAGGAAACCGGTCTGCCACTGACCCATTGGAGCTTGCACCCATGCAGTGGACATGTGGACTGATGTCCACCAGACAACTGACAGACCTTGAAACCAAAACTAGGCTCAAGTTACTTATGAAATTCACAACTCCAGTGATCAGCGTGAACGTAAACAAATCTAGATACATAACAAGCTCCATCGACGAAACTTCCGCAATTGAATCCATCCATTGCCGATGGAAAACAAAAACAAAACCACACAGCAGTAGTGCACGCTCCAAGCGGGAGTCGAACCCACATCTGCCTGCCATATATCGAGGGCAAATGAAAGCATCAGGCCGGTCTACCATTGACCCATCGGAGCTTGCTTGTATGCCCGCATTCCCATAAATATTATTCTCAAATCCTTTCCTTTCCTCGGGCGCAAGGACAATTCCATCCTTTCCTTTCCTTTCCTTCCACTGCAACGAACCGCAACAGTGAACCGGGCCCGGGCCAAAAAAGGACTGGGAACAACACACGCTCCAAGCGGGAATCGAACCTACATCTGCCTCGAAAACGTTGACCAACGTGTGGAAATTAAGAAACCAGTCTACCACTGACCCATTGGAGTTTGCATTGGATTGCTGCGGCGGATATTTGGTGTGATGGGCACTCAACGAGTGACAGACCTTCAAACCAAATTACTTATGAAATTCAAAACTCGTGAATATAAACAAATCTGCATACATAACAAGCTTTATCAATGAAACTTCCGCAATTGAATCCATCCATTGCCGATGCCAAACTAAAACAAAAACACATTGATTTAAATTAAATGATCATGCAGGCTCCAAGCGGGAGTCGAACCCACATCTGTCTGCCAACTCTCAGATACATGCAGGAAATCGTCAGGCCGGTCTACCATTGACCTACTGGAGCCTGATAGAAGGGGGGTATTCCCATAAATACCATACGGTTTTCGTCAAAGTGTTTCTCACTGGCTTCAAAGCTTCAAGTTCATCAGGCTGGTCTCCCACTGACCCATTGGCTTGGAATCATCCATGGGATTCGAACCCAGGGCCACATCTGCCTGCCAAGTTTGATATACTTCGCTGAAAGCATCAAGCCAGTCTACTGCTGACCCCTTGGCACTTCCAATCCTTAGAATTGTCATGGAGCACAAGATAGACTAAATCTGATACCCTTCTCCCCACGCCAGTTCTCGGATCCGGACATTTACATGAACACACAGCCCTTTCATGGGGAACCCTAAACATGCCTGCGCACAAATTAAGGACTGCGTAAGTGAAAAGTATGTGTCAACTGCGCCCCCTCCAAAAACAAAAAGGGGGTCAGAGGCCAAGAAGTATGCTCAAAGCAGGAATCAAACCCATATCTGCCCGAAAATCCACAATGTACAAGAAGTTTATCAGGCCGGTCTACTGTCGACCCATTGGAGCTTCTGCACCCTTGAATGGTTGGGGAGGATATGATAGGTGAACTCTGACATCCTCCCTGCCCACTTCCCAACCTCCCACCACTCAGTTCTTGGATCACGGGGAACCGTAAATATGTATGTAGACAAATTAAATAAGTGAAAAGTATACATCAACCACGCCTCACCTCACTCCCCACAAAAAAAAGTGCAGTACACCATCTACACTCCAAGTGGGAATCAAACCCACATATGCCTCTGAAAATTGTATGGAAACAATACCAGAACTTGTGAGGCCGCCACCACTGGCCATTAGAGCTTCAAATTTCATGATCCGAGTGTGGATGTGTACTAGCCGAATGACAAGGACACATCCACTTGTCAGTCTTCAAGTTATAACCTCAACTCGGCACTGAGCTCAGCGAGCAGCTATGCACCGGCACCCCCAAGAAGAACCGAAAAAAAGGACTGAGGATCACCATCATGCTCCATGCGGGAGTCGAACCCGCCTCTGCTGTTTCCTCCAGGTGAAATTAACAGGCTGGTCTACGGCTGACACATTGGAGCTCGCCATTGCAACACCACCTTCTTTTCTGTCCAATGTCCAAATAATCAAGCAAGCAAGCATATCTCCTCCACCAAACAAGTTGGTTGTTTGAGCCAACACTAAATGAGGCAGTACAACATAGATAGTGTTAATCATACCAACAGACATAAGAGAGAGAGAGAGAAGCCCCCAAAATGACAGGCTCCCCACTGATGTCCAAGTGGGATTTGAGCCCACATCTGCCAGAAAATCTTGTCAATATTCAACTCTAAATAACCAGGCCGGCGTAGCGTTGACCCATTGGAGCCTCTAACCCTTCAAGTTGTCGGGGAGTATATGTTCATAAAGTACAGGACTTGGTCCATCCTTATACTTACACCCAAATTGAATGTACCCGAGTACACTCAATGGCATTGAAGCAACAACACCTTATTCATCTCTTCCAACGGGGATGCAAAATTTATTTGAAACAACGCTACTACTACTACTACTACTACTACTACTACTACTACTACGACATAAAAACAAAAACAAAAAGTCACAAAAAGGATTCAGCTCATTGGCATCTAACGCTCCAAGTGGGATTCAACCTCACATCTAGCTGGGAAATTGTTGTACCACTCTAATTTACCAGCCCAGTCTATCATTGATCCATTGGAGCTTGTACACTAGTAAGTGGTCGGGGAGTATATGGTATGGGTATATATACATGGGTGGTGTACATGTAAGTCTTGGCAATTTCTTTCGACTGCAATGATTCAGAATGGTCAAGTTTTGAAACAGTGACAGAATGAGAATGGTGATTGATATCCGGTTTCATTCACATATATAGTAATGAACAGTGGTTTTCATCTCACAATGAAATGCAAAAATTCCCCTGCAGGAAGTTGTCTTTCAGTTCCTAAGAGCTGTATGCAGTCACATCCTGACATGTATAGATTGAACATTTGATCAAGATTGTTCTGAATCCCGATCCATTCCTTGGTTCAAGCTGCATATAAGGATACATATTATTTTTGCGAAGTCAGTCTACTCACATTGACCCTTTGCCCAACCACAATATACATGTGATATCTGCTAAGGCAACGTGGCTTCGCCCCAGAGGGAAAAAAGGCTTTCTGCCGATTCAGAACAAACTTGAACTTGAACATCAGCCAAGACGCACATTTCAGAATCTCTGGTTCAATTTTTCGGCCGATTGACCTGGACCAAAAATTAGGAATGTATCCTAATAATAAGGGGTTGAACTGGAAAGAGTCCAAGCCTGACAAGCTTTGGTTTACTCAGAGTGTGCCATTGCAAAATTAATATACAAAGGCTACCATCTCGGGCATCTCGATGGTCCCTTTCAACAACATTCCTCATGTTCTGCCTATAAACATTCGGCAAGAGGCTGTTCATCCGCACGAGTTGGATCTATGTTTATCACTCGAAATTTGAAACACTGATATCTGCGGAGGGGTTTCACTCATGGTTACAATCTAACCCATCCAGTTTGTCCTGCCTAGTGCATTTTTTTTTCTAGGGAAGGCATCCGAGATGGCGGATGAATAGGCGAAGAGGTCTAAGTGGATTTACTAGTCAAGTCCTCCGAACAAACTCAATACGACAGTATACAAATATGTACATAGATGCTTGGCGACACGCACAGGCAAAGACATCCTTGAAAATGCGGCTACATATGTGGTGAGGACTCCTGTGAAGTTTGAGTCATCCTCCAGACGCGTTACTTTTCTGAGTTCTCCTAACCTCAGGTAACTGAGGTAAGCTCTCCGCTTCATATATTGGCACATAGCAGTTTAGAACATTGTCATGTCCCATATTGGATCGAGCGACAGGCACATACATCAATGGATTCAATTTAAACACCAACCTGCGCCAAAACAGTGAAAGAGGCGGCCACCTGATGACGCAGCCGGCCACCCATTACCGCCGGCGCGTCCCGTCATGAGTCCTCAAACCCAGGACTACATCGTCTCCTATTCGGATTATTTCATCTACACGAACCTTTATTCCGAGCCGGTCGACCCTCAAATTACTCCTGCTCCACTTGGAGTTGGAGACATAGCCGCCTACTGCTTGAGCCAAGCCTTTATTTACGGTCAAAGTCAGATTCGCAACGTCGTAGGCGATTCAATGGCAAGCATTTTCGCCACTGAAAGCACGAAAGTCCCCATGACAACACTTTGGGTGCCTCCCGTCCTCTCCAAGTTGCCAAGACATCGCTAACGGCCCCTCCCAGTGCAGGCAGCATACATACGGGGAATCGTCGAATTTACAAGGACGGTAAGTAAATTCTCATCCAAAGGATCCCACTGAATACCCACAGGCAATGAAAACCGACCTCGCCTGGGTTGACGGTCCACTTGACGGGAACCTGCCATCTACTATGAGCCGTGCAATAAACGGTACAGCACTGATAACGGGAATGTCATGAGGCAATCGGCCCAGCGATTCTAATACCCAGTACATTCGTCGCCATCGCATCAATTCTAATACCCAGTACATTCGTCGCCGTCGCATCGATCCTCATCGTGGTCTTTGTTCAATTGAAAAACCGCAAGATCCCGGGGCAACATGCGGATTTCGACCCCAACAATCCGCTGTTGCTTATTACGGCTGCGTCGGTGGGGGGGGGATAAGCGACATGTTCCGTGGGTTAGCGGAGGGGGACGTCAAAGAAGGAAGGTTGAAGGAGGTAACGTTTGGGCAAATCGGCGACAAGGATGGATTTGTCGAAGTTGTGTGAGGCGGCGGAGGAGGAGATTTGGATTGCCTAATCCACCACACTCATTCATACGTTGCTTCATATGGAGGCATATGGTTGGGTCTAATTTCGATATTCACTGGGGTAGCTACATCGTCGTTATTGGTGTTTGCGCTTTGACGCCACGTTCATTGTACCATTTATTGTAAATTCTAGCATGTTTTAATGCGTGCATTCGCCACCCTCTTATTTGTAGAATGTATCCTTCAAATGATTTGGTCCCAATTAAGAGCGCTGGTTAAACGCTCGTGAGCTCGAGATGATCATTTAAACAATCGAACCAAAAATCAGAAATGGCACACGTCTTCGATCTGACTGAAGCACGGGAAAAGTGAACCCCCCAGTTCGCCGGGCCCGGGGTCACATGGGATGAGCCTGCTGTTAAACCCGCAGTGTTTACATCGAGTTTTAACCCCGTAAAGGAACTGGGAATAAACCGGTTTTGAGAAGTTTATAAGTTTTAGTGTTGCAAGGAGATTCCGAATAAAAAAAGATATACACAGATCTTCGTGTGTAAGTACAAGCGTGTAGGCAATGTGAAAGGCGATTCCAACACAAGAATGGCATTTGTCCTAAACTTGAGGAGGACGGGAACCCAGTCCCCGCCTTTGCTGCGAGCGAATTCAATGCGGGGTTGATCTCGACGCACCGGGGGATTGTTCCGTACGAAGCCGACGGTGGTGAGGTGAAAATGGTCCAGGCCCCCTTCTCGAGATGCCTTTCTTTTCTGAATAACAAGCCCAGTCAGAACTTTCGAACCATGCAGACAAAGTTTGCTTGCAGGCTGGAAGACGGACGGTATATCAACCGCGCTTATGCCTGCGTGGCCCTACGTAAGTAATTCTTCAGCGTGTTGTGCGAGCGCCGCCAACTCAACCTCAGGCGACGCAGTATTCAGATTCTGCGCGATCGACTGTTTCATCCATAATACAATAATATATCAGTTTCGAGAAGGAATATTTAACAAGCAAGAACGAGGAACGCACCGGCGCGATCGTTAACGTCGTGATCGAGCTTCTCGACCGACCGACGCCAACAAGCTCATGGTGTCACAGTCCGACTTTGGAATGAGCTCAGACCCAGAAAAGAGGGTTCGAATATTAGAGCGTAATGCCTTCTCACGCTGCTTGTGGGCCTCGTTCTAGAGATAAGCCACAGCGAGGAAACACATGGCATACGAAGAGCGGCACCGAGGAATTCACATATAAGAAGAGCGCCTATGATGTACCACACCCAAAAATGAGATGTTCGGCGGCGGGTGCCCGTTCTCAGGGCGGTCAACGTTGGCGCAGCAGAAGCAGTGACGAGGTCATTTGCGCTGCGAACGATACACTTCAAGATATGGGTGACGAGAGACATTTATTTTTTGAAGTGGCGAGTGTGGTAAATGGGTAGAGGACCTGGCGAAATAAAATACTGACTCTTCCGAACGATCTGAATGATTTCTCGACCGGTCCAAGCTACTGTGTTGGATTTCCGACCCGAAAACGTTGGATTTGGCTGTTTTCGCACCTTGTTTTTTGCTGCACATGCTATATCACCCCAAGTTTCGTCCGCATTCTCGATCGGACTTTCAAAGCATGAAAAGACCAATTTTGAAGGGTGGCACAATATCCGTGGTTTGTGATGATTTTTTTCCTTGCGCCAGCGACAGATTGAACGTTCGGGAATTCAATGCGTTTTTGAGTTGAAATGTACGCATGAGGATCGGACTTGGAGTCTCAGGAGTCCATCTCGTCAGCGGCCAAGATCGGACCATGCGTTTTTTTTCTGCGAAAGTGCCCACATTGGGATCGGAGTCGGGCTGTAAGCCCTTTTTCGACTCGCGCACCAGGATCAAACTTCTAACCGTATATCCATTCATGAATCATCTCTGTAAAGATTTCCCATCCAAGACAGAAATAAGTAGGTTGCTTTCTGGGCAGAATAACTAGGCTGCTTGGCTGAGTACCGCAGAGGGGCCTCGAGACGCTGAGACGCACAAGAATTCCGGCGAAGGATCTTGGGTGTCAAACTTGAAGGATTGTAGTTTTGTCGCAGTTGAATAAGTAAGTATCTGCTTGATCCGACTTGAACAAACCAGGGAGGATATAGAGATTTCGAGCGGGTTTCAGATGATTCACCTGTGAATACCTCGATTGTGGCAGCATGGACCGGCACGGATTCGATGTGGTGGCAGAACAAAAGGCAGGATCGGACTCGGACATTCGGACCCGACGCCCGCGGCCGATCAATTCGATCAAGAGTCAGGTGTCCCTTGCGCAAGGCCTTGTACTTCACCACAACTTCCCCTCCAATGCGCAGGCCTACCGAAAATCTTAGGCTGCCAATGTCAGTTAACCCGAGATGACGGGAAAGGAGTGAAAAAGGGATCGGCGACGGGTCCTGCTCGTATGGCCTCGAAGACAGCGACGACATCCTCATGTCCCACTGGGACGGCGCCATCATCGGTCCAGGCCACACTGTCCATGAGAACCGCATCTACAGCTTGAAGATTACGTGTGGCGACCAATACCCTGACCGGCCCCCGACTGTGCAGGTCCGTGCCGCTGCGTGCTCACACCCACGCTCACGCTCACCCTAACGCGTCCGCCCGCCCACAGTTCCTCTCCCGCGTCAACCTCCCCTTCGTCTCCCAGACCGACGGCATGGTCGACCCCGCAAAGCTCCCCGTCCTCGCACACTGGACCCACCGCAGTAGCCTCGAGCTCATGCTGGTCGAGATCCGCAAGTGCGTCCACGCTCCTGCCTTTATTTATTTCATCTTTGCGTTCTTCTTTTCACCTTTCCGTTCCTTTCCTCCACATCTTTCCTTGGCTCCACATTTCATTTCGTATCTTTACCTTCGCGTTCCTTTCTCTGCCTTGCCTTGTTTTTGTTTGAAGCCGATTTTCTGAAATTACGAGACCGGTCTACCGCTGACCCATTGGAGCTTGGAGGTTATTCAGTGGAGGTGTATGAGAGGATAGACTCCGGCAGTGCGGTGTATTATACAATGTGACAAATGAACTCACTCACTCGCTCACGAATTCTGTACATACACGGCTTCTCAAATCTCAGACCCACCCTTCTCTTCCTTTCCTTTCCTCGGACACACCGACACTTCGGTCCTTTCCCTTTCCTTTCCTTTCCTTACACCGCATCAAACCGTACGAACCGCCCGGGCCAAAAAGATTTCAAGTAAGAAGAAAGTCAAAATCCACAGACGCTCCAAGCGGGAATCGAACCCACATTTGCCTCGAAAACAGCGAAGGATATGGGTGAAATTTCGAAACCGGTCCACCACTGACCCATTGGAGCTTGAAGTTTTGGTGGAGGTGTACGATAGGATAGACTCTAGCAGTGTGGTGTATTGTACAATGCGACGAATGAACTGACGACGAACTCTGTACATACATACATGGCTTCTCAAATCTCAAACCCACATTTCCTTTGCTGTCCTCGGATGCAACGACATTCACACTGGAAAGTGAAAAAAACTGTCTAAAGCGAATTTGTATATTAATTTTTAAGATTCACACCCACAGTGAAACTGTTAGTGAAATTTTAACTTTCATATATAATGCCACGTGACCTGAATCTGTTATTGAAATTCAAAGTTTCAGACACAGTCTCAAACTATATGAATGTTAAAAATTCAGTGACAATTTCAGTACAAGAGTGAATCTTAAAAATTAATATACAAATTCACTGTGGGTGAATTTTCCCATTTGTGCACAGGAAACCTCCACCACAGTCAAACCACACCAGAACAAGACATACTTGGGAGAGAAATGATTTCACCCACAGTGAATTTGTATGTTAATTTTTACATTCACTCTTGCACTGAAATTGTAACTGAATTTTTAACATTCATATAGTTTGAAACTGTGTCTGAAACTTTGAATTTCGGTAATGAATTCAGGTCACGTGACATTGTGTATGAAAGTTAAAAGTTAAAATTTCACTAATAGTTTCACTCTAGGTGTGAACCTTAAAAATTAATACCCAAATTCACTTTAGGTGATTTTTTTCACTTTCTGGTGTGCTTCCGTCCTTTCCTCCCATCCACTGCAATGAACCGTACGCATGCGCGTGCGCCCGGGCCAAAAAGCAAACTATAGCCAGTCCACGCTCCAGGCGGGATTCGAATCCACGTCTGTCTCGAAAACATTCACGAACCTAGTGAAATTACGAGACCGGTCTCCCACTGACCCATTGGAGCTTGGATTCCCACTGTGGATATTGGTTTGGTGTGCACTCGACGAGTGACAGACCTTCAAACCCAAGTTACTTATGAAATTCAAAACTCGAGTGATCAGCGTGAATATAAACAAATCTGCATACATAACAAGCTTTATCAACGAAACTTCCGCAATTGAATCCATCCATTGCCGATGCCAAACAAAAACAAAAACCCATTGGTTTAAATGATCATGCAGGCTCCAAGCGGGAGTCGAACCCACATCTGTCTGCCAACTCTCAGATACATGCAGGAAATCGTCAGGCCGGTCTACCATTGACCCATTGGAGCCTCATAGCAGGTGGGCATTCCCAAAATACCATAGGGTTTTCATCAAAGTGTTTCTCACTGGCTTCAAAGCTTCAAGTTCATCAGGCTGGTCTACACTGCCCCATTAACCTGTTTGCGCAGAAGCCATATGACCCACGTCATGGCTTTCTCACCGTGCGCAATTTTGGCAGGCAAATGGCTCCAAAAGCCATTTGCACTGCATTTGCGTCATATTTTGGCGTGCGGAGCCATATGACGCGCACGGCCCAAAAGCCATGACGTCGCTCATATGGCTTTCGCGCAAACTCTCTATTGGCTCACTCGCAAACCACTCCTCCTCCTCCTCCTCCAAGTAATATGTATTGACCACAAAGAAAAAAACTTCATCCTCCTTAAGTGCTCCAAGCGGGAGTTGAACCCACATCTGCCTGCCAAGTCAGATATACACCACAGAAACCTTCAGGCCGGTCTACCATTGACCCATCGGAGCTTGATCATAGGAATGCATTCCCATAAATACTATACAGTTTCCATCCAAGTGTTTCTCACTGGCTTCAAAGCTCCAAGTTCATCTGGCTGGTCTCCCACTGACCCATTTGCTTAGAATCATCAAGTAGGATTCAAACCCAACCCACATCTGCCTGCCAAGTTTGATATACTTTGCTGAATGCACCAGGCCAGTCTACTGCTGACCCCTTGGCACTTCCAATCCTCGGAATTGTCTGAATCGTGGAGCATGTGATAGACAAACTCTGATACCCTTCTCGCCACTCCAGTTCTCAGATACAGACATGTACATGAATTGTTACACTCGCGAACCAACCACTCCTCCTCCTCCTCCAAGTACTACATATTGACCACAAAGAAAAAAACTTCATTCTCCTTAAGTGCTCCAAGCGGGAGTTGAACCCACATCTGCCTGCCAAGTCTGATATACACCACAGAAACCCTCAGGTCGGTCTACCATTGACCCATTGGAGCTTGTTTGTATGTATGCATTCCCATAAATACTACACAGTTTCGTCCAAGTGTTTCTCCCTGGCTTCAAAGTTCATCACGCTGGTTTACAGCTATTTGCGGAACTTAGAGCCTGTTCGGATACCAAAAGCCAAAAGTCACTTATGACTTATATTTCCTTATATAGTAGGCATGGGAATAAGTCGTTTGATATGACGGATTTGGCAGATGTGACACACTGTGACTTGACGTGTCGTCTTTTTATTACTGTACCGCGTCTCTCGCGCTGTCTCTCTAGGCTCCCGCGCGCACTTCCTTGAACATAGCAGCAAGGTGGAGCATGTGCCAAAATTAACCAGCAGCGAGGATGATACACGGCTGTAGGGAGCATAGCGTTAGTGGCGGCGGGGGCATGGCGCGTCGCGTCGTTGCTCGCGTTGTCACGTTTGATCATATCTTATACATCAAATCCATCATATCAAACGACTTATTCCCATGCCTACTATATAAGGAAATATAAGTCATAAGTGACTTTTGGCTTTTGGTATCCGAACAGGCTCTTAGGGCGCGGCCGGATTTTTTTTTTTTCGGGTACTTTTTCATATATTGCCCTTTTCGGGCTCAATTCTGAACCGTTTCGCTTGAAAATATGCTCGGTCAATTTGCACGGGGAATCCGCAGGGGATGGTCTTCTCAGATTCATTTTGTGTACATTTGATATCAAATTTCCAGTTGGGGGGTGATTTCGGTATATATCACCTATAACATTGAATATAATCACCCTGAGAGTGCAGTCTTTTGGTACCACAGATATACATGGAATATCCAGCGGATGGGCAGTTCAGAATATTGATTTCAAACCTCAGGAGACTGCATTAGATGTCCCAATCAAGACCAAGCAATCATCAATTCTCTTCACCAGTATTGCAGTCTCCTGAGGTTTCCAATTGATATTCTGGACTGCCCATCCCCTGGAAATTCCATTTATATCTGTGGTACCAAAAGACTGCACTCTCAGGGTGATTATATTCATTGTTATAGGTGATATATACCGAAATCACCCCCCAACTGGAAATTTGATATCAAATGTACACAAAATGAATCTGAGAAAACCATCCCCTGCGGATTCCCCGTGCAAATTGAACGAGCATATTTTCAAGCGAAACGGTTCAGAATTGAGCCCGAAAAGGGCGATATATGAAAAAGTGCCCAAAAAAAAAAAAAATCCGGCCGCGCCCTAAGTTCCGCAAATAGCTGTAAAAATACAACTGACCCATTGGCTTGGAAATTGGAATCATCAGCAGGATTCCCGCGTGTCATTCCCTTACCTTGCCTTTCTTTCATATCCTTGCCTTTCCTCTTTGTTTCCTGCTCATCTTCACCTCTGCCACATTTCTTCATTCCATATCTCTCATGTCCTTGTCTTCGTGTTTCTTTCTTCTGTATCTTCATCTTTGAGTTTCTTCCTTTCTCCCGCCTCTTTAGCGTTTCCTCCCTCATATATTTATTTTGGGCATTTCTTCACTTGTTTGCCCTCTATATCACATTATGCATCCACCACCCACTAACGAACACACAGAGAAATGGCCTCCCATGCAAACCACAAGCTCCCCCTGCCCCCCGAGGGCAGCATGTTCTAAGCGCCCCCTCTCCTTGTGCGTTGGTGCATTAGCATTGGGTGTTTGGATGTTGGATGTTGGGGGTGGGGTGTGTGTGTGGTGCAGGGAATTTGTGAAGAGAAGCCAAGTAGGGTTGGGTACGAAGGAAAGCAGGGTAGGGTACGAAAAGAAGGGGAGGTGTACAATACAATAGGATAGACTCTGGTGGCCATGGTGTGGGGTGGTGTATTATACAATGCAACAAATGAATGAATGAACTCACGACCAACTCACGTACATGGCTTCTCAAATCTCGAACCTACATTCCTTTCTTTTCCTTCCACCGCAACAAACCGTACGCGTAGCCAACAGTGAACCGCGCCCGGGCCTGGACCAAAAACAATACGGAAACCGAGTCATGCTCCAAGCGGGAGTTGAACCCACCTCTGCCCAAAATACTATGGAATGTACTATGATGACAATGATCAGGCCGGTCTCCCGCTGACCCATTGGAGCTTGGGCTTTCACTGGAGGTGTACAATAGGATAAACTCTGGTGGGGGTGTGGTGGTGTATTAAATGTGATGAACTCACTCACTCACTCACTCACGACAAACTCTGTACATACATGATACATGGCCTCTCAAATCTCGAACCCATTTCCTTCCCTTTCCTCGGACGCAACAACGCTTCCCGCAATAAAGCGCAACAGTGAACCGCGCTGCCAAAAAAACATCTTTTCAACCTCATGCACGCTCCAAGCAGGAGTCGAACCCACCTCTGCCCGAAATACTATGCAATCTATCATGATAACAATGATCAGGCCGGTCTCCCGCTGACCATTGGAGCTTGGGCTTTCACTGGAGGTGTATGAGAGGATAGACTCTGGCCAATGCAACAAATGAACTCACCCACCCACTCACTCTCACTCCGGCGCTTTCCTCTCTGTCGAACCGTACACATACATAGCCAACAGTGAACCGTGCTCGGGCCAAAAAGATTTGAATTTAACGCAATAATATTAAAGAGGTCAAGCCCAGTGAAAACCCCGTATGCCAAAACCTGCTCAGATATGCCCAAATCTGCAAGAAGTTCGGTCAATACGCTCCGATTCTGCTCAAAACTGCTGTCATCAGTTTGACTCAAGTGAATATTCAACTTTTCGCTCATTTTCAGTTCAGCCCCGCGGAAGTAATTTCGAGATTTCTTCCACTTCCAATTTCGCTCTGGCAACGTCATCGAATGCATTGAATCGATAATGCCCTCCATCGATAAGCATTGCGGACGGCAGGCGGAGTTTGAAACACTCCTTGTCTCCTACCACCACCATCGCTCTACACCGGTACCTGCGTTTGACCTGTCTGCCCTCCTTCCGCTGCTCGACATCTCCTTTCAGTCTTGTTCAGTCTACATGCCACCTCCTCCATGGAAAGAAGTACTCGTGTGTCTTGCGGGCCTTTTGATATGTTGGTGAGCTTTAGTTTCCCCAAATCCCACTCCTCTCTGCCTCTCTTCGCAGACAATCACACGCAATCATCTTTTTTTAGGTGCGTTCTGCCATCCGTGTCAGCAACGGCCCTTAGGTCAGCTGGACTATGTCCAAGCACAACACAACAGCAGCTGTCCCGGGGTGTTGAGAGAGAATCCACCACTGCTCGGATAGCAGGTGGCCTGGGGTCGAGGATCCGAGGATGAGGATGCGGCCAACCGAGCCAGCATCCATAGAACATGAGCAACCCATGCAGAGGAACCCGAAGATGTTGCGAGGAGCGATGCAACTATGTGCCAGACCCTAGTGAGAGGAACCCGCTCCGGGTTACTCGAATAGGGGCTTCGGGTTACAGGATAGGGGTTGGGGTTGCGTCTCAAGAACCCGAGAGGAGGAACCCGACTCAGGGGTACTCTGAATAGGGGTCTCGACTGGATCCAAGACAGGGGGTGTCTGAGGGGAACTCAGACAAAGTCTCTGTGCAACCCTGCCAGGGAACTAGTGTGGCGATCTCTTCCCCTCGGCAGGTAAGTGTCTCTCCTTGCCACTACCTGACGGGTCAGATCCAACACTGCTAGGTCGAGATCCCAAGGCAAGGGACAGAGAATAGGAGTTCTGGTGTTGTCGAGTGAAAGGGGAGTGAAGGCAAGACCAGAACAACGAGATGATGACAAGAGCACTCCAGGCTCAAGTCCAAGAACCAAGCAATCCAGCCAAAGTAAGGCCTGAGAATAGACGAGGTAGAATGTACAGGGGAGATTCTACCGAGTTTATATACTGCTATTAGGAGTCTGTACCTCTCTATCAACCCTATGTGTCCACCCTATGTGCCCACCCTATGTGTCGGCCCCTGGCCCTGGTTCCTGGCAGAGAGGAGTGACAGTGCCCTGAATAAACCCCTTAGGAGTCAACTCCTAAGGTCTCCTGTGTTATCCTCCTGAACTCCTGAATGTTCCGTAGGAGGATCTGATCGGGTTGATGGCGGTTTGATGGGATTGGTCGGGTTCCTAGCTCAGGAGGAACCCGAGGATGGTTGTTGTGGTAAGGTGGCGAGGAATCCATGCCTGGATGGATTCCGAATAACGGTCCGAGTGATGCCTGCCATCCATCCATAGGGTCGTATAGCCCTCTTGGGTTCTCCATGAGAGTCGAAGGAGTGTTATGCACTGGGGAATAACCCGGTCGGAGATGGGTTATTCCCAAAAAGGAATGTAGTGAAATCCGAAAAAGGATAGGGGTGATGCTGAGTCAGGGTGATTCATGACAATCCGCCCAGCTCTCTCCCCGCTGCGCACGGATTCCGTAGACGTACAATGGTAAGCTTTTGCTGTGATCCTAGTACATCTTGTTCATGCAGTTCTTTCCCAGCTCAACCTCATCGCCTCACAACATATTCGATGATCATCATCCATTGAGACCATGCAGCTTCATCCCCATGTGTCAGATTTTTCATGCGACAGTCTGCATAATGTGTGTATGCGCCCACCCTTTTGACAGTTTTTTCTCGCTTGTCTCCGACTCACTCTGGATCCATGTCGCAGTTCATCGATGGATTCGTCTGTTCAGCCTGCCCTTCTTTACCATCGTCTGCTGATCACCCTGCTGCAGCTAAACGAAGCCCGTTGCCTCGATGCCCTCCCACTCCAGCATCAGTATCCACCTCGACGTGATCCTCCTATGTGTGTTGACATGTGTGATTTCGCTCTGACTTAGGTATATGGTTCGTCGTCTTCGTTGTTCTGCACATGTGTCTGCATTAATCATCCTCTCAGATCATTCTCGCCATTCTCGGATTTGCCAATCTGGTTGGCTGTTGTTGGGCACTGTATTGGAGTAGTGTGTTGGTAGGGCGAGTACATACTGACTGTAGACCGCTCCTATTGTATTAGCTAGTCGAAATATAATGCATTTATTGATTAATATGGGCAAAAGAAGCAGGATATATAGCGGGGCATATATAAGCGTACTTGAGCAGACCTAGGCATACAGCAAGCAGAAATGAGCAGACGCCAGCATATTGAGATCAAAATCTCATATGCTATAGGCTCATTCCTATGCTCGGATCTGCTCATTTCTGCTGCTATTCAGGTCAGCAGATTTGAGCAGGTTTGGGCATAGCTCAGCATATGGGATTTTCACTGGGGGTTAAGCTCCAAGCAGGAATCGAACCCATGTCTGCCTCGACAACCGTATCGGATCCGCCTTAAATTTCGAAACCAGTCTACCATTGACCCATTGGAGCTTGAAATCATGCTGTGGATATTGGTCTGGTGTGCACTCAGGCTCAAGTTACTTATGAAATTCAAAACTCTAGTGATCAGCATGAACATAAACAAATCTACATAACAAGCTCCATCAACAAAACTTCCGCGATTGAATCCATCCATTACCAAAACAAAAATCGAAAAGTGAGATGGATGATCCAAGCGGGAGTCGAACCCGCATCTGCCTGCCAAGTCAGATATACAACACAGAAACCTTCAGGCCGGTCTACCATTGACCCATCGGAGCTTGATCATAGGAAGGCATTCCCATAAATACTATACAGTTTCCATCCAAGTGTTTCTCACTGGCTTCAAAGTTCATCAGGCTGGTTTAAAAATACAACTGACCCATTGGCTTGGAAATTGAAATCATCAGCAGGATTCCCGCGTGTCATTCCCTTACCTTGCCTTTCTTTCATATCCTTGCTCTTCCTCTTTGTTTCCTGCTCATCTTCACCTCTGCCACATTTCTTCACTCCGTATTTCTCATGTCCTTGTCTTTGAGTTTCTTTCTTCCATATCTTCATCTTTGAGTTTCCTCCTTTCTCCTGCCTCTTTGGCGTTTCCTCCCTCATATATTTATTTTGGGCATTTCTTCACTCGTTTGGCCTCCATAGCATATTATGCACTGATCACCCACTAACACACACACACAGAAATGGCCTCCCATGCAAACCGCAAGCTCCCCCTGCCCCCCGAGGGTAGCATGTTCTAGGCACCCCCTCTCCTCGCCCGTTGGTGTGTTAGCATTGGGTGTTTGGATGTTGGACATTGGGTGTTTGGACGTTGGTGGTGCTGTACATGCTGTGTGTGGTGCAGGGAATTTGTGAAGAGAAGCCAAGTAGGGTTGGGTACGAAGAGAAGGGGAGGTGTACGATACAATAGAATAGATTCTGGTGGCCATGGTGGTGTGGGGTGGTGTATTATACAATGGCACAAATGAATGAATGAACTCATGACCAACTCACGTACATGGCTTCTCAAATCTCGAACCTACATTTCCTTTCCTTTCCTTCCACCGCAACAAACCGTACACGTAGCCAACAGTGAACCACACCAGGGCTAAAAGGATTTGAAGTAAAAAGAGGTTAGAAGGCAACACACGTTCCAAGCAGGAGTCGAACCCACATCTGCCTCGAAAATTACGAAAGATTTTCCGAAAATTACGAAACCGGTCTACACTGACCCATTGGAACTTGCGTCCCTCCAGTGGATGTTTGGTGTAAGGTGCACTCAACGAGCAACAGACCTTCAAGTTATTAAGGTAAAGCCAAGACTAGGCACTCTTCAAGTTGCTTACTTTTAAATGCTACCTCAATAATCAGCGTAACGTAAACAAATCTACATAACGGGCTTGACACGTATGTGATTGAGGTCCATCCATTACCAAAACAAAAATCGCAAAATGAGATGCACGCTCCAAGCGGGAGTCGAAGCCACATCTGCCTGCCCAGCTTGTGATGCGGAAAGGAAAGCATCAGGCCGGTCTACCATCAACATTTGCAGCAGGGGAGACTGCTGAAGCTGCCAAGCCCATCGTCGAGATCATGAAGGAGGAAATGACCCCGTTGGATAAACGTGCGTTACACTCTTCTCGATCTCGTCCTGAAGCTCATCTCGGACCCCTCTTCGATAGGAATCGCAGAGCTCGAGAAGAAGCTGAAGGCCGCCGAGCAGGCTGCGACTGCCTCTTCCTCCAAAGCCAAGCCAGCCAAGGCGAAGGCACACTCGAACGCGAATGCAAATGCGAACGCGAACGAGAAGGGGAAGAGCGCAAAGCCCCAGCCCAAGAACCAGCGGAACCAGGGCGCGAACGCCACGCCCGCCGACGCCGGCGGAAGCGGCACGTCGAAAGCTGCGAAGAAAGGGAAGAAGAAGGCCAATGTGGCGGCGGCGCAGGACAGCGCATCCGATTAACCACTGAGGCTCCGCCCCCACCGCAAAGCGTACTCGAATGGGTAAGCCCGTCGGGCTCTGTATTTCACCACCACAGACCTGATACATACCCAGAACCGTTTCATGCTGCACCTATAGACGTTCGCACAAAGTTTGTTTTGACTAGAATGACGCCGTTGTATTATGACACACGATTAATCAACCGTGCCTTTCATAACCTTACAAATGTCGCGTTATCATCTGAACAAACTAAAACACTCGCACTCAATTCTAAATTCGTCCCAAGACCTAAAGCAACTCCCATTGCTTCGGTCTCTGAAAGCGTTGACGATTTTGCTCGTCGATTACGTTTAAGAGTTGACAGAGACGCTGAAGAGCGAAAACTTAATAATTTACATCAGTATTTTCCCGGTGAGCGGACGGAAAAGGGACAACCCACATATGTCCCTGATTTCCACATCCCCATGCCCGATGCCGAAGGGCCCGTGTTAATCGACAAGATTGAAGCTGCGCTGTCCAAAATGCGTACTCAAATCGAGGTTGAAATATTGAACAGACAGTCAGTCTGCATCCGTCCAAATATCAACGCCAAAGACCTCGACACTTTGCTCCAACTCTTGTCGGACAACAGCGTACTCGCTGTTCCCGCAGACAAGAATCTCGGACTGTGTCTTGTTACTGCGGAATGGTACCACAAGACCGGATTGAAACTTCTGGAAAATGACTCTTATGAAGAGTCATATCCTGACCACTCGCTGTTGAACTCATCTCTGAGGAGTATCGTTGACCGCGCGAAGGGACTACTCCCGAAACAGCAACTCACCTGGCTCTCCGCACCGCTGAACGAGCGGCGCGAGAAAATTCCGGTGCTGAAGGTCATCCCGAAAATTCACAAAACACCAATATCTGGCCGGCCCATTGTCCCTTCATTCGATACCTTACTAGAGAACGCATCGGCATGGGTTGACTACCAGATTAAACCCCTTCTCACAAAATTTCCGTGGATTCTACCAGACTCGAAAAGTTTCTGTCGGGACATCCATAACGTGAAACTTCCGAGGGGGCGTGATATTTGGTTGGTAACTGGAGATGTTGTCGCAATGTACCCCAACATCCCTATCGATGACGGGATTGCCCAAATTGCCAGCATCCTTAAGGCACCGCTCATGGAATTTATTACACCTGACGCGGGCGCCCAGTTACCCTTCAGATCTCGCAAGGAGTTGGTCATACTGCTCCTGCGTTTTATTCTGAAGTACAACTATGTATCTTTCGCGGACAAAACGTACCGACAGGTTATCGGTACCGCCATGGGGACAGCGTGCGCTCCAACGTACGCAAATCTCTTCTTGGCACCATACGAGGCACCCGCGCTTGAAGATCTTCGAGACATTATCCTTCTATACAGACGTTTCATAGATGACACTTTTGCGATCATCCATGGAACGTCGGATGATGTTGAAAGATTCAAGTCGAGGTTCGGCGCCCTCCACCCGAACATGAAGTTTGAGTGGTCGGCCTCGAGGCTTCAGCTCCCTTTCCTAGACGTGCAGGTATCCCTGGAAATTAATCCAGGTGTATCCGCAACCAATCCCCAGTTCAGATTGGTCACATCCGTCTACCAGAAAGCACTGAATGCGTACCTCTATATACCCTGGAATTCCTGCCACTCCCTTGACTCCAAGCGTGCTTGGGTTAAAGGCGAATTAATCCGCTACGTGCGATTATGTTCGAAAGAGTCCGACTTTGCCAAAACTCGTACCGAGTTCATGGTACGACTCCGTGAACGTGGCTACCCAGGCCGTTGGCTTCAAAATATTTTTGAGGAAATAAAGTACACGGTTGAGCGCTCTACAGCACTCAAACCCAAAACAGTTAGCGCTGTTACCGGGGACCCTGCACTCCACGTCCTCAAACTCACTCACAATCCAGTATGGGATGATATTGACTTAAATCCCGTCTGGCGCGAACTGGCTGATACATGGACAAATCTTGGGGGTGGCTACCCCGAATTTCGTTTCATGGCATCTTTCAAAAAGCCCCCCGCGCTGGGTGATCGGTTGAATACCACCAACCGAAGCATTTTAAGCACATACCACGAGTCAATAGTGGCACCCGTTTGATCTTCTTTTTTCTCAATCCTCGCTCGCGCGCCAGCCGGGACCCTACGGGCCCCCAGCGCCGCGCTCCCTCGGATTTCGAAAAAAACATAGAAGATTAAACGTGTTAGTGCCCTCTGTTAATATCAGGACTCACCTGTCTGCAAAATCGTTGAGCTCTCGCTCCGGTTAAGCACCCGATGTCAACGTCACACTTCTATTTCTTATCCGTCCGGGATCTACAGAACGTGTCGTGATTGAAGGAGACAGACGTGAGAAATGTCAACATTGATCTTACCTGGTGCCTTCTAGCGAAATGCTAGCGCTAGATATATAGAAGACAATGTCAAAAACAGAGCAGTGTAAAATGAACGTCGAGACCTACCATGGTTTCCGAGACCTTTACACCGGCGCGATTGTACTTCGAAATGTCAATTACCTCATTGACAGATGAAAGACCGGCAATCATTGACCGAATATAAATAGGGATACAGCCACCTGACGAGTCCTTTGACGAAACGTTGTGCTCAACGTTGTGGCCCCGCTCCTCTCTGCGACTCTCTAGCATTCACCCGGCATCCTGTTCGCTCGGCGCTTCGCGCCTCGCCTGCTCGCCACATCTGCCTGCCCAGCTTGTGATGCGGAAAGGAAAGCATCAGGCCGGTCTACCATCAACATTTGCAGCAGGGCAGATTAATCCTCCCTTGGATAATCCAAGGGAGCTCGATTAATCCATCCTTGGATTATCCAAGGGCTTAGTCGTAGATTAAATCTGGATTAATCCTACCTTGCATTAGGTATACGGTCACCCTAGTAGTATATCTTGTACCTTAAGATTAATCTAATCGTAAGGATTTAATCCCAGAACTTAATCGTTCACTTCACATATTAATTCTATGGCCTAAGATTTAATCCTCCTACACCTAAGATTTAATCCTCCTATGCCTAAGATTTAATCCTCCTGGTCAAACTAATCCTAAACTAATCCGCCAACTACTCAGAAGACCCAACTAATCCTAATCCACCGATTAATCCTATGACCCAACAAATTCTAACTCCAAACCAATCCGCTGATTAATCGTACGAAACTGACCGGCCAATTAATCTTCTAATTAATCACACGGACAGTTTAATCTTGACTAAGTTCGAGGCTCTGCTTGCGTATGTCCCGCAAGCGACGCGGGGAAGGCGGTGGCACGTCGGGCATGTCGGGCACCACTCGACACCGTTTCGTTGGCTTTGGGCGGCATGATAGCGTCTCCCTCAGGTGCGAGTGAGCCGGCGGGAGGGGGCGACGCACGACATCTCCCTCAGGTGCAGGTGGACCGGCGGGAGCGGGCGGCACGAACGCTCACTTCACTCCCCACAAAAAAAAGTGCAGTACACCATCTACGTTCCAAGTGGGAATCAAAACCACATATACCTCTGTAAATTGCATGGAAGAATACCCCAGCTTGAAGCTGGTCTACTACTGATCAATTGGAGCTTCAAATTCCATGGTCCGAGTGTGGATGTGTACTAGCCAAATGACAAGGACGCATCCACTTGTCAGTCTTCAAGTTATAACCTCAACTCAGCACTGAGCTCAGCGAGCAGCTATGCACCAGCACCCCCAAGAAGAACTGAAAAAAAGGACTGAGGATCACCATCATGCTCCACACGGGAGTCGAACCCGCCCTCTGCTGTTTCCTCCAGGTGAAATTAACCGGCTGGTCTACGGCTGACACATTGGAGCTTGCGATTGGAACACCACCTTCTTTTCTGTCCACTGTCCAAATAATCAAGCAAGCAAGCATATCTCCTCCACCAAGCAAGTTGGTTGTTTAAACCAACACTAAATGAGGCAGTACAACATAGATAGTGTTAATCATACCAACAGACATAAGAGAGAGAGAGAGCCCCCAAAACGACAGGCTCCCCACTGACTCGGATGCTCCAAGTGGGATTTGAACCCACATCTGCCCGAAAATCAAGATCGGTCTGAATCCCGATCCATTCCTTGGTTCAAGCTGCATATAAGGATATATGTTATTTTGCGAAGTCAGTCTACTCCCATCGACCCTTTGCCCAACTACAATATACATGTGATACCTGCTAGTCACCACTGAATTGGCAACGTGGCCTCGCCCCAGAGGGAAAAAAGGCTTTCTGCCGATTCAGAACAAACTTGAACTTGAACATCAGCTAAGACGCACATTTCAAACCCTCTGGTTCAATTTTTCAGCCGATTGACCTGGACCAAAAATTATGAACGTAACATAATACTAAGGGGGTTGAACCGGAAAGAGTCCAAGCCTGACAAGCTTTGGTTTACTCAGAGTTTGCTATTGCAAAATTAATATTAAAGAGCTACCATCTCGGGCATCTCGATGATCCCTTTCAACAACATTCCTCATGCTCTGCCTATAAACATTCGGAAAGTCGCTGTTCATCTGCATGAGTTGGATCTATGTTTATCACTCGAAATTTGAAACACTGATATCTGCGGAGGGGCTTCACTCATGGTTACAATCTAACCCATCCAGTTTATCCTGCCTAGTCCATTTTTTTTTTCTAGGGAAGGCATCATGATCCGAGATGGCGGATGAATAGGCGAAGATGTCTAAGTGGATTTACTAGTCAAGTCCTCCGAACGAACTCAATACGACAGTATACAAATATATACATAGATGCTTGGCGACACGCACAAGCAAAGACATCCTTGAAAATGCGGCTACATACGTGGTGACGGATAAGGCTCCAACCATTTAGTTTCCGTTTGAAGATCGGGTCAAATCAAATGGAAACGGTAATAAAACGGTTTTAAACCATTTGAAAACCGTTTCAAACGGTATTTTTGGGAGACATTTCCCCCAAATCCATGGATCCCTTGAACTCGCAGAAATGGACATGCAGGGAGGCAGTACTGGATTGAGAACAACTTCATGTCATTATTGCACACCAAAATAATGAACTTGGGGCAGAGTGTGGTGGTAATGGTCACTGGAGTTCGCTCAAATGGCAGTTTGTTTCTAGGCTCAAGGTGTCTAGTCAAACTACAAGGGCACACTGGAATTGAAACCAGTACATAGGAGGAAGAGGGGGCCATAAAAGAGTCTGGGAGTGTGCCGATGATGACACAGTGCATTTAAGGGGAAAACACGAAGGATCAATTCCAACTTTGAACAATTAGTTACATGGGACATCACCATATCTGGAAGACAATACCTCAGTTTGAGCACCACAGGTTAGTACGAGTATACTGGTTGATTGAGAGGACTTCCACACCCTTTAGTAATGCCGTGAACTTCAAAACTTCCAGTATTCTCACTGGTATGTCTCCCAGCAAGTAATTAAAATTTTCAACCATTTAAAACCATTTTCAGACGGTTTGTAAACCGTTTGGGCTCCCTAGCAAACTAAACGGAAATAAAAATGGTTATAACCGTTTGAAACCGTTTTCAAACGAAAATGATTGGAGCCTTAGTGACGGACTCCTGTGGAGTTTAAGTCATCCTCCATGCGCGTCACTTTTCTGAGTTCTCCTAGCCTCAGGTAACTGAGGTAAGCTCTCCGCTTAATATATTGGCACATAAGTCTGTAGCAGTTTGGAACATTGACATGTCCCATATTGGATCGAGCGACAGGCAAATACATCAATGGATTCAATTTAAACACCAACCTGCGCCAAAACAGCGAAAGAGGCGGCCACCTGACGACGCAGCCGGCCACCCATTACCGCCGGCGCGTCCCGTCATGAGTCCTCAAACCCAGGACTACGTCGTCTCCTATACGGATTATTTCATCTACACGAACCTTTATTCCGAGCCGGTCGACCCCCAAATTACTCCTGCTCCACTTGGAGTTGGAGACATAGCCGCCTACTGCTTGAGCCAAGCCTTTATTTACGGTCAAAGTCAGATTCACAACGTCGTAGGCGATTCAATGGCAAGCATTTTCGCCGCTGAAAGCACGAAAGTCCCCATGACAACACTTTGGGTGCCTCCCGTCCTCTCCAAGTTGCCAAGACATCGCTAACGGCCCCTCCCATTGCAGGCAGCATACATACGGGGAATCGTCGAATTTACAAGGACGGTAAGTAAATTCTCATCCAAAGGATCCCGCTGAATACCCACAGGCAATAAAACCGACCTCGCCTGGGTTGACGGTCCACTTGACGGGAACCTGCCATCTACTATGAGCCGTGCAATAAACGGTACAGCACTGATAACGGGAATATCATGAGGCAATCGGCCCAGCAATTCTAATACCCAGTACATTCGTCGCCATCGCATCGATTCTAATACCCAGTACATTCGTCGCCGTCGCATCGATCCTCATCGTGGTCTTTGTTCAATTGAAAAACCGCAAGATCCCGGGGCAACATGCGGATTTCGACCCCAACGATCCGTTGTCGCTTATATTGCGGCTGCGTCGGCGGGGGGGGATAAGCGACACTTTCCGCGGGTTAGCGGAGGGGGACATCAAAGAAGGAGGGTTGAAGAAGGTGACGTTCGGGCCAATCAGCGACAAGGATGGATTTGTCGAAGTTGTGTGAGGCGGCGGAGGACTCGGAGGAGATTTGGATTGCCTAATCAACCACCCTCACTCATTCGTTAATTCATATAGAGGCATAGTACGGTTGGGTCTAATTGAGATATTCACTGGGCTAGCTACATCGCCGTTAACAGTGTTTGCGTTTTGAGGCCACGTTCATTGTACCATTTACTGTAAATTCTAGCATGTTTTAGTGCGTGCATTCGCCACCCTCTTATTTGTAGAACGTATCCTTCAAATGGTTTGGTCCCCAATTAAGAGGGCTGGTTAAACACTCGTGAGCTCGAGATGATCATTTAAACAATTGCACCAAAATGAGAAACGGCACACGTCTTTGATCTGACTGAATGGGGGGTTCACTTTTCCCGTGCTTGGTCACATGGGATGAGCCTGCTGTTAAAACCGCAGTGTTTACATCAACTTTCAACCCCGCAAAGGAACTGGGAATAAACCTGTTTCGAGAAGCTTACGTTTAGTGTTACAAGGAGATTCCGAATAAAAAAAGGTATACACAGATCTTCGTGTGCAAGTACATTCTAACACGAGAATGTGATTTGTCCTAAACTTGAGGAAGAAGGGAACCCAGTCCCCGCCTTTGCTGCGAGTGTATTTAATGCGGGGTTGATCTCGACGCACCGGGGGATTGTTCCGTACGAAGCGGGCGGTGGTGGAGATCTGTACATGATCGTTGGATGGATGTTCAAATATGACCTGAAAATGGTCCAGGCCCTCTTCTCGAGATGCCTTTCTTTTCTGAATAACGAGCCCAGTCAGAACTTTTGAACCATGCAGACGAAGTTTGCTTGCAGGCTGGAAGACGGACGGTATATCAACCGCGCTCATGCCTCCGTGGCCCTACGTAAGTAATTCTTCGGCGTGTTGTGCGAGTGCCGCCGACTCACCCTCAGGCGACGCAGTATTCGGATTCTGCAGGACAGACTGTTTCATCCACAATAGATTAATATATCAGTTTCGAGAAGGAATTTAACAAGCAAGAATGAGGAACGCACCGGCGCGATCGTTAACGTCGTGACCTAGCTTCTCGACCGACCGACGCCAACAAGCTCATGGTGTCACAGTCCGACTTTGGAATGAGTTCAGACCCAGAAAACAAGGTTCGAATATTGGGGCGTACTTCCTTCTCATGCTGCTTGTGGGCCTCGTTCTAGAGATAAGCCACAGCGAGGAAACACATGGCATACGAAGAGCGGCACCGAGGAACTCACATATAAGAAGAGCGCCTATGATGTATCACGCCCAAAAATGAGATGTTCGGCGGCGGGTGGCCGTTATCAGGGCGGTCAACGTTGGCGCAGCAGAAGCAGTGACGAGGTCGTTTGCGCTGCGAACAATACACTTCAAGATATGGGTGACGAGAGACATTTCCTTTTTGAAGCGGTGAGTGTGGTCAATGGGTAGAGGACCTGGCGAAATAAAATACTGAATCTTCTGAACGATCTGAATGATTTTCTCGACCGGTCCAAGCTACTGTGTTAGATTTCCGACCCGAAAACGTTGGATTTGGCTGTTTTCGCATCTTGTTTTTTTTGCTGCACATGCTATATCACCCCAAGTTTCGTCCGCATTCTCAGACTTTCAAAGCATGAAAAGGCCAATTTTGAAGGGTGGCACGATATCCGTGGTTTGTGACGATTTTTTTCCTTGCGCCAGCGACAGATTGAACGTTCGGGAATTCAATGCGTTTTTGAGTTGAAATGTACGCATGAGGATCGGACTTGAGTCTCAGGAGTCCATCTCGTCAGCGATCAAGATCGGACCGTGGGTTTTTTTTCTGCGAAAGTGCCCACATTGGGATCGGAGTCGGGCTGTAAGCCCTTTTTCGACTCGCGCACCAGGATCAAACTTCTAACCATATATCCATTAATGAATCATCTCGGTAAAGATTTCCCGTCCAAGACAGAAATAAGCAGGTTGCTTTCTGGGAAGAATAACTAGGCTGCTTGGCTGAGTACCGCAGAGGGGCCTCGACACGCTGAGACGCGCAAGAATTCCGGCGAAGGATCTTGGGGGTGTCAACGGATCGTACTTGAGCTTGAATATCTGCTTGATCTGACTTGAAGAAACCAGGGAGGATATACAGATTTCGAGCGGGTTTCAGATGATTCACCTCAATTGTGGTAGCATGGACCGGCACAGATTCGATGTGGGGGCAGAAGGAAAGGCAGGATCGGACGTTCGGACCCGACGCCCGCGGCCGATCAATTCGATCAACTCCGAGTCAGCACTGAGCAGGCGCCTTGTACTTCACCACAACTCCCGCTCCAATGCGCGGGCCTACCGAAAATCTTGGGCTGCCAATGTTAGTTAACCCGAGATGACGGCAAAAGGGCGAAAAGGCATCGGCGACGGGTCCTGCTCCTACGGCCTCGAAGACGGCGACGACACATGTCCCACTGGAACGGCACAATCATCGGCCCAGGCCACACCGTCCATGAGAACCGCATCTACAGCTTGAAGATTACGTGTGGCGACCAATACCCCGACCGGCCCCCAACTGTCCAGGTCCGTGCCGCTGCGTGCTCGCACTCACGCTCACGCTCACGCTAACGCGTTCGCCCGCCCACAGTTCCTCTCCCGCGTCAACCTCCCCTTCGTCTCCCAAACCGACGGCATGGTCGACCCCGCAAAGCTCCCCGTCCTCGCACACTGGACACACCGCAGCAGCCTCGAGCTCATGTTGGTCGAGATCCGCAAGTGCGTCCACGCTCCTGCCTTTGTTTATTCATCTCTGCTTTGCTTTCTCCCGCATCTTTCTTCGCCTTCGCGTTCCATTTCATATCTTCTTTGCCTTCCCGTTTCTTTCTTTGCCTTGCATTTGTTCCCACCACTAACACACACACAGAGAAATGGCCACCCAAGCAAACCGCAAGCTCCCCCAGCCCCCCGAGGGCAGCATGTTCTAGACGCCCCTCTTCTCTCCTCACCTCGCGCGTGGGTGTGTTTGCGTTGGGCGTTGGGCGTTCGCATTCGCGTCAATGCGCGTTGGTGTGGGTAGGGTGTTGTGCGAAGAGGGTACGAAGGAAAGCTGGGAACGAGAAGAGGGTACGAAGAGAACGGGAGGTGTACAATAGGATAGACTCTGGCGCTGTGGTGTATTATACAATGCGACGAATGAACTCACGACGAACTCTGTACATGGCTTCTCAAATCTTTTCTGTTCCTCAGACGGAATGACAGTTCCCTCCTTTCCTTCGACCGCGACGAACCTCAACAGTGAACCGGGCGCGGGCCAAAAAAAAAAGAAGCTCATACACTTATGCCACGCTCCAAGCGGGAGTCGAACCCACATCTGCCTCGAAAATGTTGAAAGCGATTTACTGAAATTGCGAGACCGGTCTACCACTGACCCATTGAAGCTCACGGGTTCGGGGGAGATGTACGATAGGATAGACTCTAGCGGTGGTGTATTCAATGCGACGAACTCACTCACTCACTCTCTCACGAGGAACTCTGTACATACATATCTTCTCAAATCTCGAACCCACACTTCCCTTTCCTTTCCTTGCAAACTGCAGTGCTTTCCTGTCCTTCCACAAAACTGAACTCCAAATCTGCCCACGCTCCAAGCGGGATTCGAACCCACGTCTGCCTCGACACCTTCAAATAAATTTTCCAAATTTCGAGGCCGGTCTAACACTGACCCATTGGAGCTTGAAGTTTCAGTGTGGTGTATTATATATACAATGCAACAAATGAACTGACACTCACGACGAATTCTGTACGTACATATCTTCTCAAATCTCGAACCCACATTTCCTTTCCTTTCCTCGGACGCAACGACACTTCCCTCCTTTCCTTTCCTTTCCTTTCCTCCCATCCACTGCGACGAACCGTACGTGCACGTGTGGGCGTGCGCCCAGGCCAAAGAGCAAGCCATAGCGAGTCCACGCTCCAAGCGGGATTCGAACCCACGTCTGTCTCGAAAACATTCACGAACCTAGTGAAATTGGGAAACCAGTCTACCACTGACCCATTGGAGCTTGCATCTCTTTCCTGCAGTGGATGCTTAGTGTAATGTGCACTAGACAAGTGACAGACGCCATGTTTTTTAAATTAAAGCCAAGAGGCACTCTTCAAATACTGTACTATTTCGACCATTTGTTCAGGTGACGGATGACGGAGGGTCGTGAAGTGAACAAATTTGGTACCGGTGACGGTGACATTTGGATTTTGAGGCCTAATTAGGCTCAAAAACGGTCAAAATTTCCGGTCCGGCATCCGCCGGACTGCCATATATGGTAATTTTGTGTGATTGCCGAAGAATGAATACCTTATCCAGTGAACTTTTGAGGTGACGGGTGACATGGCGTGAACAAATGGTCGAAATAGTACAGTAACTCATATTAATGAATACCACCTCCAGTGATCAGCGTGAACGTAAACAAATTTACATACATAACAAGCTTTATCGACGAAACTTCCACGATTGAATCCATCCATTGCCGATGGAAAACCAAAACAAAAACACATCGGTAGTGCACGCTCCAAGCGGGAGTCGAACCCACATCTGCCTGCCATATATCGAGTGCAAATGAAAGCATCAGGCCGGTCTACCATTGACCTATCGGAGCTTGATGGTAGATAGGCATTCCCATAAATATTATTCTCAAATCCTTTCCTTTCCTTGGGCGCAAGGACAATTCCATCCTTTCCTTTCCTTTCCTTCCACCACAACGAACCGCAACAGTGAACCGGGCCCGGGCCAAAAAAGGACTGGGAACAACACACGCTCCAAGCGGGAATCAAACCCACGTCTGCCTCGAAAACGTTGACCAACGTGTGGAAATTAAGAAACCAGTCTACCACTGACCCATTGGAGTTTGCATTGGATTGCTGCGGCGGATATTTGGTGTGATGGGCACTCAACGAGTGACAGACCTTCAAACCAAGACTAGGCTCAAATTACTTATGAAATTCAAAACTCGTGAATATAAACAAATCTGCATACATAACAAGCTTTATCAATGAAACTTCCGCAATTGAATCCATCCATTGCCGATGCCAAACTAAAACAAAAACACATTGATTTAAATGATCATCCAGGCTCCAAGCGGGAGTCGAACCCACATCTGTCTGCTAACTCTCAGATACATGCTGGAAATCGTCAGGCCGGTCTACCATTGACCCATTGGAGCCTGATAGCAGGTTGGCATTCCCATAAATACCATACGGTTTTCGTCAAAGTGTTTCTCACTGGCTTCAAAGCTTCAAGTTCATCAGGCTGGTCTACACTGCCCCATTGGCTTGGAATCATTAGCAGGATTCGAACCCAGGGCCACATCTGCCTGCCAAGTTTGATATACTTTGCTGAAAGCACCAAGCCAGTCTACTGTACTATTTCGATCAATTCGGCATAGGTTGTGACCCGTGACCAAAAACGCTGATTCGGCACTTCGGCAACCAGCCAATTTTGGTATGACATCCTCAAAAATTCAGCGATCAAGTCAAAAAAAATCGGAAATTCTGCCTTTTTTGCACCTCTAAGGAAGATTTGGCCAGATGTCATGGATTTTATATTCGGCACTGGGTGCTGTGACCAGTAACTGAGACCAAAATTCGTTGCGGCACAGGGGGTGCATGACGCGTGACCGCCAAATTGATCGAAATAGTACAGTACTGCTGACCCCTTGGCACTTCCAATCCTCAGAATAGGGATGGACACGGGTAAACCCGCGGGTTTTATATAATCACGCTGTGGAGCTCGACTCTACAAATTTTTTGAGCCCAAAAACATGCAGAACAGTCAAGAACTGACTGAGTTATGATTAAAGTTTGATGCCCCAACATCACACACACATGTCACAGGACCTTTGAAAATGGGTTCAAACCCGCGGGTTTCTGACCCGCGGGTCTGGGCCCTAAATCCGCTACTGGAGACTGAAGTTTTGTCACTTTTGGCCCCAAACTTGATAAGCCCATAACTCTGTCAGTTCTTTACTGATTGTGCTGCTTCTGGGCTCAAAAAAAATTTTAGACTCGAGCTCAGTGTCGCGATTACATAAAATTGATGAAAAACCCCTGTCCATCCCTACCTCAGAATTATCTGAATCGTGGAGCACATCCTAGACAAACTCTGATGCCCTTCTCGCCACTCCAGTTCTCGGATCCAGACATGTACATGAATTGTTACACTCGCAAACCAACCACTCCTCCTCCTCCTCCAAGTACTACATATTGACCACAAAGAAAAAAACTTCATCCTCCTTAAGTGCTCCAAGCGGGAGTTGAACCTGCATCTGCCTGCCAAGTCAGATATACACCACAGAAACCCTCAGGCCGGACTACCATTGACCCATCGGACCTTGAGTACATGCATGCATTCCCATAAATACTATATGGTTTCGTCCAAGTGTTTCTCACTGGCTTCAAAGTTCATCAGGCTGGTTTATCCTTGCCCTTCCTCTTTGTTTCCTGCTCATCTTCACCTCTGCCACATTTCTTCACTCCGCATCTCTCATGTCCTTGTCTTTGAGTTTCTTTCTTCCGTATCTTCATCTTTGAGTTTCTTCCTTTCTCCTGCCTCTTTGGCTTTTCCTCCCTCATATATTTATTTTGGGCATTTCTTCACTTGTTTGCCCTCTATATCATATTATGCATCCACCACCCACTAACACACACACAGAGAAATGGCCTCCCATGCAAACTGCAAGCTCCCCTTGCCCCCCGAGAGCAGCATGTTCTAGGCGCCCCCTCTCCTCGTGTGTTGGTGCATTAGCATTGGGTGTTTGGACGTTGGTGGTGCTGTATGTGCTGTGTGTGGTGCAGGGAATTTGTGAAGAGAAGCCAAGTAGGGTTGGGTACGAAGGAAAGCAGGGTAGGGTACAAAGAGAAGGGGAGGTGTACAATACAATAGGATAGACTCTGGTGGCTATGGTGGTGTGGGGTGGTGTATTATACAATGCAACAAATGAACTCACTCACTCACGACCGACTCACATACATGGCTTCTCAGATCTCGAACCTACATTTCCTTTCCTTTCCTTCCACCGCAACGAACCGTACACGTAGTCAACAGTGAACCGTGCCCGGCCAAAAAGATTTGAAGTAAAAAGAGGTTAGAAGGCAACAGATGTTCCAAGCAGGAGTCGAACCCACGTCTGCCTCGAAAATTACGAAGGATTTTCCGAAAATTACAAAACCGGTCTACACTGACCCATTGGAGCTTGCGTCCCTCCAGTGGATGTTTGGTGTAAGGTGCACTCAACGAGTGACAGACCTTCAAGTTATTATAAATGCTACCTCAGTAATCAGCGTAACGTAAACAAATCTACATAACAAGCTTGAAACGTACGCGATTGAAGTCCATCCATTACCAAAATAAAAATCACAAAATGAGATGCACGCCCCAAGCGGGAGTTGAAGCCGCATCTGCCTGCTAAGCTTGTGATGCAGAAATGAAACCGTCAGGCTGGTCTACCATTGACCCATCGGAGCTTGCTTACATATATGCATTCCCATAAATACTGGACGGTTTTCGTCCAAGTGTTTCTCACTGGCTTCAAAACTTCAAGTTCATCAGGCTGGTCTACCACCAACCCATTGGCTTGGAATCAGCAGGATTCAAACCCAACCCACATCTGCCTGCCAAGTTTGATATACTTTGCTGAAAGCACCAGACCAGTCTACTGCTGACCACTTGGTACTTCCAATCCTTGGAATTGTCATGGAGCACATGATAGACTATCTCTGATACCCTTCGCCCCACTCCAGTTCTCGGATCCGGACATGTAGCTGAACACACAGCCCTTTCGCGGGGAACCCCAAACATGCCTGCACACAAATTAAGGATTTGCATAAGTGAAAAGTATGTGTCAACTGCGCCTCCTCCAAAAACAAAAAGAAGAGTCAGAGGCCAAGAAGTATGCTCAAAGCAGGAATCAAACCCACATCAGCCTGAAAATCCACAATGTACAAGAAGTTTATCAGGCCGGTCCACCGTCGACCCATTGGAGCTCCTACACCCTTGAATGGTCGGGGAGGATATGATAGGCGAACTCTGACATCCTCCCTGCCCACTTCCCAACCTCCCACCACTCGGTTCTTGGATCGTGGGGAACTGTAAATATCCATGCAGACGAACCGAATAAGTGAAAAGTATACATTAACTGCACCTCACTTCACCCCCCACAAAAAAAAGTGCGGTACACCATCTACGCTCCAAGTGTCTGAAAATCGTATGGAATCAATACCAGAACTTGTGAGGCCGCCACCACTGGCCATTAGAGCTTCCAATTTCATGGTCTGAGTGTGGATGTGTACTAGCCGAATGACAAGGACGCATCCACTTGTCAGTCTTCAAGTTATAACCTCAACTCGGCACTGAGCTCAGCGAGCAGCTATGCACCGGCACCCCCAAGAAGAACTGAAAAAAAGGACTGAGGATCACCATCATGCTCCACGCGGGAGTCGAACCCGCCTCTGCTGTTTCCTCCAGGTGAAATTAACAGGCTGGTCTACGGCTGACACATGGGAGCTTGCCATTGCAACACCACCTTCCTTTCTGTCCAATGTCCAAATAATCAAGCAAGCAAGCATATCTCCTCCACTAAGCAAGTTGGTTGTTTGAACCAACACTAAATGAGGCAGTACAACATAAATAGTGTTAATCATACCAACAGACATAAGAGAGAGAGAGAGAGAGAGAGAAGCCCCCAAAACGACAGGCTCCCCACTGATGCTCCAAGTGGGATTTGAACCCACATCTGCCCGAAAATCTTATCAACATTCAACTCTAAATAACCAGGCCGGCGTAGCGTTAACCCATTGGAGCTTCTAACCCTTCAAGTTGTCGGGGAGTATATGTTCATAAAGTACAGGACTTGGTCCATCCTTATACTTACACCCAAATTGAATGTACCCGAGTACGCCCAATGGCATTGAAGCAACAACACTTTATTCATCTCTTCCAACAGGCATGCAAAATTTATTTGAAACAACACTACTACTACTACAACTACTACTACTACTACTACAACATAAAGACAAAAACAAAAAGTCACAAAAAGGATTCAGCTCATTGGCGTCTAACGCTCCAAGTGGGATTCAACCTCACATCTGGCTGGGAAATTGTTGTACCACTCTAATTTACCAGCCCAGTCCATCATTGATCCATTGGAGCTTGTACACTAGTAAGTGGTCGGGGAGTATATGGTATGTGTATATGTTCATGGGTGGTATACATGTAAGTGCCGACTTGTCTTGGGAATTTCTTTCGATTGCAATGATTCAGAATGGTCAAGTTTTGAAACAGTGATAGAATGAGAATGGTGATTGATATCCGGTTTCATTCACATATATAGTAATGAACAGCGATTTTCATCTCACAATGAAATGCAAAATTTCCCCTGCAGGAAGTTGTCTTTCAGTTCCTAAGAGCTGTATGCAGTCACATCCTGACATGTATAGATTGAACATTTGATCAAGATTGTTCTTAATCCCGATCCATTCCTTGATTCGAGCTGCATATAAGGATATATATTATTTTTGCGAAGTCAGTCTACTCACATCGACCCTTTGCCCAACCACAATAAACATGTGATATCTGCTAGGGCAACATGGCCTCGCTGAACTGTCTGGAATTGAACTATACCTAAACACCGCACTTTTCGCGTGTTTCGGAATAGTCTGATTACAGTATAGGCTTATTTCTGAGAGCTAGTATACGGTCTCGGTATAGTTGGCAGGGTCAGGATCACAGAGTAACGGGTACAAAGGGTAGGTGACTACCCTGCGGACTGGCAGTGCTCACCTCGAAAACCGTGGAGGAGAGTGTAGCCCACAAACCTCTAAAAGAGACTATTTCTGGAGCTTATTTCCACAACGAGAAATAAGCCAGAGATACTTACAACGGGACATGCGGGATTAAGCTTATTCCTGCTCGGCTAGAGGCGAGGTCTTCCATGTGACAGGCGTGTGAGGCTCGGAAGGGCTCATACCGGAGGAGTTCCGGGATAAGCGAAGGTCGGTTGAGACAATCTGATGGGATTGATCTTATTCCGAAGAAGCGAAGTTGGGAATAAGAAACCTTTCTGGGAAAAGGTTGCACTAGGGGTATCTACGGAGAGCTGGAGGCCAGGGGAATAAGGTCCGATGGTCAGGAGCTACGGGAAAGGGACAGGAGACAAAAGGGATAGATGGACGACAAGATATCAGTCAGCCAGGGGACTGGTGTTTTCAAATATCCTGGATGACAAAAGCTGCATGGTCGGGAAATCAGGGACTACCTGGGCGCTGGCCAATGGCAATACGCTCGCAGCTATTCCTCCGATGGATAAACGGGGAAGGAGGGACGATCTCGGGCCATTTTACTAATTTCTGCTTGGTTTGAGGATTTTCATATGATTCTGGGATTTGTATAAGTAGTTGGGACATTATTATGAGTAGGACACAGAATCCCCTTGTACGAGTAGGCATAACACTTGCGATTTGGGCTATTTCTGGGGTTGGCGCAGTGTGTATCGTCGTGGGACTTTAACATTGGGAAACCTTTCTGTTGGAATAAGGAGTTGGTTACTGGAAACATCTTAGGGCGTGATTGAGGCTACATAGTTCTGGAATCGAAATCGTTTTATCGTCCAGTTTGTCCTGCCTAGTCCATTTTTTTTTCTAGGGAAGGCATCCGAGATGGCGGATGAATAGGCGAAGAGGTCTAAGTGGAATCACTAGTCAAGTCCTCCAAACAAACTCAATACAACAGTATACAAAGATATACATAGATGCTTGGCAACACGCACAGGCAAAGACATCCTTGAAAATGCAGCTACATATGTGGTGACGGACTCCTGTGAAGTTTGAGTCATCCTCCAGGCGCGTTACTTTTCTGAGTTCTCCTAACCTCAGGTAACTGAGGTAAGCTCTCCGCTTAATATATTGGCATATAGCAGTTTAGAACATTGTCTCATATTGGATCGAGCGACAGGCACATACATCAATGGATTGAATTTAAACACCAACCTGCGCCAAAACAGCGAAAGAGGCGGCCACCTGACGACGCAGCCGGCCACCCATTACCGCCGGCGCGTCCCGTCATGAGTCCTCAAACCCAGGACTACATCGTCTCCTATTCGGATTATTTCATCTACACGAACCTTTATTCCGAGCCGGTCGACCCTCAAATTACTCCTGCTCCACTTGGAGTTGGAGACATGGCCGCCTACTGCTTGAGCAAAGCCTTTATTTATGGTCAAAGTCAGATTCGCAACGTCGTAGGCGATTCAATGGCAAGCATTTTCGCCGCTGAAAGCATGAACATCCCCATGACAACACTTTGGGTGCCTCCCGTCCTCTCCAAGTTGCCAAGACATTGCTAACGGCCCCTCCCAGTGCAGGCAGCATACATACGGGGAATCATCGAATTTACAAGGACGGTAAGTAAATTCTCATCCAAAGGATCCTGCTGAATACCCATAGGCAATGAAACCCGACCTCGCCTGGGTTGATGGTCCACTTGACGGGAACCTGCCATCTACTATGAGCCGTGCAATAAACGGTACAGCACTGATAACGGGAATATCATGAGGGAATTGGCCCAGCGATTCTAATACCCAGTACATTCGTCGCCATCACATCAATTCTAATACCCAGTACATTCGTTGCCGTCGCATCGATTCTCATCGTGGTCTCTGTTCAATTGAAAAACCGCAAGATCCCGGGGCAACATGCGGATTTCGACCCCAACGATCCGCTGTCGCTTATTGCGGCTGCATCGGCGTGGGGGGGGGGATAAGCGACACTTTCCGCGGGTTAGCGGAGGGGGACGTCAAAGAAGGAGGGTTGAAGAAGGTGATGTTTGGGCAAATCAGCGACAAGGATGGATTTGTCGAAGTTGTGTGAGGCGGCGGAGGAGGAGATTTGGATTGCCTAATCCACCACACTCATTCATTTGTTAATTCATATGGAGGCATAGTACAGTTGGGTCTAATTGAGATATTCACTGGGCTAGCTACATCGTCGTTACTAGTGTTTGCGCTTTGAGGCCACGTTCATTGTACCATTTACTGTAAATTCTAGCATGTTTTGATGTGTGCATTCGCCACCCTCTTATTTGTAGAACGTATCCTTCAAATGGTTTGGTCCCCAATTAAGAGCGCTGGTTAAACGCTCGTGAGCTCGAGATGATCATTTAAACAACTGCACCAAAAATCAGGAACGGCACACGTCTTCGATCTGACTGAAGCACGGGAAAAGTGAACCCCCCAGTTCGCCGGCCCGGGGTCACATGGGATGAGCCATCGTCGCTTTGACGCCACGTTCATTGTACCATTTACTGTAAATTCTAGCATGTTTTAATTCATGCATTCGCGACCCCCTTATTTGTAGAATGTATCCTTCAAATGATTTTGTCCCTAATTAAGAGCGCTGGTTAAACGCTCGTGAGCTCGAGATGATCATTTAAACAATTGAACCAGAAACGGCATACGTCTTCGATCTAACTGAAGCACAGGAAAAGTGAACCCCCCAGTGGTCGCCGGGCCCGGGGTCACATGGGCTGAGCCTGCTGTTAAAGCCGCAGTGTTCACATCGAGTTTCAACCCCCACAAAGGAACTGGGAATAAACCTGTTTCGAGAAGTTTAAAAGTTTTTGTGTTGCAAGGAGATTCCGAATAAAAAAAGGATCTTCATGTGCAAGTACAAGCGTGTAGGCAATGTGACAGGCGATTCCAACAGGAGAATGGCATTTGTCCTAAACTTGAGGAGGAAGGGAACCTGGTCCCCGCCTTTGCCCCGAGTGTATTCAATACGGGGTTGATCTCGACGCACCGGGGGATTATTCTGTACGAAGCCCACGGTGGCAAGGATCTGTACATGATCGTTGGATGGATGTTCGAATATGACCGGAAAATGGTCCAGGCTCTCTTCTCGAGTTGCCTTTCTTTTCTGAATAACGAGCCCAGTCAGAACTTTTGAACCATGCAGACGAAATTAGCTCGCAGGCCGGAAGACGGACAGTATATCAACCGTTCTCATGCCTCCGTGGCCCTACGTAAGTAATTCTTCAGCGTGTTGTGCGAGCGCTGCCGACTCACCCTCAGGCGACGCAGTATTCGGATTCTGCAGGACAGACTGTTTCATCCACAATACAATAATATATCAGTTTTGAGAAGGAATTTAACAAGCAAGAATGAGGAACGCACCGGCGCGATCGGTAACGTCGTGACTGAGCTTCTCGACCGACCGACGCCAACAAGTTCATGGTGTCACAGTCCGACTTTAGAATGAGTTCAGACCCAGAAAACAGGGTTCGGATATTGGGGCGTACTTCCTTCTCACGCTGCTTGTGGGCCTCGTTCTAGAGATAAGCCACAGCGAGGAAACACATGGCATACGAAGAGCGGCACCAAGGAACTCACATATAAGAAGAGCGCCTATGATGTACCATGCCCAAAAATGAGATGTTCGGCGGCGGGTGCCCGTTTTCAGGGCGGTCAACGTTGGCACAGCAGAAGCAGTGACGAGGTCGTTTGCGCTGCGAAAGATACAATTCAAGATATGGGTGACGAGAGACATTCCCTTTTTGAAGTGGTGAGTGTGGTAAATGGGTAGATGACCTGGCGAAATAAAATGCTGAATCTTCCGAACGATCTGAATGATTTTCTCGACCGGTCCAAGCTACTGTGTTAGATTTCCGACCCGAAAAGGTTGGATTTGGCTGTTTTCGCACCTTGTTTTTTGCTGCACATGCTATATCACCCCAAGTTTTGTCCGCATTCTCGATCGGATTTTCAAAGCATGAAAAGACCAATTTTGAAGGGTGGCACGATATCCCTGGTTTGTGATGATTTTTTTCCTTGCGCCAGTGACAGATTGAACATTCGGGAATTCAATGTGTTTTTGAGTTGAAATGTACGCATGAGGATCGGACTTGAAGTCTCAGGAGTCCATCTCGTCAGCGGCCAAGATCGGACCATACATTTTTTTTCTGCGAAAGTGCCCACATTAGGATAGGAGTCGGGCTGTAAGCCCTTTTTCAACTCACGCACCAGGATCAAACTTCTAACCGTATATCCATTCATGAATCATCTCGGTAAAGATTTCCCGTCCAAGACAGAAGTAAGTAGGTTGCTTTCTGGGCAGAATAACTAGGCTGCTTGGCTGAGTACGGCAGAGGGGCCTCGACACGCTGAGACGCACAAGACTTCCGGCGAAGGATCTTGGGTGTGAACGGATCGTACTTGAATATCTGCTTGATCCGACTTGAAGAAACCAGGGAAGATATACAGATTTCGAGTGGGTTTCAGATGATTCACCTCAATTGTGGCAGCATGGACCGGCACAGATTCGATGTGGGGGCAGAAGGAAAGGCAGGATCGGACGTTCGGACCCGACGCCCGCGGCCTATCAATTCAATCAACTCCGAGTCAGCACTGAGCAGGCGCCCCGTGCGCAAGGCCTGGTACTTCCCGCTCCAATGCACGAGCCTACCGAAAATCTTGGGCTGCCGATGTTAGTTAACCCGAGATGACGGGAAAAGGGCGAAAAGGCATCGGCTCCTGCTCCTGCTCCTACGGCCTCGAAGACGGCGATGACATCCTCATGTCCCACTGGAACGGCACCATCATCGGCCCCGGGCACACCGTCCATGAGAACCGTCCCCCACAAAAAAAAAAGTGCGGTATACCATCTGTACGCTCCAAGTGGGAATCGAACCCACATATGCCTCTGAAAATTGTATGGAAACAATATCTGAAGTTGTGAGGCTGGTCTACCACTGGCCATTGGAGCTTCAAATTTCATGGTCCGATGTCAGCAAAGAGCAGATTCCGGGTTCTACGGTGACGAGGGCAACTGAAGCACAATGAGGTCAAGCGAATAAGTCTGGAGTTTAGACTAGAATAGTGTAAAGTACAAGGGAATAGGTACAGATTATATACTATAGGGCCTAGGGGCCATAGCTAAGGTACCATGTCAGATCACAACAGATAGGGTAAATGAAAGATAAATGCAGGGGTATATGAGCGTAAAGGGGTCATCAGGAACCCGTTGCATTGGGGAATCAATTGAAGTCCCAGAAAAGAACTCGTAGTTCAATTGATCAGATAGTTGATCTGATCAATAATCGGGTTTCTGGAATTGTTCAGGTTCTGGAACCCGAAATGAAAAGTCGGTTCATGACATTACCCCCCCTCTAGGTGAAACCCGCCTTGGGTTTCACATTCGTCGTCGCTTCTTCGTCCACAAGTCTACCCTGGTGATAACCCATTTTTGGCCCTGAGCTGTTTCCTTTAGAGCGGTGGGGTATTTGTGATAGAACTTGTCGAGACACTCCGTGGATTCTCCCAAATGTTCCAGTGGTCCCCAAGTGTTATCCTCCAGTCCATAACCCTCCCAACATATGAGGTATTATAAATGCTTGTGCTGTTTGTTGACCCATATTTTCAAGACCTCTGCAATTTTGTACAAATTCACCTAAGGCATACCACGAATGCGAGTAACCCGCGGGTCCACACAGGTTTACTCGTGGGAAAGCCCGTGGGTTCACATACCCGCGGATCCGGGTACTCGTTCCCACGGGTAGTTCGCGGATCCGAGTATGAAACCTGGACCCCGGATACTCACGTGAGTACCCACAAGTATTATTCCCTCTTTAGTGCAGCTGTAGTCTCTGCAAGATTGTTAACTATTGCCATCACGCAACCTCCCTGTGTTCAATCCGTGGTGTTGATATGCTTTTTCGAGTCCTTAATTTCCCCCTCGATGACGCAATCTGCGGAAATAACAAGTTCTGGTTCCCCACTCCTTTATTTCACGTGATTTACGCAACACCTTTTGTGTTACATTTTAGCATGATTTTTGGCATTCTGTCAGCCTTCTTGGAACAAACATCAGCCGAAATGATGATGTTGTCATACAGACTTGAAGAACTTCGAAGTCAGTGAAAACTTTGGTTTGGCGCAGGCCTTCAAAGGCGTATATTCGGTTAATAATGGCACGGATGCTTTCGCTGTTGCGTAACGCTGTCTCAATAACGAAGTGTATACGTAGCACGTCCTTGGTCGCAATGGCCATCAGAAGGCACTCGAAATCATCCATTTTGCGTGCAAATGTACCGAGGCAGTGTCCCATATTCAGAGACTGAAATCAATTAATTTTCGTACTACATAAATAAATGAGAGTGTGATGTACCTGGAGTTTTATTTTATTTAGCTCCTCGTAACGCTCGACAAGAAGCTCCTGAATTTGGTCGTGACTAAGGAACTTGTAGTTCATGCCTTTCTTGGCGTCACAGGTGATCTGGGTGATGTCCTGGACGCGTCCGTGAATCAATTCACATTCTTGACAGTGCCACGAATGAGCAGTTGTCGACTTTCTGCACAGCCTGGACCATGCTGTGACAACCTCTCCGCGCTCATGTACCTCGATATCGAAAGGAAGATCCCCTTCATCGCCTCATAAGGTCAAACAATGAAATGGGAGCGTAAGCCGGAACGAAATTTCCGGAGGCCATTCCAGCGCTATCCCGGCACAAGAGCACCCAAATACAGGCTGGTCCACATCCATAGAGGACTCGTCCTGGCACAATTCGGAGCGAGTGCGTGAAAGTCTTGGAGGGCTGCTGCACAGATATTAAATAACGCAAAGGAAAATTCAAAAATACTCACCAGTCACAGAAGACGTCGGATGATTCAGACGTAAACCGAATATCAGCTGAACGTGTTTGCGGGGACCATGTCAATAAATTGGCACTGGATGGCGCAGGAGAGAATGAGGGAGGTGGGGCAGTCAAAGAGGAAGCCGAGAATGAAGGATGTGAAGCTGTGGAGGGTGACAGAGAGAAAGTGGTCGGTGAGTGCTTAGCCGAGTGTCTGAACGACGGAGCGCACAATAGAGATAAGAACGCTGCTTGACAAGAGCAGGAGTGTAACGCTTCCCACGCATATGCTGTTCAAGCCCGTGGAAATGACCAGGCTCTTCGAGGATGCGTGTAGATGAGATGCTGGTGGTGATCCAAGTCTCGCACTTGTAGCATCTCAGCTCCCAAGTTCTAACCCCAGATGCGTGGGAAGAAACGCTCCCAGCAGCATGGAGGTCTCGCAGTTCTTGTCCCAATGGCGTGGAAGGAAGAGCAGGAGACCCCAAGGTGGGATTCAAAGGACTGGTGGTGGTCACTGAGGATGATGAAATACGTGGAGATGTTCCTGGATTCCTGACATATACAAAGCCAAACAGGACACAACCGCTGAGCAGCAGCAGCACCGGTGCTTCGTTCATCACTGATGATCCCTTTGCTGCATCAGGAAAACCATTGCCAAGCCATAGTTGGCCATATTTTCCCTAGTGCCTATAGATGCTCCAAGCACTACACAACGCTGCATAGCCCGCACTACGCGCAATGGAGAGCTATGGAGAGCTCTCCCAGCTTGCTTGTCCACTACGTAGTTATCTCACAGTTACAATCAGACCAGCCGTATGAAACAATCCAAGTTTGTATAGACCGTCAAGTTGCTTGCTGCTAAGACGAAAAAGAAAGCACAGTATATGAATTTAATATTCGAGAATGCGTACAATCGAGAGTAAATAAAATGCACGGCTTGCTACTATGCTGTAGAGCATCCGCGCGGATGACCCGTCTCAAAGGACCAGCGCTGAGGAACATTGACGCGGCGTCAATGCTAACCCCACGAATCACCCTCAAAGCATCTCATGTGTCTTGGCGTCCCATCCCAGTTGACTGGCGCACCCACATTGCTTGCCGGCTCGATCGCCGTCACACGCCATGCCCTGACTCGGATGTCGCGCATGTGCAAGGCTCCGAGTTGCTCACTCGCGTGCAGATGAGCCTGTGGTGGCCAGGCAGTGCCGCAGAAGTGTTGCCCTTGCCTCGGGGTCGGAGTCGGCATGCCTAACTTGAAAGAATGCTTGTGGCGTTGTCCTCAGGGTAATTATAAATCGGCAGGCCTGCAGTACTGGATTATTTCGTTCAAATCGACAGGGGGCGTGATGCGTGACCTCTTTGACCTATTCGACATTTCGACAGGCCCCCCAACTGAGTGTGACCAAGAGAAAAAATTCGAAATTGTCGTGGAAACGGTAGTATTCCATTAAGCAAGAGCCTTGGTACATCCTAAGAATACTTGGCTCCAATTCACATTACCTTGTCTATTTTTTTCTGTTTGTTTTCCTCTGGCCTGGATTTGGGCCAAAATACAGCAGTTTGGCACGGAAAGACTCCAGGGAAGCTTAAAAATGACAGAAACTGTGGAATTTTGATGGTACGAAGACACTGAGCTATGTACAAATTTATTTTTGAATTTATACTGATTTTCCAGCCATTTTCGTGACGTTTGACCAATTCGACACTCGCCTGCGTGACGCGTGACCTCGACCAAAATTCGCCATCGACAGGGGCATGCGTGACGCGTGACTGTCGAATTGAACGAAATAATCCAGTATTTGTAGTCGCCGCGACACAGATTTCTGAGAGCGCGCGCAGACAAAGCTGGAGCTCAAGTCCGAAGTTTAGCATGGAGGCAGGGGCAACGGTATAGTGGAAAGAGAGGATGATAAAAAGGACAAAGACATCGGCTCAAATTTGCGCTCCGCACGCACGTGCCACACTGCCACAATGGTTGTTCTTTCCAAGTTCTTTCCTCCTGCCACCATCTCGTCTCCTCTCGTTTCTCTCTCGTTGTTGCTTCTATCTGACTTTATATACTTTGTTGACGCCAGGTAAGCCCATGCAACTTCCTCGATAACCCTGATGCCGAAATCCATTTGTATGGCTGATATTTTCTCCAAGACCGCGTGCTATTTGAACGCCGGCGAAACACACTGAACGAGTGGCGTGCATTCGGGCGCCTGAGAAGCGTGGTGCGTAGTGCGTGGCACTGCCGACGTCCACTGCTCCCCGACGTCAGCGACTCTGTACTGAAGGCTATACCTGCCTTCCACGCGCGCAGGGGACGAGCAGATGTGAGCTGTCTGTCCATTCTGCATTTCCCCCTACGTTGTACTCACAAAAAGGTTTTCACTCGCTAGGGCAGGCAACAGTATGACATACCCCGTCGGCTTCCGGACTTCTCAGGCGGCAACACAGCGGGCCCATCTGGGAGGAACGTGCGCTTGGTGCTGCGCATATCGGTGAGCTGCAAGTGTCTGCGCAAGGCCCATCAATGACGGTAGGCAAATAAATGTTTTCTTGGTGCGCTATCGGTTTTTTCTCGCCTGTGTCACGCTCACAATGCATTTGCAGATATAGGTACTGCCTGCCATGGTATCAGTATCCCCCACACTTCCTTCCGTTGGACACCCCCGCGCCAATGTCACCGCCACCACGCAGTCGCGATCCCGCCGAGCCATGGGCGCTTTGCGGGTTAGCTTGACGCGTGCGTGGGCGCACGCTTCCGAGGCCGAGCCGGTGTATGGCGAGAATTACACTCCCACATTACTTGGTCGTCCTGTAGTAGCTACATGCTTGATAATATTATGGTTTTGCTATTTATTGACTGTCGAGAGCGAGAAGCAGGAGGAATGGAGCAATGAGGGGAACATTGCTTGGCGGCCTATCCTGCATAGTGATCTATAGTGTTGCACAGTGATGGCGTGCAGCTTGGCTAGCGCTCCATAGTGCTGGAATAGGGGGGTAGTGGCTATGGCGACTATGGTGCTATGCAGCACTATGCAGCACTCCATAGCACTATCAAGTGCCTACCTGTTTTCCTGATGCTGCCCTGATTCACACCACGACAATCATATCCATTACGGTTGTTCGTTCCACGGAAATCTTTGTTGAGGGCAAACGGGTTCATAGCATTAACATCACTTCGATCAAGAACCCTCAAGCCAATGTCAAGCTTGTCGGTCAGATTCTTGAAGCTCAAAGCTGTAGCAGCGAGCCCAGACGATGTTGCGGCCGGTTCTGAGGAAGTTGCTGATGTGTTGACATGGACGTGGTTGTGGATGCAGTCTTATTTAATGGGCAAGAGTGCGATGAAGGGTACGCAGATCACAACGGACGCGCCTCACCTCATCAGCGTTGCGGGCCATCTCGTGGATCCCGTCACCCCGAAAGCGGTAATGGCTCAGGAGCAACTTTCGGCAGATGACATGCAGCACATCAACTCGATGGGTACGACATGGGCTATCGACCATAACCTTTTGGGAGCCCTAATCGACGAGCTGTGGAAGCGTGTCGAGCTAGCTCAGCTGGGACTTCGAGAAATGCCATTTTTGAAGGAGCAAATCAGTGGTTTTCCGTATTCCTGGACAACCGGTGATTCATGATTGTATTCTCTTTATTTTTGTTCGCACTGACTTCCTTTGGTTTAGGACTTCCGGCGCTCACATCCGCCGGTGGAACTGCATTTATTGCGCAAAAATCTGCGGCTGACCCTTGTTTATACTGTCCGGAGATCCCTTCCAACTGGCGCGGCCACATGGGTGGTCACATCATCCGTAAATTGCGGAACACCGGTGAATCAAAACGAGACAAGGCTGCAAAGAGAATGGGAAATGCAACGGCTTACCCTCGGGTAAGTGTCTGTTGATGTACCCATGCAGTCTACTGAGCCTTGACAGGTTGCCGACTCATACATCAGCAACCCCTGTTTTTGGCCGTAGTGGCTGTAGTTTTTGGCCCCCTACGTAGTGCTACGTAGCGCTACAGGCAAGCTACAGGCAACTACATGGGAACTACACAGAGCTACGTAGAGGGCACCCTTCACTACAGACACTAGAGGCACTACTGGCACTACAGGGAACTACGTAACGCTACGTAGCAGGCCCAGGTTTTGCTGATGTATCCTTGCGGCTTTTGCGGCTGTTCCGGGTTAGCTGAATGCGCAGTTACACTGAAGCCCAAAAGCCAAACTTTCGAAGTTGTTTCAAAATGCAAGTACGCCGTATCATTCCAGTACCAGACTGCGAACAAAGGCTCAAACACGACGCCATCACGGAACATACCTGTGATCCAAGGGGCTGTCGGGATTCGAATTTCGGATAGGGGGTAGGGGGGGGGGGGTCCTGACCGAGGGCTTAAAAATCTTTTCATAGTAGATTTTAAAATAAGCTAAAACTATGTTTAAAACATGTTTAGACCCATGGAAGGCTATGTGGGACATATATTGGGTCCCTGGAGGTGTCTGGGAACTCTTACTGCCGTTGTAGCCTGCACAGAAATATTTTTATAATTTGGAAGGCCTTGGAAGGGCACCAGAAACTGTTCAAAACTCATATTTGAATTGGTGTTTGCTTGGGATATTATGTCCTACTGCTGATATTCATCCCAAGACATGCACGCAGAATATATTATACGTCGGCTTATTCGGGCGGGAAGCGGCCATCAAGTGGCGATGCAGATGCACATGACCCGGAGCAACGGTCCGGCGCTACCCGTGGGAAACTCCTTCCCTATATAGGGGGGGAGGGGGGGGGGGGGTCTGGCGGACGACCTTAAAAATCTTTTCGACCCACCTTCCGTTTTTCGAATCCCGACAGCCCCTTGCTGTGATCTGTCATCTTTGCTCAACTCCGCCTGGTCGCTACCCTACGTATCCAGCAGTTTGGCGTTACAACATGGTGGAGCACCTATGGGATGTGCATTCCGAATACATGTCACCTCTACAGCTGGAAGGCGATCCGCTGCCATTCAAGGTATGGGAAAGTGCTCGGATTGACGTGGAAGAAGAGAAGGCGTTGGGTGTTCCGGAGTTCCTCATTCCGCGACCGTTTACCAATTTTATTGTGGAGTCCATTGAGGCTCATTGAGGCGACTCAGGGCGAGAAGAGAGGGCAAGGGCCGGGGTCTACCGAGCAGGGGGGGAAACGCAAATGGGGACGTCCGCGTGGAGGGTGACTAGTCTTTTGCATTTGGATTATAATCTGATATCTTCTTGCTTCCTTGGAGATTTGGTATTGAGCATAGCACTTGACGCGCAACAGGGAAATCTATTGGTCAATGATAAGCACTATCTCGACGTTATCTATGTTATCTCGACGTTATCTCCGCGATCATCGATGACGTACCCGCCCATTTCACGTGTTCCCGACAAAGGCAGGTCTGTGTCATCGACTTTACTATCGCTCGCCTCTTGAGTCATGTGCAATATAATCGAGATGGATCGAGGAGACCCCAATGGTATGATAACCGATCAGGTCACCCGAATCGGGTGACCGCCCGCGAGCCGAACCGGCCAGGTCACCCGCGTGGGTGACGGCTTGAGGGTCCACCATACCTACATCAGGAAAAACTCCTGGGGCATTAGTTCCACGCCCAAGTATCTTGCAATAGATAGCAAATCATAGCTCTGCGTGCCAGCTATCCAGTGCTCATAGCTGCCATAGCTGCCATAGCTTCGCGCCAAGCACATATAGCGCGTTATTGTAGCGAGGGATCAACACGTAGCACTGCATTGTCGCGGCTAATTGATCCATCGGACCACATAGCCGCGGCCTTCAATATCACATGCTATCGAGGAGTTGCCGTTTTAGGACGAGCCGTCACGTCTGAGTCGTCGAGCTCAAGGGTCGTTGCATGAATGCTTCCCTGCGACAAGGGGGAGCACATAGTAGAAAGGTTTTTGTATACAAATCTATCCTAGCATGACTAGAATAACAGCGGAGCTGACGTTATCTCAAACAAACTATATGTATGAAAGCGACTCTATCATACTACAAGAAATTCAAGATATTCAATTTCTAGAGCAACTATCTACGACTATGTAAGGACTGAAATGAAAGTCCGTAGCCTTGTACGTACATTGTCCATAGTTCATGTCCGATCAAATTGTACGACCAAATTTCCTGTCAAATACGTACGAAATGTTCTACCGAAATAACAGCCGAACTGCGGCGCTGAGAACGAGAAGAGTGTTTTATGGTATAAGGCCCGCTAACGCTCTCGGGCTTTACCTCAGTACGGGGAGCCGTATGTCGACATGGGTGAATACTACGTAGCACTCAGTGAACGCTGACTTGATGGCAGTAGAGCTTTTTCTTTCTTTCCGAAATCCATACGCCACACCGTGATGGATTGCACTGACGCGCGCCATTGTGCCGCGTGTTTCAAGGAGGGGTGTGGTTATTCGGGTCCTCGTTTTTTCCCCCCACCAGATCTCTCTCAAGAACCCCCACCACCCTCAACGTGTTTGTTGAATCAAGCATAGTTTGCTGGGTGATTCAACAAACACGTCGTTGGTGGGCACGTCACTATAGGAGCTGGACGTCCGAGGTATATTTTCCTCATTCTTTCCGCACAAAAATACACAAACCGCTTTTTTTATTGCTCCTCTCGCAATGTCCTCATAACACCATCCATTCCAATGTCCATCGCCCACATCAACAAGCCCCGCCCGGCTCAACGCCGCACTACCAAGTCAGCAGCAGCGCCAGCTGTTGTTGACGCTCGCCGCAACGAGGCAAACGAATCCGGTGCGCACCTATTGCTAACATGCTCTCCCAGCTGACACAATTCGTAGCTTGGCCCATTCGAAACAAGAAACCTCGGTGGGGATGAATCTTTATACTCATGTTGAAGCCTGCCGCCACGAAACGGCTGCCTAGCAGTGTAAGTCTTTAGATTTTCTTGGTGGCTGCTGAGAATTATATCCTCCACAGTTGACGAGCAAGAGGAGGCCGCCGCTCGCACGACTTTGAAGGCTAATAACGCTGCACAGAAACAACGTCAAAAAAAAAAGGTCCTCGCTGTTGTATGTGTGATATGCTTTCATTTGTTATTCACACTAATCGGGAGCCGCGGCCAGATTACCGCTCCATCTATCTGGACCACATCAAATCTTTGACCGACTTCGAGAAGCGCTCTGCTCTCCGCAGCACTAGGCAACATCTTGATTCATTCCCACACCATCGGACGGCAAGTATTAAATTTATTCACAACACCTTTCTCTCATTCCTTGAATAGCTTCCACTCCGGAGCGCAGCCGCTGGTTGGGGCCCCCATATCATCTCTTTTCGACGTCCGCTATCGACGCCGCTACTCGGGAGTACGACTAGAACTTGGAGACCGAAATGGAGGGCGAGTTTGGCGAGGACTCCGATGTGTAGTTTAATGGATGTGTGCTCTTTGATCCCAATATTCAATTATTATTAGTTCTCTTCACTGGCTACCATGAGCATTAATTATATTGTGCTATTTAACACTAGATAGCATTGTAGCTCAGTAGACTCATAGTGCTATGTAGCGCTATTTTAGCGTCAGAGTGCGGCTATCCGGTGCTAAAATAGCGCTACATAGCACGCCCCCGGAGCTATGCGGCACTACAAAACAGGGGTTAGACTAATCTGCTACGCGAGCTATCCCAGCTATGTTGCGCACCATAGACTCAATGTTTTTTGCTGATGTAGGGTGTTACCTTATATGGTAGTCCGCCATGCACCTCAGAAAACTCGATGTATCTCCCTCAATTCTGGGTCGTTTCCTTTCATCCAAAGGTACACCCCCTTCGCTGAACCTTTCCGAAGACCTAGATAACCGTCACTAAGCCCCGACGTCCGAAACGCGTCTGCGCGATGCGTCCGAGTACCGATCTGGGGTCATCACAAAATTCGATGCATCTCCCTCAATTCTTGGTCGTTTTCTTTAATCCAAACCTTCCCGCTACTCCCTCGACATTTCTCAACATTTTTGCACCAGTGGACAGACCTCACGATGCGAAACACGGGCGCGCGAGGCATCCGAGTGACGAAAAGTTTCCATATCAAAGTATCACATGTAAGTTCCTCAGATTTTGCTCTTTTCCTTGAGTATAAAGTTCCCCCATCTTTCTGGACCTCCTTCAAGACGTCTATCTAGGTCATTTGTTGCGGCACCGCGAAACACGTCTCCGAGATGCGCCCAAGTACTGAAATCAACCCCCATCACAGAATTTGATCCACCTCCATGAATTGTGTGTTGTTTCGTTGGATCCAAACCTTCCAGGTCCTCTCTGGATGTTCCCAAAGACGCCTAAACTAGTCGACTTACCCCACGATGTGAAACGCGCGTGCGCGACGCGTCTAAATACTGGATTGTCCCGCATCACGGAATTCGATCTATCTCCCTGAGATGTGCGTCGTTTCCTTAGATTCAAAGCTTAAACCTCTTCCCTGGAACTTCCCAACGATGCTCACACCAAATGCCAGGCCCCACAACGCGAACTGCGGGCACGCGACACATACGAGTGACGGAATGTCTCCCTATCAAAGAACTCAATGGAACGAGCTCAAATCTTGACCTTTTTCTCAAGTATGAAGCTTCCCCATCCTTTCTATACCTTCTCAGGGACGACTAAACTGGCCCCTTGTTGTGGCGACGCGAGACGCGTCTGCGAGATGCGCCCGAGTACTGAAATGTACGCAGATGGTAGATTTCAACTTATCTCCCTGATTTGTGCATCGTTCCCTTGGATCCAGACATTCAAAGTCTTCCCTGGGACTTCTTAAATACGCTCAAATTGATCGCCAGGCCCCGCAATGTGAAAAGCGCGCGCGACGCACCCAAGTACTGAAATATACCCTCATCACAGAATTCGATTTATCTCCTTGATCTATGATCGTTTGCTTGGATTCAAAACGTTAAACCTCTTCGCTGGAGCTTCGCAAAGACGTCCACACCACTCTACGGGCCCTACGATGCGAAACGCGCGCGCACGACGCGCCTGAGCGAAGGAACGTCTCCATATTCAAGAATTACATATAACCATGCCAAATCTTGCTGTTCTTCTTGTGTCTGAAGCTCCTCAATCCACCCTGGAACCTTCTGAAGACATCAATCTCAGTTGCCACACTTCAGGACGGGAAACGCGTGCGCGCGATGCGTCTGAGTGCTAAATTGCCCCTCCGCGTCAGAGAATTCGATCTATCTTCCCGAAATCTTGCTCCCATCCTTAGATACGAGGCTCCCCTACTCCTCGGGAGCTCCCTGAAGACCCCTATTGAAGCCGCTACGCCACCCGACCGGGTACGTGTGCGCGCGACGCGCCCGAATACCAGAATTTTCATTTTTCGGACCAGAGGCAAGGAATAATTGTGAATATCTGAGCTAAGCTAGGGAATGATTAAATACAAGTGAAAGTCCAGAATAGTTCTCACAATTACTACCAGGAGGGAGGAAGAAAGAAGAAAATGAGAGGAAAGGTTGATAAATTTCCTTATTCGGCACGCAGGAGGTTTGATCATGTAAAATTACCAGAATGGGGAGGAATGTAAGGGTGACCCGACCCGCCAAAAGGCGGTGACCAGGAGGACGAAGTGATCGACGAGGGCGGTGACCCACCCGCCAAAAGAGTTCGGCACACGCCCAGCGGAGTTTGAAATTGAGGTGACCGATGACCCGATCGGGAAGTCACCGAGCGATCGGTCACCCGACAACGCTATAGATCGCTGAATACAACTGAATATGTACGAGGGGTTTTTTGCACAGAAATGTGATTTGAGGTAATTTTTTTCCGAAACATGGTTGTGAACATTTGTGTTGAAGTAAAGGCAAGCGGAAGAGGAACAATGGAGCAGTCAAAATTTGTTTTCAAGAAAAAAGATACAAAACCATTAATCACGAAAGAAAGGTGCATACCAGGGAAATTGAACCGCAGGCCTCCCGAATCCCGAGCTGTAGCCTCCTTCTGCGGGCGTTGACAGGAAGAAGGTGGCCAGAAAGTTTTGTAGCAATCCCTTGTCACTGGACCCCAGGTTCATGAGTAAACCTATTTTGAGGCCCCCCTCCCCTTCCAAGCGCTGGAAAAAGTGCAAATAGGGGTTGATCAAGGATCACGGCCCGGGGAACAAAATGCCATGTCCTCGGTCATCCTGCCTATTAGTAGTGCGTGTACACCGAGATAATTCCTGGAAACCGGCGTTCATGAGTTGGACCGGCCGTGTAATCCTACCTACCTACCTACCTACCTACCTACCTATATTGACACACTCAACCAAATATCCCTTCGATGCCCTGCCGCCCGAAAGTCCACGATTCAAGTCCGCTGTCATACTGCTCTGGACTTATTTCTTGCTTGGAACCAAATGCTGTGTTCGTCTCGCACGGTGTTAAGGATTCCGGATAGAATACCTTAGTTTGTCCAATAGAATCCGTAACTTTCCTGTATCAAAAGCGCTATGCCCAAAGCCTGATTAGTGCGAGACGTTAATCAAACTCTTGAAGGACGTTGCCAGGATTATTGACTAGAGCGAGTCGTTAGTCAAGTCCTTGAGTGGCGGGTGCCAGAATGCTAGTTAGTGCTAAGACGTTAACTAGATCCTTTAGATGGCGAGAGCGAAAGACAGTGAAGCGTTCGCAATGTTGCTTAAGGTGCAGTGAAGATATGGTGTAGAAGATGATGTATATTGCGGACTAGGCTAGCTTTTATACATATCTTGTAGCTATGAATATGAAATATCTTAGACAGAGAGGGGAAATGGAGCAGGGGAATGTATCAGATAGGGAGTTTCAAGGAGAATGAAGGGGTAGAATGGAGAGATAGAATGGAGAGGTAAGGAGTAAGGTTTAGGAGAAAAAGGGGACGAACACGAGAGGAGTAGATGAGCGATATCCATCACAGGTCCCCCCCACTCCCCAAGTGTGAGGCGTGGGAGTTAGTACCCAAAACCAGCGAGCAACTGAGACAGATCCCCAGCCTCAACCCGACGACGAACAATCCGCTGAGGGCGATTGGTCGCAGTGTTGAACCACGGGAGAATGGACAGGGTCTCGCCGTAGTCCAAAATGACCAATGTGTTGTACTTGCGCTCGCTGAGCAGACGCATGCATGCCATGTCGGCCGCCTCGAAGGAGTGAGTATCGTCGAGTAGTCGGTCGATCCAGGCTTCAATCCGACCTGCGATGACAGCGTTGTGAGGCACGCGGTCAAGCAGCTCCCACTTGGTCATGCCAGTTGCTGCAACAGGGTTGCATTCTGACTGCTCTCGCAAGTAAAGAGTCCGCAGAAGGCTCTTGAGCCAGTGAGTGATGCCGAACCGCATGACAGTGTAGAAGTCGGTCACATGCAGTCGAGCCTCAGCGCGGTTTCCGAGGAAACGGGAGACGCTAAGGTTCTGGCCAAGGAATAACGCAGCGGATGGAAAGTGGACGCCGGACTCGTCGAGAGAGTCAATAGGAAGAACCATGCGCACCGACTCCCAGTCGAGGGGCAGACCGCCCACGGTGCGATGGGTGTAGGAAGCGCAAAGAAGAGCAGCGAGACCACGCAACCGGCTCTCGAAGAGTGCTGCAATGTGGGGACGCAGCTCGCAGGTTCCATCGAAGTGTTCAAGGTAGCATGCATCGATGTCAGGGTAAGCACCGTCTGACTCCGTACCCGCGAGCATCGAACGTACAAGGGAATAAGTGAATGGGTCCGCTCTGAGTGGCTCCAGAGCGGTACTGAGTACGTTGGCGAACGAGTGCTCGAGGTCGGGACCGTCGTGCCCAACAGGAATAGGACCATCGTCAACGTACATGGCTACCTCCTCGTGGTTGCTGTACGCTGTCAATTCATCGTCATCCGTCGACTCAGAGAGCAGCGGCGGTGGAGGCGTTGAATCAGGCGAGTTAGAAGCGTACTCTTTGTCGCCAAAGATGTCCGAGCTCGAGGGTGACGATGAGCGCGAGGACATGTCTCTGTCACCAAAAATGTCCGAGTTCGCAGGTGACGATGAACGCGAGGGCATAGGAGAGTCCTTTGTCCCGGAAAGGTCGATGGTGATTTTAAAAGCATCCTTAGTGCGCTCCTCGTAGGTCGAGTCGGGTCCAATCCCAACTGTGGATGGAACATCGATGTAGACGTCGCCAGGGGAGAAGAATTGGTTGGGGAAGCAACTCTCGGCGAAGGTGAGGTTGGGGCGCATGGTTGGAGATAGAAGTGATATGAGAGCGTGTTTTTTGTGTTTTTGTGCGAAGAAGGACGAGGATGAATAAGAGAAGAAGGCTGGGTTTTTAAATGAAAAGAAAGAGGGGGCTTGTTTCGGGTATAAGATTTCTTCTGCGGTTTCGTTTGATCGCGCTTGGTTTTAAGCCATGTCCGCACCTGAGACTTTTGTCTCATTGTTCCGCGGGTTCCTTCCGCTGTCAGACCAGCGGATCAGAACCTCTGGAGCGTTACGGAGTCCACGCTTTGTGAGCCACTCGTCGTCCTCTGGCCCGAATCCTTTCCACCGAACTTTGAACTGCTGTACCCGGCGCCCTCTAATTTTCCTCCATCTTTCAGCAATGATTTCTTCAATTTCCACTTCTGGGAGCTTGTCGAAATCATCACGTCGGAGGGAAAGAGTTGGACGGTCACCTAGCTCTGGTGGGGAGGCTTCGTAGGGTTCGAGATGCGCTATGTTGATGACGGGGTGAATTCCATAGGAGACGGGAAGGCGAAGGCGGTAGGTGACTGGACTGATTTTGCCAATAATTTCGAAGGGACCATCGAATTTTAATAGCAACTTCTTTCCGCGTCCTTTTTCGTCACGCAGGAGTTTGAGTGAGTGCGGGTTAATTAGCACCAAGTCTCCCTCTTCAAACTCCTTGACAAGCCGTCCTTTATTATAGGCACGACGCTGAAAGACTTGGGCAAGAAGGAGAGACTCCTTGGCACGAGTGCGGTGTGCCTCGAATTGCTGGATCATAAGTTCTGCACGTGGGTCTGCAATGGGTCGAGAGTCGATAATTTTCTGATCTGTTCGGCTATTTTCGGGTGATGCGGTGTCTTCTCCAGGCATCAATCGGTAATTGATGGCACCCTCCCCCCAATGTCGATCTGTCGATCCACGGGTTCTATCCCCGTAAGCAGTGTTGCGGTTCGGGGCTGATATCCGCGCAGTAGGAACGCGGGGGAGAAACCCGTACTTGAATGTGGGGTTGTGTTGTAAGAGAGGCCAAGTGCGTGCACGTATTGCTTCCATTCTGTTTTGGATCCGATGAATGCGCGGAGGGCGGTTTCCATGAACTGGTTCAAGATTTCAGTCTGACCATCCGCTTGAGGATGATATGACGTTGTCAAAGCGCGTGAAGAGCCCATTAATCTGGTTAGTTCTCCCCAGAACAGGTTCCGCCAGCGTGCATCGCGGTCACAGATGATCTGTAGTGACAAACCGTAATGTGCAACTATGTGCTCGAAAAACAGACGGGCTGTGTCCAGTTCATCGATATTGCTGAGGCATGGAATAAAAATTCCATACTTGGTCAATTTGCACACAATGACCAGTAGGGCATCAAATCCATCGGACATCGGAAGCTCGGTGATGAAATCCATGGAGACAACTTCGAAGGGTTGTGAAGGAATCGGAATGGGTTGCAGAAGTCCGAATGGTGCATGTTTCTTCGGTTTCGCCTTCTGACATATGTCACATGTACATGTGTACTTCTTGATTTCGCGTGACATTCGCGGCCAGTAGTATGTCGATGCGAGTCGGTTATATGTTCGATGGTATCCGGCATGAGCACCTTCAGTCAATCCATCATGGATTTCAGCAAGAATCTTGACGCGGAGATCTTCGGGTACGCATAGACGGTTGTTTCCATTCCAGTCCTCAAAATATAGCAAGCCATCATCGGCCAGCTGATACTGAGGAAAGGTTGGGTTGTTCCAGTCTTTCTCATTCTTCCAGGCATGAAGAACCTCAGAGAAGTGCGCATCCTTTTCGTAACCGTTGATCCACTCCGTTTTCTCAGTCATTGGCAGACTAATGAGAATGTTGTAGCTGCGGGAAGTGGGGCCCAATGAATCGGAGTTGAGCAGTCCATTTTCGTCCTCAAAGTCCATATTTAATGCATCGGGTACACCTGGATCTTCAAGGTCCTTTGTGCCTTTATCAGCGACTGATAGTAGGCGTTCTTCGAACCGAGGACCGAGCTCGTCGTACATGTTCCGAAGAGGGTCACACACAGAGAGTGTGAGAATTGGCGTCTCATCAGACTCTGGTCCAACCTGCACGGGTACTCGTCGGCGCAGGCGGGAGACTGGGTCCACATTGGAGTGTACCCGTCCTGCTCGATGGATGATTTTAAGATCCGGGTAAGCAGAAAAGACTGTTCCCCAAGTCAGAAGTCGGCGGTTGACGTTTTGGAAAGTGCGGCTCCAAGTTAAGGCTGCGTGGTCCGTTACAGCGGCAATTTGCTCTCCCTCAAGGAAGGTTTGAAACTTGATCAATGCTTCCTTGAGGGCTAGGGCCTCACGTTCCGTTGGTGAATAATTCCTTTCTGGGGATTTCAGAACTCGGGACCAATACGCGATGACCCGTTCGATGTGGACTGTGGTATCTTCGAAGTTTGGGGCCCAGTCTCCGATTGGAGGAATATCATCGAATCCTTTGATTGCTGTGACCAGTTGGGGAATAGGCTGTTTGGCCTTGAAGGCTTTTTCCAACCGTTCATACACCTTGGTTCCTTTGAGATCACGGATGAGGATGGGTTGGACTTGCTGCAGGATCCCTGCAACACCATAGTCGCATGCATCTGAATAAACACGGTATGGCAGTCCTCGCATGGCATAACCTCGGACCGGTGCATTGGTCAGAACCAGCTTGCATAATTCAAATGCTTCCTGGTGAAGATCCGTCCAACGCCATTCGGATCCTTTCTTGAGAAGGCCAAACAAAGGCTGGGCAATCCAAGCGTAGAAAGGAACATAGCTGGAGAAATATACCATCATCCCTAAGAAGGTCTGAAGTTCAGAGATATTTTTGGGTTCCTCCAGCTGTTTAATCGCATCCACTTTCTCCTTATGGGTGGAAAGCCCAAGTCGGGAGACTTTCTGTCCCAAGAGCATAAGGGACTGGTAGCCCAGATGACATTTTGGTGGTGAGAGGGTGAGGTTTGCGGCCGCAATTGCACTGAATACGGAGTCGAGATGTTCGACGTGGTCCTCAAATGTGCGAGAGTAGACCACAATATCATCGATGTAAACCAGTGCAAAAAGCCAGAGAAAAGGGGCAAGGACTGTGTTCATGACTCGCTGAAAGACGCTGGGGCCATTACGATAGCCGAAGGGCATGCGTTTGAACTGCCACAGTCCTCGGTGGGTTCGGAATGCCAATTTCTCAGCTGAATCCGGGTGCATAGTTAGCTGAGTGAATCCTGCCAATGCATCGAGGGTGGTGAGCCATTGAGAACCTTCCAGGGTCTGCAGAATGTCTTCTTGTTTGGGTAATGGGAATTCGTCTGGTACAACCATTTCATTGAGTTTTCGAAGGTCGATTACCATTCGAGGTTTCCCATTTCGCCATACTGTGAAGACAGGAGCAGCCCAGGGGCTTCGTGAAGGTTCGATGACTCCGAGCTCGATCCAGGAATCCATTTGCTTATCAATGACTTCCCGTTTGGCGGGCGAAGCGGGAAAAGGAGGCAGCGAAACGGGTTCCGCTCCGGGCTTCATCGGAATGATGACTTCCTCCTTGTAGGTTCCTAGACGTCCATCCAACCCAAAAGCTTGGGAGTGTTTTAGGACAACTTCCTCCAGCGCTTTACGTTGTTCGGGTGTGACTCCCTTTGAGATATCAATCTCATCCAGTAATTTGGAATGCTGTATGAACTCTGGGGAAGTTTCCGACGTCTTCGGGCCTCCTTCCAACGGCTCCTCGGCGCCGGGATCGTCTGCGCCGGTAGCATTCCGATGCGCCTTCGACGAGACTGTGGACTCGGAGCGCACGGTGCTGGTTGCAGCTGGAGTCTCAGGGCATCGGAGTTCCACCAATTGCCGAATGAGATTGGCATGAGCCTCAGCGCGTTGCTTCCTGGCCGGGGACATCTTATTTGTCCTATCTAACCAGGAGCTTGGATTGTGCGCTGTTCCAAGAATCTGCCCTTTGGAAATGATCACAGGGAAGTCGGAGAAATTGGCGATGTGGATGGCTGGATTTTCCTTTGAGATAAAGGTATCCGCACTTCCGTAAACATCGTCAAAATTTCCGCTAGTCCGTAGATGTCTTTCGACAAGAAGTTGGGTGCAGTCTTTGGGAAAATGGGTTGAGACCTTGATCAGTTTACTGGTTTTTGCTGGAATCACGATACGCTCGGAACTGTAAACGTTGCCATTTCGTTTGTGATTCTTGGCACGACCTTTCTTGTTACGTCGGTGAGTCGCTTTCTTGTTGTCATGCTGGACTCGGGTGTGCGCGCATTTGACCTCGAATGCATGCCCATCCCCGTCCACAAATGGAGGAGAGGTCGAGCTTTCCACGAGCAGGCGCCGCCCAGAGTCACCAAATTGGAGATGGGTCACTCCTTCGTCGCGGATAATCGAAATGGAGTATTGATCAGCAAAGTCATTTCCCAGAATGAAGGGCGTGGTCATCCCATCAAGAATGTAGGCCTCGATATTCATTTTTACCGGTCCATCTTCAGTGTGGAAGAAAAGATCGAGGTTGACGTAACCACCGATGGACACATTCCCAGTAACTTGGATAAGATTGATATCATGCCCTTGCTTGATCTTTCCCAGATGAGATAGGGAGTTCCAAGTCTTTCGGGATATCAAGGTGATATCTGAACCAGAGTCAACAATGACTGTGATTGGATCAGCGATCAAGCTTCCCACGGTTGCATGAGCTTCCGTCGCTTTGGATCCCAAGAATGAACTTCCGGGAGGGCGAGCCATATGCTTTCGAAGCTCGATAAGTGGCTTCTCAGCAGATGTGTCATCAGTTCTGACCACTCTGTAGTTGCTGGCCTGAATTTCCTTTGCAAGCCTTCGCCGAGTGCGGTGGTTTAAGGCGGGTTTAGAGAATGATGCTGGAGGCGAATCCTCTCGCAAGTTCTCCGAAGAATTTTCCTCGGTTGAGGATGCAGTGGAAGACTCTTCCTGTAGCGGAGTATTAGGCGATGTCTCCTCTACGGTAGTGGGTGGAGAGATATCATCCAGGATGAAAGGTGATTCGGGAGACAAGGTAGGAAATTCGAGAATATCCTCCTCTTCAACTTCTTCGATGTGTACTTTTCGCGGGCTGCGAACAGTAGGCGGAGAGAAGTCCTCGAGAAGGAAGGGTGAATCAGGAGGTAAACGAGGGAACTTGACGGGTTCAATATCTTCGACTTCTTCGACACGCGCTTTTTGCGAGGCTTTCGACTCGCTACTGCCCTTCAGTGCCGGTATAATATCCCCCCCAGTTTTCAAATCAGCGCTGACTTGGAAACTAGAGAGACCGGTAGACTGAAGGGGCAAGTCAAAATCCTTCTCATCAGAAGAAGCCTCGTCAAGGCTATAGTACAAGGAGTTGTACTCGTCTTGAGCTTCGAGTTCCTCTACAGTGGCTGTCACTAAGTTGGCTCTCGCCACCTTATTGCCTCTGAATGAGTGCTTGCACTCGTTGTCCCAGTGCTTGCCACTTCCGCAATGACGGCACGGACGAGCACCTTTGGACTCCGGAGTAGCCTTTTTCGAGACCGTGGTGTCATCCTTCGGAAATGGTGGTGGTGACATTGAGGGTGCAGCACCAATGAGATTGGTGCGAGCGGAAGTATCCGGTCTTTGCACAGGCTTATTCCTTTCGGAATAATCATCACGCCTGCGATCGTCTCCCTTATTGAAGGAAAGGTCCATGAGCGTGTCCTCGTGGAAAGTGATCGCAGAGTGGAATTGCACAATGTCCTTGAACTTCTGGGTATCAAGAATTGTGGCCCAAGAGCGGGGAGCACCATTCATGATTTCCGACATGACCATGGAGTCATCGAAGCTGTAGACTGAATTGATGAGCTCGCGCTTGCGAATGAAGTACTCGGTGGGCTTCTCGCGATTGTGGCCAGCTTCTCGGTAAGTAGCACGAAGTGCTCTTCCACGGGTCTTTTCAAGCCACTTGCTTGAAAGGAAGAAGTCTGCAAGCGCTTGACGCAGAGTTCCCCAATCAGAGCAGATAGACTCCTGGTAATCGACAGGAAGACCAAAATACCAGTCCTGAGCAGTTCCTCCAAAGGCGCGAGGAGCGATGGTTCCGAGTTGCTTCCATGCTTTGATACCACCATTGGCAATCAAATTGCACTGCTGAATCCAGCGCAACAACTTATCAGGATCACCATTCCATTTCGGAACATCGGTATCCTTCAAGCGCATGTCGAAGTAACGCCCATCCTTGCCCTTGCTGGCTGCTTCCTCCGAGGGATCCTCCGCATCTTCCTTCTTAAGTCTTTTAGGAACCTTGTTGGGAGGGATGCCTCGGCGAGGACCTTTGTTATCATCTGAACTCGAAGAGTCATCACCAGGATCTCCAGCACCAGTAGGCTGCTGTTTAGGAGACTTTCCCGGTGGCTTCCCATCACCCTTAGATTTCTTCGACTTCTTCTTCCTGTCCTTCTTTTCGTCAGGTTCCGAGTCATCAGGAGGTCCTCCAGACGATCTACCACCGGGAGGTCCACGCTGGAGAAAATCACTCTGCGATGGGCGAGAAGAGTGCGAAGGAATATTGAATCCAAGATGAGATAGGTGTGGTGGCAAGTCATGCGTGGCCTTTCGACCAGTGGATGCACGAGCTTTCTTGGATTGTTGATAAGGATTTATATCCCTTTCAAACTTCGGAGCGGCAAAGGCCTCGTGGTAGGATGTTACCGGGACAGAGGATCGTCCGGAGTGTCCACGGGAAAAGGCTTCATCGGGACGAGGAATCGGCTTTTCATCCTGAGTCGAATCGCTTTCCTCATATTCCGAATCATCGTCCTGTTCAGAAGAATCGGATTGAACCGAATTAGGTGGTTCTTTAATATCCTCAAACTGAACCTCCTTTTCTTCCGTCTTGACCGAGGGTAGTTTCGACTTCGGGACCACGGGAGGTGGATGAGGAGAGGCCGAAGGTGGAGTGACAGGGCGTAAACGGAATGATGAACCTCGAGCTGAGGATGTGTCCGAATCTCCATGGACCGGATGGAGTGGCACAGAAGAACTACGACGAAGTTCCTCATAAGCCTGTCTCCCTTCGTCGCTGGGTGGGCGAATTTCCTCGCTCGAGAAATCAAAGTGTTCATCGAGAGTGACTAGGAAATCTTCGACTTCTGCTCGGAAGCAAATTCCCAAGATTTCGTATTCATTGGCCATGCAGAAGGCCTGTGGATCCTCTCTGCGGCCCCAAGTTGGCATGGCGGGCGGAGAGGTTCCGAATACATCGAATGCGGGTTGGGAGCGTTTGCGCAGGTCATCGAGGTGCTTCCAGAGTGCCCAAAATTGAGCCTTTTGGAGTCTGTAAACCAATCCACCCTTGTTCCGGATCATTGAAACTTCAACAGAAGCAAGGGAATTCTCCAATGCAGAGAGTTCCGTTCGGAAAATCCCACCGAGCCGACGCGAAGCAGTCTTTGGATCACGGAGGAATGCCTTGGCAAAAGCACTTGCTCCGAATTCCAATCCAACTTGCCTGCGGTGGAGAATGTCCGGTTCGGTGTGGATCATACGGAATGAACGGAAGGTGGGAAGAGGCAGGGAGCCCTTGACAACAGTGACATTGGAATCAACATCCTGCATTTGGACTGGTCCACTGTATTCTTCAAGATCAAGGGCCTTATCAATATTTCCGATGTTGACGGGAAATTTTGATGGCGGATCAGAGTGAAGCGGATCAGATGACGCATCGCCAGGAGGATCACCGGAATGATCGAAAATGCTTTCGTTATCGAGAGGTGCCTCGGGCTTGGCATCCTCCGCAGCAGGGTAAGCTTCAGTGTCGGAGTCAGGGGTAGGTTCGGGGGTAGGTTCCGGAGCTTGTTTCCGGGTGGCAGGTAAGGGTTTACCACGCCTGGGAGGAGCAGTACCGCGTCCAGCCATGATGAAGTATAGGAAAGTGGTTTTAACAGATTCTCCTACAGTGTCCACCAATGTTAAGGATTCTGGATAGAATACCTTAGTTTGTCCAATAGAATCCGTAACTTTCCTGTATCAAAAGCGCTATGCCCAAAGCCTGATTAGTGCGAGACGTTAATCAAACTCTTGAAGGACGTTGCCAGGATTATTGACTAGAGCGAGTCGTTAGTCAAGTCCTTGAGTGGCGGGTGCCAGAATGCTAGTTAGTGCTAAGACGTTAACTAGATCCTTTAGATGGCGAGAGCGAAAGACAGTGAAGCGTTCGCAATGTTGCTTAAGGTGCAGTGAAGATATGGTGTAGAAGATGATGTATATTGCGGACTAGGCTAGCTTTTATACATATCTTGTAGCTATGAATATGAAATATCTTAGACAGAGAGGGGAAATGGAGCAGGGGAATGTATCAGATAGGGAGTTTCAAGGAGAATGAAGGGGTAGAATGGAGAGATAGAATGGAGAGGTAAGGAGTAAGGTTTAGGAGAAAAAGGGGACGAACACGAGAGGAGTAGATGAGCGATATCCATCACACACGGGCTGATGACAAGCTGCTGCGGAACTAAAAAAGGAGCAGACCGGTTTCACGCTCTCCTCTTTAGGCCACCATGGTGGCCTCGAGTCAGAATGCCGATACTACCCCTTGGACCAACAGCGACAGGTGCAAACCTCTTTTCTCGGTGACGGAATTCATCTGTACAGACTGATTAACACGATGCACAGTGCATTTCACTGGCAATCTTGTCCCCAGGAACAGAGAGAGCACACCAACAGGTACATATTTCGAGACTCTCCCTTGAGATAATGTACAACTGAAATGCTTAGGCTTGTGGAAGAGCTGAAGGCCCCGCCATTGTCGAACTCCGACGAGGAGACAGCAATTTGGAATGTATACAGCAGGAGATACGCGATCGATCTTGAAACATATCTCATATTTGTGTGTACCCACATTATTTGCTAGCTATGCTGTCTAAAGTGATCATCTATTCAAGTCTGGTCTTTTCCTCGGGGTCGAGATCGCATTTATTGCTGAGATCCATTGGACCAGAGTCCGCCCGCATGATGCACATTCCATTGTGATCTTATGCTTGAGATACATCGGTCTTTCCTCCACGTACCTCGCATCCTTTCTGATTATACTTACGCAACGGTGGCTCAGATATGACTCGGCAGCCGCCGAGGAAGATAGCAGTAAAGCTCGTGGACTGGAACACCAGTGGGAACTTGACGGCCGCATTGTGATCCAAATGCTTGCTTTTCCGCTACGATTTGCATTGCTGTTATTCTGGGTGCCGCTTCCAGCCTATCTATGGTCCATTCATCCGGCTATTGCAATCACTGTGCTCAGTTTGACGGTTTGCGGATTCGCATTTGTTGTGCTGCTTGGCAAATCTGCAGTTGTCGAGACGGACTCTCCATTCTTGGTCGTCTCTTTCTATGTCCTCCGAACTTCACGAGATCTCCTGCCTCGTTTCAGTAAACCAAGGACACATACACCCTCGCCCGGAGCCAAGGCGTCAACATCCCCCTCAGATGTTTCCTATCTCAACCCCTTACCTGCCGCCGTATCCTGGGTTTCAGAGCCGGATCCGATTCTGGTTACATCGGATGTTCGACCTCAGAAAGCTACAGCAGATGCGGTAAACCACATCGCAAAACGATCCCTCAACCGTCTCAAGATCGCTCAGGTTGGGTTTACTGACGAGGACCTTCACCCACTTGCTGACTTTATGACAGAATTTTATCAACTACACATTTTCCTTTCCGCTCCAGTTATCACAGAGGTATTTGTCCTTTCGTGTGCCATGAAGTGGCGACACATTTGACACGTACCCAGCCAATTGGATGAGATTGAAGGGCAACTGGAAATTTGGACAGGGTGGGATGGTTTAGAGCGTCTCGTGGGATACCACACCATCATGCATAGGTTGTTCGCCATTTTAAAAGATAAATTCGTGGGTGTAAGAGCGTTCAGATTTCTTCTGTGATCACTTTCACTCATTCTTCCCAGGATTACGCTACGAGCAGCCAATGCATCGCAGAGCAAATTTTCAACGAGCTGTATCAAGACGCGAAGGACCTTCATGAACAATTCGCTTCCATCTTACGCGGCCGAGAAACCTACCAGACCTTCTTGGACTGTCGTGATGACTCGGCGCAACAACTTTTGGATCTTCTCCAAGATGTATGTGGTATTATATGAACCTATGTTGACTGATTCTATGTCCTAGTTGCTCGACTTATTCCCAACATCCGAATATCGACCACTGCTCTCTCAAAGTCTGATACGCCTTTCGCGTGCATCTGAACTCCATCCCGCATGCTTTCCTCTTGCTGGTGTGCAGGCCAATGGCCAGCTGGTGGCAGGCGGAGGCTCCAGCGACATCCGCACAGGACTCGTTCTTGGACAGATTGTCGCAGTCAAAATCATGCGGGTGTTCAAGGACGAGGTAGAACATCGAGAAGCTACGATCAAGGTGACTTATTCATTTGAACTCCGTGATTTTGTTCAAAGATTGTTTCCAGCAATTCGGCCGCGAAGCCGTCATATGGCGTCAGCTGTCTCACCGGAACGTACTCCCTTTCTTTGGAATGTATTCCATAGAAAGCAGACTTTGTCTTGTGTCACCATGGATGTCGAACGGACATATCGTGGAGTTCTTGAGAAATGCGCCGCCGGGCACCGACCGTGTTTCTTTGGTGAGCCGCCAGAACAAAATATCAGGTGAATATTTTTGACCTTTGTGCAATAGATGTTGGACATCGCTCTGGGCCTTGAATATCTTCACAGCAAACACGTTGTACACGGAGATCTCAAGGGGGTAGGTACCGTCTCCATGTGCATGTGGTCGGCATAAATGCTGATATTTCTTTAGGCGAATATCCTGGTTACGCCTTCAGGTAGAGCATGCCTCGCCGATTTCGGTCTATCATCAATCATTGCGATGTCCATGCAATTTTCGCCGTCCCCCACGGGGGCTCGGGGAGGCACTCCACGATATCAAGCCCCAGAACTGCTCAAATGTCCAGAGAGCAGAACCCAATTCGAGTCCGATGTCTACGCAGTTGCCTGTGTTTACTATGAGGCCAGTTCCACATTCCTTCAAGCTTACTGTTTGATGATCAGAATCCTCAGATCTTGAGCGGAAAGACCCCATTCTTCGAGATTAAAAATTATGTGTATCTCGGTATTCAGGTGCTTAACGGACTTCGACCTACGCGGCCAGATACAGTCCCAGCCGACGATGACCTCTGGTTGCTGCTTCAAGACTGCTGGGAAGAAGAGCCGACCGACCGGCCCCGCGTCGCTCAGATTATTGAGCGGCTGCGTGCCCCGCTGATTGGAGCGAAAGAGTCGCAATCCTCGACAGACTGGGATGAGAAATTTAGCGCCAAATTTCGTCGCTCTTTGCAAGATCGCCTGATATTACCGTCCGTTGCAGCAATCGAGCAAATTATCTTCGGGAATGGTGCGTTTCACGCGCTCGCATTTTGCCATACTGACTACTGCATTCAAGATGTTTGTGTGAATACTCAAGTTTCTCTGGAAACAGGAGAGTCTGCCTCGGAACCAGGGGTGCATGGAAATTCCCCAAAATTTCACACCTCGCTCTCTGTATCAAGAATTGGTTCAACGGGGAGACGTCGCTTGCAAGATCGGGTTGCGGTTTGAAAGGAAGGCGAGAAAAGATCTGTGCCAGTACTGTAGTTGAATTTCTCATCGTCATTCTGGAACCAGATGTTGTCCAGGCGCAAAAGTCATTATTGCCGAGTGAAAAGTAGCAAGGTAGGCACAAGAGACCGACACGTCATAAAATTTTTCGACTTATACGCGGGTTCGCGGAAGCTAGTGTTTATAACCATAAGCATATTCAACTGGCCTTTTCAAATACTCTCACATTCTCGGAATCAACCTTGAAAAGCCAAGCATTCACTCAACCGTCGAAGATGGGTAGGTTGTCATGGAGAGAATATAAAAATTCGAATCCTCAAGTCAAGTACGGTCGAGCTGAGGGAAGAGTTAGATTGAATGTATAAATACATAAATATGGAGTACACACAATCAGAAGTGCCAGTTCATCAGTTCCCTGCCTGCTTCTGAGCCATGGAAGATGGACACCAGAAAGCCCTCCTCCTGAAGCATGTTGAGTCTCTGCTCCACTGAAGTGCTAAGCATTATTGCCCAATCCACATCAGGAAAACCGCAGGTAGCTATGGGCGCTATGAAGCACTCGGCAATGCTGTCAAGTGCTGTCAAGTGCTGTGAAAGGCCTGCATAGCGGCCATAGTGTCTTGCGGTTTGCCTGATGCAATATCAAGAGCTCCGCGGAGCGAAGACGGATGCAGGGGCCTTCCTCCCTCGGCACGCGCCAGCGCGAATCAACCATATCGACGGTGTATTCAAGGTGTGTGTGGTCGATCGTAAGAATAATGGAGTACATGTTGGGACCGATGCCCGGGAATGCGGTGGTACCGACGCGCCGCACGGTGAGTTTCCGAAGCAGATCGTCGCCGTTGTTACTGTGCACGATCTCCATGCCGAGCATCTGCACTATCGGCGACGTGTCCAGCATCAAAGACAGGTGGGCGGCATTGCACCACTCCATTCGGAGTGTATTCAGTCTGATGGTGGGGCAGCATTCAAGGAGCGTAGATCTCTTCGAGTGCCGAGGTCGCTTGCGCTACGGGCGATGCACTTCTAGATATAAGAGACGAGAGACATTCTTCTTGAAGTGGTGAGTGTGGTAAATGGGTAGCAGACGTGAAGAATGGATATACGGTTAGAGGTTCGGGCTTGATGCGTACGGATTGGGTCTAAAAAATGGCTTAGACACCCACTCTGATTCCAATGCGGGCCTTTCGTAGAGAAAAAACTCACAGTCCGATCTTGGCCGCTGCCGGGACGGGCTTTGGAGACACAAAGTCCGATCCTGATGCATACAACCCGCACATTAAAATTTCCGAATATTGGGGTCTTGGCTTGGACCGCTCGAGAAAATCCTCCGGACCATTCGGAAGCTTCAGTATTTTATTTCATCAAGAGCGTGAGGTAAATTCGGCGTACTGCGACGAACAAGAATTTCGGCCGCAGCGAAGACTCTTGGGCGTCAAACTTCAAGTTGAAGAAGGATCGTACTACCCACTGAAGGAACCAGAGATAATATAGAGATTTTGGGAGGCTTTTAGCTGGTTCGAATACCTCAATCGTGGCAGCCTGGACCGATACAGCCATTCGAAGTGGAAGGAAAGGGAGGATCGGACATTCGGACGCGACAGGTGCGGCCGATCAATTCGATCAACACAGCATCCTTGAAGCTCTCCTTGTACCGTGTCAGCGTCACCACGACTGGCGCTCCAATGTGAGGACCCTGCAGAAGACCTTGGGCTGCCAAGCTTTCAGTTAATCTGAGATGACGGAAAATGGGCGAAAAAGATTTTGGCGACGGATGGCCTCGACACCCCTCCCACGTTGTCAGAGTCTCTTCATAGTAAAACCCCTCGTCCCGCCTGCTTAAGCTTTCCGAATCCTCACCTTCTCCCTGTTTGGAACCCACTCCGAGGCTTATGAAATTTCGTCAGGCGAATGCGCCCGCAGACGGCGACGACATCGTCATGTCCCACTGGAACGGCATCATTATCGGCCCCGGCCAAGAGTGTGTTTGTCACAATATTATGTGTCCTATATATCCTGACCTGCACACCCAGTCCCACGCAACTTCTGCCTCCTCAAAGAACTCGAAAGGCGAAAAAGGCATCGGCGACAGCTAGTGATGTTCCGGCCTGGGCCTGAGGCCGCAAAGCCCCGGCTGTTCGGCTCGGCTAGCCGGGCCCAGGCCGAGCCGGAAAGCCGCGGCTTTTGTAGGTTCAAAGTCGTGATTTGTGTTGTGCAGCCGCAATTGTTATTTTTGGTCAGTAAAATCAATGTGTATGCCTTTGGATGGTGTATTTCAGTGCGGCACAACTTACTGCTCACTTGAAACTTCCATGGTCGGAATCTACTGCAAGGAACTTGAAAGTCGTACAAGCGGTTGATGCCATCAATTTCAACATCACTCAATCATCCATGTATAATCAAGTACCTCCAGTGCTCTCAAGAATTTACTAGGCAGCTCAACCCTTTTGTCGCAAAGCCCTATGAGCAAGGAACATTCTGAAAATCGTTGCATACCTTTTTTGGGTTCCGTAACTGCACACAATGCTCTCAAAAGAAATTTCATGAAAAGCCCCGGCCTAGGCCAAAGCCAGGCCGAGGCCGAGCCGGGCCTGGTGGGGGCGGCCTGGCCTGAGAGTTTTGAAAAGCCCAAGCCCCCAAAGCCGGGCCGAAGCCGCGGCTTTCAGGCCAAGCCCAGGCCGGAACATCACTAGTGACAGCTCCTGCTCGTACGGCCTCAAAGACGGCGACGACATCCTCATGTCCCACTGGAACGGCACCATCATCGGCCCAGGACACACCGTGCACGAGAACCGCATCTACAGCTTGAAGATTACGTGCGGCGACCAATACCCCGACCGGCCCCCGACCGTGCAGGTCCGTGCCGCTGCGTGCTCACACTCACGCTCACGCTCACCCTAACGTGTTCGCCCGCCCACAGTTCCTCTCCCGCGTCAACCTCCCCTTCGTCTCCCAAACCGACGGCATGGTCGACCCCGCAAAGCTCCCCGTCCTCGCACACTGGACCCACCGCAGCAGCCTCGAGCTCATGTTGGTCGAGATCCGCAAGTGCGTCCAGGCTCCTGCCTTTGTTTATTTCATCTTGGCGTTCTGTATTTCACCTTTACCTACCATCTTTGCTTGGCTTTGCTTGCACCCGCATCTTTCTTTACCTTCGCGTTTGGTTTCTTATCTTTGCCTTCGCGTTCCTTTCTTTGCCCTGTTTTTGTTTTGGTTCCCACCACTAACACACACACAGAGAAATGGCCACCCAGGCAAACCGCAAGCTCCCCCAGCCCCCCGAGGGCAGCATGTTCTAGACTCCCCCTCTCCTCTCCTCGCGCGTGGGTGCATTAGCGTTGGGCGTTCGCGTTCGCGTCAATGCGCGTTGGTGTGGGTAGGGTGTGGTGCGAAGAGGAATTTGAGAAGAGGGTACGAAGGAATGCTGGGAACGAGACAAGAGAACGGTACGATAGGATAGACTTTGGTGGCAGTGTGGTGGTGTATTATACAATGCGACGAATGAACTCACTCACGACAAACTCTGTACATGGCTCGTCAAATCTCGAACTCATTTCCTTTCCTTTCCTCAGACGCAATGAAGCGCAACAGTGAACCAGGCGCGGGCCAAAAAAGCCTTTGAGACCTAAACACGCTCCAAACCCACATCTGCCCGAAATGTTCAGAGTTATTTCGACTAAACTGATCAGGGCGGTCTACCACTGACCCATTGGAGCTTGGGGTTTCAGTGGAGGTGTACGAGAGTATAGACTGTCGCGGTGTGGTGTATGATACTCACGAACTCTGTACATACACGGCTTCTCAAATCTCAAACCCACATTTCCTTTCCTTCCACCGCATCGAACCGGATCCAACAGTGACCCGCGCCCGGGCTAAAAAGAGTGTTTCGCCCAACTCAAGCTCCAAGCGGGAATCGAACCCACCTTTGCCTCGAAAACAGCGAAAGATTTGTGCTAAATTTCGAAAGCGCTCTACCACTGGCCCATTGGAGCTTGAAGTTGTGGTGGAGGTGTACGATAGGATAGACTCCAGCCGTGTGGTGTATTGTACAAAGCAACAAATGAACTGACACTCACGACGAACTCTGTACATACATACATGGCTTCTCCAATCTCGAACCCACATTTCCTTTGCTTTCCTCGGACGCAATGACACTCCCGGCCTTTCCTTTCCTTTCCTGTTCCCCGCAACGAACCGTACGCGTGCGCGTGCGCCCGTGCCAAAAAGCAAGCTATAGCCAGTCCACGCTCCAAGCGGGATTCGAACCCACTTCTGCCCGCAACTATTAACTAGTGACTTCATAAATAAACAGGCCGGTCTACCACTGACCCATTGGAGCTTGCCAACCTGCACTGCTGCAGTGCATATTTGGTCTGATGCGCACTAGACAAGTGACAGAGCTCAAGTTCTTAAGTTAAAGCCAAGACCAAGCACTCTTCAAATAACTCATATTAATAAATACCACCTCCAGTGATCAGCGTGAACATAAACAAATCTACATACATAACGAAGTCCATCAACGAAACTTCCGCGGGTGAATCCATCCGTTGCCGATGCCAAACCAAAACAAAAACACATTGATTTAAATGATCATGCAGGCTCCAAGCGGGAGTCGAACCCACATCTGTCTGCCAACTCTCACATACATGCTGGAAATCGTCAGGCCGGTCTACCATTGACCCATTGGAGCCTGATAACAGGTTGGCATTCCCATAAATACCATACGGTTTTCGTCAAAGTGTTTCTCACTGGCTTCAAAGCTTCAAGTTCATCAGGCTGGTCTACACTGCCCCATTGGCTTGGAATCATTAGTAGGATTCGAACCCAGGGCCACATCTGCCTGCCAAGTTTGATATACTTCGCTGAAAGCACAAAGCCAGTCTACTGCTGACCCCTTGGCACTTCCAATCGGAATTGTCTGAATCGTGGAGCATATGATAGACAAACTCTGATGCCCTTCTCGCCACTCCAGTTCTCAGATCCAGACATATGCATGAATTGTTACACTCGCAAACCAGCCACTCCTCCTCCTCCTCCAAGTAATATGTATTGACCACAAAGAAAAAACTTCATCCTCCTTAAGTGCTCCAAGCGGGAGTTGAACCCTCATCTGCCTGCCAAGTCTGATACACACCACAGAAACCCTCAGGCCGGACTACCATTGACCCATCGGAGCTTGATTACATGCATGCATTCCCATAAATACTATATGGTTTGGTCCAAGTGTTTCTCACTGGCTTCAAAGTTCATCAGGCTGGTTTAAAAATACAGCTGACCCATTGGCTTGGAAATTGGAATCATTAGCGGGATTCCCACCTGTCATTCCCTTACCTTGCCTTTGTTTCGTGTCTTTGCCCTTCCTCTTTGTTTCTTGCTCATCTTCACCTCTGCCACATTTCTTCATTCCGTATCTCTCATGTCCTTGTCTTCGCGTTTCTTTCTTCCATATCTTCATCTTTGAGTTTCTTCCTTTCTCCTGCCTCTTTAGCGTTTCCTCCCTCATACATTTATTTTGGCATTTCTTCACTCGTTTGCCCTCTATATCATATTATGCATCCACCACCCACTAATGCACACACAGAGAAATGGCCTCCCATGCAAACTGCAAGCTCCCCCTGCTCCCCGAGGGCAGTATGTTCTAGGCACCCCCTCTCCTTGCCCGTTGGTGCCTTAGCATTGAGTGTTTGGATGTTGGACGTTGGTGGTGCTGTACGTACTGTGTGTGGTGCAGGGAATTTGTGAAGAGAAGCCAAGTAGGGTTGGGTATGAAGGAAAGCAGGGTAGGTTACGAAGAGAAGGGGAGGCATACAATACAATAGGATAGACTCTGGTGGCCATGGTGGTGTGGGTGGTGTATTACACAATGCAACAAATGAACTCACTCACTCATGATCACCTCATGTACATTGCTTCTCAAATCTCGAACCTACATTTCCTTTCCTTTCCTTCCACCGCAACGAACCGTACGCGTAGCCAACAGTGAACTGCGCCCGGGCCAAAAAGAATTGAAGTAGAAAGAGGTTAGAAGGCAACACATGTTTCAAGCAGGAGTCGAACCCACATCTGCCTCGAAAATTACGAAGGATTTTCCGAAAATTACGAAACCGGTCTGCACTGACCCATTGGAGCTTGCGTCCCTCTAATGAATGTTTGGTGTAAGGTGCACTCAACGAGTGACAGACCTTCAATTTATTAAGGTAAAGCCAAGACTAGACACTCCTCAAGTTGCTTACTTATAAATGCTACCTCAGTAATCAGTGTAACGTAAACAAATCTACATAACGAGCTTGAAACGTACGCGATTGAAGTCCATCCATTACCAAAACAAAAATCACAAAATGAGATGCATGCCCCAAGCTCGAGTTGAACCCACATCTGCCTGCTAAGATTGTGATGCAGAAATGAAACCATCAGGCTGGTCTACCATTGACCCATCGGAGCTTGCTTATATATATGCATTCCCATAAGTACTGGACGGTTTTCGTCCAAGTGTTTCTCACTGGCTTCAAAGCTTTCAAGTTCATCAGGCTGGTCTACCACCAACCCATTGGCTTGGAATCATCAGCGGGATTCAAACCCAACCCACATCTGCCTGCCAAGTTTGATATACTTCGCTGAAAGCACCAGACCAGTCTACTGCTGACCACTTGGCACTTCCAATCCTTGGAATTGTCATGGAGCACATGATAGACTAACTCTGATACCCTTCTCCCCACTCCAGTTCTCGGATCCGGACATGTAGATGAACACACAGCTCTTTCGCAGGGAACCCTAAACATGCACCTCTGAAAATCGTATGGAATCAATACCAGAACTTGTGAGGCCGCCACCACTGGCCATTAGAGCTTCCAATTTCATGGTCCGAGTGTGGATGTGTACTAGCCGAATGACAAGGACGCATCCACTTGTCAGTCTTCAAGTTATAACCTCAACTCGGCACTGAGCTCAGCGAGCAGCTATGCACCGGCACCCCAAAGAAGAACTGAAAAAAAGGACTGAGGATCACCATCATGCTCCACGCGGAGTCGAACCCGCCTCTGCTGTTTCCTCCAGGTGAAATTAACAGGCTGGTCTACGGCTGACACATTGGAGCTTGCCATTGCAACACCACCTGCTTTTCTGTCCAATGTCCAAATAATCAAGCAAGCAAGCATATCTCCTCCACCAAGCAAGTTGGTTGGTTGAACCAACACTAAATGAGGCAGTACAACATAGATAGTGTTAATCATACCAACAGACATAAGAGAGAGAGAGAGAGAAGCCCCCAAAACGACAGGCTCCCCACTGATGCTCCAAGTGGGATTTGAACCCACATCTGCCCGAAAATCTGGTCAAGATTCAACTCTAAATAACCAGGCCGGCATAGCGTTAACCCATTGGGCTTCTAACCCTTCAAGTTGTCAGGGAGTATATGTTCATAAATTACAGGACTTGGTCCATCCTTATACTTACACCCAAGTTGAATGTACCCGAGTACGCTCAATGGCATTGAAGCAACAACACCTTATTCATCTCTTCCAACTACTACAACAACAACTACTACTACTAGTACTACTACTACTACATAAAACAAAAAGTCACAAAAAGGATTCAGCTCATTGGCGTCTAACGCTCCAAGTGGGATTCAACCTCACATCTGGCTGGGAAATTGTTGTACCACTCTAATTTACCAGCCCACTCTATCATTGATCCATTGGAGCTTGTACACTATTAAGTGGTCGGGGAGTATATGGTATGTGTATATGTTCATGGGTGGTGTACATGTAAGTGCCGACTTGTCTTGGCAATTTCTTTCGACTGCAATGATTCAGAATGGTCAAGTTTTGAAACAGTGACAGAATGAGAATGGTGATTGATATCCAGTTTCATTCACATACATAGTAATGAACAGTGATTTTCATCTCACAATTAAATGCAAAAATTCCCCTGCAGGAAGTTGTCTTTCAGTTCCTAAGAGCTGTATGCAGTCACATCCCGACATGTATAGATTGAACATTTGATCAAGATTGTTCTGAATCCCGATCCATTCCTTGGTCCAAGCTGCATATAAGGATATATATTATTTTTGCGAACTCAGTCTACTCACATCGACCCGTTGCCCAACCACAATATACATGTGATATCTGCTAGTCACTACTGAAGTGGCAACGTGGCCTTGCCCCAGAGCGAAAAAAGGCTTTCTGCCGATTCAGAACAAACTCGAACTTGAACATCAGCCAAGACAAACCCTCTGGTTCAATTTTTCGGCCGATTGACCTGGACCAAAAATTATGAACGTACCATAATAATAAGGGGGTTGAACCGGAAAGCATCCAAGCCTGACAAGCTTTGTTTTACTCAGAGTGTGCCATTGCAAGGTGACGGACTCCTGTGAAGTTTGGGTCATCCTCCAGGCGCGTTACTAGAGCGTTTGCAATGCAACCATTGAAGCTATCCAAAGGCTGATTTGTGTTGCGTAACCCGATGGCTCCACCATGCTAAATTTAATCCCAATGGCTCTGCCAGCCATCCGAGGGTATTTTTGGCGGGCGGAGCCACCAGATGATGCAATGCGAATCAGCCATTGGATGGCTCCAATGGCTGCATCGCAAACACGCTACTTTTCTGAGTTCTTCTAGCCTCAGGTAACTGAGGTAAGCTCTCTGCTTAATATATTGGCACATAGCAGTTTAGAACATTGTCATGTCCCATGGCCATATTGGATCGAGCGACGGGCACATACATCAATGGATTCAATTTAAACACCAACCTGCGCCAAAACAGCGAAAGAGGCGGCCACCTGACGGCGCAGCCGGTCACCCATTACCGCCGGCGCGTCCCGTCATGAGTCCTCAAACCCCGGACTACATCGTCTCCTATTCGGATTATTTCATCTACCCGAACCTTTATTCCGAGCCGGTCGACCCTCAGATTACTCCTGCTCCACTTGGAGTTGGAGACATGGCCGCATACCGCTTTAGCCAAGCCTTTATTTACGGTCAAAGTCAGATTCGCAACGTCGTAGGCGACTCAATGGCAAGCATTTTCGCCGCTGAAAGCACGAACATCCCCATGACAACACTTTGGGTGCCTTCCATCTTCGACGGCACTCTCATGTCTCATTGGAACGGCACCATCATCGGCCCAGGCCACACCGTCCATGAGAATTGCATCTACAACTTGAAGATTACCTGCGGCGATCAATACCCCGACCGGCCCCGACCGTGCAGGTCCGTGCCGCTGCGTCCTCACACTCACGCTCGCGCTAACGTGTTCGCCTGCCCACAGTTCCTCTCCCGCGTCAACCTCCCCTTCGTCTCCCAAACAGACGGTATGGTCGATACTGCAAAGCTCCCCGTCCTCGCACACTGGACACACTGCAGCAGCCTCGAGCTCATGTTGGTCGAGATCCGCAAGTGCGTGCACGCTCCTGTCTTTATTTATTTATTTCATCTTTGCGTTCTTTATTTAATCTTTACTTTGCTTTCTTCCATATCTTTCATTGGCTCCGCGTTTCATCTCGTATCTTTGCCTTCGCGTTTCTTTCTTTGCCTCCATTTCGTGCACTGCGCGCTCACGCACGCACCCACACAGAGAAATGGCCACCCAGGCAAACCGCAAGCTCCCCCAGCCCCCGAGGGCAGCATGTTCTAGGCACCCCCTCTCCTCTCCTCGCGCGTTGGTGCATTAGCGTTCGGGTTCGGATGTTGGATGTCGGGTGTTGGGACGTTGGTGGTACTGTACGTCGTGTGGTGCAGGGATTTTGTACAGAGAACGCAAGTAGGGTTGGGTACAAAGGGAGAAGGGGAGGTGTACGATAGGATAGGATAGACTCTGGTGGCAGCGTGGTGTATTATACAATGCGACGAATGAACTCACTCACGACGAACTCTGTACATGGCTCGTCAAATCTCGAACCCATTTCCTTTCCTTTCCTCGGACGCAATGAAGAGCAACAGTGAACCGCGCCCGGCCAAAAAAACACTTGGTGATCATGCACGCTCCAAGCGGGAGTCGAACCCACCTCTGCCCGAAATACTATTACTCATATCTTAATTACTCATATCTTAAGCGGATGGCCTGATTTTATGTGCGCATGTTTACATTCTTCTTTCTCTCACTCACTGCCCGGCAGCTCCCGTAGGTCCATCCTATTTCCGATTATTTCTGGGGTCTGTTCCATCCAGATTTGGACGCTCCACACAGTTATTTTCAACCTATCCGTTCAACCGCTCAATTCCCGTACAGGCTGACGAAGGCCTCTTCTGCAATCTCTCTTTTTTTCAGGGTCCCTCATCACGTCCTTCAATTGAGCAGACACCCTAAATCAGCCTGAATGGTTGTTTCGCTCCTATTTTACAGCTTTCTTTCCTCCTTCTCACCCATCGGTTTCACCCTGTTCCATTGACTCGGTGGCATCTAAGCTCTTTTTGTCGAATTTTTCCGGCCATCACTGATTATTATTACTCGCACATTACCGCCGATAATACTCCATTCGATATCTCAGCTGATCCTCTCCATCAGGAATTGGTTTAGACGCCCCGGCGCTTCATCAATTCAAACATCACGGATCAGCCCTCAACCTCCGCACAAAAGGCAGGCATGCTGTTGCATCGCTTCCTCTGTCCCACCCCCATCATTTCTGTATTCGGGGTCGTGCGCCGCCGCCTCTGACTCTCTTTTCCATGCTGCGCTGCCTATCAAGAATTATCATCGACCTCCCCGATAATCCCATCAACATCCGCTCAAAAGGCAGGGTGTACTTTTCTCCTTTCTTTATTACACCCCATCATCTGCCCCCGTCCGGCGTCCCTTCCTCTGTCCCATACCCAGCCCGCGCACTCTTCCTCTGGTTACCTGGCAAGTTGCAAAAAGCGAGTCTGGTCTAATGTTTACCGCGTCTCTTCGTTACCGCTCAACGGTTCTCTTTCCTAATGCAGTGTGCCGCAGCCAAGCAAACTCTCCGCAAGGGTCTGAACATCAAGACCAATGGCAAACCCAACTCAATTGCAATTTCGCTCGAGGTTTTTGCACCTCTTTCTGTATTATTATCGCGCCATCCCTCGGTATTCCTCCCTTCAATCAACACGTATTCCTCCCTTTCAACATTCTTGACGGCTATCCCATCAAGCGCTCCTCAAGAGCATGGCAAGCATCAAGAACGACGACTGAGTGCTCTGTCGTACCTCCGAAGTTCAACTGCAACCTTCGCGCGCAACAACAAGAAACACCTCAGTGGACTCTTCCTCAACGGCGTCTAGGACTTGCCGTCTAGGACTTGCGAGATTTCCATAGTTCAAGTTCAAGTCATTGTGTCTCCGCGTACGGGTATCATGTTCTTTATCAAGGCTCTCTCCCAATCACGGTTCAAGCGTGCCGGCAGCGTGATTGACGATCTTGGAGCTCTGTAGTTCCCTGGGATCAACCCACGTGCTCTTGGAGTGTTCACCCATTACCTTCGACCACGACGCTTTATACTTATTTTTTCTATCCCTCATTGACCCGCACATCAACTTCCTCACTTTAATTCCAAGCGCTCCCGCAATCTATCTGCGCCCTTTGGACTTCAAACGCGAGCGGCTTCACGCCGAAGGTGTGTTTTACTGCGTGTGTTTTACTCCATTATATCCATATCAATCACCTTTCCTTCAGGCCCGCGAACTTTGACGCGTCCCTGACACGGACTGAGCCCCGTGGTATCACACGCCGCATTCCGACTTCTGTTCCGTTTTTGTGTTCTCATGCTGGTACGTTTTCCGCTGGTTATATTGCACATGGGATATCACTGACCATGCCACAGCAGTCTCGTGGCTCGGTCTATGTGCGGCTGCACTCAAAATTCCATCCTGATTTTTCGCAATCCCACGAATGACGCAACGCGTGGTTTGGTGGGTTCCCATTTTTCACCTATGTTCAACGAAACTGACGCGTCTCTAACGCGCCAGGGCCACCGCCTTCGACGCTTCACACGGTTTCGAGTCCCCACGAGCCTCAACATAATATATCGACTTCCCGTCACTGGTGCAATTCACAAAGTTCCAAGCACCGACACAATGCATGACCACCTGCGGTTGACGCCCAGTTTTTCTTCCTGCGTGGCGGGACCCTGCGTGGGTGCCAAGTGCAATTTTCGGGCAGACATCCACCCTTAGCTTCAAGCTGCAGAAATCTTTCTGTGTGCCTACGCCTCCGAGCCGATGAACTGCCCGTGCCGGCATTCAACCGCTTTCGTCGGATTCGGAAACTCGACGGATAGGCAGCCTTTCCACAATGCGTAAGCGTCTCCGCGCATATTTACCACTCACAGCCATATCGATTCATCAGTAGCTTTCCTTCGCCGTCCCACAGCTCCTCGGCCGCCGGCTTCAGAGTGGGATTTCCATAATGATTGAGTGTATTACAGTGACAATCATCCCATCCTCACCAATTCCATCTTACTCCTCACCTTCGTGTGACTTCGATTTGGTACACAGTATACATGTCTAGACACGAATTCCATTTTTCACCATAGCAACATGGCAGTTGTATTACTATTACCATATACTAAAATTTCAAGTCAGCCCTCAATTTGTATCTTTGTGCATCCACAAAGTCATGAACAAGCCACGTTAAAAACAGGCGCCGGAGCGAAGCGACGGCAAATCTTGTGGAATCTATTATGATGACAATGATCAGGCCGGTCTACCGCTGACCTATTGGAGCTTGGGTTTTCAGTGAAGGTGTACTTATCAGAGGATAGACTCTGGCGGTGTGGTGTATTATATATATAATGCAACAAATGAACTGACACTCACGACGCACTCTGTACGTACATATTTTCTCAAATCTCGAACCCACCTTTCCCTTCCTTTCACTTCCTCGGACGCAAACTTCGGTCCTTTCCTTTCCTTTCCTCCCATCCACGAACCGTACGCGTGCCGCGCCCCGGGCCAAAAAACCAAGTATCTGAAGCCCACGCTCTAAGCGGGAATCGAACCCACGTCGGTCTCGGAAATCATCACAGAGTACCTGAAATTACGAAACCGGTCTACCCCACTAACCCATTTGAGCTTCCCTGCAGTGGATATATGGTCTGATGTGCACGAGACAGTGACAGGCCTTCAAGTTCTTAAGTTAAAGCCAAGACTATGCACTCTTCAACTTATAAAGGCCACCTCCGTGATCAGCGTGAACGTAAACAAATCTACATACATAAGAAGCGTTATTGAGGAAACTTCCGCGATTGAAATCCATCCATTACCAAAATAAAAATCGAAAAATGAGATCCACGCTCCAAGCGGGAGTCGAACCCACGCCTGCTTCGAAAATGGAGTAGGACTTGTTCACATGACGAAACCAGTCTACCACTGACCCATTGGAGCTTGCATCCCTCTGGTAGATATTTGGTCTGAGTGTGCATTCAAAGAGTGACAGACCTCAAGTTCTTAAGTTAAAGCCAAGACTTCAAGCTACCCACCTCCAGTGATCAGCGTGAACAAACAAATCTATATACTTCACAAGCTCTATCGCCGAAACTTCCGCGATTGAAATCCATCCATCACCAAAACAAAAATTGAAAAATGAGATGCACACTCCAAGCGGGAGGCGAACCCGCATCTGCCTCCCAAATTTTATGCATCCTGTGCGGTCTACCATTGACCCATCGGAGCTTGATCATAGATATGCATTCCCATAAATACTCAACGGTCTTCATCCAAGTGTTTCTCACTGGCTCCAAAGCTTCAAGTTCATCAGGTACCACTGACCCATCAGCTTAGAATTATTAAGTAGTGGGATTCAAACCCAACCCACATCTGCGTGCCAAGTTTGATATACTTCACTGAAAGCATCAAGCCAGTCTACTACTGACCCCTTGGCACTTCCAATCCTTGGAATTGTCGTGTGGAGCACATGATAGACTAACTCTGATACCCTTCTCGCCACTCCAGTTCTCTAATCCAGACATGTACATGAACACACAGCCCTTTCGTGGGGAACCCTAAACATGCCTGCGCACAAATTAAGGACTTGCGTAAGTGAAAAGTATGTGTCAACTGGCGTGTCTCCTCCAAAAACACAAAGACAGGTTAGAGGTCATGAGACATGCTCCAGGCAGGAATGGAACCCACATCTGCCCAAAAATTTGAAGCATTACAGTGGCGGTGGAATCAAATGAATTGCCTTTTTGGGACATTGCCATCAGCTGATGTTGCTACCTCAATGCTTCACCACTATGATGCCTCGTGCACCACGACAAACCCTGCTGAACCCTCCTACTGCCTCTAGCGACATGAAATGGACCCCTACTAAGAGAGCAAAGGTGATTGTCCTCCATGAAGACAAGGAAATGCCATTCACACAGATCTGCCAATGCTCGCCATTCAAAAAAATCAGCCCACTCACTCTGTCGCGCAATTACAACCTTGTGAAGGACCATGGGGGTGATTGCTACTACAATGGACAATGAGAAAGGTCTGGATGGAAGCCAGTCTTCACGGAAGAGCAGATGAGAGAGGCCGAAGAGAGGCTTGAGTCTGGGGAGTCGATCGATGGCGAAGACGTGAGACGGGTGATGTTTCCTGACATCCCCGCCCGAACTGTGTGTTGCCGTTGTTCTCCGTGACCTCCCCTAATGTTTCTATGACAGGTTTGTGACAACCTCTCGCGAGTTGGGCTCAAGGGCTTTGCCCAACGCAAAAAGCCCAATCTCCTCCCCCAGCATGTCGAACAACACCGGCACAGGTACGAGTGCTACCAGGAGTGGACTAATGACGATACATTCCTTCGCGGTGTGTTTATCAACTCGGATGAGTCCAAATTCGTGCTCGGTGTTTTCAATGGGCGGCAGTATGTATGACGACGTCGCAGCCATGACGCTCTCGCGCCCCGCAGTGTCCAGGTAACGGAGGCCCATGGTTGCAAGGGCATCAAGGTCAATGTCTGGGGTGCGATACATCCCATGGGTGTCTCGAAGCTCATCCGCATCGATGGCATGCTCGATGCAGAGTTGTATGTCAAGATTCTTGAGCATGCCATGCTCCCAATCTACGACCACCTGGAGAACCGGCACCATACATTCCTCGTCTTCCAGCAGGACAACAACCCGAAACACATGTCGCTCCGTGCCAAGAAGTGGCTCCGAGACCATAACATCTCGCTCTTCGAGTGGCCAACAAAGTCACCTGATCTCTCACCCATTGAGAACGTGTGGGCAGAACTCAAGCATCGCGTGAAGTGTGATGCACGTTACCCGATGATTACGACTGCGAATGAGTTCTTTGAGGTGCTGTCAGAGATTTGGGAGTCGGCGTCATTCCAGGAATATGTGAGACATGTATATCAGTCATTTCCACGCTGCCTCTGTGCCTTGAAGAAGAACAACTTCCTCTGGATCGGCTACTAGGTGTGTATTGTGTATAATTACATGTCCCATCGTTGTAATACTTTTTTTTTTTTTTGAGTTTAGAGCTCAGAGGAACGAGGAGAAGGAAAATTGATGGCAATGTCCCAAAAAGGCAATTCATTTGATCCCGCCGCCACTGTACACAAAGTTTACCAGGCGGGTCTACCGTCAACCCATTGGAGCTTCTGCACCCTTGAATGGTTGGGGAGGATATGATGGGCGAACTCTGACATCCTCCCTGCCCACTTCCCAACCTCCCACCACTCAGTTCTTGGATCACGGGGAACCGTAAATATGTATATGGACAAATCAAATAAGTGAAAAGTATACATCAACCACGCCTCACCTCACCCCCCCATAAAAAAAGTGCGGTACACCATCTGTATGCTCCAAGTGAGAATCGAACCCACGTATGCCTCTGAAAATTTTATGGAAACTAGTGATGTTACGGGCTTGGCTTCAAGCCCGAAGCCCGCCAGGCCAGGCCCGCTCAGGCCCAAGCCAAGCCAAGCCCGACGCAGGGCCTGAGAGGGCCCAGGGCTTGGGCTTCAGAATTCTCAAGCCCAAGCCAGGCCGTCAAGCCCGGGCCTGGGGGTGGATCAATAATTTTAGCGAATTTCGACGAATCTCGCGCAAACCATATGAATAAAAGATGGTCCCATTATATTATGGGCTAATTTTATTTATCTGGGCATGCTAGACTGTTCCAATGCTCAGCCGTTGCTCGACATCTATCGGGTATAAAAAGTGTGACAGAATGTGACTGAACGCGTTAAACTTCTATTCCCGTCATGGCTCCCCCCACGCGGCTCATAAAACAATCCCGATCCAACTCTCCGAGTGGAAAGTGCAAAGTTCTCTCTGATGCCTCGAGTGACGAACCAGGTCGAAGTCGTGTCGTTTGACATCTTTATAACCGAGGTGAAGACCCGACCACCCAATCAAAGTTTAAGTAAGTAATCGGCACATGGACATTTTTGTTCTTGGTGATTATGACATTACTCCTACTTTACTTTTAGATATGAAATAATTTGTAGCTCTGTACCCTTTAATTGTTGTTGGCTCCATATCCTGCGAAAATAAATAAAAAACCGCGGAAAGCCCGGGCTTGGGCCTGGGCCTCGGGCTTCAGGCCCGGCTACCAGGGCTTGGGCTTGGGCTTGAGATATCTGAAGCCCAAGCCCGCTCAAGCCAGGCCCAAGCCCGGGCTTCCAGGCCAAGCCAGGCCCGTAACATCACTAATGGAAACAATATCTGAACTTGTGAGGCCGATCTACTACTGACCAATCGGAGCTTCAAGTTTCATGGTCCGAGTGTGGATGTGTACTAGCCAAATGACAAGGACACATCCACTTGTCAATCTTCAAGTTATAACCTCAACTCGGCACTGATCTCAGCAAGCGGTGAGCAATCAACAAGCTATGCACTGGCGCCCCCAAGAAGAACTGAAAAAAGGACCGAGGATCACCATCATGCTCCACGCGGGAGTCGAACCCACCTCTGCTGCTTCCTCCGGGTGAAATTAACAGGGTGGTCTACAGCTGACACATTGGAGCTTGCCATGGGCATTGGAACACCACTTTCTTTTCTATCCAAATAATCAAGCAAGCAAGCATATCTCCTCCATTAAGCAAAGTTGGTTGTTTGAACCAACATTAAATGAGGCAGTACAACATAGACGAAAAAGGATTCAGCTCATTGGGGTCTAATACTCCAAGTGGAATTCAACCCCACATCTGCCTGGGAAATTATCGTACTACTCCAATCTACCAGGCCAGTCTATCAATGACCCATTGGAGCTTGTACACAAGTAAGTACCAAGTAGTCGGGGAGTATATGGTATGTGCATATGTTCATGGGTGGCATACATATAGGTGCTGACTTGTCTTGGCAATTGCTTTCGACGGCAACAATTCAGAATGGTCAAGTACAGGAAATGAACCCATGAAACAAAAACACAACCGAAAATTTTGAAACAGTAACAGAATGAGAATGGTGATTGATACTCGGTTTCATTCACATAGTAATGAACAGTGATTTTCATTCATCTAACAACAAAATGCAAGAATTCCCCTGCAGGAAGTTGTTTTTCAGTTCCTAAGAGCTGTATGCAGTCACATCCTGACATGTATAGATTGAACATTTGATCAAGATCGGTCTGAATCCCGGTCCGTTCCTTGATTCAAGCTGCATATAAGTATACTAGCATATATTTTGCGAAGTCAGTCTACTCCTATTGACCCTTTTCTCAATTACAATATACATGTGATATTTGCCAGTCACCACTAAATTGGCAACGTGGCCCTAGAGCGGAAAAAAACTTGCCATCAGACAAACTTGAACTTGCACATCAGCCAGGATGCACATTTCAAACCCTCCGGTCTAATTTTTCAGCCGATTGACCTGGACCAAAAATTATCGACGTACCATATTAATAAAGGGCTGAACCGCAAAGCTTCCAAGCCTGACAAGCTTTAGAATGTGCCCTCGTAGAAGTAATGTTAATAGACAGCTTGCGCAAAAGCCGCACCAGCCGCATGCGGCTTTTCGGCATTGCGCAAAATTATTGGGTTTTTCCTGGGTTTGCTGCATGATTTTGCGAGTTTTTTACACTCTCAGGTCTCCGTCACACTGTATTGCATTCATCCAAATTACTATCTGGTCGATGCGCGAGCTGGGGAAACGGTTTGTCCAGCCATCACTCTGGCTCCACTCAGATTTTGCGCACTTTTCGTATCCTGCACGGAGCAGTTGCGGTAGTAATGCAAATTTTTCTCCCACCAGGACTTGCCTGTCAGCCTGACTACCTCTCCACTGCCTTAGTTTCTCAGTAACCTCAAGTTTGATTCCCGCATGCGGCTTCACGCAATGCCAAAAAGCCGCATGCGGCTTGTGCGGCTTTTGCGCAAGCTCTCTAATAAGTTAGTAATAGGCTACTAAGTATCTGAGGCATCTCGACAATCCCTTTCAAAACATTCCTCGTGTTCTGGCTATAAACATTCGCAAAAGAGGCTGTTCATCCACATGAGTTTGATCCATGTTTTTCACCCAAGTCGTCGGATTTCGTTTCCGTGGTAACAAGAGTTGATTTGGCTGAGCAGCTACTTAACGATTGTTTCACTGTATCACTCGATAATTGAAACGCTGATAACTGTGAAGGGATTCCACTCATGGTTGTGACCCATTCAGTCTGTCCGGCCTAGTCCTTTTTTGTCTAGGGAAGGATTCCGAGAATAGCAAAGAAAGTCTAAGTGGTTTTCGAGTCAAACAACTCAATATTCCAAGGAGGACGACAATATAGAAGAGTATAGATGCTTTAATGCAAATACCGGTGAAAACATGTTTGCAATGTAGCTACATAGTCAGTGACGAACTCCCGTGAGGCTTGAGTCTGCTCTGTGACATGCTATTTCAACACGACGGCACATATGCGTTGCGCGAAGGAATGTGACCCCTGTCCGAGCGTGGCAACTTGCAAGCATTGCTGCGAGTGTGTTACGTGGAGAGGGTGGATCTCGACGGATGGGAAGATTATTTCCCGGCGAAACCGAGGATGAGGATGATGACAGTCTGCGTTAGATGCATTAGATGGATCTGGAGTACGACCCAAAAATGATCTTGTTGGGTTGTCCTTCTTCTGAATTGCGACTCAAATTAGACCTTCCGAATGATGTGTGATGAAAACCAAGTTCAAACGTACCTCGGGACATCATCAACGAGAGAAAAAGGTAGCTCAACTCGCCCATGCCTCAGAGACACTGATTCTTCAGTGTGTTACCTCGCGTAATGTGTGCGAGCGCCTCATCCTCTGACGGCGCATTGTTTGCGTTCTGCGCTACCGATTTTTTCATCTATAATGTTATACAGCACGGTCAGTTTGGTGAGAAATTTAACAAGCAACAGTGGGACGCACCGATGCGATGTACGCTGGCGGCGGTGGTGCGATCGTTGTGACCGCACCCTCTGCGAGCTTTTCGACCGACCCCCTGAAGTTCTTAGCCTCGTCCGATTTCTTTATCTGCATGAGAAATTAGTGTTAATTAGTAAATATTGTTTGAAGAGTAGGGCGTACCGGCTGCGAAGTCTTCTCACGTTGCTCGCGGGCAGCCTCGTTCCCGAGATAAGCCACAGCGAGGAACGCACAGATGAGAAGGGCGCAGGCGAGGTACCCTGCCCAAAATCGGATGTTCGGTAGCGGGTGCCCATTTTCTGAGGCGGTCAACGACGCAGTCGGCGCGGCGATGGCAGTGACGGGGTCGCTTGGGCTGACGTCGACGTCACGGAGGATGAAAGTATAGGTTATGGGAGACATTGTATTGGTGCGTGTGGTAATTGCGTAGGAGGAAAGTGAAGAATGGGGGCAGCGAAACTGGGAATTTATATCTGAGGAAATAGGGGGTGAAACATTTTTTTACCTTCCGCGGGGGTGTCTCAGTCTGAGACTGGAGGGTTTTTCACCGAGTCTGGACCGCTCGAGGACATGCTCTCGACCGTACGAAAGGTTCACCATTCATTGGCGTCAGGAGCCTCAGGTGAAGATTTCTCATCCAGAGGGAATTCAACTTGAAGCAATATCCAGCGGGATCTTCGGATACTCTCTGGTTTTTGACGCGAGATCGGTTGATGCGAGATCGGGATGGATATGGGGACTAGGTTTACAATGTTGCCGAAACGCCGCAGAACCACTTCCAAATAGGGAAATTTGATGTGGCAGTGCGTTCGGCTAACTTTGATGGCCGCGCGCTGGGGAAACTCGTATACGTGCCTCTTTCAAATTATTTTTGATATGATTATCCCAGGTCGCTACGCCACCCACTACCTACTCCCTTTTGCATCTATTATTCCTGTCTGGCAGTCAATATGGTTTATTGCACCGCCTGATATGTCTGCTAGCGTGCTCAACCATATGTCTTCCTTGCCTCAACGGCAGCGCAACCCCTTTCCATGTATTGAGCTTCGCGGCAAGCGTCAGTTCAAATCTTGCCAGTGACATTTGTTTTGCGAACATTTTTTTCTCAACGCCCGTTCTTCTAATGCCTCTCAACGGTCAAAGCCTACACACCCTCGAGATGGCGAATTCCCCCGAACACCGCTGAGGCAATTATGGTTTCCCAGTGGTACGTACATTTTTCTGTTCTATATAAATCAACAGGCCAGTGTCATTTTTCTCCAGCAGTGAACTGCTCACCATGCAGCTCGCATGTACACACCTACAGATACCATCCTTGGCACTTTACACGAACTTAGCAATATCTAGCTGACTTCGGCATCAATCGGCAGAGGTGTTTGCCGAAAGATTGCCGCCAAGCACTGCCTTGAGCACTGCCACCATCAATTTCCTTGTTTGGAAGTGGAGCTGCGGCGGTTCGGACGCAAGTCTAGGTTTATGTCTTGCCTGCGCAAGTGCCCGACGGAAGGTGCATGCAGAAAGACGGCGATTACTTAGTCACGTTGGTGACTCTCACTGATGCGATTCATCGTGGCAATCACTGATTTCGTGATTGGTACTGATCTTCAAGCTTCACCTTGGCTTCACCTCGTACTATCATCCCGACTGGAGGGCTTGGAACTTGAACCCCCAGCGTATTTGATCCATTAACCAATTATCCGCACTTAACTCTTCCTCTCAGGTTCTCCTCTGCCAAAACTGATGAAGATTCCACCAGAACTCATCGACAAAATCATCAGCGAATTCGACCTCTCAGAGGAATATGATCGCACCATCGCAGACACCCTGAAATCATGCGCGCTGGTTGCCATTACATTTGTGCGACACTGTCAAAAGCGCCAGTTTGCCAAGATTTCTGTCCGCGATTATGAACGAATTACAGGTCACCGGGACGAGGGCCTTTCGTTTTCGCCTCATATCGGATCGATAATGCTATCCCAACGGCTCTCTTTCCTTCTCTCTTGCTCTCCTCGCATTGCCGATTACGTGCGCACATTGGATCTCTGCTACAATGCGTCTACGACGGAGGCAAACTTCATGCCTCAAATTTTGTCGGCCGTCACGGTGGCACTGGATACTCTCATTCTGACGGACCATTTTTGTGGATCTTTCCCCGACGACCCGGATACCATCAGCGTATTCTCGCTTCCAAGTCTCCGGAGAGTCGAATTGTGCCGATATCAATTCGCAAATCCATCGAAGCTGGAGTCACTCTTGAGTAAGGCGAAATGCCTGAAAGAGTTCACTCTCAGAGCCATCAATTTCGAGCAGGATTTTGACTCCGTCGACAACGACGTTGGCGGTCCACAGAAAGTTGACAGGGCGACCGAAGTGAAGCTCGAGAAATTAAGTGTGGTCGAGCTGACCAGCCTGGTGATCAACTCGATGTTGAATTCATTTACCACGGCTGATATCAGACAACTCAAGGCGTTGGCCATTCATAACAGCCCCTTCGTGAGTCTTCTGCGAGCAAACACTCCGTCTATCCAAAAACTCAAAATAAAGAAAGCCCATGCGATGTGTGAGTCGGTCTTTCCGAATTTCGAGCCATTTTCTGAGCCGCTGCAGCTTATGCCTCGGATGTCCCGAATCCCCGGATGATGGCGGGCAAAAATTATCTCGACCACCTCGACCTTGAGGTCAACGAGATCGACGCCGTAGTCACACTCATTCCGCTGCTCGGCGACTTGGAAAATCTAACGGCCTTGAAGATTATCCGAATTACCCTCAACTGCAGTTTGAACAGGGATGGCATTTCTGAAGACGAAGAGGAATGGGAACAGCTTGATGCACTCCTGAAACGGCTGTGCAGCGGGGTCCAGGTGGAAATACATGCCACCTTTGATCTCCTTGACATAGACACAGACTACGTGGATGCAGTCAAGAAACAGCTGCCTTTGCTGTCAAGCCGACACTGCATGTGTATCACAATCCACGTTGTGACATTATGCATTCGTCTGAATAAAATGGGACATCCCGATTCCCTTCTTCGCTTTCAACGCTCTACTCGCTGATGTCATGTGCAGATGCCAATCGCGATGCGCCTTTTTTTCAGGCCTCCAGACTGGCGAGTTAGGGGAGACGGTTCGTGGTGCCAGTACCCGGTTCCGAGCACCGGCTCTTTTGAAGTGTTTGGCGTTCGCTGAAGGTGTCGGTTTCATTTTTTCTGTCTCTAACCAAGACAGGACTTTATCTCCATATCTCTTGCTACAGCTGAGATGATTTTTTCTAACTAATCGGGATCGCGGCAATCAAATCGCGTTCCTTTTCCGAGTTCTCCTAGCCTCAGGTAACTCAGTGAGGTAAGCTCTCCGCTTAATATATCAGTTTAGAACATTGTCATGTCCCATATTGGATCGAGCGACAGGCACATACATCAATGAATTCAATTTAAACACCAACCTGCGCCAAAACAGCGAAAGAGGCTGAAGACGCAGCCGGCCACCCGTTACCACCGGCGCGTCCCGGCTGGTGTAGGCCCGCAGAGCAAGGAAAATGAGCATCGGTCTAACCTCGTTAGCGAGATCTTTACAGCCCTTGTTGTTCGATGGAGCAATCAGGGGGCATTTTCAGGTGCAGCAGCATCATCGTTGTTGCCATCATTTTTCTAGGACGCTCCAGTGGCGATGACAGTGGTTCTCACTGTGGTTGTTTTCGTGATCGTTGTCGCTGTTACCGGCCCATGCATCTTACCTCTGCTTCCCTGTTCTTTCTCCCGCTTTGTGGGTCCGTGGACAGGTCGTGGATGCGTGATATGCAGCAATGCTGTACTGGAGGAGCGGGTATGGGCGCCGATTGTGGGCGCTGGTTGAAATCTACTTATATCGCTCGGATCCCCCCAAAATAACGACAGTCGCAGCGATGATTAGCGCCAGCGGCAAGTACTTGAAGCTCGACGACCTCGAGAGTGATTCCGTAGTAGCTGCACTCTTTTACCCACCTCCAGCCTACCATGCCTCTTTTCAACCTTTTCAAAGCCAAGTCTGCGGATCCCGCGCCCAACCAAGCATCGTTTTCTCAGCCCGCAGGGTCGTCTGGGCTACTCGTAGCCAGTGAGCTGGACAAGGCCTTGGAAGAGTGCAAAACAACCGTTGCTCGAACTGCAAAAGAATGTCGGGCCAACAACCGCAAGTTCCGGTACGATTCGAGTCCTTCATCTGTACTCTGTTCTGACTGGTTGCTGAACAGAGATATCGAATTCGACATTGAGAATGACGCGTATGCGTGCGTAACAGTCTTCCTTTCGGAAATATGGGCGTAATGTATTCATTCCTAGCACACTGAATGGACTCTCTGCCATTCATGGCGAGACGTACAATCCCTCTGACGTTCGCCGAGTCTCCCAAATCTTCGACACACCCCAGTTTTTCATAGATGGGGCAAATGGCAACGACATCATACAAGGGGCACTGGGGGATTGTTGGTTCCTCTCTGCACTTGCCACGATGTCTACAGCCGAGGGCCTGATCGAAAAAGTTCTGCGTGGCGGTGAGTTCAATTTCTGAAGAATCCCAGATCACTCAGCTCGTTTTAGCGCGACGAAGAAATTGGTGTCTATGGCTTCATTTTCTTCAAAGGTAAGGCTGGCCTCCCGCCCAGACCGATGAACTGATCTTCTCGCAGACGACCACTGGGTTCCGGTCATAATTGACGAGTAAGCAAACTCTTTCAATGGTGGAATCCCTTCCCTGAGATCAAATAGTTTGCTCTACACCGCCATACCAAAGTACGAGGAGTTCAACTCCAGCGAGAAAGCTCTGTATCACAATGATAAAGAGCTCTACAATAAGGCCGCCCGAAAGGGAAGCCAGACGTTGTATTTCGCGAAATCTGGAACGGACGGAGAAGTATGTGTTTCCCTTTCTGCATAAATAATATGTTCTGACAGTTGCCTTGAGACCTGGGTACCGCTTATTGAAAAGGTATCACCGCGTCCCTTTGCCCCTCCGTTTTCACTCACCATTATATTTGAGGCCTATGCAAAGTTGCACGGCGATTATGCGTCCCTCAGCGGAGGCTACGCTTGTGAAGCAATTGGTTCGTCTTCTTTCTTTCGATTCTCTCTAATATTCACCCGGGATTTTACGTCGTACAGAGGATTTGACTGGGTGAATATAAGCTCGTTTTCTGCGGTCCCTGCTCTAACTGTTTCTCAGAGGCGTTTCAAGTTACATCCTGTCAAAGGTTATTAACTCGCCAGTCTTGGCCGTTTCAGTGCAAAGTTGACAAATGTGCTATCTAGGATATCCTCGACATCGATAAATTCTGGACAGAGGAGTTCATGAAAGCCAACAAGGACCGTCTCTTCGGGTGTTACTTCCAGGGCCTCGATAGCACCCGCAGCGGCGACCCCCAGGCCAAAATATTCGGCCTGATTGGGAACCACGCGTATTCCGTGTTGCGGGCGTAGGAAGTCAAGGGGAAAAGATTTGTGGTGATACGCAATCCATGGGGGAGATCAGAGTGGACTGGACCGTGGTCGGATGGTTCGAAAGAGTGGAACGCTGAATGGCTTGAGATTTTGCCTATCCTGGGACACGTTTTTGGGGACGACGGGGAGTTCGTTATGGAATGTGAGTCGATTGGATGGATCACCGAGAATGTAGAACTAAAGGCGCCTAGACTCGGATTTCTTGGACTGCTGGGATAAGATCGACCGTGTTAGTGCCATGCTGCTTGCGATTTCACATCTCCGAAGCCAACATCCATCCCAGACTCTTCTATTCGATTCAAATTGGATCACATCCTCGCATTGGTTGCGCGTATCCGCGAGATCTCTTCCCTCTGCCTGGACCTACGGCGATGTTTGCTGTGCGTGCATTTCAACCTTCATCCAAGGCGATTGCTAAATAAGCCGCAGTCACCGTGACCATCCCAAAACCGTCTTTCACCATCATCGTTCTGTCGCAGCTTGATTCTCGGTACTTTAACGACATCTCCGGTCGATCCTATTGGCATTTCGATTTCTTGCTGTTCAAATGGGGCCAGACCGAACCGGTGGCCAACTCCTCTCACCCAAGATTTGATTCGCGAAGTGTGAAGTTGGAACTTGACCTAGAGGCCGGGGATTACATTATTCATGTGCGTATTTGTTATAGTGTACTCTCAAATTTCAGCTCCAGTTGACCAAAACTCCAGGTCCGTTTGGACCGCATGATTCGCGCCGACCGCGAAAAAGTATCGGTCTCAATTTTTGTCCTCCATTTGCTTCTCAATTTTGGATTTCTGCGCAGGACTATCGAGAAGAAATCCGCCGAGTGGGATCAACGCAAGCTGTCGCGCGTCCTCACAATGAGAGCGCAAAGTCAATCTATCGCCTCGAGTACGCTCATTGCATTCGTTTGTTCCGTGGTGCTGACCCTCATCACATAGATTTCAAGGCCGAGTATGCCTAAACACTCTGAATTATTTCTAGGAACTCATACCTGTTTCTCAGGTCACAATCCAAGAATCTAACCATACCGGTCGAAGCACTTGCTGGGCTGAACTTCGCAGACATGGAGAAGAAGGCGATCGAAAAGGCTGAGGCACAGAAGAAAGAGGCTGAAGCCGCTGGACTCCTAAACCCACCCATGGTCACTACGACGACGACGACGACGACCACAGTTACCACCGTAAAGAAAGTCAGCACCAGCGATGCTGTCGCACCAACAGATAGCCCGGCCGCAGCTGATACCACAAAAGTCGCAGACAATTCGACCCCTGTGGCTTCTACCGTCACCACCGCGGAAGCGAAGCCAGAACCCGAAGACGACAATACCATTTTCATGGGACTTCGTGTTTATACGCACAAAGACGGTGGGGCTGCGACCATTGGAGGGCAATTGAGGCATGAGATGGAGGCGACTTTTGCCAACTTGGGGGGGAAGGCGACGTAATTTATTTGCGTGTTTTCCTTTGTTAATAATGCGTATGAAGCCGAAGTTCAAACGCACCTCGGACATCAACAACAGGCTCTAGGACGGAGGCAAGGGCAACTCAATCGCCCTCGTGCCACAGAGCCCGGCGGACGGTGCTGATTCATCAATGTGCAAACACCTCATCCTCTGGCGCCACGGTGTTCGCGACCGACTTCTTTATCTCCATTACGACACCCACTCAGTCTCCATGAGAGAAAATTTGACAAGCAAGGGCGCCGCGATCGTTGTGACTGCGCCGTCTCAATCGACTCGTCGTCGAGGCTTTTGGTCTCGTTGGAACTTCCAAAACTGCACGGATAAGAAGTTGGTCTTGACCAGCAAACAGGGTTGGAAGTCAGGACGTACCGGCTGAGACACTTTCTCACGCTGCTCGCGGGCCCTGTTCCAGAGGGCGGTCAACGTCGGGGGTGACGAGGTCGCTTGCGTTACGGGCGATGCACTTCCAGATATAAGAGACAAGAGACATTCTTTTTGAAGTAGTGACTCGGAGTGTTGTAAATGGGTAGCAGATGTGAAGAATGGATATACTAGAGGTTCGGTCCTGATGCGTACGGATTGGGTCCAAAAAAGGGCTTAGACACCCACTCTAATCCTAATGCGGGCCTTTCGCAGAAAAAAAACCTCCAGTCCGATCTTGGCCGCTGCCAGGATGGGCTTTTGAGACACCAAGTCCGATCCTGATGCGCATTAAAATTTCCGAACAGCGGGGTCTTAGCTTAGACCGCTCGAGAAAGTCATCCAGAGCATCCGGAAGCTTCAGTATTTTGTTTCGCCAAGAGCGTGAGGTAAATTTGACGCGCTGAAATGAACAAGAATTTCGGCCGCAGGCCCGCAGCGAAGAATCTTGGGCGTCAAACTTGAAGAAGGATCGTACTATCCACCGAAGAAACCAGAGATAATATAGAGAATTCGGGAGGGTTTCAGCTGATTCGCCTGTAATACCTCAATTGTGGCAGCCTGGACCGATGCAGCCATTCGAAGTGGTGGCAGGGAGGAAAGGAAGGATCGGACATTCGGACCCGACACGTGCGGCCGATCAATTCGATCAACACAGCACTGAGCAGGCGCGAGCTCTCCTTGTACCGTCACCACGACTGGCGCTCCAATGTGCGGACCCTGCCGAAGACCTTGGGCTGCTAATGCATTCAGTTACCCTGAGATGACGGAAAATGGGCGAAAAAGATGGGCTCGACACCCCTCCCGCATTCTCAGAGTCTCTAAATTATGGAATTTCGCCAGGCTAATGCGAATGCGCCCGCAGATGGCGACGACATCGTCATGTCCCACTGGAACGGCATCATCGGCCCAGGCCACACCGTTCACGAGAACCGCATCTACAGCGTCCGCATCACCGCGCGTCTTTCACGCCATCTGTTAGACTCTTGCCTTGGCCCCGCACAGTCGCGACTCGCACCACTGTTAAACGCCTCGCCTAACCTGCATTAGATTCGCACACCTCGTATCAAACTAAGCATTAGATTCGGAGCTCGAGCTCCCATTATTTCTCTTCCTCCTCCGCCCCGCTGGCTCTCCTACGCTTGTAGCTCTCCTTTCACCTCTGGCTGTTGGATATGCTCTTCTTTATGCTCCCCTCGATGCTTGTATCGCTTGCCTGGCCTTTAATCTCGCTTCATTTTCAGCTGCCGACCTCATACACTCTCCATACCACGACTCAGCGCGAACAACGGAAGAAGAATGGACGGTCCAGAGGACGACGGTGCGCGCGGGGATCCGCGGCTGCGCTATAGATAGGATACGAAGTAGGTCGACGGAGGATGTGGCAAGAGGTACGTACCTTCCACTCTCCTCCCTCCCTATTCATCTCGTTCCCGTTCCCCCCGTGTCCATGCCCTCTGCGTTACCTTTTCCTCCCTTCCTCTTCGTCCCTCCCCGGACCTCGTACTCACCCCTCCTCTCTCTTAGGTCGCATCCACCGGCGCCGCTCCAGGATAGCGACGAACGTCCTGGGATTCCCGAGGGATCGTGCAAAGGTGTCGCGATCGCGATGATCACCTACCCCGACCCCAGCACTCACCGCTGGTCGCGCGCGCGTGTCCACGTCTCCTTCGACTGGACGAGGAAGCGCAGGGGAAGCGGGCCAAGTACTGACTTGAGCGACATCGCTGTAAGTACCTTCCCTACTTTTCCTCTGCAGTCCTGACCGACATGGAATGCAGATGCACCTCCTTGTCGACCCGCTGCACCGCACGTCCACGAAGGTCGGTGTGGCTGTTTATCGCGGCGGATACGATAGCAAGTGCCATCGTCGTCGCGCGCGCACACACCTCCCGCTGCACACGTGCGCTTCTGTCCATCCCCGTCCCCACCGCTGGTCTCGTCCTCAGGCTCAACGGGGCGGCCCACAGGCGCACCGCACTTCCGCATATGCCGGGTGCGGGGGGCAATGTTCCAGACGAACGAGCGGGCGGTGAGGTGCGCGGGATGGCCATGCTATTCCGCTCACCGCCGGGGCTGGGGCCGGGGCTGCTGAAACTGATATCCGAATCCGACGCACCACTCCACACCGGTACTGCTGGCACCATCGCTGTCTCTTAACCCACCGCTCTCTACGAAGTACGTATCTTCGAGCCGCTCATTCTTTGAATACCCGCTCATCTGCGTCCCCAGATCTCGCAGGTCCTATACGCGCCTCTCCATTGCTCGTCAGCGGGTGCACGTCGCGTTGCGGCCGGGACGGGATCGGGTGACGAGGGGTGGTGCGGGTGCAGACGACGGTGAAAGCGAGATCCGAGTGGGCGCTGCACGCGTTGGGGGGAGGAGCTTTCTGTCGACCTCTGAATGAGCTGCAGCCTCACCACGATGCGAATGCATCCCAAGCTCGACCTTCCCCACGTCGCCCTTCCCCGACTCTTCGCATATCGGCGTCGCCGCCCCCGCGCAGCGAGTCCCCCTTGTTATTGCGCCTCGGTCTCTGACGTCACATCCAGATACGCGCGCTGCTCGTATTCTCGCACAGTTGCCCTCGACTAGGCGACTTGTCGCTGCGTCATCGTCTCCTTCCCCACAACGTTCCGCTGCGCATGGTGGTGCCGCCTCTTCCAGCTGCAATCCTGCGCGTGTCTCCCATCGGCTGCAATCCTGCGCGTCTCGCATCGCCGCTACATCTTTACAGCCCGGATTTCCGGTTATGGCTTCCCGCCACTCGTCCCCGTCGCGCCTCGCTCACACATCCTTCCTCCGCTGCCCAACTCCACCCCTTCCGCCGCCGCTGCGGATTGGCGGGTCTGCTTCCACCGCTTGTGCTTAGCCATGTCACTCTGCTGGATCGATGCCTGGAGAAGTTGCGCGGGTCGGTGGAGACTGGGTCGCGCCGACGGCTTTCTTTCTTCCTTTCGTCTTTACTTCCTCTGCTTCGTGGACTCCATTCACCGCCTTACATCAGCCACGTAGCATACTTTACGTCTTCTGCTCCTGGGTTCGTTTACCATCCCATTTATTCATCTCCGCTTGACTCTCTGTGCCCCCTCCCTACGCTCATCTTCTATCCCGACCCTTCTTCCATTTCTTTTACTTGCCGTTTCTATTGTGTGATGCCTTATGTAACAAGCCAATATACCAGGCATTGACCACGCACATGCGCTGTCTCTGTCCTAATATTAGCAAATGAAGAATTGAGCCGTTTCCCCGGAGTTTGGCGCCTCATAATTAGGAAATGATGCATGCGGCGGCCGCGTGCTGGCTGCGAGATATGTCAGTGAGCTGTCAGTCAGCCCTTGTCCTTTCACCTCCACGTCTACTGCACTGTATACACAAGATCCAAACTCTACTCGGACTCCCTACCAATTGACACTGGCCCTCTAATGTCTGACCAGGCTAGCAGATTCTATACAATTAATCAGCACATCTATGGTGCGTTACAAAATTGATAAGCTAATGTTATCACCTATCTTTCCCAGGTGGCATAGGAGGCAAAGGTGGGGAAGGTGGCATACAAGGTGGAGATGGGGGTCCTGGGGAGGGTCCCAGGATGTATTATGATGTCCACGCTGAACACTTCAATGTGCACTTGTACGTGGATTTGTCCTCCTCTAACCACTGCTTCTCTGTAACAGAAAATGTGACAGAGGCAACACCAGAGCAAGTCTCAAATGTGTGGCAGCACACTATAATGCTGCAAACACACCTGAGAAATGCATGGATGGTACACGAGTTGACATAATCAGGGACCTTCTTGCACGCTTGACCAGCCCTCCTGATTCAGTCCGCCTGGTCATGCTCAGTGGGGTTGCTGGATCAGGCAAATCCACAATCGCAAAGACAGTTGCAACGATCTTGGCTGAGGAGAAAAAGGCTCTTGCAGCCTCCTTTTTCTTTTCCCGTGACCACACAGATCGCAAGGAAATAAATCACCTTGCTACAACTCTTGCTATGCAGCTTGCGGATTATTGTCCTAGCTTTCAGGCTCATCTCATTGAGTTACTCGAGAAAGATTGTACTCGCATTTGCCAGGCAGAACCATACTGGCAGTTCCAGAAACTGGTTGTAGAAATTCTTGGGAAGCTACCTCCCTGTTCTGAACCCTGGGTGATCTGTCTTGATGCTCTGGATGAATGTGGTGAAGACCGTGGCCAGAGTTTCTTGCGGTGGCTATCTGATAGCATTGCTCAGATCCCAACCCATATCCGATTCTTTCTGACTGGACGCCCTGATGTTCCTTCCTATCTGAGATTTGACACCCTTCTTTCTCTGGTGCATAGGGTTGTCCTTGATCAGATTGAACCCAGTAAAGTTCAGGATGATATCCACCTCTATGTTCAGAAATCACTTGATGGGGCCAACTGGATTACACGTCATCCCTGGAAAATTCAGAGTCAGCAGGCAGAAGAAATAACAAGGCATGCAGATGGACTTTTTGTTTTTGCAGCTACAGCTGTCCGTTATGTTCTTGCAGGACTGCCATATGTACAGCCTCAAGAGTCTGTTGATTACCTCCTGGATGGTGAAGCTCTCACTGACCTGCATGATCTATACCTCCGGATTGTGAATTATGCCATCCCATTAGCTGCTCCAGGAGACCGGCGTGCTAAAGGTTACCATGATCGAGCTATGAAAATTCTCAGTACAGTTTTGCACCTTCTGGAACCCTTGGATTACCAGAGTCTGGCGGACTTGCTTGAACTGGATAAAACAGTTGTCCTGGAGACACTGCTCCCTCTGAGTGCTGTAATCCATGTATCCAATACTCCAGGGACAGCAATCAGAATAATACATCTCTCGTTCAGAGAGTTTATGACTTCTTATGTTCAAGTGGCACGACCTGAGATTCTTTGTGGCACAGACAACCAGCGGCAAGCCCTGGTGTCTGCTCTTATGAAAGTGTTGGACAGGCAACTGAAATTCAATATCTGTGATCTACCAACCTCATACTTGCGAAACATTGACATGCCAGATTTGCAGTGGCGACTTGATAACAATATCCCATTGCATCTCCGATACACTGCTCAATTTTGGGTGGATCATCTAGTGGAAGCAGCCTACAATTCATGCAGTGGCCAAGAAGTGCAGAACTTGCTGTTCAAAAAATTTCTATTTTGGCTAGAGGTGTTGAGTTTACTTGGGATTGTAGCCTATGGACAGCAGGCTCTGACTAAATTGATAGCTTGGGCAAATGAGGTACTTTTAGGAATTATCTTATCAAATGTGATGAGAACTGAAGATCATTAGAGCACACCCCTTCTTGAATTTGCGACTGATGCCAAAAGATTTGTTTCCTTTTTTGGGGAAGCAATTATTCAAAGTACTCCCCATATTTATCTATCAGCACTAGCCTTAGCACCAGGGGCATCTAAAATCGCTGAAAGATTCTCACATGAATTCCCACAATTATTAACAATTACAAGAGGGAGGATGAAACAGTGGCCAAATATAGTTGCTGTACTGGAGGGGCACACCAATGTGGTCACCTCGGTTGCCTTCTCACCTGATGGCAAGAGAATTGTGTCTGGCTCCCATGATGAAACGGTGCACATTTGGGATGCAGAGACTGGAGCTACACTCAGGGAGCCACTGGAGGGGCACACCAATTTGGTCACCTCAGTTGCCCTCTCACCTGATGGCAAGAGAATTGTGTCTGGCTCTGAGGACAACACTGTGCGCATTTGGGATGCAGATACTGGAGCTGCACTCAGGGACCCACTGGAGGGGCACACCAATGCGGTCACCTCAGTTGCCTTCTCACCTGATGGCAAGAGAATTGTGTCTGGCTCCAGGGACAACACTGTGCAAATTTGGGATGCAGAGACTGGAGCTGCACTCAGGGAGCCACTGGAGGGGCACACCGATTCGGTCACCTCAGTTGCCTTCTCACCTGATGGCAAGACAATTGTGTCTGGCTCCTATGATAACACTGTGCGCATTTGGGATGCAGAGACTGGAGCTGCACTCAGGGAGCCACTGGAGGGGCACACCAATTGGGTCACCTCAGTTGCCTTCTCACCTGATGGCAAGGGAATTGTGTCTGGCTCTGAGGACAAAACTGTGCGCATTTGGGATGCAGAGACTGGAGCTGCACTCAGGGAGCCACTGGAGGGGCACACTGATTGGGTCACCTCAGTTGCCTTCTCACCTGATGGCAAGAGAATTGTGTCTGGCTCCTATGATGACACTGTGCGCATTTGGGATGCAGAGACTGGAGCTGCACTCAGGGAGCCACTGGAGGGGCACACCAATGTGGTCACCTCAGTTGCCTTCTCACCTGATGGCAAGAGAATTGTGTCTGGCTCCCATGATGAAACTGTGCACATTTGGGATGCAGAGACTGGAGCTACACTCAGGGAGCCACTGGAGGGGCACACCAATTTGGTCACCTCAGTTGCCCTCTCACCTGATGGCAAGAGAATTGTGTCTGGCTCTGAGGACAACACTGTGCGCATTTGGGATGCAGATACTGGAGTTGCACTCAGGGACCCACTGGAGGGGCACACAAATGCGGTCACCTCAGTTGCCTTCTCACCTGATGGCAAGAGAATTGTGTCTGGCTCCAGGGACAACACTGTGCAAATTTGGGATGCAGAGACTGGAGCTGCACTCAGGGAGCCACTGGAGGGGCACACCGATTCGGTCACCTCAGTTGCCTTCTCACCTGATGGCAAGAGAATTGTGTCTGGCTCCACAGACAACACTGTGTGCTTTTGGGATGCAGAGACTGGAGCTGCACTCAGGGAGCCACTGGAGGGGCACACTGATTTGGTCACTTCAGTTGCCTTCTCACCTGATGGCAAGAGAATTGTGTCTAGCTCCGGGGACAACACTGTGCGCATTTGGGATGCAGAGACTGGAGCTGCACTCAGGGACCCACTGGAGGGGCACACCAATTTGGTCATCTCGGTTGCCTTCTCACCTGATGGCAAGACAATTGTGTCTGGCTCCGGGGACAGAACTGTGCACATTTGGGCTGCAGAGACTGGAGCTGCACTCAGGGAGCCACTGGAGGGGCACACCAATTTGGTCACCTCAGTTGCCTTCTCACCTGATGGCAACAGAATTGTGTCTGGCTCCGTGGACAACACTGTGTGCATTTGGGATGCAGAGACTGGAGCTGCACTCAGGGAGCCACTGGAGGGGCACACCGATTCGGTCACCTCAGTTGCCTTCTCACCTGATGGCAAGAGAATTGTGTCTGGCTCATATGATGACACTGTGCGCATTTGGGATGCAGAGACTGGAGCTGCACTCAGGGAGCCACTAGAGGGGCACACCAATGTGGTCACCTCAGTTGCCTTCTCACCTGATGGGAAGAGAATTGTGTCTGGCTCTCATGACGAAACTGTGTGCATTTGGGATGCAGAGACTGGAGCTGCATTCAGGAACCCACTGGAGGGGCACACCAATTTGGTCATCTCGGTTGCCTTCTCACCTGATGGCAAGACAATTGTGTCTGGCTCTGGGGACAAAACTATGCACATTTGGGCTGCAGAGACTGGAGCTGCACTCAGGGAGCCACTGGAGGGGCACACCAATTTGGTCACCTCAGTTGCCTTCTCACCTGATGGCAAGAGAATTGTGTCTGGCTCCCATGATGAAACTGTGCACATTTGGGATGCAGATACTGGAGCTGCACACAGGGAGCCACTGGAAGGGCACACCTCTTTGATCACCTCAGTTGCCTTCTCATCTGATGACATCAAATTTGTGCACTCAGTCACATTCTCACCTGATGGCAAGTTCATTTTCTCTGACTCCAATGGCTGCACCATTCGTCCTCTGCAATGTTCTAGCTCTGTGAGCAGACAGAGTTTGCTCAATGTGGGTGCCTCTTTTCTATGTAGACCTTCAGTATAGACTCATTCTCTGTTACAGTATCTTCATCTGCAGTCCCCCTTCACACCCCTGTATTGGAAAATCTCCAATGGTTGGGTCTCTTGTCTCCCCTCACAACTTCTCTTTTGGATCCCTATGCCCCTCAGGGTTGGACTGTGGTCTCCACACAACATTCTTGTTATTGGCCAACAACAGACCTTGCTCTCATATGACAAGTTTGTATGTGGTACTGACTGGGCAAAGTGTTATACCCCAGCAGAAGAGAGACCTTCATAAATAATAAACATATGTTGGAACAATATATCTTGGTTTATCCCACTCCTCTCATGCTCAATTCTCAGTTTTTTAAGTCATGGAACTGGCTTTTTCAATCATTTGGGTGAATACCCTGATACCCCTTTCGTTCACTCCTCACCCCTTTCTGCCTCATTATACCACTTGTTCCATAAATGCCCTCATTGTAAAAAGCCAAGGCACCAAATATTAGTACCCACCTACCGCTGAAAATTAGTGCCCGAATGCACTGGCATCCAGTACCTGGGCACTGGAATTTTTAGTACTCAAAAGCACTAATGTATAGTGCAATGAGTGCTTTCACTGCAAATTAGTGCCCCCAGACACCAATTTCCAGTGCTTCTGGGTACCAGTTCAATTTGCGTGTGAATGGTATATATTGGTGTATCAAGGGCACATAGGTGTATATACAACTTGAATAGTGATATAATTTAGCACCCACAATTGCAGTCACTGTGCACATCATCGTCAAGGACAAATGAGAACCATCATGAAACGGCTCATTTCAGCCTCATCAACAGCACCATCAATATCTCAAGGAGGGAGTCCTGCAAGGCTTTAATAGAAGCACATGATGTGGAGAACACAATTGATTTATCCAACTGGAATTTCACCATGTAATTGCACATATATTCCACCATAGCCATCAGGCGCAGGAGTTGAAACACACAATCATTATCTTTGTTTATGAGAGAATGGATATGGCAGGGAATATGTTTCAAGCAGGTTGTGTTATGTCCATGAACCAAACCTGTATTTTCACACAAATCACGGTGTTGTTGGTTGCATCGCTGATTGTAGTTCTCAACATCGGGATTTAAGGGCCAACTCAGAATGGGATGTTGTTTGGCCTCACCCTCAGCAGCAACATAGGGAACAGTATTCTTCAGAAAACTCTGACAAATTATGTTGTTGTACCATTCAGCAAGCTTCTGGTTGAATTCCGGATCTGTATCCATCTTTTCTTTCATATCAAGCGGAGAAGCCGGTACCCCGTTAATCCAGATCAAGATACGAAGATGGGCACTTGTGATTCAAGACCTGCATACCATCCTTTGACCTTTCCAAGAATCCCTATCTTCAATGCTCTGTCTGCACCCATTATTATTTTGAGAAATTTTGTTACTATCAAGTGGAAGAAGTGAGCGCCAGCGACCAGGTTTCAGCCAAAGTCTTTGCACCAGCACTGGATTCCTTAGTGTGGGACCTAATGATGGGAAAATTCGATCAAGGTCAATATCTGTTCCAGCAAGAACCTCCACAATGGGATTATGAGACTCTGCAGGATTTAAGGCTGCGAAAAAATGGGGTAAACCCTCGCAGATTACCTTGCCATTAGGTTCTTGTTTCATGTTATTCACATCGCCTACAGACCCAGGGATATGATGAGAGACGTAACTAAGGTATTTCATCGATTTTGCAGCCGCTTTTCCCCCTTTGCTTTCGGGTTTCGTGAATGAAAAATTTCCCAACCTAGTCTGGTACCTCTCCATAGCCTGTGAGTCAACTTTCAGCATGAGGTCTCATACAACTGGGAACCATGACTGATTGGTAGCAAGTTGACATTTGAAGGATGACTGGCAGCATTGAAGAATGTTACTCATGACAAATATGAAAGACTTATGGACTTAGAATCTTCTATCAGCAATGGTCAAGCAGTGTTGGATGGGTGTTAACGTTGAACATTGAATGATGTGCTCTGAACTAAACCCAAACAATCCAATTATCACCCAAATATAACCCAAGTCCTTCCGATATAAGCAGTGATGCCCATGGAAATAAGACGAGAATCAGAAATAGGCCGATCAGAGGAAGCAAGAGCTGAGATCCAGACGAGCGGTAGTCCCTTGTACAGGGCCTAACAATAGGTTGAAGGGAAGGTATAAGATTGCCACAGAAAGATGAACCTTCACTACAAGATATCACCAGGAATTGGCCTGAGAGATAATTGAGCAATGGAAATAAGATATTTAAGAGCTTCGCAGCTATGAGACAAGCAAGTGTTGTGTGTGTAGTGGTGGTCGTGTCCAGAGATGCGCAAGAAACCTCCTAGAGGTGAACAATAGACTATTTCCACAAGGATATATGCTCGAAAGCTTATTTCCCAGAGAACCCAATGACGATTAACGATTTGACGATGAGCGATGATGATGATGATGAACGCTTTGATGATGAACAATGACAATGACGATAAACAATTTCAATTCCCAGTACTATGTAGCCTCAATCGCGCCCTAAGATGTTTCCAGTAACCAACTCCTTATTCCAACAGAAAGGTTTCCCAATGTTAAAGTCCAACGACAATACACACTGCGCCAACCCCAGAAATAGCCCAAATCACAAGCGTTATGCCTACTAGTACAAGGGGATTCTGTGTCCTACTCGTAATAATGTCCCAACTACTTATACAAACCCCAAAACCATATGAAAGTCCTCAAACCAAGCAGAAATTAGTAAAATGGCCGAGATTGTCCCTCCTTTCCCCTTTATCCGCCGGAAGGATGGCTGCAAGTGTATTGCCATTGGCCAGTGCCCAGGGAGTCCCTGATTTCCCGACCACGCGGCCTTTGTCATCCAGGATATTTGAAAACATCAGTCCCCTGGCTGACTGATATTGTGTTGTCTTCTTATTCCCTTTGTCTCCTGCCCCTTTCCCGTCGCTCCTGACCATCGGGTCTTATCCCCCTGGCCTCCAGCTATCCGTAGATACCCATAGTGTAACCCTTTTCCCAGAAAGGTTTCTTATTCCCAACTTTGCTTCCTCAGAATAAGATCAATCCCATCAGATTGTCTTAACCGACCTTCGCTTATCCCGGAACTTCTCCGGTATAAGCTTCTCTGAGCCTCGCACGCCTTTCACATGGAAGGCCTTGTCTTAGCCGCGCAGAAATAAGCTTATTCCCGCATGTCCCGTTGTAAGTATCTCTGGCTTATTTCTCGTGTGGAAATAAGCTTCAGAAATAGTCTCTTCAGAGGTTTGTGGGATACACACTCCTCTACAGTTTTCAAGGCGGGCACTGCCAGTCCGCAGGGTAGTCACCTACCCTTTGCACTCGTTACTCTGTGATCCTGACCCTGCCAACTATACTGAATCCCAAGTGAAAGTGATTCAAAATTGCTGTCAACCATTCCAATGCCATATGGGAAAAGTGTTGGCCACAACCACCCAAAGACCTTGGGATTTCTTGAGGTCAACAGAGGTGTATTTCCCGAGGGAAATTTAACGAAACCCGCATCTCATTTCTTCAACAGTTGAAGTGCAGCAAGCTTCTGTTGCTTGTATGTACTTTCAATATTGTCTGCATCCACAAACATTGTGGAAGTGAGCTCGAAAGTAGCAGAGGATTCAAATAACTCTGTATTGGCTGGATCTGAATAAGATGTATACAACATTCCTTGGTTGTTTTCGGAATTGGTTTGCAGAAACTCTCATGTTGCAAGGGGGAAGTCATACACAGGATATTCTTCCAGCTTTTCAGCTACAGCCTGCTGGTCAAGACGTAAACTTCAGTTACACTGCCACAACCATGCAGACGGCTCAGTGAAGAGCGGTCTGGGCAGAAGGAAGATCCTTAGTATAACTATCTACAACAAGAGAGGAAGGAAGTATCTACTCACCTGGGTAGAAGGAAGATCCTTAGAGAACAAGATAAGGATCACCCGCCCAGGTGTCACATCTTTTATGTGTATGTGACACGTGACTGATGTGACTATGTGACTATGCAGTTCCACACAAGGGTGAAGTCCGGAGCAGATGGAACAGGCATGGCCGAATGCTCGACTAAGGAACCAGAAGGAGTGACCGGAAGGGCCCGGAGGTTCCGGAAGTCTCGGGGGACGGAACACCGGCCCGGGCCCGAGGATACGGACAGGAGGAGGCAGGTGAATGCCTGAGGGAAGTTGGTTGATCCAATGAACAATGAGGGGACAACCAGAGGTCATCTGGAAGTTCCGGAAGTCCCGGAGGACAGATCCGGGGTCCAAAGGATGGAACTCATGTCCGAAATCCGGAGCGCAGGAGATGGAACCCGGAGGATGGGGTACGGGAGGGTGAGAGGGGTGAGAGCGGATGTACTATATGAAGGCCATAGTATCTGGCTCGAGCCTATACAGAGTAGGCCACATCTGAGGGACCAGATGTGCACAGGTTCCGGGGGTCCGGGCTGTATGTCCGGGGCAGAGGAGGAGGGAAGGGGATCCGATGTGGTGACCGCGGCGAGGTTGGGAGAAGGAGGAGGGGGGAGGAGGAGGGACAACGGGGACTGCTGACTTGACGAGCAAGATGTCTGAGGCTTGTCAGAAGAGCCCGGGAACCGGGTCCAGACCCCGAGGTGCAGATCCAGATCCGGAAGTCGGAAGTTGAGAGGTCCGAGGGACGGAACATCCGGAAGGGCCGGAGGAACATCCAGAGGGGTAGGATATCTAGGAGGGAGGCTGTCCGGAAAGTGGGATGCCAAGGGAAGGACGTCCGGGCGAGGTGACGATGCTGGAGGGCCGGAGCATCCAGATGTCTGGACCAGACGTCCAGGCAGAGCCGGATGGCGTACGCGTTAGGGAACTGTGGAAGTGTAGGGTTCCCTTGACAGTAACAATGGTTTGCAGTGCGCACCAGGCGCCTCTGGGCCTTGTTTTTGCATCTTTTCTTCAGTTCATTTGTGGTGTAAATCCCAGTCACTGACGAAATACTTTCAACTGATTATTTCCCTCAATGAAGTCATGTGTGGGCGCGTTGTTTACGCGTTTTTATGGCCGGTCGCCGTCCTGTGACTCACTGCAAGGTTGATCTCTTCCACCACAAGCACCTTCTCTCGTTCGCGCATTGCGCAGCCGTTCTCCAGGCAGGTAACACATGAATACTGTTCATATACTGTGGCTAACTGCTGCTACAGGGTGCATGAGGTTCCCTCTGATCCGCACCACCACAATGTCATCACGTGATGGCGCGGATCCACCAACGACGACGCGCGAAACGCGCTCCAAAGCGCCTCGTCCCCCACAGGACACCTCTACTCCACCCTCTACCCCCTCCTCGGCCACCTCTGAACTCCCCCCCAAAACCCCTAAGACACCTAGAGACCTAGCCAACGTGATAAGAGCCTGCTTGTCCACCGCACAAGCCTCAGGAAAGAAACCCTTGCAAGCGAACTACAAAGACCTTTTCACCCTTCTGGACGCCTTACGCACCTCCCTAGATGACAAGGACATTCTGTCGGCGTCGCTAAACGCGTTCAAATCCGATCTCCTGACACAAATCCAATCCTCACTCATGCGCACCAACTCGGCTCCCTCTTACTCGGCTGTCGCAGCCAACTCAGCACGCCCCTCCCCCACACCCACGTCTGCCACACCCACCCCGTCCATCGCCAAGACCAACGAGTTCATCGTTGCGCTCAACGCGAAGAGCGAGCTGCTCGCACTGCCAGTTGCAACAGTCCGAGAGAGAGTCGCCGCTGCTCTTGCAGCCTCGGGTATACCCACACTGCACGAAGTGGAGCTCAAAGGCGTCAAGGTTCTTCTGCATGCACGGCTACTTGTAGCTACCCACGACGAAAAATCCGCGACACACCTTAAGCAGACTGTGTCCTACTGGACGCCCAAACTCTCGAAGGATTCACACCTGGTGGTCCCAAGTTACCGCGTAGTTGTCAACAGCGTTCCCAAATCCTTCAAACCGGACAGCCCGCACACTGCCCAGGAGCTCTATGCCCACGACCGCATGGTAATCACGGACCCTTCGGTTATCAAAGAAGTGCATTGGCTCAACCCCAAAGCATTTCGCGACCCGAAGAAGCTCGCATCCTCACTCCTCCTCACTGTCACCAACATCGTCACGGCAGTCAAATCCGCCATCTGCCCCACCCATCGGTACGAAGAAGCCCCGACGCAGTGTTACAACTGCCAGAAATACAGCCACACCCAACATCACTGTAAGGAGCCGTCCCCTGTGTGTGCCTGCTGATCGCAGCCGCGAACGGATGAAAAGTGGGTGAGGGACTGGTTTTGCCAATAATTTCCTTTTTGGGACGAAAGTATTCATGTCCCGAAAGGGAAATTTTTACCGCAAATGAGTGATCCCTATAACCAAATTGTAGAGCTCATCAACAGCTACGAGAGTTATCTAGAAGGATTTTTCAATAGGTGGCCTCATTGGCCTGCAAAATGCAAAATACTTTTTGAGAGCCGACGGTTTCAGAATAAATATTGGCATTTAGAGCAAAGAGCCATCAATGTGACCCAAATGCGTGCACCCCATCAATTGCAAGGCAAGTGGGCACCCCATACGGGCAGCCATCAATATTCCGCAAATTGCCGGAATCCATTGGTTCCAACCCAATGCGGACAGCCATCAAAATTAAGCCTTTTAACTCAAAGTAATTGTTTTTATGTTGGATAAGCCTTGCCCGAGATACCCGGGAGGTGCCTATCAAAGCCGGGGCAAGCCAAGACAAGCCAGGATGATGCAGCCAGGCATGGGAGATGCCCGAGATGACCGGCCCTTCCCTATATGGGTATCCCAGGATAATGAGTTACGCCCTTGGGATCAACCCCACCTTTAACTAGTTATTCTGGCCCTATAAGGTGCCTGAGGACATCGATGCCTACGTTGATGCACTCACGGAACGAGTCGTCGCTGTACTTGACTCACGTCCCACTCACCTGCCCGTCTCCATACGCGTGTCGCTGGTGGAACTGGAACGGAGAGCTGTCGACATTGTGTCGCACTTACAACGCGGTGCACCATGCAATTGCCAAGGACCGGCCGACTGACCCGAGCTGGAACACCATGCGCGCCGCGAAGAACACTTACCATTCCGCGATATGCAGAGTGAAACGCGCTCACTGGTGTGAGTACATTTCCGAGCTACCCCGTGGTGACATCTGGCAAGCCGCAAAGTTCGTCATGAACCCCACTAGCTCGACTACCTCCTCGCGAATCCCCAGCCTCACCGTGCCTGACGGCACGACCGCGACCACGCCTGCAGAGAAAGCCATAGTCCTTCACGAAAAGTTCTTCCCCCCGAAAGCGGACCTACCTGTGCCCGACCCCGACGAACCCCTCCCCGAGCCCCAACCCCCCCCACTCTTCACGCTAGACGACATCCACAAAGCCATCTCCCGACTCTCCCCGTCGAAAGCCCCGGGCCCATCCGGCATCCCAAACATCGCCATCCTGTCTGCACGGTGCACCTTTCCCCCCTCCTCCTCATGAGCCTTGAGGCAGGAGTGCGCATTGGCCATTTCCCCGGGCCATGGAAGATCTTCCTCACGGTGACCATCCGCAAACTGGGGAAGAGTGATTACACCATTCCCGGCGCGCACCGCTCGATTGCGGAGGAGGAGTGCCTTGGGAAGGTGGTGGAGTCGGTGATTACCCAATGGCTCTCCGGGTTCACGGAGCCGTACGGTCTGCTCTCCCCCAAACAGTTCGGCGGCCGCCCAGGGCGACACGCTACTTCTCCTGGTACAGCGCATCAAGGACGCGTGGGGCGTGGGGAAGGTCGCGAGTTTACTCCTCATGGACATCTCGCAGGCCTTCCGCTCCCTCGACCACGACCTCCTCATTCGCTCACTCGAGAAGAAACGGGTCCCCACCGCCATTGTCCAGCTCATCGCCAGCTTCCTCACTGATCACAGCACTCGCCTCATTTTCAATGACTATGTTTCTGCCCCCTTCCCCGTCCCGAATGGCCTCCCACAAGGATCCCCCCTCAGCGCCCTCCTGTACCTCATCTTCGCGGACAATCTCCTCGTCAATGGCATGCTGGGCTACATAGACGACAATTCCAGGCTGGAGGTAGGATACTCGGTCGAAGAGACGTCGGCAGCGCTTGAGGAACACATGGCAGACGAAGCTCTCCCCACTGCGAAGAAGCTCAGGCTCGGCTTCGACCTCCCTAAGTTCCAACTCGTCCACTATGTGTCGCCGTGCTGCCACCACGATCACTACCGCCCAGTCCCGGTCCGCATTGGTGATATCACGGTGCAGCCGACGGAGACAGCCAAGCTGCTTGGAGTCGTCCTCGACTACAAGCTTAGCTTCCGCAACCATGCGGAGCTGGCCCAAAGCAGAGGAACGAAGGCTGTCCTTGCCCTCTCCCGGAGCTCCTCCCCCATGTTTGGCATGCCCCACGCATACACTCGCCTGCTCTTTCAGACGGTTGTGGTTCCCCGCATGGAGTATGCCCTCCCTGTGTGGTACTGCCCTGTCATTGACGGAAGAGACAACCACTGCAACAGCACGGTATGGGTAGCCAAGGCGATCAGCATGGTCCAACACCATGCCTGCAATCTAATCACAGGCGCGCTCCGCACCACGGCCACTGACACTCTCGACTTCCACGCTGACCTCCCACCTGTCCACATCCGCCTTAATCATTCTGCATACAAGGCTGCTGCCCAACTCGCCTCCCTCCCCTCCTCCAACCCCATCCGCGCCTCCTTCCTCCGCTGCTGCCGCGTCCCGCGATTCCATCGCTCTCCCATCCACCACTTAATCCACACGTTCCCCATCTTCACAAACGACTTCGAAACGATCGACCCGCAGCAACAGATCGTTCTGCTCCCAGCGGATATGCTCAGCAAGTCCATCACAGATACGAAGGAGGAAGCCCAGGAGAGGATGGAGCTGATTACGGCGAGGGGAGGTATGTGCATCTTCACGGACGGGTCAGGATTCGAAGGAGGAGCGGGTGCGGCGGCGGTCGCAATGCAGGGTAGGACGACGGGCATGAAGCGCTGGAAGCACCTAGGCACAGATACGGAGCACACCGTCTTCAAATCCGAGGTCGTAGGCGCCATCCTAGCACTGGACATTGTCGCCGCCACGCCCCACCTCACCGACGTTGATGTTTTCATGGACTGCCAACCCGCCATAATCGCCCTCAATGCCCCCAAACCTCAGCCCGGTCAGTACCTCCTCGCGGCGTTCCATGCCATCCTTGCCCGCCTCCGCTGCACCCGCTGCACCCTCAAGATCAGGCTACACTGGGTGCCAGCGCAGGTGGGGATCGTGGGCAACGAGGCCGTCGACGCATGCGCCAAGGAAGCAGCCCAGGGCCTGAGCTCGCAACTCACCCTCCAAATCGCGCTATTCCGGAGTCCACTCCCTACGAGCAGGGCTGTGGTCATCGCAGCGGGCAGCAAAATGTTCTCGACCCAGTGGCACACTGAATGGAAGCACTCGACGCAGCACGCCGCCATCTCCACCTTTGACAGCGCCACTCCCTTGAAAGCGACGCAACAGACGTACAGCGGGCTCAGCAGACCACAGTGCAGCGTGCTCACCCAGTTATGCACCGGCCACATCAGCATCAATGTGTACCTGTACCGATTCAAACTCTCCCCATCCCCAGCCTGCCCCCACTGTCGTGCCCCCAAGACTGTGCCCCACTTCCTCCTCCTATGCCCCGCCCACCGAGCCCACTGCCTCAACCTTATTGTCCGCACCAGAACCGCCCGCCTCTCCCTCTGCTCCCTCCTCGCCGCCCCCATACTCGTGTTTGTGTGCGATACCGGCCGCCTCCCTCACTACGCTCTCTGACTCAAACCTTTTTCCATTTCCCTGTACTTACTTCTTCTTTTCTTTCCTCTAGATAGACGCATAGAACCCTTAGACTCTTACATTACCGCCATGGACTACAGTACATATACGAAACATCGAAATCCCTCCTTACGAGTGCGACATGGGCCCCAAGGGGCCCGCAGCACTATAATTGAATAATGAATGAATGAGTACAGGGTGCGCATTAAAAAAATCCAGTGTAGGGATTTCTTTCAGCATCCATTCTGCCTCGCTGACTCACAATCGTGCAGAAAATCACTAATACGGGTGTATTTTACTTCTTAGCATTTGATCTGCAAAGCAACGCGTATCCACCAAGTGAGTGAGTTCTTTGTGTGTCAAGCTTTTGAACAATACCATACAACACTCGCAAGCCCTCAAGAGTGCTCTTCCCCAGCTTATAAATTACCTACACTTGCCTAATAGTCTCGCATGTCTTGCCTTCCTCATCCACACTCATCTCCGGACCCCAAGCCCTTTGCCCCATCTCTGAAGCGTAAAGTTGTCCCAGAGGAGGATGACATCGAGACGCAGCCCACCAAGAAGGGCATCAGCACGGGATTCCGCCCAAAGCTGCTCCAGGTGCCCGCATCACGCAATGCCACTGCATCTTCCTCTGCCTCTACAGCAAACCGAAACCCAAAGCCCGCTGCAGTAATGCCCCGGCCCCCTGTCGCCACACGCCCGACGTCCTGCAGCGCGAGTGCGCTGCCCATGTCCACCATGCGCAAGCCCTGTCAGGTATCGGCCTCGGGGCACTTTCGTCGCGTGTTCCCTCGTCAAAACGCATCACGTCAGGTTCAGCAATGGCTGCTGCACCAGACATGATCACAAACCTGCACAAGCACCTCGTGATGCTCGAGTCAGCGCATACGCAGGACAAGGAGCAGCTCGTGATGGTCTTCAAGTCCGCTGCGGCCTCATCCTCAGCTGCTGCTGTCACTACTACTAACACCTCCACCGCTGATTCAGCACCTCATAAGGGCAAGAAAATGCATTAAATCCCGGGGAGACACCACACTTCGAATGTGTTATTTTCGGGGAGTCCATCTGGAAATCCCGGGATGCCCCGGGTGCATGCGGGCTCTTGCGGGTTTGTATCCACCTGTGCTGCTGCTCCTCCAGCACCACCCCAACTCTCGGCATCCCAGTCTCGCGCCCAGCATCACACTCAACAAAACAAATCACGGGATTAAGGCCCAAAACGGACGTGCGATCAAAGGCCGGTATTATCCAGACGGTACTTTCCAGGAAGCTGTCAAACTGGGAACAGCCGGACAGGTGTCAAAACGCAGGTGGTGCACCCCGCCTCCTGCACCTCCCGCCCAGTGTGCACCGCCATCTGCATGCCCCTCGCAACCACCTTAACAAAACAGTGGGCACCCTTTCAGAAAGTCTCCACCCCCCCAAAAGGGTCATGGCCGCCTCTGCCTCTTCCTGCGATACGCCCTCCCCTCCGCTTGACCCCCCCCCGTTCCCGTTGTGCACGGTTGTGCGTGCCTCCTCCCCACATCCCGTTACTCCTGCCATGTGTTTCCACCCGCGTCCAGCACCTCAAACCAAATGATCTCGCAACAATAATATGAATAATAATACAAATGACACATGCCCAGCAAAGTGCAAACATCCTCAGTTCTTATCAACTTCGCCACCCATGAGCAGCTCCTCATCACTGTCAACGTCCCCCCACTTGTCATTGTCGCTTCCCCCCCCATCATTGCCGATCCCCGGGACCACCGCATCGCAGCTCGGCTCCCACACCTGGTGTTTCTTCCCTCGCACAAGCTTTGCTTCCGTCCGCACAATTTCCACCCTCTCCACAAGCCCACGGTACAACCGGGCCTGTTTCGTGGCATACACAACCATTCCTTCTGCCTCTGGAAAAGGAATCGTCCCCACAGGGATGCAGATGGCACGGTCCACCCATTGGCGCTCCCGGTGAGCATAGCTGATTGGTAGTCACCTCCATTCCTCTTTGAGGAGGGATATTTCCTCCAGCCACTGCCAGCTTCGGGCCCAGGCCTTAGACCACTCGATACAAAGCACTGTAAATTATGTAGCATTCAAAACCAAGTTAATTGCACGTAAAAAAACTACGCATTGTCCTTGGGTCCCTCATCCATTCCCGCTGTCCCGGCCATAGTCCAGATCCATGAAACCTCCCTTACACTTTCCCCACTGTGTGTTAACGTCTCGTCATTGTCGTCGTCTCCCAGCATCAGCCCATCCTCGCGTAGCTCATCCTCCTTCCTCTTGCCCCGCTCTGTCACCTTCTGCCGTTTCTCCACGTTGCGTGACAACTCCTCTGCATCTTCCATGCAGCGGATGTCCTCCTTCTTGAGCTCTGGCCACCTGACCTTGGATGCATCCCCACCCGCCAGGCAACGTTGAGCTTTCCACGCCATCTGGAATTTTTCAGAACATAATCGGATCTTGCTTTCATTACGTGCAACAAGCCCCCGTGATCTGGTATTCATGCCTTGGTGCCTGGAGTTGTGTTTCTTGTAGAGCAAGAAATGGGACTTGATGTGGAGCTGATTTCTAAGCTGAGGCAGCATTGTTCAACACTGGGCCGCGCGCACTGAGCTTTCAATGTCAGTAAAACTGCGCACGCACCCGCTCTCGTGCTCGGCTGGCGACAAGGCGGATGTCAGCATGAGGGGGACGTTCTCCGCCAACTCATCTGCTGGGGCAACACATTTGGCGAGTGCCTGGATCGCTGCCGGAGTGCATGTGGCCTGCAACTTGTGGAATTTCTCGATGCCCTGATTGAACTTGCTCCGGATCGCCTTCATATTGATCACCATTGCTGTTGTCTGCGCTTTTTTCAACTCAGCATGGACTCGTGCGCATCGTCTAGCCTCCTATTGGCTCAGCTCGCCCTTACCAACCAAATGACTTACTGCTGCTGCTCCAGTTCTAGTCCAGCATGGACGAAGCTATTGGGCGTCACCTCATGCAGTGCCAGTATTCCCTGTTTCGCCTCCAGCTCCTCATCCGCGGCGAACTTCAGCCTGACCTCAGCCTCAGTCATGCCTACTTGCGGCCCGTCTTTCAGTGACATCTCTTGAATCCTGAACGTAATGTACCCGAGATCTTCATTGTGTATGGGTTCTTCTTGGTACCATCTGCCTCATAGTCCTCTACCATCTTCTTCCAAGCTGGCACTCGCTCTGCCTGCTGTAGCGAAAACAGCTTGAACACCTCGTGCTGCGAGGCATACTCCTGCCGTGCAGTATCCAGCCGTCGGCATAAGGTTGCCGCTGTAAACTTGTCAGAATGTCGTTCCGAAACGGTCGCCATGCAAGCCCATGATTTTTAACCAATTCCAAAAATTCCAGTGGTCATCCAGCGCATCGTGCCGAGCGCTGGGCCCACTTACTCGTGTGCTTGTTGCAATTGCGCCGATGCTCGCCCATGGGCGCTCAACACTTTCGCCATCAGTTTGTCTGCTACAGTATAGTGCCACTCCTTGGGTCACGGACTATCCTTGGATCAAAAATTTATTGTACCCCGTACTGGATCCCTAGACACAAATCCTCTGACTTTCAACATTATTTCGTCCATCTGCTGGCGCTGAATTAATTTCACTACCTAAATGTCATTGGATCTGGAATGCGAATGGTTTTGGTGCGAATCAGCGAGTGATCAGGCATCAATCAACTTTGCTTTCCGTCGATTCTACCCTATTTTAGCACCATATTGACCTCAAATTATTTTCTATCCTATAAAAGGCCTTCTCAGGTATAAATTTGTCTTAAACAGCAAGCCGATCGGAGCAAAACTGGGAGCCCACGAATTTGTGCAAGCTGGCGCACGTGGAAAGCGTGACATTCGTTTGTTGACACGATCCATCTTCCCACATCTCGACACTTTCACATCTTCACATTTTCATTTTCACATGGTCGGGCGCGCTAAATCTGACCGCGTGAAAGCTCACGCGACGAGTCGCAAGAAGGAAATGGCCGTTCGGGCGGCAGTGCACGACTACGAGATGGAGCAGGCCAAACCGGATAATATGGGAGAGAAAAAATCCATTTGAGCCATTGCCAAGCTCTGCGACGTCTCGTACGGAACTCTACAGCGACGCATACATGGAGGAATTGGGATTCGGGAATCTAATCAGACAAAACAGAAGCTTTCACCGGCAAAGGAATGGTCGCTTGTCCAGTTTCTGTTGGAGTCGGCAGAGCGTGGGTTTCCGCTCAAGCACTCCCAGATTGCCGAGGCCGCGAATGCTGTTCTGCAAGCCGAGTTCGGTACGAACTGTGAGGCCGTGGGGGACAAATGGGTCTTCAAGTTTCTTGATCGGCATCACGACGCGCTGTCGACCTTTTGGAGCAAGTCGCTTGACAGCCAGCGTGCACGTAGCTTGAACCCCGAAGCGGTCAAGTCCTGGGTGGAGTTAGTGGAGAAGTGGATCGTGGGGAACGGCGTCTCACCAGACAGAATATATGGGATGGACGAGAGCGGTTTCCCGACGGGCTACACCGGGAAGGAGCGCGTTGTCGGGGCCCGCGGGACGAAGACGCAGCACAAGCAGGGTGGGGCGAGCCGGCAGAACATCACAGCGGTCGTGACGATCCGTGGCGACGGGAAGATGGTGGTGCCGCCGATGGTGATCTTCCCTGGTGTGAACTTCCAGACGGCGTGGGCAAATGGCAACACTGTAAATGCCTTGTGAGTGTTTCGGGGAGTGAGAAGTGATTGCGAGACTGACCGGATGTGCCCAGCATCGCAAAATCTATTAACGGGTGGACGAACAAAGAGCTTGGGTATCTTTGGCTCACCAAGGTCTTCGATCCCGCGACCAAGGAGGAAGCCAACGGCCTCCCACGCGTTCTGCTCCTTGACGGGCACAGCTCCCACTATTCAGAAGAGTTCCTTGAGTATGCGCGCAAGAATAATATCATCCTACTCGGGTATCCGCCTCACTGCACGCACGCGCTCCAAGGCCTTGATGTCGTCTGCTTTGCGAAGATGAAGATGTGCTGGCAGCGATGCATTGTCGAGTTCGAGTCGAAGATGATGCGCGACGTGTCGAAGGCCGAGTTCCTCACAGTGTGGGCTCCAGCGTACCTTGAGGCGTTTGACGAATCAACAACCCGCGCAGCCTTCAAGGTAACAGGGATCATACCTTTCAATCCTAATTTTGTCACCGAGGAGCGGATGAAGCCGAGCCAAGCAACGTCGATTCGTGGCGAGTTCCCGATGCCGCAGCCCAGCCCCGTCCGTGCCATCACAAACGCCATGCGCCTTCATCCCCCCACCCGCTTCGACCTCTCCCCATCGAACGTCGCGTCGTCGTCGAATCTCGCGTCGTCATCACCGCCTCAGACACCGTCGTGCCGACGCAGCTGGGATGAGATGGAAAACATCGACCCTGTGCTTTGGTCACCATCCAAAAAAATGCGATCGCTGTACGCGCACCTTGGTAGCACGTCCACCGGTTCACTACTCCTCAGCTCCCCAAAAATCAAGTCGTACGATACCTCCATCCTCGCACCCGTTATCCAGCATGTACCGCGCTCGATCGAGACCCCAAACTGGACGCTTTCGACCCCCGACGAAGCCCAGGAAGGCTACAAAACTCGGGGGCAGCTCGAAGCAGAGCTTGCTGAGCTTCGGAAACAGCTTGCGCTGGCGCACCAAAATGTCACGGTCCGGGACAACATCCTCGAGGAGGCCAATGCGACGATGGTCTTCCAAAATGTGGGGCTGAAGAAGATGAAGGAGGCTCTGCACCAACAGGAGGAGAAGGCGGCAACTGACCGTGCACGCCTTTTCAAAGGCAAGGCTCAGGTTTTGTCCAGCGACGAGTTCACCAATCAGGTGAAAGAGATGAATGCGGAAAAGAGGGTGAAGGACGCTGGGAAGGAGGCCAAGAAGGTCGCTAGGCAGCGGAGGAAGGAGTTGCGCGAGAAGCTGGAAAGAGAGTGGGCGCAGATGAAGGAGCAGCACGTTGCGGAGGTGGAAGCTTGGTCAAAGACTTGCGCTGAGTTGCTGGCAGCAAAGACGAAGAAAAAAGACCTGCCGCCCAAGCCCAAGCTGGGCAAGAAACCGCAGATCCCGGTCGAAGAGGATGAAGACGACGACGTGGACGATGAAGTGATGGATGACGGCGAAGTGTGACAGCACTGACCCAAGGAACGGATTTTGTGACATTTTGGCGCTTGCGTTCATTTTTTTCTTTTCATTACATTTCAACAATTTAATTACATGTATCCTACTGCAGTATAACTTCTTAGAGACTCTAGTATGTACTCAAATAATTTTGTATTTTATTGTGGCTGCTTGCGAGACTTATGACGCAAACATCAAAGTAGTGACCCAAGGAGCGGCACTATACTGTACCAGGAACAAGTTTGAGCGAAAATTCTTCTTGACACCCAATAATATGCCCCCGGATGTGCATCTTTGGAATGGCGAACTTGAATATCTTCAAGATCAATGTCAACCTGACCAGCAGTGGCAGGAGCTTCATGCAGTCCTCGAGACACTTGAACTACTGGCAAATGACGTCGTATGAGATGATCTTCCTCAGCCGAGGACTGAGATGGTGGAGGATCGAGCCGAAAATGTAGTCCATATTCGCGTACCTAGAATTTGATGAGAACCTGAATGATTTCGTTGAACTGCCCTCATACTGCTCGCCCTTCTGCAAATCCCCAACGCTGTTGCATTGTATGAATTTGTGCCGGGCACAGACACCCATGCCGACTCCTGTCGTGCTATAGCCCTGCGAAAATTTTGTATTCGCGTGATCCAACGCTGCCAGGCCACTACACGTACTCATCTGAGCAAGAAAAGTTGTCAGTTTGTGTGTCAATCATATTTCCCATCGCACCATGTTACCTCGTTTTGCTCCATCAGTGTCAAGAGGTAGTGACGGTATGGCACGTTCTCCATCACATAGGCCCAACCAGTACCTAGCCCCGGGTGTTTGATCTCGCTTGAGATCATGTGGTGTTTCAAGCGGAAGCACACATCCAATGCCAGAAACAGCACATACAAAAACCGATCAACACCCAGTCAGATTTCGTTGAAAGAAAAGCGACTCGGATGACAAGACTCACTGATCCTGGGCAGGCACATTCTCCCACCCCTCGGGCAAATTCACATCGGGGTCCGGACAAAAGGGACACCACAGCGCCAACTCCCCTGCGGCCATTCCCCACACTCCGGACAGATCGTGACCACGACCTGCCCACTTGAGCATCAGAAGATGCCGGTACTGACGTGCCATTCACAAAAACACCTGGTAAGGATCAGGCGGTTTGATGCCAGTATTAGCCGTCAGCCATTCCAGCATGGCATAAAAATTGTAGGTTGTGGTCTTTGCCTGCAAGGTGTGCAAGTGAAATTTATTGAGTACTGCGAAAGTAGCAGCAGTTTGGGGCCGCTCGTCGCTGGCCGGATACCATCCTGCACAGAGTAACTGGATGTACGGCTCCACTCGTAAGGCGGAGTTGCACGCACAAAAATCCATGTTGACTGCATGGATCCCATTATCGTGTAAGATCATGAAGCTAGCGTGTCCTGGTTGTGGATTGGCACACGTGTCGCCGGGTGGGTGCCCTAACTAACAGAGGCCGAGATCATGTAGTGATGTTTTTAAAAGGAAAATGCCCGTCCATAGCTAGGTAAAGTTCCCACAAAACTCAGTACAAATGCTTGATGAATGCTTGAGTTCACGTACATAGATGACATGCAGTGGATGCTCCGCGTGCTTCTCCACGCAGCATTCCTGGCACAGTAGCATTTCACTCGTGCATTCTTGGCACCAGAAAGCTGGCTGCCTCAAGTTGCATCTGGGACATATTGACGGGCTTGCATCCGTGCAGCCATCGCAGCGCAGCAGTTGGGCCACGTAAATGTTGTGCAATGGACGCATCCATCAATTCATGGTCGGGTCCTACTTTTAAATGAATGGGCATGTCAAAACAAAAACAGAAAACTCCATACTGAGGGCTCGTAGCATTTGGGGTTGGGTAACCAGTGTGTGGGATGAAGGGGCTGATCGTCCACGTCATCTTCTTGTGCCATCGTATAGCATTCCGTGTCCCCTTCCGTTGGGTCGGGAGCTGGTGGCACCGGGCCTTCCACAGCAGTAGCATCTCCCAATCGTGTGCGCTTCAGTAGGGACGGGGGAGCCAAAAGGACGGCTTTGCGCACGAAAGAATGGCTGTCACCAGAGGCATGTTCCACAAAACTCTGGATAGGAGCTGCCTCAGCGGGGGTCATCAAGGTGGCAACATCGAAACTGTGTGCGGAGAACACACTCGGTCCAGCCACAGGCACTGAGAGTTTTTTCTTGATTTTGTTGCGATGTGTTTGCGCATGCATCGAGTGAAACCGAGTGAGCGCAATAATACTGGCGTTCAGTAAGATGGTCAAAGGTCATTGACAGGTCTAATCTCAAGACATTATCTTGTGGTAAAGCCCAGCATTTCGTTTAGCATTTCATTCGGCAATAAATAATAGGTCTGATTTCACACGTGATGGCCACATGCTCGCGGTAGTGCGACTGCCCTGCATCCTATCAAGAATATAGAGTATACCTAGACACGACTGTCATTCTACAGTCACAACCGCAAACCAGTAGCTTACCAGCCATGTACCAACCAATGTTGCTGAGTGAATGGTGGAAGTCAAGGGAAGCAATGGACACGCGACCAAGGCTGTACAGATGTCAATCAGCTGTCGAGCTTAGCCCGCAATCTACTTTTTCCTTCTCCTGTACTCAGAGCTCGCACCCATGTCTACACCTTCAGCACGGCGAGCACCTCAACGGTAGCTTCAGCTTTATGAACTTTGATCCCTCCCTCCGCCTGGCATCCATTGTTTCATTCGACCACCCCTGTCCATGGCCAAAAACTGACAGCAAAGGCAAAGGGTGTGAGTGATTCCTGAATTGTAAGGTTCATGAGAAGAATCCCATTTTGGAGCCCGAGGCCCTCGATGTAACCAAGGTAATTTATTTACTTCAGCTTTTAACAGCTAACCTAACTCAAATTGCATCTGTAGGCCAAGCTATGATGGTCACGAGAGTTTCACCGCAAGTTACCATTTTCAGGAGCCTAACAAAGCAGTGGCCCTTGGACTATGAACCGGCCCTCATCATGGTTCCTAGCTAGCTGGCTCATAGCCATTCCTGCCTGTCATCTGAGTAGATGGATTGTATACACACGGAATGATTTTGTTGCTCGTAATGTTCCAGCCCGTATCCAGAAAATGGCCAAGAACAATGGAAAATTCAGCATTAAGCCTCTGCTGACTGTGTGAATTTTTTGGGAGACCTACAAGGATTTTCTATGCCCAAGTTGCTCGATCGCAGCAGTGGCAAGGTTGTGATTGCGCACTCGTTACGGGTTAATGGCAAACTCGCTTCGGGCTACCTTTCGTGCGAGAACCTCTCCCTGCCACGACACTTTGAGTTTTCCGTCAAAGCTAAGAGACAATTCTGTTCTATACATCTTCAGGTATGTCTCAAATAAATTTCTCGAGTTTTTATGAGACATATGGCTGAATCACACTTTGCGACAATCTTGAAGGTCCATCCCTATGTGATTTCTGGTGACTTTTGATCTTCAACCACCACCATCCAAACTCAAACTTCTCCACTCGGCTGCAAACTTCACAAATGGTTAGGTAAATGTTTAAAGTGGCGGCTCCTGCTTGCACCAAGTTCTCACTGGCCCTAATTGGTCCGCAAAGTGCCAAACAGTCTGGCACTCGCCCCACACTTTCACCTGCGGCCAAGGCTGCTCGCCTCGAGGCTTCTCGTAAATATCATTGGAAGTCAGTCCCCCTTGGGCCCCTGAATCATTCAAACTCACAAGAAGGTCAGAAATGAAGATATGCTAAGGGAAAAAGCTAGAATTTGAATGGTGGCATATGCATCCACTATCTCTGATCCACGAGCTTATACCTTCTTTGCCAGGTGCTGCCAGGCTATCAAGGACAGTGGTGATGTGTCTGCGAAAGCGGCCACATGCACCAAGGAGGCCCATGCACGGTATCGAGCTAAGTGCGAACAAAATTTGGGTTTTATGTACTACAGTGACACTAACTCGGAGCGCAGGAAAGCCAAGTATCTGGATTTTAAACAACGCTTGAGGTGCCAAGAGTAAGGTGGTGTGTGTATTCTACTGGTGGCTTATGCTGACGTTGCAACTGTTCCAGAGCTTTCATTGCAAAGCATGGCCAGGAAGCGTACTGCCAACGGCTTGATCAAATGAGGGTTAGGAAGGATGCCGTGTGGGCTGAGAAGGCGCGGCAGCGTGAAGGCTAGTAAATGTGTGAGTGTATGCCCAGGCGCAGAACAGGATTGTCAAAATGGACCCATAATTATTAGGTAGACTTGTTCCTATTTCCAAAAAGGCAATTATCAGCCATCATTCCATCTTTTCTCTCTTCCATCATGTCTTCAGCATTCAAGCCCTGTGCCGCTCCGTTGCACCCTAGCCCCGGGGATGAGGATTCGGAGACGCTGTCAGGCACGAACGGGCGGTTCATCTACACGGTCCGCTTAGGATTCACCACGGGGATATACACCAATGAGTACATGCATTTCACTTCGAGTGTCTGAGTGGACACTCACGTTTCTCGCGTCAAAAGGTTTATCACGCAGAACCAAGTGACGGGGTTTTCTAACAGCCAGTGGAAGAAGTCTCGTACGTTCGCTGGCGTGGTGCTGATTTGGAACAACATGTGCAAAAAGTATCACGCACACGAAGACGACAAATCTTCAGGGTGCAGAATTACCCCCGGCGTCCCCACCACCGTCGCCCATCGTCTCTTCCCCTGTACAGTGTCGCCCGCTGATCCAGAGTCAGACACTGTCTCGCTCTCAAGCCGCACTGCCAGCCATCCTCATGACATCGCCTCATTGATTGCGCCAGCCATCGCCTTCACCCTTGCCTCAGGCGTGGCCTGTCCCTTCTTCACGAGTGCGCACCTCGTCCTTGGCGTCGATGTATGCTCCTTTGACCCAGAGGATTCCTTCAACACAGACAGTTGTGTCGACACGGACAGTTGCGTCGACACACCTCAGGGACCTACTTATTACGTCGGGACCTCTTAGGTAGGTTCTTTTGCAAGGCAGGAACCTACCTAAGACGTCCTGACCCGGTGGCAGTAGGCAGAGTCAAGAGCTTATTTTACGCAACTTTATTATGCAAGTGTCCCATTTGGTTCTGTGGCGGTGCGACAGTCGTGTGGGTGCCCACCACCTTTGTTTCCAGCACCTACCATGGTCAACGACCGACGCCGACGTTCCACACATGATGCGCAGCCCGCCTCATCCTCTGGGCTTGGGCTTTCGTATTCAAGTCCTCACAGGGCACGAGACTCGTACAAGAACAGGATTGTCCATAGAACAGGACGCAATCCTTGCCCGCATCCAAGCGCTCGAGGTGCAGGTGTCCAACTCAACCAGTGCATCCTCGCTGCAAGTCACCGGGAATGCTGCTGCGGAAGATGCGGACATGAATGACTGGGTCGACGAGGAACCGCCGCCTCTGCCTCTGCCTCCTCGCTCTCCCATCCCCGGCCGCGCCTCTTCTGGTAAAAAAGCTGCAGCCTGCACAAACCTAGCATGGGCACCTCTCATGCTGCTTCTCGAGCAACCATTCGCGGAATATCGGCGGGCCAGCCACGCTCGGCCGCCTTCACTCATCCCTGGTCACCTTGCCCACGTCTGCGTCGCTTCTTGCGGGATCGAGATTAATGCGACGGTACAGTGTCTGTACATCTCTCGTGAGCTATGCACCTTGAATACCCACATACTTGCTGAATTTACCATCCAGACTTCCAGCAGGTGCAGGTGTCGACCTGTGGTTGCGACCTGCAGTTGCATTCCTGTCGCTGTCTTAATGATCCGACATAGTGTATTCCCGGCCTCCCCCACCAAGCCTCGCACGGGGGTGTCTATCGAATTGTTGGAGGTCTATTGAGCACTCTTTGAGTGTTCGTGCAATGCCATAACCACGCTTGCCGCTGCGCTTTACACCGTCTACAAACGGCGGGGCTACCGAATGCTATCTCTGGTAAGTCGTGGATCTTTCGTCCCATGTTTTATATTGATGTAAGAACTCGCAGAAAGCGGGCACGGAGGTCAACGATCCCTTCCCTATTGCTCTCACCAATGCCGTTCTACGGTCCAGCTATCTCAGAGACTGACTGCAGGCGAAGCTTGATGCGACCCTTGCTGCTGCAGAGGTTTCCCTGCCTCCCATCAGCGCAAACACACCCGCAGCTGCAGCAGTCGCAGTCCCTGTGGGCTTGACCCTGCCTGCACCGCCTCCTGATCCGACCTCCCACCCCAGCACCGAGGGCGTCTGCACATCCTCTGCTGCTGCGCACACCCCCGCGTCTCGTGCCACCAATGCCGCGCCTTCGCTGACCCCACCTGCACTGCCTCCCGAACTGACCTCCCACCCCAGCACCGAGGGTGTCCGTACACCATCTGCTGCTGCGCATGCGCCCGCGTCTCGTGCTGCCGATGCAATGCCTCCGCCCCCTTTTCTGTCTCGGGCTGCACCTGCGTCTCTGCTCGATCCGACCTCCCACTCCAACACTGCCCACACCCCTGCACTTTCTGCCACTGCACATGCCGCTGCACCTTCTGCCCACGTGCCTCCCGCTACTGCGCATGCCCCCGAGCCTGCCCCTGAGCCACTAACTCCAGGACGCGCGCATCGCATTCTTCGAGAAAGGTGTCCGGCATGCTTTAACCTCGAGGAGTGGGGAAGACCCTTAGAGCAGTAAGTAGCCACAGCTGTGCTCCTACCAGCTACTCACGGTTTCTCAGCGGCGGCGACGTCCAACTCGGAGCCGACAGCTGTTTCAGCCAACGGCATCTCAGCAACAGATCGTGTGGCCCTATTACAATGTGTGCTGGCCTGGCCAGAGGTGCGTGTTATGACGCCTCCCTTGCACTTCCAGGGGTGGTACACGTTACAACGTACACCCCATCGATTTTAAAGCAGCATATACACAGCATCCCGGCATCACACCATTCTCAGTACCCATCACAAATACCATCAAAGACAACCAATTTCATCTTGGTGGCCTCGGCTATTCCTAGAATGCCATCAAAAAACCCCAAAAGAATATTATCCTCGGCTATTTGAAGCCTTCATTTGGATTCCGGCAAAACCCGAAAAGCGGCACATGCCGGTTCCTACAAACTCCCGGTGATCTGCCTCTTGTCCTCAAAAAAGATTAATTGGGCGCCGGCAAAGCCCAAATGGCAGAAGATGCTGCTTCATGGAAACTCCTGGTGACCCTCTCAGAAAAAATTATTTGGGCGCCGGCAAAGCCCGAACGGCGGAAGATGCTGCTTAACGGAAACTCCCGGTGACCTGTCTCTCCTCCCCTCCCCCCGCTCCCCCCCCCCTCCTCCCGTGCCTCAAACCTCCAATGTCCCGTTGTGCGCACTCCTTCCTCTCACATCCCAGCCCATTTACGAATCGGCCCGAAATTTCATGTGATAATATAATGACCAAATGACTGTGGCACGAAATTTATCCGCTCGCTAAAGACTACTCCTCCTCCTCCTCAAAATTGTTGTCCTCCTGCACCTCCTCCTCGAGCACCACCTCCAGTGGCACCAAGCCTTCAACATCCACAATGTGATCACGCATTACATCTTGCACGCGCTCTCGCACCGCTTCCCACTTCCGCCTCCATTCCGACTCCCACGCTTGCTCCTGAGCTGCCTGCTCCAACACGTATGCCCACAGGCCCTCCGCGAGCTCCATGGATACCCCCGGGTGTGCATCCAGCTTTTCATCCCACCAGTGCGCCTTCCACGCACAGAAAACCAAAATGCGTCTCATCTCCTCCTCCAGGAGAATTAGCTCCTCCTTCCAGCACTCGGCCCTTGCTCGAGCCTTCGTCCACTCAATGTGTATATCTGGTTAAACAAATGTGTTAATTAGAATACATTGAAATTTTGAACAACTGACCTTCGTGAAGTGAACTGTCTGCTGTAACATCGGCGCTCTTCCTCGTACTAGCCGTATACCAAATCCACGACAAACTCCGATGGCCCTCCCCTGTCTCCAGGTAGAATAACGTCGTCGGCTCTACAGCATCCCCATACTGATCAACATCATTCCCATCTGCCTCTTCAGGCAACCCCGCCAAAAGCCGCGCCTTTCGGTTCTCTTCTTTCTCTTCAGCATTCAACGCACGCTCATTTATCCCGCGGACTTCCTCCTTCTTGAGCTCCTGCAGTCCCTGCTCCCACCTACCTGGGCCTCGCAACGACAGGAGCGCAGCACGAGCAGTGCAGTGGCCCCGCGTACACGATCCTCGATCCCATCAACCAGCTCACGTGTTTTTGTGTACGCGCCCTGCCCATCGAGATTCTTGCGCTTGAATTTGCTTGCAAATACCCGTGTGTGGAGTGCAGCACACAGCTCACGCAGTCCCTGGTCTGCCTGAGCCTTGCGCAGCGAGTCCTCTTGATCGACAAGAGCAGAGACGCAGACTCACCAGCCAGGAGTGATGATGGCAGATAGATGGGGATGGTTTCCGGTTTAGCGGTGTTTGTAGCTGGCAATGCTGGCTCTTGTTGGGCAAGCCATGTTTGTAAACTGGGCATATAAGTAACTTGGATGTTGTGGAACACCTTCACCTTCATCAGCAGCTGTGTGCGCAAACGTTGCAAAGAGGTCACCTGTATTGTTGTATGGTTGATGCGCTTCGCCTCCAACTGCAGCGCCGCCCTGATCAATTAATTTGGATCAGCCGAAAATCACACAGATGATCACTTACTGCGCTTGCTGAAGGTCGATCCCCTCCATTAAGAAAGGCCCCGGCTTGACAGCGAGTGCCAATTCGCCATCCCTTATGACCCTCGCATGCTCCTCTTCTGCTAAACGCACAAGTACATCTGCCATTGTAACAGCTACCAAGTCGGTCAGATGTCAGAAAGCGAGGTTAGTGTCAAGAATAAACTCGTGTGCACCTTCCACCTCGGCGTAATTGTACGGGTCGACCTTGCCTTCCCCGTCCGCATCCTTGTCTGTCACCGCTTCCCAGTCCCTCACCATCTTCTCCCACCTCCTCAAATCCTCTTCGTGCTCTTCGCGTAATCCCGTTGTGAAAGAGTGGAAGGCACAGCTGTGAATCATGGCCTGCGGGATTGCTAAGACCATTTTTCGAAGCAACAATTGGCCTATAGAATATTAGTCAGGCGATAATACAAATAAAATAGCTGACGTACCTAGATTGACTGTCTTCTTCCAGTTCAAAAATCCACACAGGTCGTCGATCGTGTCTTCCCGTGACCCGGGGCCCATCACGGACACTGATCTTGCAGCCCAATTCAGCCATGCCCAGTTTCTCTCGACCCCCTCCCCGTCTGTGCGTCCCACTCCCTTCGTGTAATTGAAAGAGTACGGGCCATGGCACTTTTTAATGTGCGGCGGGAGCTGGAACTTGGGCGCCTTGAATATCACGGTGACCCAAGCCGGCAGTTGGAGCTCCTTGGGCATGTTCTTGGCGCGTTTGCAAAAGGTCCGGCTCCATTGGCAAGCGATGTCATGACTGGCGACAACACAGAGCAATATCATTCCCATGAGGGCGGAGAACCACAAATAGTCCATGTTCGGATATCTGAACATGTAAACCACCGAAAATTAGACATGGCTTGCATGCACCTTTCTCCCCGTTGAAGGTCCCCCATACCCAGCGCTCGGAACATCTTGTGACGCGAGCAGCTTACGGATCCGACTCCCGACGCATGCAATCCCTTCGCAAGTTTATTGTTGGCTGACCACAGCGCCGCAAATGAGACGCAATGATTGATCTGTCAAATTGAAATCGATGATTCATGATTGTTGAGCAAGTAGACAACCCGCGTACCTCATCTTTGCTCACATGCTTGGCTAAGAACTTGAGGTATGCTTCATTCTCAACCATATACGCCCATCCCGGGCCCAGCATAGGGTCCCTTTCCCGCGTGGACTGGGCCCGCCCCTTCAACTTGAAGTTCGCGTCCTCAGACACAAGTAAGCGATAAATCCATCTGTTGCGCATCAGTGCCTCGAACCCACAGTGTATTTGGAAACCACTCATGCGACCTCAGGTGGGGCCTTGTCCCAGTCGTCCGGTAGATTTATTTCCGGATGTGGACATGCCCGACACGGAATTGCCAACTCGCCCGGCTTGGTTGCAGAAATCCCGCTGGGGTCGTGCCCACGGCCAGCGCGCTTGCACATTTGAAGATGCCAGTACTCGCGAACCATATTCATGAACTGTTGCAAGCGATCCTGGGTCTCCTGTCAGCAAGAATCCCATTAAATTGCGTTGAGACTTACCGGGACTTTCCTCAAGCCGTTCGCGTTCGTCAGAAGAGCTAGACTGCTGTAGAAATCGTATGCCGGCAAGTGGGCCTGCGGGTTGAGCTTGTGAAAGTGACGGAGGAGGCTGAGGGTGGCTGCAGTGGACGGATCTTTATGTGTCGCTGGATACCAGCCCACATTTAGCAGCTGATTGACTTCCGAGGGCGTGCCATTGCAGTTGCAGAAATCGACGTCCACCATGTGGATCCCATTGTTGTGAAGAACCGTGAAGCCTGTGGAGCCCGAGATAATTGAAAGGGCAATCCTCGGAAAAGGGGTGACCAATTTGATATCGGAGTCCGAGGTCTCTTGTCGTTCGGGGCTGAAAATAACCTTCATCCCATTCCTGGACAATAGTCAGAAAGCAATTACAGATGATTCATCAATATTCGGAAAACTCACCTGCAATACATGCAACGGTTCATCCCAGTGCTTCTCAACTACACACACGCCGCATAACAGGCGATTCCCGAAGCAGTCCTCGCACCGCCAGGTCGCGTTGGTGTCCTTGCATACAGCACATCCTCTGGACCACCACGGACCCCGCCCCTCTAAGCGCAGGAGTGCGTCCAAATAGTTGTCGCATTCAGGAATCCAAGTCTTCACGGGATGGTCCTAGATGCAGCTCAAATCACCCAACTTCCACCCCAATCACAACGGAAAACTCACCGAATTCTCGTACCTCTTCTTCACCCTCACTTTAAGTGCGGCGGGCCCATCAGCCGTAACCGGCGCAAAGACGTCCTCGTCTCCAGCCAACCCCATCAGCTGGTCAAACTCGTCTCTGCCCTGGGATCTCTCAGGAGATTGCGGCGGCGCAACATGTTGCTCAACGAGGACACGGCGCCGTGCAGCACTTGAAGCACTTGGCCCTTGCTGAGGGACAGGGTTGTGTGTGTATACCGTGCGCTTTCTTTTCTTGTTCATGATCGGGTGCAACTCAATAATGGACGCATTTCTGAAACGATTCACAGATTTATTAGAAAATGAAAAACAAATGTTATATGATCTGGATCCCAGCCTGGTGTCTAGGCCCTGGCTAATCGCGCATGTGTTGGGCTGATTGCCGAGTAAGGAGGAGGCACAGTAGGGGGCAGCAGCGACGGCATTGGCGACATGTCCACGGGCGACGGCGTGTGAGTGGGAGAGCAACTATGGATGATGTACCTTCGCACTCGTCGTGGTCGCGCTGGAGGGGACGAGCCGGCGGGAGACGATGGGGAAGATGCAAGGGAAACGCGACCATGGGGCTGGTGCAGGAGTGCGGCATACTGGGGATTGGCCGCGTGATCATGCTCGCCAAGGTCGCAGCATGCGTGCCATGCCGCCTTCAGTTCGCCGTAGTCCCAATAGCTCTTGACACTGGCACCAGAAACATTATTGTACTGCGTGTGGGCTGAGGGCCTGCAAGGTGACCATATTAATCGAGATTACCTGGAGAATAAGTGATCTCATACCATGACAACGTGTACATCCCAGCCTTCTTAACTAACCTCCTGCAAACCAGATACATTTTAGTCCCGGCCTGGATCTCTGCAGGTTGCCCAGGGTCTCGGTAGAACGGAGGGTCACAGCAGTAAAGGGAAGACATGACCTTGGCTGTTATCAGTTGTTGTCATCTCACATCTAATTTCGAAGCACTTCAGCATGATATATCAGTTCATGTGTTACCCAACTATCTATCAACATGCTTATTCCTGGTCCGATTCGGTTGGCTCCAGGCCCTCGAGCGCAATATCGAGGTCCCGGCGTTGGCGCATTGCCAGCTCGACTGCCTGTTGCTCCAGGTGTTGACACTCACAGCTGAGTTGTTCACACACAACCGTACGTGCGATGAACGCCTTAGTAGCGAGCATCGCCCGATTCCTACTGCCAATGAGTAGTGTTCGCTGAGTGAGACACTGAACATGCACCCTTCGCGATATTTCCGGGCAGAATCGTCCTTAGCTGCTAAGCGCGCTGCTTTGACAATCGGTGGATTGAGCTGTTGCCTGGCGCGCAAAGCAGCCATTCGCTCCCTCTTCTTCGCATTGCGAGCCTCCCAGTTACTGATCCAAGTCAGCGAGGCCTTTATTCGCGGGAGTTGTGCATACCGTTCGTTATACGATCGGGAGGCCGCCCATTTGTCGTACCGCCGGTACGAATCCGGGTCGGTCTCAACAATTCTGTTGAGGTTTTTTGAGGTTTTCATGAGAGTCAAGTTTCAAAATGATCACATACCTCCGGTAAAGGTCGAAGCGAAGGACTATCAGCGAGAGTCACTGTGACCGTGATCACGGGATTTCCGCAGCCATACAGCGGAGTTTGATCTCGGCGAACTGCTTTTTGGTTTTGTTGAAGTAGTGGCTCGGCGCGCCATATAGCCGATGCGACGGTCGCTCCCGACCGTCCGCATATAGACATCATTCCCCTGCCCCTAATGGTTACTTAGCTACCTATTTCGATCACCTACATATACTGACTCCAAACGGGATCATACCTCAGTCGTTCACCTTATCGTGCCCCGACTGAGGTATGTTCCCTTCACTCTCATTTACTTATTCTCTTACTTATTTATTCCCGGTGTAGCTCTATTGTTTACAGGTATATTCAATATAGTCGTTCACCTTATCGTGCCCCGACTGAGCTCTATTGTTTACAGGTTTCTTCACTGTCAGAAACCATGGCGAAGATACCCCGGCTACCCGACGAGCGCACAGCATACAGCTAAGTAGGACAGGTAAGTTTTCAAGCACGATTGACAGTATGATTGTTAACTTCAACAACCGACGCTTGCGATTGGATGTGCCAAGGCTACACAGATAATAAGAAATGGCTGGTTTTTGGTTCACTGTGCAAGCATTCCTGTTGAAATAAGCATAGGATTCGGTATTTGGGGTACATGAATAATTTGGGATTTTATGGCGGGAATCTCAGCTTTTTTGAACTCCGTTGGATGGGCCCTCATTCGACAGTTGAAAGCAGACAAAATCTCTATAGACAATCAGCGACCTTCAATATCCTCGCCCAATCCTATTTTGCCCGGTCTCAAATTTTCATACAATGATCCTGGATGGTATTGCTTACCTCTCCCGTCTTTCTCGCAGGCTTTATTCGGGTCTTGGCCTCCTCAGGCACCGGTTTTTGCTCAATGATGGCTTCACCTTCCTCGGCGTACCTTGCAACTAAAGGCTACAAGAGTCCAGGACGAGATACTGATATGATAGCGCTACCACTTGCGCAACTCCAATTCCTCTCACGATATCTGAGGTGTTGTCAGTAGCGCAAAAGGTCTAGCTAATGGTGAGTGCACCATCAGAAACCCGTGGTGTGTGCACCATCTCACTTCGACTTGCGTATGGCATGGTAGGCACCTACCGAATATAATCCCTGTTGACTAAACATCTAAAACACCTCTAGGAAACACCAATTTCATTTGTGCCGACCCCGACAACGATGTGTTGAGGCAGTCGAAAAACAAAGCGCATCATAGTGAGTGCGCCATCCATATTTGAGCCCACCTGTTTTCATCCCTCGATGCTTGACGGTGACTACAAAATACTTCACTCCAGTCAATACTGGCAAGACCTCCGCCGCTGCGCCAAGGAGGTCAAGGCCGCTTGTGAGGACCGCCAAAGCTACGGGGAGATCTCACAGCCAGGCGATGACGCCTATATCTTCACCTTCGTTCCGGGACGCGCTCAGCCTTACATGAGCATCAGGGATCGCAATGGTAGAATTGTGCTGGTTTTCGGGCCTTCAAAGTCTGCTGTGCTGCAAGAACGGGGTCGCGTTTCCAAGCTAGTGGCCGAACAGAAGGCCCAGTTGGAAGCCAAATGTAAAACTCGGGCGACATGGGCGAAGCAATTGCAGCAAGTGAGTTTTGCTCGCTTGTAATCGCGGCTGTGGGTACTCACGCCCTTTTATTAGCGAGCCGCCGATGCAGACACTGCTCTCTTGGCACGTCTGCAAGGGAAAAGGCGCACACCTGGGGCATGCGCTGAGGAGTCAAACAAGCGCTTCAAGGTTTCTACTTCAGTTCATCAACAATATTGAGTCCTTACCGAGCCGCAGTTTTCCAGGGCAGAGCGGGCGCATTTGTGAGGGATACCGAAACGCAGAAAATGTGGTAAAATGTAGTAGATGATGCAATAATGCGTTGTTTCCAAAAAAAAAAAAAAAAAAAGAAAAAAAAAAAAAAAAGACACAATAAGGGATGCATTGAGAGCATATGAAAACATGGTGAACTACTTTACTGCTGCCCGTCACTTCGATCCCTGTGTCCATCCCAGTGATACCTGCATCCATCGGGTCCATTGCAGCGCCACCTACACCCATAACGGCGATACCTGCGCAAGTCGCACATGCCCGTTGCCCAATCTAGCATGGGCGATGTCTGGTGCTGGCCCCTGCACACATGCGAACCCCCAAAGAGCAAGCCCCCCCAAATGCCATCCAGGTCCCCCTCACCGCTACCCTCCACCCACGAGTTTGTTGTGCCCCACTGAGTAACTTCGGGTGCACCCCGCTCCCACAGCGGGGTCATCCAAACCCAGCTCTCGCCCGGCGGCGCCGGAGGAATGGCTGTGAGCCAGGCGGCAAAAGAGGGGTGATCTCTTTCGAGAGCAGCTGCAAACTGTTCGTTCTCGACCGCTTCCCACTCTTGAAGATCGTCGGCGGCTTCTTCTAGATGGAAGGGAGATATTTTAAGCCCTTGCACAACAACAGAGAGCGGGGGGAGACACTCACGAGTGGAAAGCCTCACCTCCGCATCTTCTTCCCAGAGCCGGCATTGGGCTTGTGGCATCCTGTGGACGCGTTGGCTGCGTTGACCTAAAACGGTAAAACAAAGCAAGTAAACATATATTTAATCAAGTGGATGATGAACAACTCACGATAACGGCGTGTCGCCACCATCTTGTGCGTGAGATTGAGACTCGAGTGCAGTGGGGGTCACAGTGAGGCAGAACTGGCAGACAAACATCACCACACAGACTAACTCTTTTGCCGACATAATGGGTCGCAAGAAAAAGGACCTACCACCGGGAAGAAAATCACACTTTACAGGCGAAAAACAAGAATGGCTTGAAACCATCCGCGATGCAATTCGGGATGCGGGAGAAGACGTGGGCAGCGTGTACATCGAGGCCGCAAACAGCTTCCTCCTCCGCTATGGCTATGACTTTCCCTTCGGCGAGAACGTTGATGGAAACCCAGAGGACAACTCCCCCGACACATCCCCAGTGACAGACCTGGAGGAGAAAACACGTTGGGACGGCATTCGCAACAAGCTACGCAGCGTACATCTGGTTTTCATGACCGTGGATTTGTCGCCGAAACAACTTGCATAGATACTAAGCAATTATTTCCGCAATCGGTGGCGGGTGAAAAAGGTCCATGCTGCCACACTCAAGGGTATTTTGGGGACCATGCAAACGATAAGTGGGTCCCATCTGCGGCCGCAGCGCCAACCAGCCATCGGCCTATATTCGAAATTACACTATATGACACGCGTGAAACCCAAGTTTGAGGCAATCTGGAGTGACGCAAAGAAAACCTTGCCTGAGGGAGAGCGCGTCAACATGTCGCAGAAATTCACCTGGAGCTGCTGGGCTAAGGAAGACACCAATTTCAAACGGGAGATCAAGGAGCAAGCATTGGAGAACCACCAGATTGCCCTGGAGAAATGGAAGGCAGCGCGCAAAATCCCGGAGGGGAGTGCGGAGGAATATTATGGGCCTGTTGCAGCCATCGTGGACGCCGTTTTGGGCACTTAGCAGCAACAAGCCTGCCGCAAACCTATGGCTCTGAGCCCGACGTTCTCGTTGTCCCTGCAGGCAATTTATTATGACCGAACGGTGCTGCCTGACAGCCAAATCCTGCATCGCAGTGCTGCGATGAACATTTTCAGAGTATTCCAGGATGTCGAGACCGGAGTGCCCATCACAATGTTGGACCATGAGTTTACCTTCCACGTTGATAAGCCGTGAATTCGCCCATGCCTGAAATTTAACATTTTCTGGATTTACATTGCAGATACACGCACGTCTGGGTCTATAACGAGTCCCAAGTCAGTAGACCTGATGCTATATGCTGAAAACCAAAATACGGAACTGGTTGCGGATGAGCATCCAAAAAACACATATACTGGACGCCTCCGACTAATAAGCCATCAGTTCTGGATCCGACTGTCATACCATAGGCAGGAGGTTGTGGGTAGCCCAAATAAGCATTAGGGAATATAATATCCACTCTGTGCCAATTATTGAGCTCACAGCAAGTTTATCTTGGACCGGTTTCAACACTGTTTATCCATGCTTGTAGTAAGACGATGACGTGTTCGATCACGTGATGACTCCAGAACCTTTCAGACCGCAACGGGCCAGATCCGGATAGGGTACCATACGCCCATCAAATATCAATTGGCTTAATATGGCAACCGAGTTTGAACCCAATTTAGGAATTGATCTTTCACTTGGGCTATGAAGGGGACCAGGGTGTCTAATTGAAGGCAAAAGACCCAGGGTTCTGGATTTCCAAGAATCATCTAGGGGGCACCAGTAGCGAGCCCAGGAAATCCAGAATACTAGAGCCGATCAAGTGCTAAGTAAAAGTCTCAATTGCGTCAGGGATAAATCAGACAAATAGGTATCCTGCTCAACCAGGACCCGCCTCAACAGTTAAACGGTCTAAGGCAGTACTTGGGCTACAGACAAGTTCAGGGTGCCTATAAAGAGGCATTTTATAGCTTTATCATATCCGACCATAATACCTCAAGGGACCAATCCGGAACCAACATTTCTAGGATCCAATTAAATCAGTCAGCAAGGTCTTGGTGATCATATTTCATATACTAAGTCACGGACATGGATACGCGGTAGATTATATATCAAGTTGTAAAGTTATTTTTAGATGTACAGTATATAAGGAGGACAGTCTGTAGGGAGACAGCACGGAATCCTACCTGAGCGCTGAAAGCGGAGAAGGCTGACGGTCTCTCCAGCAAGTAAAGAAGGGCAAAACCTCCGGCTTGATTCATCAAGGCTACTCCAATAAAGGACGTGCTTGTATTTTTGAGTTATCACAAATCTATCAGCTTTATTAGGGATAATATCCTTGTGTGTGTTTTAAGTGTGTTACGTGTGTTTCCGGATTTGTTGTGTGTTGCATGTCCAATTGGTTCACTACTCCTGTCTTACGAGGTTAGAGTGGGTGACCCAGAGTTGCAAAACTATAAATTGAACCTTGTCTAAGGACAAACCATCGAGCCTGCTTATAGCGCTCCGTGCAATCTTAAAAACAACTGTTCCCGTGTATCTTCTATCGGTACACAAAGACCCGTACTCAGTCGTACTCTCTGGGATTGTATCTGGAATCACTTGTGGAGTTTGGTTGGTGTTTGTTTTAGGTTTTGTGTTAGTATTGGGATTTGTGAATCCTAGGCAAGAGCGCACTTTCCTATTGCATTCAGCCCGTCGCATTTGCATATAGTTGTACAAGTTAAGGATGTATCAAAGCTTTACCTGACAAAAATCCACATCATTTGGATGTGTCTAGACGCCTGTAAACTGCATTCATCCACAAAATGGCCCATTAACCCAATGTCACTGAATATACATTATTTATACAAATTTCTTCTATCACTAATTCAGCATGAATTAGCTGAGTATTTCTATCCAGGTTTCATGTGAATCGGTGGAGAACCCGTTGAGATATCGGGAATTCTTCAAAAACATCCCAAACAGAACTTTTTCAATCCGCGCCTTCGGTACTGCCAATTGCTGTAAAGTTCGCACGTTAATTTATTACTATGGAATTGCAGACAGGCAAGGACAATTGGCGGATATAAATAACAACCTTGAAATTCGAGTGGATCAACACAGCAGTGGGATGAGAGGAATAGAATGATTGGATGAAACAGAGGGAGAGGAGTGTGCTCACTGCTGGGTGATGCCCCGCGCTGATCGGCAACAGTCGGAAGAAAGGCGCAACCACCACGAACTGAAAGCGGCGGACACACAGTGACCCGTTTATTAGACTGCCAGGATCGGCTCGGTGCGAAAGTCAGAGGGCGTGGGAGAGGAATGATATCTGTCAGAAGCTGACTATAAGAGAAGAAATCGAACTCACTGCTCCAACGCGGCTCTCGAGGAAGTAGGCTTATGGACTGTAATCCCGAATGGCAGACCGCCGAGAGGTTCATCCACCCCGAGCCCCACCGCCCTGTTGGTCGAGTCCTCCCTTTTGCGTATAGGAACGGCGAGGCCAGTGTAACATGGGAGAAAATTCGGTGTATATGGAATTCGAAGCTGAGTAAATACTGATTGATCAAGGTTCAACACACCAGGTGAAAATGTAACCTTATCCAACGTGGAGAATAGAAAATACGGATAAAAGCCATGTTAGCAGCCAATAGGAGGCGACGCTTACCCCAACGCGCGTCGTCTATTCACGAAGCGATGAATAGACCGTGGAAACTTGACCAAAAAGACTGCGTAAAGTGGATACTTGTAGTAGAGTCGTAAGCCGACTGCGTGGGGTAAAGGTGAGCGCAGCACGTACTCTTTTTGGGAAATACTTTCGGGCTGGTGATGAAATAAAGCGCGGGAAGAAGGAGTAGAGTACTTACGTGCTCAGGGACTCTCTATGCCCTACGAGGTGTTCAGGTGAATTGTAGAAGCAGCCAGGGAATAAAATAGGACAACAGTGCACCGGAGCGAAGCTTTCTGCAAGGAGATGATGGGAGTGATGAAGAGAGAAAGAGCGAAAGAGATCCACCTACCCTGCCCCAATATGTCAACCAACCTGATGGCATGATCGCATCATGGCATGCCATCCAGTCGGTATGCCATGTAGCTTCATACCTAGCTCTCCGGTAAATACCCTCCATAATCCTGCCTTAGAACTTCACTTCCCTCCTCACTCGGCAGGTCCCGCCGCACTCAGCTAATGTAGTGTTCCCAATCGGGATGGCAATTGCTGCCATCCCAAATTGGTACGTTCCCGGACTCTTCCGGTTCTCGTCACTTCTGTCACATCCGTGCCCGCTGCGTCACATCTCCGCTCATCGTGTCATGCCGTCGGCACACCGTGTCGGTTGACTCTTCCGGTTCTCATCACCGCTGTCACATCCGTGCCCGCCACATTTACACTCATCGTGTCATGGTGTCGGTGCGCCATGCGCCCGCCCCTCCACCTCCTTGTCTCTCGTTGTCTCTGCTTCTAGTTTACATTCTCAATATAATATGCTTCCCACATTTGTGCAGTCTTGGCTTTTTCCTGACTGCTGCTTTTTCGCTTTGCCCTCCGAGCTACTGCTTTGCCCATGGTCTGCGCTGTTCCCTATGTACCAACAGTATCCTCTGGACTCAACAACATTTTGGGCCACCCTTGCACTCGCTATGTTTCCTGGTGCCGACTCTGTTCCCCTATCGGCGCTGATGCAGATTCAGCGGCCATAACAGCACTGATGGCGTCCGTTGAACGACTGCTGGTACGCAGTCGATCGTTCCGTCAATTTGATGCTGCCCAAGGAATATGTACGACACTTGTCCGCCCTCCCCGCCTCATCCATATGCGCCGACGCAGCCACCTCTCGTCCAAAGTCCGGATTACCTTCGGCTCTAGCATCGGTAAAAACTCCCGGGGAAAGTCTCGTACTTTGAATATCAATAAGACAGCTACGGAACGTGCGCAGCTCCAGAAGGATTTTAATGATCAGATTAGCCGTAAGTACCGAGGTATCTTCCACTACTCCTGACCTGATTTCTTCACCAGAAATGGGCTTCCTTCAGCGGGAAGAGCTCCTCAAGGACTCCCCAGTATCTCAAATGAACTACGATGGCAGCTTTGACCTAGGCGGTGACGCGAGCGACAATAGCGAATGGGACTCAGACAATGAGATGGATGTGGACGAATCAGCATTCAATACCTTTCCTCCCGGAGAAGAGGCGTTTCTGCAGAGCCATGCGGGCGGTGAAGCTATATTTCAGCGAATTTGGGAAACGGCTGAGCATGGGTATGTTACTTTTCCATTGAGTGAGTCAGCCTCACTCGAGTCATTTACAGGAGGGGAGATCCTCGTACTCGTCGGCATCGTGTCCAAAAGCAAGTAGACTCTTGGACACGGCAAATGCCTGATCTCATCGACACGTATCTTGCCCTGAAAGAGGTGGGGCGGGCTTCCACAGCCGAAGACTTGCCTGAGGCATGGCCGCTCAATGTCCTCGGATTCTCAGGTACATAGGCCACTTGTTTTTTCCTATTGAAAGCTAAGAATACTCAGAATCGGGCATACAATTGTTCGCATACATGAATGCCTCAAAAAATGCGAACGAAACCCTTCTTCGCCACGGATACATTGGCGGATCACCGGACCAGCCCACGATTGCTTTCTCTGTAAAGACCTTTGAAATTTACCGCCAGGTGCACCGCATGTGTCCCCGTTTCAGCCTCGACTCGCTGGCGAAGACCCTAAATCACCTGCATCGGGTGCGCTGGCTGCACAGTTCCGGGAAAATCCTCCAACTAACATTACGCAGGTTCCAAAGAGGCCGTACCTCACTGAACAACTTTCAACTGCCTACGATGCATACCTTGCAATACTTCGTGGTGTAGACCGTCGCGTGCAGGCCTCACTGGGACGTGACGAGCAGTGGAAAGCTAAGAATATCTGCCCACCATGTTTCTACAAGATCCACAATGAATTGGCACTCAAGCCCTCTTTCCTCGGTTCCATCGATGGAAATAACTCACTCAAACTCGTTGATAGCACTTTCCGTGCTGGGCGCCCACGTTTTGACAATCGCAAGACAGATTCTTTCCGGTGGCTCACCGCTGCCGAGGTCGACGTATTCAAGGACAAAGTCAAGACCTCGCAAAAGGTAAGTATTGTTTGGATTCTATCCCAGCGTCAACTTAGTGCTTCTTAGGTGTCAATGAGTACTGCAGCTTCCGTGGCTACAGTGACTGCAGCCTTGGCTTCTCCACCTGCCATCTCCACCTCCCCTACGCCAATTACTGACTCGACTGCTGCGAGCGCCAAGCCTGCGTCCGAAGCGCCATCCGGGAGATCTGATCAACCCGATTTGGATGTCGGCGACGATGACATCGCTTGGTTAAATGTCAATGAGCTAACTGAGGCTGAAAGCGATGAGCTCGCCAAATCTGTCGACACTTGCGTGGAGTGCTGGAAGAACGCTGGGCCGGAAGCTCGGAAGAAGATGTACGCACTCTTTGCAATAGCTGGGATCTTCATTGCAGTGTGCCGCCATGGGCATGTCCTCGTAATCTGTGATATGATACGGAGTGGCGAATTGTACGTGATATTCATCATTCTTTCGCTATCTTCATTGCTTACGGATCACCTATAAAGCCCAGATAACCTCAGTAATTAGTGTGGGGATGCAGCATGCATTCCCCGCAGTAGTTATTGAAAAATTGGGTGCTCTGGCGCTCACTGCAATAATTTTGCCAATAACTTTCAGATATCTTTCAGTATTTTCAACACTTAGGACATAGAGGTGTAGCTTGTGGGCTACACTGGATAACTTTCAATAAGTATGAGCCTTGGGCACGTATTGCACTGTCAGACCAGCCCAAAAAGGAAATATCACGTCATATATGCTCAAAAAGGAAATCTCATCTAGGAGGACAGAAAATACATGGAAAAATCACCAAAATATATTGAACATTCCTCTTCTGTTTGAGACACCTATCACTCGCACAGAACCCCGGTTTAACCCCTTTTAACTAGAAGAGGCTTTGGCTGTTTTGCCTATGTTGTAGTAAAAGCTTAGTATTTTCAACACTTAGGACATAGAGGTGTAGCTTGTGGGTTACACTGGATAACTTTCAATAAGTATGGGTCTTGGGGACGTATTATGCTGTTGTACAAGCCCAAAAAGGAAATATCATCTCATATATGCCAAAAAAGGAAATCTCTTCATTGATAACAGCAAATACAAGGAAAAATCGCAAAAATACATTAAAAATTCCTGTCCAGTTTGAGAATACCTAATCAAATGAAAAATCATTTGAAGTCCAGATCTCTCCAGAGTCCTTTGGAGCAGTCACAAACCAATCTAATAAGGGTCACACCATGTTTACCACCTATTTAATAAGTACAGGCCTTGGGCATGTATGGTGCTGTCATACCAGCCCAAAAAGGAAATATTTTGTCATATACGCTACAAAAGGAAATCTCAGGAAAAACAGTTACCACCTCATTCTAACTATAAAGGATTTTGGCTGTTTTCCCCAATGCTGCAATAAAGGTCGTGATGAAGTTTTAACAAAGCTGCAATATCTAACGCAAGACAACCTTGCCACACTCAAGCTGCAATAAAAGTCACAATAAAGCTACAATCAAGGTGTTACCTCACAACAGAATACCAAACAATAGAAGCTGCAATAATATCACAATAAAACTTTATATCCATGACCTTATATGGAGACATGATATCAGATGTGAGCTGCAGTAAAGCCACAATAAATGTGACCATTTGTGTAGAGTTTGTAGAGGGTAGTAGTTGCAATAAAGTCACAATAAAGCTGTTGCAAAGTCACAATGAATGTGCCCTTGTACATAGAGTTCGGGAGCTGCGTATGCTGCAATAAAGCTGCTGTTTTCCCATAAGAAAGCCACAGTCAACCTTTCCCACTGTCTGTATTAAGCCTCTACTGTATATAGCAAACCATGATGATCAGTCCTTCTTCATTGGAATGATGTTGTGCACAGTTCCTCTGCTGGGAGAACAGTGCCCTACATACTTAAGTGCATTCATTGCCTTGCCCCAAAAAGCCTACAATATCTTTTATCTATATCTGTTATCTGTTATCTTGTCTGTGCCATGGCCTGAGTAAGCATACCAGCCTCCTGGATTGCTATCATGATCCAGATCACTTTAAATGAATATTTTATTTGAATAAAATATTCATTTATCGCCGGGTTTGGCCGAGTATTTTGTGTTTTGCGCAGCAACCGGGGCACTGATTGCAAAACAAATTGGACAGCCAGATTGAGTGATTTTTTCTCCACAACTTTGGTTTTGACTCTATTTTTGGATTTTTTGTTGTGTCGGAGCATCCCAAGCCGACATATTTCCTTTTTGGGCCACTACGCTTTTGGCCCAAAAAGGAAATTTCTGGTTTTTGCCCTCAGTTGGGCGGAAATTGATCATTTTTCTTGATTCAACTTTGTAGTTGTCATGTTCTATAGGTGTGAATGGGACTTGCACCACATTCGGGGCTGAGGAAACAGTGTAACATAGAGAAAATGTCTGAACTTGCAAAATTTCACCTCTGACCTTACTACTTCACACAGACCCAGTGGACCTCGGCCTAATGACTCTCCTCTCATATTCATACCTTATCTCAGTCATTTGAATGGATTTTCTTTGTGCTTCTGGTTGATATACACAATTTAATGGCCAGGTGGCAAATTTCGATATTCACAGTATATTGTAAGTACTACACACTAAGCTGGTTCCATACATCGTCTTAATGTATCTGGAAGGTATATGGACACTTCTGAGCGACTTTGGGGTCATATTGGCATTAACAGCATTGAGATTCAAGGAAGGTATGTAGCACATGGATGTTTACCCTATCTGCTTCGTCCTATTATGTTGATCACCAATCCAACTTCATGAAACAATCAAAATGACATGCCTCATCCTTCAGATGCCAAATTCTACACCAATATATGGGCAGAATCATGAGAACTGTGAGATGTCAGTTCTGCATCTATTCATTAATTGAGGCCCAAGGAAGCCTCCTAGTGCCAGATAAATAGTATAAGTAAGAAGCCACAAGGTAAAACAACAATCCCAAGCTTTATTTCATTGATTTTGGTCAAGATTTGAGCAAGTTGTGTTTTGGACCGTGCGTAGTCTAGATAGAGGCTGTAATTTGCAGTTCAGCTCTCATGCCCCAAAACACCATCTAGTGGAAACCTGACAAAATTCCTTCAAATAAAGCTGAACATTGCTTATTCACATTGGAAAATACTGTTTAGATGCTTTTCTTTGCATTATATGCAGTGCTTAAAGCCCTATTGGACAAATGATCAGAAATTGTCATTTCCCATATCTCAGGTTCAGGTCGATGTTTTGCCCTGAATTTTGACTCAAACAAGTTTTGATACCTTGGGTACATTGTAGGAGGGTTTACATCATGTTCTAATGCTGCAAGGCAGCCTAAATAACATTAATATTCAGTTGAAGCCTGAACATCACCAAAGCCAATATGTAGTGGACTGAGGAAGAATAGAAGTTTCAAAACAGGTTCATACATCCCACATGTCATGTATGATGATTGGAAAGGCACACCACATAAGGGAAAGGCAAGGAAAACAACAAATAAGCGAATTGTCCATGTGCTTAGAATTCATCTGTATGATGCCTGGAATAAGGGAAACCATGTAAAAACACTGTCTAATGATGAGATAGATATATCCTTGGACTGCTGATAGTGATCCATGGCTATGTATGAGGTAGTAAGGTCAGAAATCGCATTTTGCAAGTTCAGACATTTTCCTCATGTTACACTGTTTTCTCAGCCCAAAATGTGATGCAAGTCCCATTCACACCTATAGAACATGACAACTACAAAGTTGAATCAAGAAAAATGATCAATTTCCGCCCAACTGAGGGCAAAAACCAGAAATTTCCTTTTTGGGCCAAAAGCGTAGTGGCCCAAAAAGGAAATATGTCGGCCTGGGATGCTCCGACACACCAAAAAATCCAAAAATAGAATCAAAACCAAAGTTGTGGAGAAAAAATCACTCAATCTCGCTGTCCAATCCGTTTTGCAACCAGTGCCTTGGTTGCTGCGCAAAACACAAAATACTCGGCCAAACCCGGCGATAAATGAATGTTTTATTCAAATAAAATATTCATTTAAAGTGATTTGGATCATGATAGGAATCCGGGAGGCTTGGTATGCTTGCTCATGGCACAAGCCATATAACAGATAACAGCTATATATAAAGACATTTTCTCTATGTTACACTCTAGCCCAAAATGTGATGCAAGTCCCATCTATACTTATAGAACATGACAGCTGCAAAGTTAAATCAAGAAAAATGGTCAATTTGTGCCTAACAGGGCAAAGACGAGGAATTTCCTTTTTTAGCCAAAAGCGTAGTAGCCCAAAAAAGAAATATGTCGGCCTGGGAGGCTCTGACACACCAAAAAATCCAAAAATAGAGTCAAAACCAAAGCTGTAGAGAAAAAATCACTCAATCTGGCTGTCCAATCCATTTTGTAATCAGTGCCTTGATTGCTGCGCAAAACACAAAATACGTGGCCAAACCCGGCGTTAAATGAATATTATATTTCAATAAAATATTCATTAAAGTGATCTGGATCATGCTAGGAATCCGAGGGGCTGGTATGCTTACTTAGGCCCTGGCATAGGCCAGATAACAGATAACAGTCATAGATAAAAGATAATGTACGTCTTTGGGGGCAAGGTAATGAATACACTTACTGTATTGTATGTAGGGCATTATTCTCCCAGTTGAGATGATGATGATGATATTTCAAATATTTTGCTACATGTGGGCCAGGATAAGCTATGGTAGCAGTACAAGTAATATCTATGTAAGGTTTGTGTTTGCGATTCTGTCATTGTTGTTTTATATATAAGTAAAGAGAAATGATGCACCCATACACACAAAATCATTCCAACAAAGGACTGATCATCATGGTTTGCTACATACAGTACCTGCTTAGTACTGCAGAGGTTGACTGTGACTTTCTGATGGAAAAATCACTTTTACTGCACCTTTATTACAGCATATGCAGGTTCTGAACCCTACATACAATGATGACTTTGTAGTGTCTTTATTGCGACTTTATTGCAGCTACTGCTCTCTATTAACTCTATGTGAATGGTCACATTGCTTGTGACTTTATTGCAGCTCACATCTGATGTCACATCTCTGTATAAGGTGATAGATAGTGAAGCTTTATTGTGACTTTATTGCAGCTAGCTTGTCTTAGCTCTCATGTGCTTCCAGACCTTAGAGATATTGCAACTTTATTGCACCTTCACCACAGCTTCTAATGCAACATAGGTAAAACAGCCAAAGCCTCTTCTGGTTAAAAGGGGTTAAACCAGGGTTCTGTGGGAGTGATAGGTGTCTCAAACAGAACACGAATTTTCAATATATTTTTGCGATTTTTCCATGTATTTTCTGTCCTCCTAGATGAGATTTCCTTTTTGAGCATATATGACATGATATTTCCTTTTTGGGCTGGTCTGACAGTGCAATACGTGCCCAAGGCTCATACTTATTGAAAGTTATCCAGTGTAGCCCACAAGCTACACCTCTATGTCCTAAGTGTTGAAAATACTGAAAGATATCTGAAAGTTATTGGCAAAATTATTGCAGTGAGCACCAGAGCACCCAATTTTTCAATAACTACTGCGGGGAATGCACGTTGCATCCCCACACTAATTACTGAGGTTATCTGGGCTTTATAGGTGTTACGGATTGACGTTGACAGAATGAAATATCCATTAGCTGTTGTAAAACAACTCCTCGACCGCTATGGTGCAGACATTGGCTTAGGCTATGATATAATGTGCGCCTTTTATAAAACACTTTTGCGGAGTTCATTGGGCCGACGCGTTGTTGGGCTTAAACTTCGGGGTGTTGTACCCGCGTTCCACGGCCATGCACACAACCGTGGGTGCCAAGTTGACTGGCACCCCCTTTATGTCGAAGGTGTCGGACTCGAAGATTTCGAGGAGTGCGAGAGGACATTCTGCCTCTCAAACCACCTCGCAACTGTAACTCGGCTGTGCACCCCATTCCACCGGCAACAGCAGATAGACGAGCACTTTGCCTTCCATGATCTAGATAAGCATGCAGCATCTGGTAAGGTTTTATGTCCCCATTCAAATGTAAAATTCACATCCTTCACAGGTAATTTTATTTTTCAGAACTATCGCCAAGCCACAGAGAAAATCGCTATGAACTCTGCGGCTCTACAGGCACTTGAACAGCGCCTGCACACGACATCGCAGGACTACGAAAACTATTTAACTCAGGAACGCGACCATCTAGAACGTCTCAAGCGCGAGCTGCCCGAAGTTGCTTGGACTGTCGATTACATGGAACTTTTGATGAAGCGAGCAGCAGCCGAGTAAGTCCCGTCCGACTGGTTGCCGTATGGGCTTACTGTATGTCTAGGAAGGCGGCGTCAGATGCATCGCGCGAACACTCGAGGCTTGATTTCTACATTATCAATGATGGATGGACGACTAGGCAGATTCAAAGCTGCAAAGCAAAATACTGCACGACATATCAACGTTGCCTCATGCTCGAAGAGGAACTCTCCCGGCACGAAGAAGAGCATGGTATTGCCGTAAGGTGGACTTCGGCGATGCAAGAGTACAAAGATGCCGTTGTGATGATGACAGAGCACCGATATTGACGGGCCCTCGGCACCCTTGAGCGTCTCGTCGTCTCTCGGCTTCTGGAACTCACAAAGCTTGGAATGAGTGGTGTGGGTATGTTGCATAACGTACGTAACCCTCGCAGTGACTTATTCGTTTCAGGCTACAAGCTTCGCGAAAAGATTGGGAAGGCGCTCAAGACTTGTGCGGTCGCCATCCAGCGCGCAATAGTGGAGTACAACTCCGCAGCTGCTCTACTTACGCCACCCCGGCCGCAGCTTAATTGGGCCCAAGTCGTCGAAACTGTCTCTCTGGCAGAGTTCGACTTACTGCGCGACACACATACCGATATCCGAACGCTCCCTTGGGCTGATCCACTTCGTCGGGAGGCCATGGTATTGTACTTTGGCATCAAACGTTCGAAGGAGGAGATTGTTCGGCTCAATGTGGAAATCCGGCGCCTTCTCACATTCATGATTGACGACCACGTAGATTATTACAAGGCAATTGCGACTTGCATCAGGTGGACAGCGGATTTGGGGCTAGCGCGTGAGCTTAGCGAGCAGTGGGAGCACCGTTCAAACATCAACCAGGGGATTGTCGAGAGGCTGGTCAAAGCAAGTCATTTGGTTGGTTTCACTGGTTCCCTCTTTCCGAGCGAGCGCGAAGGCCGTGATACTTCCCTCAACGAGGATATTCCTCTTCCAATCTGGGCTGCAAGTACGCTGGGATTGACGCAAGTAGTGGTGGAATACGCGGAGGGCAATGATGCAGAGGATACAGCGCGCGAGCTTCAAAATGTGGACACGAACCTCTTAGGACATGTCATGGAAACTTTACATTTAGGTGTTTAATATAATACTTGCTCTACTGCCTGTACAGACCTGGTTTGACGCATTTTCACAAGCAGCAGTGCGAGATCCTGACTGCATCAGAAAATCTCGGGCATATTCCGATTGGCTGGCACCTTCGGACCGAGCTCGGAGAATGCCGATTTCAACTACAATTTCTCATCGTGAACGTTAGGTAGCCTACGCTGTATGCCGAATTGTATACCAATAGATACCTTATCACTGCATCCATGACATATCCAATAATCAAGTCGTTTGAGTGAGCACCAAATATTCTACATCTACCCGCTAAAATGTGCCCCTCAACCAGATTTTAGTGAACTGCAATTGCCTCAGTGCCCCAATAAATCGCAAAAAATGCTCAGATGGGTGGTATTGTGCACACAGCCAATTCTAGAGAATATTCCCGCCATTAGTATTAGGAGTGGCAAGATATGTTAATCAACGTGCTTCAGATTCGCGAAATTTCAAAATGAAACCAATATTTTGCAAGCAATCTTGGTCAGTTTATGCGTTAAATCGAGTTATTCAGACCTTGGACACATGGGACCCCACTTCCTTTGATATATTATTGTTCTATGGTGCCACCCACTGTATGCCCAGGTTATTAGATACCGTCAAACCTCCCCCACGTCCCGCCATTTCTCAGATAAGTGAAAAATGTCGAAATTTTGGATCTAACGTGAGACTTCAATTTTTGCATTTATGAACTCGTATAGTATTAAAACTATGTCTGGTAGGTGTACACTGTCCCGGAAACCGTCCTGCTTGCACTATTCAGTCAAATATTTATGTGCTGTGAGTGGGTTTACGTCTCTCCTGTTCAGCTTTGGGATGTAATTCTTTTTGAAATAAATTTCAGTCATTGCAGGGCCCCTGCTGACCAGGAATTGCAGTCTCCTGAGCTGTACAACAATATAAGATCTGGAAAGCAGCTTTGCAGAGTGTTCTCGCTCAAACACCACGAATAAAATCAAATTCCCACCACAAACTCATCAAGGGATAGATACAGCATATATACGCGTACCTGTGTCAATAAAACGCGTATAACACATCGAGGGAGTCTATGAGCTGCAAAAAGGACATGAAGCCCCGGAACGAAATCCCAATCGGGATTGCTCATTTGTTATCTCCGTCGTGAGAAATCATGTCATTCTCTGTCTCTTCTCTCTTATGTGTTCATTCTCTCTGTCGGATTTCCCTCTCTTTCTACAGCCATGTCGACTTGGAACTGGAATGTCTCGGGCGTGCACGTCCGTCAGCCCCTCACCCGGGTGCCTATCCCTGCTCAACCAACTCCTTGGGCTGAGCTTGCCTTCGACCCGCTCAGCTTGTTCGATCTACGCTGTCATCTGGGTGCTCGCATGAATGAGCCCGGCCGTTTTATGGCCTCTCAATTTCAGTTCCAAGCGGCAGACATCGCTTTCCTCGCTGGTGGGGCCAGCGGCGATGGCAAGCATGCCCCTCCCAGTGTCAACGAATTCTTTCCAGAGTTCACTCGACTGCGCAAAGCGACACCCTCGGGAACTCCGGGTATGTCAACTTTAAATGCTCCCCTCTATCATAAACTCACTGATCCCAGGCAATACTGAGCATAAGGTGTTCAGCGAGTGGTACGGCGCACAATTTGGGACCTGGTAAGTCGGAGTCCATCGTGCCAATCATTATCTCATGACGAGTAGGCTACGAAGTGGGATCGCGCCCTTGGAGGCACAACAATGATCCTGCACGTCGATGGGACCGCGCACCCCGCAGCACCTCTTACGCCAGAGTATTTAAAGGCCAATGTGTACCTCCCGCCCTCATTCATCCAAGAGAATCCAGACAGCCATCAATCGCTCACGTCCATTGCACAGCTATTCCTTGAGCACGTCGGAGTGCCCACTGTGGCTGCCTGGACTCGCCGCGGACGTGCCCTGAATTGGTCGTTGGGACAGCAGGGCATTGCGCCTGCTCCGCCTTGCCGGAACCTTCCTGTCATTCCGTCTGCGGAGGCTCCGGGTTCGTCTCACTATGTGTTTCGTGGACGTCCTGCTACTGGCACTGCCCCAGTGGTCGCTCCTGTGTCTGTCACGCTGCCACCACCCTCAAGCTCGCAGGTGCCCGTCTACGACATCGACGAGATCATCCTGGATGCAGCTGAGGCTGACCTTCGCTCGGCGTTTGAGCGCAATGACTACCTTGAGGGTGAGGTCAAGTTGCTAAGGCGCCAGTTTGGCCAATACGAAGAAGCCATCGAGCAGTACGAAGAGCGCCAGGCAGCCTCCCAACAGCGCATCCGGGACTTGGAGGCCGAGGTTGTGTGCCTGCAGAACGAATTGAAGCAGTCTCAAAGTAAGTTCTTTCATTATCGGTAAATTTCCTTTCATTAATTTCTTCAGCGCTTGCAAGACTGTACCGTGCCAATCCTACTTCCTCCGGTTCTCTGCATTCGCCTTTGCCTTCGCGCTCCAACCGCTCAGGAGTGCGTGCCGTAGCTTCGACGCCACCCAGCCCCCCCCCCCCGTACGTTCCCTTCGGCTCTCCCTCGGATCCCTTCACCTCCCCCTCGGGTCCGAGCACACCACGCACTCCACGCGGTCTCGTAACAGCTGAAATGGAACTAGGGGCTACAACGTACCAGTTTCTGATCGACAACAACCTGTTCTCCTATTTCGATGCCGTTCGCCTCATTTGCGCAAAGTTCTCATCTGTGAAGTGGGGAACAGAGATTGACAAGCTCTATAGGTTCCCTCCTGAGCTCAAAAACGGTTTATTGGAAGCTTTTGAGGCGGACAGTAAGGTGTAGATCTTTTTCTTTCATAGCATGTACGTCTCAAAAGTGTCGAATACGAAGATTCATGAATTATGACAGGATTCATGAAAGGATTCGTAAAGGCTTGTGAGGGGTTTCATAAAGGCTCGTGAAGCGATTCATGAAAGACTTCATGAAGCGTCGGGACGACTTTCATGCAGGCTCGTGAAGGGATTCATGAAGGGCTTCGTGAGGGGTGGGGGGTTTCGTGCAGGCTCGTGGGGCGATTCATGAAAGAATTCATGAAGGGTCGCGAGGTGCTTTGTGAAGGTTCGTGAAGCGATTCATGAAAGGATTCAGTCTAATTTCAATCTCCTCAGAATCTTGTCGAGCCCCTTTGAAGCACACCGTTACATCGCATACAGATTTTCCTTCAATTTCCTGCACTTTCAACTATGCCGGCTAGCATGAAGAACATTGCCGCTGCAAGCAACCCTCGAACCCGCCAGCCTCCGAAGCCTCGAAAAGAGCCTCGTGCTCCGTTGACGGCAGAGGAGAAGAAGGAGAAACGCGACGAGACGGCAAAAAACCAGGCAGAGATAGATGACGCCCTCGGCAAGTTCAGTTCAATAAATTCACTCAGCTTCTCACATACTTCGCAGCTGAATGGATGGACGATACCCTTGCGAAAGCAGACGCGCTTGCAACCAAGTTTGGGAAAAAAACTCGTTACTTCCTCAACGCATTTTTTCAGTCTGGCGCACACATGGTCAACCGGCAGGAAGTAGTCAATCCTTATAATGCATTCAAAGCCCAGAAGGCTGCGGAACATCGCGAGAGTGCGTAGTATCCGGTACGACAGCCAATTACGCTCACAATGCACCAGATGGCGAGGCAATGACTGTGCCCGAGCTTCATCGGGAGCATATTGACGAATATAGGCTCCTCTCTGACGCAGACAAGGCCGAACTCGTCGAGTGGTACACAGAGGAACGTTCCCGCAAAAAGATTCGACGAGCGACACCCCGGGCCCGCGTACAGGACGTCTCGAACACAGTCCGCAATATGCAGATGCTGGTGCGTCTTCATGCTCGCTTCTGTTACTCAGCTAAAGGTTTTTCTCAGCTGCAGGCTCTCGCCTACCGTGTCGGTGTTGAAGGTTTTTTTGTGGTTGTCCGAAACAGCGCAGACTTCCACATGGCACCATACTGGTACTTTACATTGCCAGAACTAGAACGTTACATGCCGCTAGCGGTTCGCAAGAGGTGGGATACAGGGGAGGTCGGAGCAAAGATTGAGGTGTTTGCTGTGGCAGGTTGCGATCCAATGAGTGCGTGGGCTTATTTTTCTTGTTACCTCTCATTTAATCCTCGCTAGACCTTCTGCGCACAGTGCCGCAGAAAGTCGCATACGTCAAGACTGAAATACGTGACCTGATCTCGCAGAAACTCAGTGCGTGATTAGGTCTCGCCTTCGGATTGCATGCTAACATGTTCCAGTCACTATCACAAATGACTCGAATGCTGAGATGCAGTATGTGAACTACAAGGAAGACATCGAGCACCGCTATGGCGTTGAGCTGGTCGGCTGGACCCCAGATAAGTGGTGCAATCCCAGTAAACTCACCTCGTCCCTTCCCGTGCTCCGCACACTCCTCAACGCCCTCAAATCCGACGAATGCAAGTTTGTCGTGATCCCAGACACTGTGCTGAAAGCGTGCAAGGCTGCATGTGAGGCAGACATCGCCACCGGCCGTATCGAAGGCAAGCACCGTAACCCACGATCTGACATCGGGAAGAAGCGCAAGCGTGCAGGCAGCGATGGCGCTGACAACGACGTGGGGAACGATGATGACATGGAGGACATGGAGGACACGAACACCCCTCAGTACTCAGTCGAGGAGCCCACCAACGCCACGCGCCCTGCAAAACGCCGCAAGGCAGCAAATCAGACTCCCTCGAAGAAGAACAAGGTGAATAGACGTGACGACGTGGTGACGCAGAAGGCAGTGGCGGCCATGCAGGCCAGGTCGGTGGCGCTGCAGCGTTTAAAGGCAGGCAATGGGCCGGGGAGCGCAGTGGGGCGGGCGTACAAGAGTCGTGCGATCATCAGTGATGACGAGGATGGCGAAGAGGCCCTCACTGGTGCTTCTGCTCATGCGGGATTGAGCGCGGAGGAGCTCGCCGAGATGGAACGTGACCCTGATGCTGACGACAATGGCCCCAGCGGCACCACGGACCCCACTTTTTCCTCTCTCACTCCCGCTGCTGCCACGTAGTTTATTCTCGCTGTCACTATGTACTTACCTTCAACTTGTTTTTGTTTAAATCTATGCATTGCGCTGCTATACACCAGTCATATGGCGCGAAACAAATCTAACAATATTGAGGATTTATTAGGGCTGGAAGCAAGAACCAACACGACTAAGACACAGAGGTGGAGGGGCGGGCGCATGGTGTGCCGAGGCTATGACACGATGAGCGGAGATTTGGCGGGCACAGATGTGATAGCGGTCATGGGAACCGGAAGCGGCTAAGACATCAACCCGCAAAGTGCGCTGACGGCATGAGACAACGAGAGACAAGGGGTGGAGGGCGGGCGCATGGCACACCGACGCCGTGACACAATGAGTGGAAATGTGGCGGGCACGGACGTGACAGCGGTTATGTGAACCGGAAGAGGCTAAGACATCAACCCGCACAGTGCGCCGACAGCATGACACGATGAGCGGAGATGTGACGCAGCGGGCACGGATGTGACAGAGGTGATGGGAACCGGAAGAGTCCGGAATGTACCGATTTGGGATGGCAGCAATTGCCATCCCGATTGGGAACACTACAATAGCCGAGTGCGGCGGGACCTGCCGAGTGAGGAGGGAAGAGAAGTTCTAAGGCAGGATTATGGAGGGTATTTACCGGAGAGCTAGGTATGAAGCTACATGGCATACCGACTGGATGGCATGCCATGATGCGATCATGCCATCAGGTTGGTTGACATATTGGGGCAGGGTAGGTGAGAGATCTTTTCCTTTGAACGGAAACTGTAAGGCTAAACGGAACTGGAGGCTGACATACTTCTCCATGACCGTGTGATCTTGGATTCGGACAGTCCGACGCACCTCAGGGTTGTACCGCAAGCACAGGGATAACCGAGAGGTTTTTGTTACACACGGAAGACTGTGAATCAGGTGCAGAGACAACACACAAAGCCAGACAGAAGGAGCGACTGAGTGATGGACTGCGGGGGGGAATGATGGGGGTTCAGAAGAAAGTACCGGTCTTTTTTGAACGGGAATTGAAAGGCTGATCGGCGAGGTCGAAAATAACCTAATGGTGGCCCAGCTCTCTGGACCGCTGTTGATTTCGGATATAGCTGTTACAGGCAAACCCCAGAGAATAGAATGGGAAATAGGATTCACGGATAGAAGTTGCTGGAATGACAGCAGGGAAAATGGGATACATGAGGGGTCGCGATATGGGAAAAAGAAAACTGATAATGACCTCAGAAGCTCGGGAAATAGCGAGCGCCCGGTGGCGCTGGTTCCCTTTTGAACGGCTTTTGAGTGTGCCATCGAGTTTGATTCAGCGTCGGTGGACAGCGTTCAGAAAAGCTAAAGTCTGATGCAAAGGTCAGCTGGACATCCGGAAGGCGCTGAGAACGAGTCTTTTTGCGCGAAGGTTGGGCCAAGGGCAAGAGATCAAGCGCCGGTGTCTAAAGAGCATGTGGTCCGGTTAAAATGGAACCCGACAGTGCCAAAAGTTAATTCTCAGGCCTCGAGGCAACTCCTCTTAGGCGCAGTTGAACTCGAGTTGAACTTGAACTTGCACCAAAATGGGAAAGCGGGAAGAAATGCAGACGAAACATACCATGTGATTCGAGGCTTTCGGGGCATTTGGTTAATGACTGAGGCTGGTAGAGAGAAATCTGAGAAGCTCAGGGCGAGCGCCCAGTGGGATGTGAAAACAAAGATTCCATAAGATATACGAGTAATATATGAGCGCTGGTGAGCGCTCCGTCGAAGACAAATAATGGTACACCATGGTTTAGCGGCGGTGTGAGAGAAAGAAGAACATCAACATACACATATATTTAAGATAAGAAGAATTGCGGGAATTGCGGGAATTGCGGGAATTGGCGAGGTGTGAGAGAAAAAGAAGAATGAACGTGGTCAGCTGAGATAACGATTGGGGCAATTTCAGCGTAACAAACAGGTGCACTCTGATTCGAGGCATCTCGATAATATACGAGTAATTTCACCCATAGACCACCGGCACATGTTTCAACGTCGCTTGTCCGGAGGAGCTGCATATTATGTGGAGCCTCAAAGCACCGTACCGAACCAACATGCAGATGCGTGATGTTATGCATCGTTTTGTGCTGCCAACAGTTTCCAGCGTGGTCGCGTTGACCTTCCCGATGCATGGAACGGAGGTGATGCCGCCAATGTTGCCCGTGGAGGAATGCCTATGCCTTGGTGCGGTAAGCAAGGAGTGCCTGGAACTCAAGACAAATGCTTACCTACAGCAGGGATCGAATGGGAGTGGAAGTGCGGCGGATGTCCTGCGCAATGAGCTCATTGCCATCGGCCCTCACAAGCTCACTGCTACCAATCTCGCCAAACTACCGTGTGGGCTTGCAATGCCCACGCCACGTGGACTGATGGGCAGTGGGCAGGAGGCACGCCAAGTAATCGCCGATTTTGAAGAACAACTGTATTGGCGTGCTACAGTTGTGGACAAACAAAGCCCGCAAGTGATCTGTAGCCCGATCTAGAATTATTTTGGCTCCAAATTTATGCACATCAGATTTGGATTCACTCAAAGAGCTCAAAAAACCACCTCCGAAGTTTTTCCCACGAGAAATACCCGGCGGCCAATTTTTTGGCCTAGATCCAATTTTCAGATTTGTGATTTGAGATGATTGGCGAACATCAGGTTTTTTGGCACAGCCACATTACATAAATTACATCAGTTGGGATCCGGTCATCATCCTCTGCATCCAATCTATCCTCCTCCATTTGAGCAACCATCTCAAGCAAACAATTGTTGAATTCCTTCTCTGCAATTTCTTCCCAGTCTGCTTCATTGTCATTGTCATCATGATCTGTGTCAACCTCAAGATACATAATGCTGTCCAGCTCCATAGTGTCAAGAATTTGTGTGTCAGAATAGTCACCCAGAGTGTCAGTTGGACTAGGACTACAAGTAGGTGGTGAAGATGCCAGCCTAGATTGATTCTTCAGACCAGAGATGTTTCTCTTGGCACGTTCAGGAGGTCTTCCCTGATGGGTGGCCATGAGAGTAGAGGACAAGGTGGAGTGGGATCAATTGGAAGCTCAGTGTGGGTATAAGAAAGGACAAAACCAGGGGTATTGTTGAAAACATCAGGGAGATCAACCTGGTGACAGACCATGTGATCAAGGAATGTTTATTATTTTGCCCAACAACCGCTCGATGAATCTTTTTAAATTTTTTCAGATTCAAACTCCCCTTGAGAATCCGCATCGATTCCATATTTTTTTCATATTTTTCCCACGCTTTTTAGCTGGTGGCCAAATATTTGACGGTTCATCAACAATAAATGGCACTTTCCGGCACAACGGCTCGACAGAATTACATGATTTAGATACTGATGTGAAGCCCTCAATGAGATCTATCGATTGGCATCTTCATCTCGGCAAAAAAATTGATTTTATTTTTGGCGGACTTTGTTTGTCCACAACTGTAGTAAGACATTGCAGCTGGGCAACGATTACTTTGTGACTTACTCTGCAGAAGAAGCTGAGAACACCAGTACAACGGATGCTGATAGCCATATGCCAGACCTGGTGTCCATATCTTCTAGCGGCAAGGGATCCAACACAAGCATCAACATCGGGTTCTGTGATCTTTGTCTTGCGCTGCAGCACGAAACAGAGCTGGCATGCCCATTGTTTGGGACAGCGACCACAGAGGGTCTCCTAGAACAAACGGCTGTGATGAATGTATCATCAAGTAAACTAAATAACGGGAATGACTGGACAAGTCTCACCCAAAGAATCCAAGAAGAATCACACAACCAGGATGAGCTGCAAGTAACCGCCGTGTTCAACAAGACGCTAGGGAAGTACAAGGTCCTTGGATGCGAGCGCCCGAGGAAGAGACGTGCGAGGGGTGTTCTGCTCTGGGAGTTTCTGGTCCACCAAACGAGGGTGCTGCGTTTCATACCCTGGTGGATGTTGCAGTACAGGCACGACAGGCGTTTGACGAGTTCACAACCAACTTTGATCACAAGCGGAGGAAGGGAGAACAGAACGATCACACAATTGGGAATGGTACAATTATGGTGGACGATGTGGATCGAATCGGAAGCGGAGTCCGAATCCACCCCGGCATGCCTTTCCTCCCACACCGCTTTTTCCGCTTCGCCTACCCTCTGTTCTTCAAGAACGCACCCGCACCCCTGAGCCCGAGGAACGACACAGTGACAACGGAAGTCCGGTACTCCGTCGCCCTGCAAGCGCACCAGCGTCCCATGCCGACCGTATTGCAACACCAAATTTTAGCAGGCGAGGGCGCGTAATCACACGGGATCAGTGGTCCAGTTTTTCGGCCTCCCTTCTTGAAGGACCGATTCATCACATTGAGGACAGCGAGCACCCGATTTCCGCAGAACGTCGCGGAACACTTGGGCACAAGGAGTGGAGCCCCACAGCGTCTGAAGGGTCAGTGGAACTTCAGCCACCAAATCCGCTGCATTGGCTGATCGAGGAGGCAATTTATAGGGTGTGGGGGTGGCCGTCTACTTACCCGCCGTCTTATCCAACTGACAGTAGCGACCCCTCGAGCACCAGCAGCAAGTCGAATGGCGGATTCAGCTGAACATCGCGATACGAATTCTACAGCAATGACAACTTGGAATTGCACGATTCCCTCTCGTTTTTGGTATGAGAGGGAAACGAGCATCAGCGCGACCACCGCCGATTCGAGAACGAAATGGGGGTCGAGCCCTTACATCAAGTGCTGCAAGCCCTCCACAGGCCGCTCAGCTTCTTTGTCAACTATCTTGCTATGGCCGGCCAAGGAGTCAAAGAAATCATCTCCACTGCCTTTTCTCCCTCGCCCTACCATGCATCGGTTTTTCCGGTTTTGTCGGATACCAAGTCCAGCCCCGAGACCGGTCTCGTGCCGAATATGCTGCCCAGCCCCTCTGCTGCACCTGCCTTGCCTAACCACTCGCTGCCCACGTCCATGGATGGTGCGACCGCGATACCCGTGAACCCCACCATTTCGGATGGTGAATGGGAGGAAGTTGTCGTTGAGCCCCTCGGCACGGGGTCCCGAAAGCGCAAGCACCCGGACAGGGAGGAGGGAGGATTGAATCAGTAGGGGCGCCGAAAGAAAACCTGTAAGTTTTATGGTGATTCTCTCCGACGAACCGTTATTGAATGAGAGGCCTGTAAAGCGGCGGGCATGGCAGACGAGCACACAATCCGCCTCGTGGTCGGTGTCCGTCTTGCAGTCCTCATAGCGCTGCGCTGCATCGAGGACATGGTGTGGCATTTTTACGGGATTACAGAGGTCTGTCTCTAACGTGCCTGTCATGAACTCGCTAACTGTTTTCAGAACTTTCACCATCAGTTCGCGTTCCCGATAAACTCATTTGCCACCCGTTCCTGTTTCTGCTTGAGGCCGCGAAACTGCAGGTGCTGTGGCACATCCTGCAGCGGAACGACCGCGACATCCTTGCCGACGCTCTTCACGAGATCCTGTCCATCCGCCTTCATAAAGACTACGCCATTTCGGTTTTCTTCAACGCCGACTCTCTTGATGAGAACTACCCAGAGCGCAACTGGGAGTACTGGCATCTGCTGGGGGAAGAACACCCTCAGTCCATCTACCTTCGCAATTTTGACACCAGCGACAACAGTTCCGACTCGGGCTCCATGGGTGGCCTCGAATATCCCCCGAGCGAAGGCACCACTCCTAGTGTTACTGACAACAGCGCTGTGCCTGGTCACCACGAGCCATGCCGCGATCTCCACGGCATCGGCCCCGTTACCATCACCCTTCGTAACGATAACGCTGTACCTGTTGAGTAGACCAGGTGTGATCTATTATATTCTGTTCGCTGCGGGATTACTCATAATTGCTAGTGCGCGATACTGGATTTGCCACGGGCCCTACGAAATCTCTCTCTTGCTAAACATGCCTTGTTCCTCTGATCTAGCCTCGAATTCCCCGACCAACACACAGTGCCTAACCACCATCCAGGAGATAAGTGTGGGTGTATTACCAGCCGGCTCCCCGGGGGAGTCTTACGACCGATACAACACCGAGTTCCTGACTGATGCGCGGTGCTTAACTTGTACTACTCTTTCGTCTAATCAGTACCCTGTCATTCCAATACACGATGCAATGACAGCTATACTGGCCCAATCCGGAGATCGATCCAACCGAGCTGAATGGAAATCTTTTTGCAGCTTGTACATGTTTAACGACAAGTCCGAAGAACAATCTTACCCCTTTGATCTTGTTCTTGACCAAGCACAGCTGGGCGGACCTTGATGATGATGAGTTCATCTTCTATCTGGTGCAGCTGTTCAACGGAAACGGTGGGGAGCATCAATCTTTCATGCTGTACCAACATACCCAGAACGGCACGGAACCTGAGTTCCCCGACAGCATGGAGTGGGAGAGTGAAAACGAGACCGAGGTGTGTCCCGTTGACGCCTTGTATGACGATGGCGTTGCACGGCACATTTTCACCATGTACAAACAGGTTGACAAGAAAATCCGGCCAGTATCAATAACTTTCTCCCCAGACTACGAGGTACGACGAAAGATTCCAGAGGATCCAATGAAGATGCTACCCGAGCTTACCCTGCACCAGCCAGCATTTCAACCGACCCCTTGGTTGGACCATGAACAGGTCAAAATTCTTGAAATCAGCAAAGAAGGATTTCTTAGCCCCGAAGAAGAAAAACTTTTTATACCTGTCATGGAGCTGAACCAACGTGCACTGGCTTTTGAAGACACTGAGCGTGGGACCTTCAAGGATGAGTACTTCTCTCCTTACAAGATTACAATGGTACCGCACGTTCCATGGGAATACAAGAGTATTCCCATACCACCGGGAATTTTACAGAAGGTCATTGATGTCTTGAAACTGAAGACAGAGGCCGGCATATACGAAATGTGTCAGTCGTCATACTGCTCCAGGTGGTTTTGCGTCCTCAAGAAAAACGGGAAGCTTTGTATAGTCCATGACTTGCAGCCTCTAAACAAAGTCTCCATTTGGGATGCAGCAATGCTCCCGATTGTGGATGATTTTGTCGAAGGTTTTGCAGCACAATGTTGGTTCCAGCTATAACCACTTAACCAGACTGGTTAAGTGGTTATAGTTGTAACCAACAAAACGCCAACCCTTTGTGGAGGTCATGAGTTCGAACCCCCCAGTGGCCCCGAATATTGTATATTTCGGTTCGCGCACATGAGGTTGACCAGGCTCCTGGGTCCTTGTTTGGTCAATGCATACCACCTCTGGCCGCTGGCCAGCGGGCTTGCGACAGAGTCGAAGCAGTGCGGGCAAAAATCCCGGGGGTTAGATACCCGGGGTTGGTGTTTTGTTGGTTCCAGCTATAACCACTTAACCAGTCTGGTTAAGTAGTTATAGCTGGAACCAACATATCGGAACCAGTAGCCAAGACAATGCATAGAACGGGTGGTAGTACAGGACAGAGTGTGTGAGTAGTGACCGTGCCCATCACGCCCGTCCATATTCGGACGCTGTCTGCAGTTGGAACCAACACACCACAATACTATTTGGTATTCGATCTTTACTGGGGATTTGATGCTCGAAAAATGGAGCCAGAGAGTCGAGACATGACTGCCTTCATGAAATCACTCGGACTCTTATGAATTACCTCGATGCCCATTGGATACACCAACTCGCCTGCCGAATTCCAGAAATGCATGGTATTCATTCTGCATGACGAGATCCCTCATACCGCAAATATCTTCATTGACGACTTACCCATCAAGGGGCCAGCCTCAATGTACCTGGACGAGCACGGAAGTCCCGAGTGCTTGGCAGAGAACCCAGGGATACGACACTTCATTTGGGAGCATGTGCAGGACGTATACCGAATTCTACACAAGGTCGGTTGTGCTGGAGCCACTGTCTCCGGACTCAAGGTTCAGTGCTGCCGGCGAGAAGCCTTAATCGTGGGGCAGCTTTGCTCACCCGAAGGACACATGCCAGACCAAAAGAAGGTATCAGCCATTATTGACTGGCCCATTCTGAAGACACCTCAGGAGGTCCGCCGATTTCTAGGACTTTGCGGAACAGTACGAATCTGGATCCTGAGCTATTCAGAGATCATTTGGCTGCTCACCGAGCTGTACCGCAAGAACCAGGACTTCCTGTGGGATGAGTGACGAGAGAATGCATTCACGAAGGTAAAACGTTTAGTAGCCTCTGCATCAGCACTGTGCCCCATTGATTATACCAGCCCAGAGCTGGTGATTCTGTCAGTGGACTCCAGCTGGGCAGCTGCTGGAATGATTTTATCGCAAAATGACAACCAAGGAAGGAGGTATCCTACACGCTATGGATCCATACCAATGAGCGAACGGGAATCGCAATACTCCCAACCCAAGCTGGAGCTATTTGGATTATACCAAGCACTACCGCATTGGCGCACCTACCCTGCCCCAATATGTCAACCAACCTGATGGCATGATCGCATCATGGCATGCCATCCAGTCGGTATGCCATGTAGCTTCATACCTAGCTCTCCGGTAAATACCCTCCATAATCCTGCCTTAGAACTTCTCTTCCCTCCTCACTCGGCAGGTCCCGCCGCACTCGGCTATTGTAGTGTTCCCAATCGGGATGGCAATTGCTGCCATCCCAAATCGGTACATTCCGGACTCTTCCGGTTCCCATCACCTCTGTCACATCCGTGCCCGCTGCGTCACATCTCCGCTCATCGTGTCATGCTGTCGGCGCACTGTGCGGGTTGATGTCTTAGCCTCTTCCGGTTCACATAACCGCTGTCACGTCCGTGCCCGCCACATTTCCACTCATTGTGTCACGGCGTCGGTGTGCCATGCGCCCGCCCTCCACCCCCTTGTCTCTCGTTGTCTCATGCCGTCAGCGCACTTTGCGGGTTGATGTCTTAGCCGCTTCCGGTTCCCATGACCGCTATCACATCTGTGCCCGCCAAATCTCCGCTCATCGTGTCATAGCCTCGGCACACCATGCGCCCGCCCCTCCACCTCTGTGTCTTAGTCGTGTTGGTTCTTGCTTCCAGCCCTAATAAATCCTCAATATTGTTAGATTTGTTTCGCGCCATATGACTGGTGTATAGCAGCGCAATGCATAGATTTAAACAAAAACAAGTTGAAGGTAAGTACATAGTGACAGCGAGAATAAACTACGTGGCAGCAGCGGGAGTGAGAGAGGAAAAAGTGGGGTCCGTGGTGCCGCTGGGGCCATTGTCGTCAGCATCAGGGTCACGTTCCATCTCGGCGAGCTCCTCCGCGCTCAATCCCGCATGAGCAGAAGCACCAGTGAGGGCCTCTTCGCCATCCTCGTCATCACTGATGATCGCACGACTCTTGTACGCCCGCCCCACTGCGCTCCCCGGCCCATTGCCTGCCTTTAAACGCTGCAGCGCCACCGACCTGGCCTGCATGGCCGCCACTGCCTTCTGCGTCACCACGTCGTCACGTCTATTCACCTTGTTCTTCTTCGAGGGAGTCTGATTTGCTGCCTTGCGGCGTTTTGCAGGGCGCGTGGCGTTGGTGGGCTCCTCGACTGAGTACTGAGGGGTGTTCGTGTCCTCCATGTCCTCCATGTCATCATCGTTCCCCACGTCGTTGTCAGCGCCATCGCTGCCTGCACGCTTGCGCTTCTTCCCGATGTCAGATCGTGGGTTACGGTGCTTGCCTTCGATACGGCCGGTGGCGATGTCTGCCTCACATGCAGCCTTGCACGCTTTCAGCACAGTGTCTGGGATCACGACAAACTTGCATTCGTCGGATTTGAGGGCGTTGAGGAGTGTGCGGAGCACGGGAAGGGACGAGGTGAGTTTACTGGGATTGCACCACTTATCTGGGGTCCAGCCGACCAGCTCAACGCCATAGCGGTGCTCGATGTCTTCCTTGTAGTTCACATACTGCATCTCAGCATTCGAGTCATTTGTGATAGTGACTGGAACATGTTAGCATGCAATCCGAAGGCGAGACCTAATCACGCACTGAGTTTCTGCGAGATCAGGTCACGTATTTCAGTCTTGACGTATGCGACTTTCTGCGGCACTGTGCGCAGAAGGTCTAGCGAGGATTAAATGAGAGGTAACAAGAAAAATAAGCCCACGCACTCATTGGATCGCAACCTGCCACAGCAAACACCTCAATCTTTGCTCCGACCTCCCCTGTATCCCACCTCTTGCGAACCGCTAGCGGCATGTAACGTTCTAGTTCTGGCAATGTAAAGTACCAGTATGGTGCCATGTGGAAGTCTGCGCTGTTTCGGACAACCACAAAAAAACCTTCAACACCGACACGGTAGGCGAGAGCCTGCAGCTGAGAAAAACCTTTAGCTGAGTAACAGAAGCGAGCATGAAGACGCACCAGCATCTGCATATTGCGGACTGTGTTCGAGACGTCCTGTACGCGGGCCCGGGGTGTCGCTCGTCGAATCTTTTTGCGGGAACGTTCCTCTGTGTACCACTCGACGAGTTCGGCCTTGTCTGCGTCAGAGAGGAGCCTATATTCGTCAATATGCTCCCGATGAAGCTCGGGCACAGTCATTGCCTCGCCATCTGGTGCATTGTGAGCGTAATTGGCTGTCGTACCGGATACTACGCACTCTCGCGATGTTCCGCAGCCTTCTGGGCTTTGAATGCATTATAAGGATTGACTACTTCCTGCCGGTTGACCATGTGTGCGCCAGACTGAAAAAATGCGTTGAGGAAGTAACGAGTTTTTTTCCCAAACTTGGTTGCAAGCGCGTCTGCTTTCGCAAGGGTATCGTCCATCCATTCAGCTGCGAAGTATGTGAGAAGCTGAGTGAATTTATTGAACTGAACTTGCCGAGGGCGTCATCTATCTCTGCCTGGTTTTTTGCCGTCTCGTCGCGTTTCTCCTTCTTCTCCTCTGCCGTCAACGGAGCACGAGGCTCTTTTCGAGGCTTCGGAGGCTGGCGGGTTCGAGGGTTGCTTGCAGCGGCAATGTTCTTCATGCTAGCCGGCATAGTTGAAAGTGCAGGAAATTGAAGGAAAATCTGTATGCGATGTAACGGTGTGCTTCAAAGGGGCTCGACAAGATTCTGAGGAGATTGAAATTAGACTGAATCCTTTCATGAATCGCTTCACGAACCTTCACAAAGCACCTCGCGACCCTTCATGAATTCTTTCATGAATCGCCCCACGAGCCTGCACGAAACCCCCCACCCCTCACGAAGCCCTTCATGAATCCCTTCACGAGCCTGCATGAAAGTCGTCCCGACGCTTCATGAAGTCTTTCATGAATCGCTTCACGAGCCTTTATGAAACCCCTCACAAGCCTTTACGAATCCTTTCATGAATCCTGTCATAATTCATGAATCTTCGTATTCGACACTTTTGAGACGTACATGCTATGAAAGAAAAAGATCTACACCTTACTGTCCGCCTCAAAAGCTTCCAATAAACCGTTTTTGAGCTCAGGAGGGAACCTATAGAGCTTGTCAATCTCTGTTCCCCACTTCACAGATGAGAACTTTGCGCAAATGAGGCGAACGGCATCGAAATAGGAGAACAGGTTGTTGTCGATCAGAAACTGGTACGTTGTAGCCCCTAGTTCCATTTCAGCTGTTACGAGACCGCGTGGAGTGCGTGGTGTGCTCGGACCCGAGGGGGAGGTGAAGGGATCCGAGGGAGAGCCGAAGGGAACGTACGGGGGGGGGGGGGCTGGGTGGCGTCGAAGCTACGGCACGCACTCCTGAGCGGTTGGAGCGCGAAGGCAAAGGCGAATGCAGAGAACCGGAGGAAGTAGGATTGGCACGGTACAGTCTTGCAAGCGCTGAAGAAATTAATGAAAGGAAATTTACCGATAATGAAAGAACTTACTTTGAGACTGCTTCAATTCGTTCTGCAGGCACACAACCTCGGCCTCCAAGTCCCGGATGCGCTGTTGGGAGGCTGCCTGGCGCTCTTCGTACTGCTCGATGGCTTCTTCGTATTGGCCAAACTGGCGCCTTAGCAACTTGACCTCACCCTCAAGGTAGTCATTGCGCTCAAACGCCGAGCGAAGGTCAGCCTCAGCTGCATCCAGGATGATCTCGTCGATGTCGTAGACGGGCACCTGCGAGCTTGAGGGTGGTGGCAGCGTGACAGACACAGGAGCGACCACTGGGGCAGTGCCAGTAGCAGGACGTCCACGAAACACATAGTGAGACGAACCCGGAGCCTCCGCAGACGGAATGACAGGAAGGTTCCGGCAAGGCGGAGCAGGCGCAATGCCCTGCTGTCCCAACGACCAATTCAGGGCACGTCCGCGGCGAGTCCAGGCAGCCACAGTGGGCACTCCGACGTGCTCAAGGAATAGCTGTGCAATGGACGTGAGCGATTGATGGCTGTCTGGATTCTCTTGGATGAATGAGGGCGGGAGGTACACATTGGCCTTTAAATACTCTGGCGTAAGAGGTGCTGCGGGGTGCGCGGTCCCATCGACGTGCAGGATCATTGTTGTGCCTCCAAGGGCGCGATCCCACTTCGTAGCCTACTCGTCATGAGATAATGATTGGCACGATGGACTCCGACTTACCAGGTCCCAAATTGTGCGCCGTACCACTCGCTGAACACCTTATGCTCAGTATTGCCTGGGATCAGTGAGTTTATGATAGAGGGGAGCATTTAAAGTTGACATACCCGGAGTTCCCGAGGGTGTCGCTTTGCGCAGTCGAGTGAACTCTGGAAAGAATTCGTTGACACTGGGAGGGGCATGCTTGCCATCGCCGCTGGCCCCACCAGCGAGGAAAGCGATGTCTGCCGCTTGGAACTGAAATTGAGAGGCCATAAAACGGCCGGGCTCATTCATGCGAGCACCCAGATGACAGCGTAGATCGAACAAGCTGAGCGGGTCGAAGGCAAGCTCAGCCCAAGGAGTTGGTTGAGCAGGGATAGGCACCCGGGTGAGGGGCTGACGGACGTGCACGCCCGAGACATTCCAGTTCCAAGTCGACATGGCTGTAGAAAGAGAGGGAAATCCGACAGAGAGAATGAACACATAAGAGAGAAGAGACAGAGAATGACATGATTTCTCACGACGGAGATAACAAATGAGCAATCCCGATTGGGATTTCGTTCCGGGGCTTCATGTCCTTTTTGCAGCTCATAGACTCCCTCGATGTGTTATACGCGTTTTATTGACACAGGTACGCGTATATATGCTGTATCTATCCCTTGATGAGTTTGTGGTGGGAATTTGATTTTATTCGTGGTGTTTGAGCGAGAACACTCTGCAAAGCTGCTTTCCAGATCTTATATTGTTGTACAGCTCAGGAGACTGCAATTCCTGGTCAGCAGGGGCCCTGCAATGACTGAAATTTATTTCAAAAAGAATTACATCCCAAAGCTGAACAGGAGAGACGTAAACCCACTCACAGCACATAAATATTTGACTGAATAGTGCAAGCAGGACGGTTTCCGGGACAGTGTACACCTACCAGACATAGTTTTAATACTATACGAGTTCATAAATGCAAAAATTGAAGTCTCACGTTAGATCCAAAATTTCGACATTTTTCACTTATCTGAGAAATGGCGGGACGTGGGGGAGGTTTGACGGTATCTAATAACCTGGGCATACAGTGGGTGGCACCATAGAACAATAATATATCAAAGGAAGTGGGGTCCCATGTGTCCAAGGTCTGAATAACTCGATTTAACGCATAAACTGACCAAGATTGCTTGCAAAATATTGGTTTCATTTTGAAATTTCGCGAATCTGAAGCACGTTGATTAACATATCTTGCCACTCCTAATACTAATGGCGGGAATATTCTCTAGAATTGGCTGTGTGCACAATACCACCCATCTGAGCATTTTTTGCGATTTATTGGGGCACTGAGGCAATTGCAGTTCACTAAAATCTGGTTGAGGGGCACATTTTAGCGGGTAGATGTAGAATATTTGGTGCTCACTCAAACGACTTGATTATTGGATATGTCATGGATGCAGTGATAAGGTATCTATTGGTATACAATTCGGCATACAGCGTAGGCTACCTAACGTTCACGATGAGAAATTGTAGTTGAAATCGGCATTCTCCGAGCTCGGTCCGAAGGTGCCAGCCAATCGGAATATGCCCGAGATTTTCTGATGCAGTCAGGATCTCGCACTGCTGCTTGTGAAAATGCGTCAAACCAGGTCTGTACAGGCAGTAGAGCAAGTATTATATTAAACACCTAAATGTAAAGTTTCCATGACATGTCCTAAGAGGTTCGTGTCCACATTTTGAAGCTCGCGCGCTGTATCCTCTGCATCATTGCCCTCCGCGTATTCCACCACTACTTGCGTCAATCCCAGCGTACTTGCAGCCCAGATTGGAAGAGGAATATCCTCGTTGAGGGAAGTATCACGGCCTTCGCGCTCGCTCGGAAAGAGGGAACCAGTGAAACCAACCAAATGACTTGCTTTGACCAGCCTCTCGACAATCCCCTGGTTGATGTTTGAACGGTGCTCCCACTGCTCGCTAAGCTCACGCGCTAGCCCCAAATCCGCTGTCCACCTGATGCAAGTCGCAATTGCCTTGTAATAATCTACGTGGTCGTCAATCATGAATGTGAGAAGGCGCCGGATTTCCACATTGAGCCGAACAATCTCCTCCTTCGAACGTTTGATGCCAAAGTACAATACCATGGCCTCCCGACGAAGTGGATCAGCCCAAGGGAGCGTTCGGATATCGGTATGTGTGTCGCGCAGTAAGTCGAACTCTGCCAGAGAGACAGTTTCGACGACTTGGGCCCAATTAAGCTGCGGCCGGGGTGGCGTAAGTAGAGCAGCTGCGGAGTTGTACTCCACTATTGCGCGCTGGATGGCGACCGCACAAGTCTTGAGCGCCTTCCCAATCTTTTCGCGAAGCTTGTAGCCTGAAACGAATAAGTCACTGCGAGGGTTACGTACGTTATGCAACATACCCACACCACTCATTCCAAGCTTTGTGAGTTCCAGAAGCCGAGAGACGACGAGACGCTCAAGGGTGCCGAGGGCCCGTCAATATCGGTGCTCTGTCATCATCACAACGGCATCTTTGTACTCTTGCATCGCCGAAGTCCACCTTACGGCAATACCATGCTCTTCTTCGTGCCGGGAGAGTTCCTCTTCGAGCATGAGGCAACGTTGATATGTCGTGCAGTATTTTGCTTTGCAGCTTTGAATCTGCCTAGTCGTCCATCCATCATTGATAATGTAGAAATCAAGCCTCGAGTGTTCGCGCGATGCATCTGACGCCGCCTTCCTAGACATACAGTAAGCCCATACGGCAACCAGTCGGACGGGACTTACTCGGCTGCTGCTCGCTTCATCAAAAGTTCCATGTAATCGACAGTCCAAGCAACTTCGGGCAGCTCGCGCTTGAGACGTTCTAGATGGTCGCGTTCCTGAGTTAAATAGTTTTCGTAGTCCTGCGATGTCGTGTGCAGGCGCTGTTCAAGTGCCTGTAGAGCCGCAGAGTTCATAGCGATTTTCTCTGTGGCTTGGCGATAGTTCTGAAAAATAAAATTACCTGTGAAGGATGTGAATTTTACATTTGAATGGGGACATAAAACCTTACCAGATGCTGCATGCTTATCTAGATCATGGAAGGCAAAGTGCTCGTCTATCTGCTGTTGCCGGTGGAATGGGGTGCACAGCCGAGTTACAGTTGCGAGGTGGTTTGAGAGGCAGAATGTCCTCTCGCACTCCTCGAAATCTTCGAGTCCGACACCTTCGACATAAAGGGGGTGCCAGTCAACTTGGCACCCACGGTTGTGTGCATGGCCGTGGAACGCAGGTACAACACCCCGAAGTTTAAGCCCAACAACGCGTCGGCCCAATGAACTCCGCAAAAGTGTTTTATAAAAGGCGCACATTATATCATAGCCTAAGCCAATGTCTGCACCATAGCGGTCGAGGAGTTGTTTTACAACAGCTAATGGATATTTCATTCTGTCAACGTCAATCCGTAAGCAATGAAGATAGCGAAAGAATGATCAATATCACGTACAATTCGCCACTCCGTATCATATCACAGATTACGAGGACATGCCCATGGCGGCACACTGCAATGAAGATCCCAGCTATTGCAAAGAGTGCGTACATCTTCTTCCGAGCTTCCGGCCCAGCGTTCTTCCAGCGCTCCACGCAAGTGTCGACAGATTTGGCGAGCTCATCGCTTTCAGCCTTGGTTAGCTCATTGACATTTAACCAAGCGATGTCATCGTCGCCGACATCCAAATCGGGTTGATCAGATCTCCCGGATGGCGCTTCGGACGCAGGCTTGGCGCTCGCAGCAGTCGAGTCAGTAATTGGCGTAGGGGAGGTGGAGATGGCAGGTGGAGAAGCCAAGGCTGCAGTCACTGTAGCCACGGAAGCTGCAGTACTCATTGACACCTAAGAAGCACTAAGTTGACGCTGGGATAGAATCCAAACAATACTTAGAGCCTGTTCGGATACCAAAAGTCAAAAGTCACTTATGACTTATATTTCCTTATATAGTAGGCATGGGAATAAGTCGTTTGATGTGATGGGTTTGGCAGATGTGACACACTGTGACTTAACTTGTCGTCTTTTTATTACTGCACTTACGGCGTCTCTCGCGCTGTCCTGCTCCCGCGCGCGCTTCCTCCGATGCCGAGAGGGACCAACACCGAAAAGTCCGGGGCTCCGGCAAACTTGAAGCCCGGACTTCCCACCACTGGCGACGCCAACTGGCTCTTCGAGGATGAGAGCAGTTTAATTGAATTCCTCGTCGAAAACATCGCTGAGGCAGGGGACAACAAAAACTTTACCATGAAGACATTCCGTGCTTGTGCGGATCACCTGGAACCGACCCGTACCAAGGGTGGACCAAAAACAGCGAAATCCTGCGCGCAAAAATATAGCAATGTGCGCGGCACGGAGTCCCTTATCTATATTTATGATCTCAGTCGGGATTTTAGCTTCGAAAACTCCAGGGGCTCGTTGACCTCATCAAGGCAATCTCCGGCTGGAAATGGAGTGACGAAAAGGGCGCTGACATCGATCTCACTACCAAGGACACTTGGGACGACTGGGTTTTGGTACATTCCGATGGGAAGCGGTTCCGTAACAAGGGCTGGGCCCACTACGACAGCTTGGTGCCCCTGATGCCCGAGAAGGCCAAGGGAACCCACGCCTTTCGTGGAACGGCCGTTTTGACAGAGCCGACACGATCTCCGTCCCCTGACTGGGATACAGAGGCCATGGACAAAGAATTTGAGGGTGCGCATGAGGGGGATGGCGGTGCGAGCAGTGAAGGGGATACAGGTACTACGGTGAATGATGATGATGATGAAAATGACATTGCGGTACGTCTTATCCTGCTGTCTATCAATTTTACTAATCGCGCCAAACAGTCATCCTTGCCTGCGCCGGCGAACCCTCGAAAGCGCGTAGCTGCACAGCCTGCTGCCCAAAAGAAGTCGCGTCTCAGCAGTGGTACTCAAGCAATCCAGGAACTTGCTAGTGCTGCATCCGACTTCAATGTCATCTTCGGCAAAATGGGGAGTCTTTTTGCTGATAGTGCAGTGTCTCCTGCTGCTGCACCGCTCGCACCGGTTGCTGGTCCCTCAACCCAAACTTTCCAGACAAGCCCTCAACGCCGTGTCTCGGCCGTTGTGCTTGCGCAGCGGGAGGACTGGATGACACCCGAGGAGCGACTCGCACTTATCCAGATCCTCACCGAGAACCAGAAGTTGGCGGATGTGTACCCGGCGCTCCTCACCGAGGACATGCGCATCCCATGGATCATCAGCGAGTTGCGCAAAGTGGATGTCTATGTATTCCATCACAAGTATTCATCGGGACCTCTTAGCACAATGTTCTAGATATTTGCAGTTTTGCGAATTCATCGTAATGACCATTACCCTACTCAAGTTCTTTTTCTTGTAAATAATCCTGATAACTTTGCCACATCCTCTCCGCTATATCGTCCCGCCTAGCCTCTGACCGCCGCTTTTCCTGAGCAGTCGTTGCACCACGGGCAAGGTCTCCGAAGTTGTCATCAGATGTTCCTGGGTCTGGATCTGCCATATCTGAGGCAAGAACCTCCTTCCATTCAATACTGTCATGTTTTAGAATGAAGTTGTGGAGAGCCGCAAGTGCAGCAGGGATGCGAGCTTGAATTTCCATGTCATACTCGGGGGTTTGTGAGAGGATTTGCCATCTGTTTTTGACAACTCCAAATATGCGCTCAACAACATTCCGTAGTTGAGCATGGCGAAGATTGAAAAGCTCTCGAGGACTGGCTGGTCTGTAAATAATTAGACCATGCTATTTTAAAGAGCGGGAACAAGTACCTGACATCGGCCCGACCCCATTCAGCAAGATGATATTGTTCACCTCGGTATGGAACAAGTGCAGCATCGCAGGTGCCAAAACCAGCATCTGCGAGATAGTATTTGCCTGCTGGAACCTTAAGATCACTGAGACGGGCATTGAGGAATAGTGTGGCATCTGCTGTAGATCCTTCCCAACCGCTAAGCATGTACTGAAAGAGCATGTCCTGCGAGCAGCAAGCCAGACAATTCATGGAGACACCGCCTTTGCGGTTTCTCGAAGCTTGTCGGTCTGCTGCTGACGGTGAAGAATTGATATGGGTCCCATCCATGGAGCCAATTGCATCCTCAAAGAAGGGAAAGAATTTCGGGGAGGAAGCAATGGTCTGGGGTGTGGGGTCACCGTCAGAAGGGAGATGGACATAGTGCGTGTAGAATGGAGGGGATGAAAGTGCAATAAGCACACGCCGAAAATATCTAGTTTAGCATGAGTAGGTTCGATATTATACCAAAGAGTAATTACTTTGAGATGGTCTCATTTGACCTTTGGAATCTCTCTCCTACAAGCCGAGTAGACATTCCCGTTACACAGACGTAGAGGAAAATGCCGAGCTGTTCTTCAAGACTGACGTATTTCGAATCTGTTAATCCTGATAGACCACGAAGCTTGGCCAAGAGCATGAGAAAGACATGCAGTCTCATCCCAAAGTTGATTTGAATCCTCTCGGGATGTCCTACAATAAGTTCCTCGACCCAAGCTTGTCCACTCAAAGCTGATGTATGGAGCGGCTGTTTCCAGTACATAGGCATAGCATAGAGCATAGCAGCAAGGTGGAGCATGTGCCAAAAGTAGCCAGCAGCGAGGATGATACGCAGCTGGAGGGAGCGCAGCGCTACTGGCGGCGGGGGCATGGCGTGTCGCGTCGCGTCGTTGCTCGCGTTGTCACGTTTGATCACATCTTATCCATCAAATCCATCACATCAAACGACTTATTCCCATGCCTACTATATAAGGAAATATAAGTCATAAGTGACTTTTGACTTTTGGTATCTGAACAGGCTCTTACCTTTTGCGAGGTCTTGACTTTGTCCTTGAATACGTCGACCTCGGCAGCGGTGAGCCACCGGAAAGAATCTGTCTTGCGATTGTCAAAACGTGGGCGCCCAGCACGGAAAGTGCTATCAACGAGTTTGAGTGAGTTATTTCCATCGATGGAACCGAGGAAAGAGGGCTTGAGTGCCAATTCATTGTGGATCTTGTAGAAACATGGTGGGCAGATATTCTTAGCTTTCCACTGCTCGTCACGTCCCAGTGAGGCCTGCACGCGACGGTCTACACCACGAAGTATTGCAAGGTATGCATCGTAGGCAGTTGAAAGTTGTTCAGTGAGGTACGGCCTCTTTGGAACCTGCGTAATGTTAGTTGGAGGATTTTCCCGGAACTGTGCAGCCAGCGCACCCGATGCAGGTGATTTAGGGTCTTCGCCAGCGAGTCGAGGCTGAAACGGGGACACATGCGGTGCACCTGGCGGTAAATTTCAAAGGGCTTTACAGAGAAAGCAATCGTGGGCTGGTCCGGTGATCCGCCAATGTATCCGTGGCGAAGAAGGGTTTCGTTCGCATTTTTTGAGGCATTCATGTATGCGAACAATTGTATGCCCGATTCTGAGTATTCTTAGCTTTCAATAGGAAAAAACAAGTGGCCTATGTACCTGAGAATCCGAGGACATTGAGCGGCCATGCCTCAGGCAAGTCTTCGGCTGTGGAAGCCCGCCCCACCTCTTTCAGGGCAAGATACGTGTCGATGAGATCAGGCATTTGCCGTGTCCAAGAGTCTACTTGCTTTTGGACACGATGCCGACGAGTACGAGGATCTCCCCTCCTGTAAATGACTCGAGTGAGGCTGACTCACTCAATGGAAAAGTAACATACCCATGCTCAGCCGTTTCCCAAATTCGCTGAAATATAGCTTCACCGCCCGCATGGCTCTGCAGAAACGCCTCTTCTCCGGGAGGAAAGGTATTGAATGCTGATTCGTCCACATCCATCTCATTGTCTGAGTCCCATTCGCTATTGTCGCTCGCGTCACCGCCTAGGTCAAAGCTGCCATCGTAGTTCATTTGAGATACTGGGGAGTCCTTGAGGAGCTCTTCCCGCTGAAGGAAGCCCATTTCTGGTGAAGAAATCAGGTCAGGAGTAGTGGAAGATACCTCGGTACTTACGGCTAATCTGATCATTAAAATCCTTCTGGAGCTGCGCACGTTCCGTAGCTGTCTTATTGATATTCAAAGTACGAGACTTTCCCCGGGAGTTTTTACCGATGCTAGAGCCGAAGGTAATCCGGACTTTGGACGAGAGGTGGCTGCGTCGGCGCATATGGATGAGGCGGGGAGGGCGGACAAGTGTCGTACATATTCCTTGGGCAGCATCAAATTGACGGAACGATCGACTGCGTACCAGCAGTCGTTCAACGGACGCCATCAGTGCTGTTATGGCCGCTGAATCTGCATCAGCGCCGATAGGGGAACAGAGTCGGCACCAGGAAACATAGCGAGTGCAAGGGTGGCCCAAAATGTTGTTGAGTCCAGAGGATACTGTTGGTACATAGGGAACAGCACAGACCATGGGCAAAGCAGTAGCTCGGAGGGCAAAGCGAAAAAGCAGCAGTCAGGAAAAAGCCAAGACTGCACAAATGTGGGAAGCATATTATATTGAGAATGTAAACTAGAAGCAGAGACAACGAGAGACAAGGAGGTGGAGGGGCGGGCGCATGGCGCACCGACACCATGACACGATGAGTGTAAATGTGGCGGGCACGGATGTGACAGCGGTGATGAGAACCGGAAGAGTCAACCGACACGGTGTGCCGACGGCATGACACGATGAGCGGAGATGTGACGCAGCGGGCACGGATGTGACAGAAGTGACGAGAACCGGAAGAGTCCGGGAACGTACCAATTTGGGATGGCAGCAATTGCCATCCCGATTGGGAACACTACATTAGCTGAGTGCGGCGGGACCTGCCGAGTGAGGAGGGAAGTGAAGTTCTAAGGCAGGATTATGGAGGGTATTTACCGGAGAGCTAGGTATGAAGCTACATGGCATACCGACTGGATGGCATGCCATGATGCGATCATGCCATCAGGTTGGTTGACATATTGGGGCAGGGTAGGTGATTGGCGCATATACACTATCGGAGTCACCTCACTGCAAGTCGAGGTAGATGCCAAGTACATCCAAGGGCTGCTGAACAATCCGGACTTGAAGGCTAAAGACCTTGACTCAGGCCCACGATGAGCTGGGGCAACGGGGAGTCCAGCCAGTATGGGAAATGTCAAAGATTCGATTCTATTGGGTGAAATTATTCAACAACATTCAGCACCATATCGCTTCTTGCCATAAATGTCAGGTAAGGAGCACCAAGAAGCTTGAAATTCCTGTGATGGTCTCGCTCCCAGCCGCCTTGTTCCAGACGGTCTATATTGACATCATGATGATGCCAGAAACTCCAGATGGCCTAAAAATGATTGTAGCAGCCCACGACGATCTGTCAGGAACATGCGAAGCTCAGGCCCTGCGCACCAAGACAGCAGAAGCTCTTGCAGATTTCTTCTGGGAAGAGATCTATTACAGATATGGGTGCCCCAGGAAGGTGGTGACTGACAACGGCGCTGAGGTGAAAGCTGGTTTCAAGCGACTGATGAAGAAGATGGGGGTTCCTCATGTACGAATCTCGCCCTATAAGAAGCATGCAAACGGAGTTGTGGAACAAGGACACTACACGCTCCGGGAGGCCATAGTAAAGGCCTGTGGAGGCACAATCAAATCATGGCCCAAGAAGTTGGCCATGGTACTCCTGGCCCACCGAGTCACAGTTAGTCACATAACGGGATTTTCGCCTTACCAATTGCTTCATGCTGCCGATCCAATTCTGCCTTTTGACCTGGCCAAAGCTACATTTATGGTTAGTGGCTTCTGCAAAGGGCTCACCACCACGGAATTGTTGACCCTTCGAATCTGTTAATTATCGAAGCATGACAGAGATGTCAAGCGTGCAACTGATACATTACGACAAGCCAGATTTCAATCAAAGGAGCAGTTTGAGCGCTGATTTTTTAAGAAGCTCCAGTGAGAGGAATACAAACCAGGCAAGCTGGTGCTGGTACGCAATGTTGCAATTGAGTCGGACATTAGCTCCACCAGAAAAACCAGCGACCACTATTTTGGGCCTCATGAAGTCGATTGAAAGAACCAAGGCAGTGCATATATCCTGAAAGAACTTGATGGGAATCCATTCCGCCGAAGTCCGACTGCAGCCTTTTGCCTGCTCCCCTATATAACCCGAAATCACTGGTTTATGAGGGAAAATGAAGAGGAGGATGAAGAAGATGAATCGGACAGGGAGGAGGAGGACAAAGAGCTTTTTGAATCGGACGAAGACTAGCAGGGTGCCAAATCACAGGGACTTTCCAAAATTGGAACTCTGCATAAATCGGCTGTAAATCCAAGATCGGAGGCCAAAAAGCTTATTCCAAAGCCCGCTTGCTGGCGACCCTGCATTATATAAAAGAGCCATGAAGACTCTGGGAAACCCCTTGCATTCCTCACCCTGTCTGCTTTTTGAAGCGAACAACTCTTGACACATTTTTTTTTCTGCATTGACCTGTCAATAAACCTGAGCTCGAAAATGTCTTGCAATGCACCCCTATTGTCCCAAGTCCCTGACACTACACTGGTCTCAATCCCTCTCTCGGATTGTTCAGCATAGATCCAGCAGCAATGTGAGTCGGGGTGCTTATGTTATCCAAATATGCTTTATCCATGACCATCATAATCTCTTCCTACTGGGCAGGAATACTATGAGGCATCGGAGCAGCATGCTCGTCAGGAAATTTGGAACATCCACAATCAAAGGACCCTAGCATTCCTTCCTCCACCTACCATGTCGTCCCCACATCTCCTTGCTCGACCAGACAGCCAGCTTGACCTCTTAAGCCAGTACCTAATTTTCCTGGGACGTGGCAGTACTACAGTGCTGACGTCATCTTGGGCGCATCTCGATCTGTATCCATCCTCTACAGGAGGCTCCAGCTCTGTTGCACATGCGTCAATGTGGTCTCTTTCTTCCAGTGAAGAGATAGCAGCAGAAGCCCAGAGGGCTGCACAAATGGGCAGCCAGGTGGACGTGTTGATGGGAACTGTGAGGACCGCGCCCTCACCGCCCCTTTCCATTGATCCCGAGACCTATCCCCGCCATTTCCCAGTCAAATTTCAGTTTGAGCTTGCCAAGTACACCCCCTGCTACCCTAACAAGGATATAGGTGAGGAGGAGGAGATGGTATTGTGCCTTGTCACCTACCCTTGGTGGAGAATGGCCAACAATTTGTTTAATGCGCACCTTGCTGACAATCTGGTCCCCTCGGAGCACCCTGTGCAGCCTCTCTATGTCTGGCACAGGCTGTTTTTGAGCTGGATGCAGTCCCCCACTGGCAGCTGCAGTCTGGGGATACAGTGAAAACGTTCGGAATGTGGGACGGCTCGTGGCGCCTAACGGACCAAGTTAAGCGGTGTCACCATCTTATCAGCAAGGACCCACCGATCGAATGGGTATACATAGTATGCGAGAACCACATGCTCCGGCAGCAGGCATGGCTCAAGATACCGGCGAAGTTCTTTTATCCCACCACCCTTGGGATAGAAACTGCGCAAAGGGGCACATGTCATCGGGTCCCTGTTCGCTCGCCCCCGGCCAGTCTTTCTACACCATGCACGCAGCCGACAACTGAGTGAAAAACTGCACTTTCGCCAGGAAAAACTTACCAAGGTGGCTTAGCATTTCACTAGTCCGACACATACAGCGCACATCTTTTGCCGAAACTCCAGGTCGTACACGAACCCTATCCCCATGCCTTGACCCCCAACGATCTCACACATTCCTTGATTAATCGCTCCAATATCTGCTTCAAACCACACTCCTTTGAACTCCATGCACTCCGTTCCCCTCTAATTAGTAAAGATTTTTCCTGTAAACAGTCAGCAGTCGATTGTAATGCTCAAAACTTCTCGTTGCTCGCACTGTGTGACTGTGGAAAGTCATTTTATTCTGTTTGCTGCGGATGTCATACATGAAAAATGTTTACGATAAAGTGTGAGCACACTAAGTTTTGGGGAATAGCTGACTTGGACAGGAAAAATCACTTACCAGCACTCTCAGCCAAGATTGGTCACATGACATGACTCAGTGATGTGAGTCATCAGACTTGAGTCATCTGGCTTGAGTCAGGCTGAGTCATTTGGTAAGAGTCATTCTGACTCAAAGGACACTAGTCACTCAAAGCTGACTCAGGGTTTGAAGGTATATAAGGAGCAGATTTTAGCCAAGTAGTCAGTCCCCCACTTGTACTTAGGATCAGCAAAGATTAACTTTTTGCGCATCCTTACCCTGTTGCTTGAGCTACTAAGTCTTCTTCAGACAGCTTATCGCTCACTGACTTACCTTGCTGATACCTTTGCCGTTGCCGTCACTGACAACGTTGACTTGCTGACTAATCTTGCTGACTCAGCGCTTACCTAACTTGGACGACTCACAACCAAATCCTTGAAAAGGCAACTCGTTGGAACTATACTTGAACACTTGGGTTTCTGTCGAATAACACTATTTCCACAGGACCTAAGGGAAACCATTTTTCTGTCGCACAACAGTCTTGGATGTACTTCAGTTTGATTATTAACGTCATTTCCGTCTCTAATGTTGTTTCTGATCCCAACCTTACTTTCGGTTGAACTCCCTAACTTCCAATACTTCCGGCTTAACGTTGTAATATTACCTCTGCCTTCGGATACTCGTCTGGTCGTCCTTCCTTACTTCCACCTCTTTGTCTTGACAACCTACCTTCGTCTGACGTCCAGACGTGACCTCCGTCCTTCATCTGACATCCAGACTTATTCCGACCTCCTCGGTCTCGGCTCCGATTCTCGCCTTGACTCTGGCCATCCGGAAATCTGCCTGGCCTTCATTTAACTCGTCCGGCCTTCATCCTACTTGTCTGGCTGATGGGTGAAGTCCTTCAGCCATCTTTGTTGTCTTCCTTCCCTATTCAAGTTGCCAGCAGTACAGTCCCCACTCACCCTTAACCCCCTGTGGTGTAGTGGTTTCGATATCCATAGTTCTGGATTCCATATCACTGACCTCCGTTAACTTCTGTACTTCCGTTAACCTCTGTCCAGCTCCGTCCTCCGGCCTTCCATCCCTCCGGCCCGGACATCCGTCATCCGGAACCTACCTCCTCTCCTCTCTTTCCTTCCTCTCCAACACGGATATAACACGAACAGTGTGGGACTTGACCTCGACTTTTTTCGAGAATCTGGCCATCCGACACTGCCAGGATGAGAAACTTGCCTCTGGTGGCCCTTCAGTCCAAGATGTCAATGTCAATGTAAAAAAATTCCAGACAACAGCTCTATGGCTCAGGCTCGAGTTGAACGAGCTTTCTTGCAGACTTTCATGCTACGTAACAGAATGCAAGTGCGTACCACACACCTCAGTGTCTTCTCCTGCTTGGAATCCACTTTCGTATTATTGTCAGCTAACACTGGTTGAAGTATTTGAGTTTTTGGGGTCAAAAACTGATAAAAACCTTTCAAAAATTTTCATCAGTTTTGCACCAGAAATATTTCGAGTTTTTCAGCTTGACTTTCAGCACAAACTAGATTGAAAATGAATATTAAAAACTTGAAATAATATTCATAAGTTTGTTTTGAAGATTCACATCAATGTTTCACCCCTTTTCAAGAGCCTAAATGACAGTGAAAAATTCAAAACCATTTTCACTGCAATTTCCAATCAAAAACAACATACCAAACGAGTAAGAAAATGTGGTGTAAAACTTGAAACATTTTCAGTGAAAAAGATCCTGAAAATTGAGGTTGAAAACTTGAATTAAAGGTGATGAGGATGAGTTTATTTTGAAAAGTAATACCAATATTTCACCCAGTTGTAAGGGCAACCTCAGCTCGGCGTGGGAACTAGCGGGAGAATCCGAAGTAACTCAATTTGCAGTACTAAATACAGAGTTCTAGAATATGTACCTAGCGGGAGAATCCAGAGAGAAGCAAGGATGAGGATTCCCACACTAGGCGAGGTTTTTATAGCAAATAGGTACTAGCCAGTAGCACGTGTCCGAAGTGATCGGCAATGGTCCCGAGCTTGATCGCATAGCACGTTCCAGTGCGAGCGGCCGGATGAAGGGGAACAAGGGGGGATGGAGTCCGGAGGGACGAGGGGCGACGTTCCGGGCGGAGGCGTGACCTTGGGCTTGGGCAGGGGTTCCAGACGGAAGGTCGGACGGACGGGGTGAGGCCGGATGGGGAAGGGGCTCTGGACGAAGGATCAGACGAGACAGTGGGGCAGTGCGATGGGCCGGAGCCAGACGGACGGATGGACGGACGGACGGACGCGGGGTTCCCCTGACATCACCCCCCCTTGGAATGCGGTGTCCCGACGCATGAACCGGATGTGCGTGTCGCACTTCCGGAACGAGAGCGAGTCGAATGCGGCTGAGGCGATCCGGTGCGGAGCATTGGGGTAGCAGTGATAATAGGCATTGATGGCGTCTTTGGCGAAGACGTCGGAGTGCTTTACCCACTTATTGTGTTCCGTGCCGTAGGTAACCCTTCCACCGCACCATGTACCAGAGGCTGCCGTAACGAACCTTCGCTTCTAGGATCTCCTCGACCTCCCATTGAACGTCACAGTCTGTCTGGAGGACGGGTGGTGGTTCGTTGTTCCGGGGGCGTCCGGGGAACGGGTCCGGTTCCGCGAGTTGGAGTTTCACCACTGGAAAGACCGGGTGGAGTTGGGAGTACCACGAGGGAAGCTCTAGCTTCTACGCACCCTTTCCGACAACCTTCACAACTTTAAAGGGGTCGAGACGTTTGTCCGCGAATTTGACGGACGGACGGGTCGTCCGGATGTCGGAGGCGTCCAGCCAGACTCGTTCGCCTACTTTGATCTCCGGGGCGGGCGTGCATCAGCGGTTGTAGTACAGCTTGAACTCGTCTTTGGCCTTGACGAGTGCGGCTTCGGCTTCCGAGACTCCGGACGCAATCTGGTCTCTGAACTCGTTCGCGGATTCCACGGTCGAACGCAATCCGTTGGGCTCAAACCCCATTTGGGGGAGCCTCCCAGTGTCCGTCATGAATGGGACTTGCTGCGTTGAGGAATGGACGTAGTTGTCGTACGCGAACTCCGCGGCCGGAAGGAGCTCATCCCAGTCGTCCTGTTTGTAGTTCGTGAAAATCCGGACGAACTGCTCGAGCTCCTGGTTGACACGCTCGGTTTGGCCGTCTGTTTGTGGGTGGTAGGCGGTGGAGGTCGCTGGTTCTATCCCGATGAGGCGCCACAGCTCCGTAGTGAACTCCACGACGAATTGCAGTCCCCGGTCGGAGATGTATTTCCGGGGGGTTCCGTGGTGCCTCCAGACGTTCCGGTAGTAGAGCCGAGCGGCCCCGACTGCGCTGAGGCCGGTGTGGCACTCGTTGAAGTGGGCTCGCTTACCCAGGACGTTGACCACGACCATGACCGCGTCGAATCCGTGCATGTCCGGGAGCTCGACGATGAAGTCCACTGAGACAGTGTCCCAGCGTTCTTCTGGGATCTCAGTCGGGTGGAGCTCTCTGTGGGGCAGCTTCCGGAGCGCCTTCGTCCAGTTGCACGGGTCGCAGGTCCGGACGTACTGGCCGACATGGCGGGACAGCTGGGGCCACCAGTAATTCCGGGCAATGAGCTCGAGGGTTTTGAAGCATCCGGCATGTCCGGCAACCTGAGTGTCGTGGTGGAGGGTAATGATCCGGCACCGGAGGTCCTTATTCCGCAGCACGACAATCTTACTGCGGTAGTGAAGGAGGCCGTCAGCGATGCACCCCTCGGACGACCGGGGGGAGGGAGCGAATGTTCCGGTTCTTGAGGAGTTCCTGCGCGACAAGCGCAACGGGATCCTCAAGATCCAATTCACTCGCAAAGGCCTCCCGGACGTCGCGAAGGAGGGGAACCTTGGGGCCAGTAACCACGACGCCTTCTAGCGCGCGGACGTGGAACAAGTCCGGGCGAAGGAGGGTGACGTCCGTGTTGTCCGAGCCTACTCCGTGGTCCGGGAGACGGGACAGCGCGTCCGGACAACCCATGAGGCCGCCGGGCTGGTGGTGGAGCGCGAAGTCGAACCGGGACAGGTACAGGGACCACCGCACTTGTCTCTGGTTCAAGTTCTGCACCTTCAGGAAGTACTCCAAGTTTTTGTGATTCGTCCAGATCTCGACCGGATGCTGCGTACCGTCGAGGAAGTGTCGCCACTCCTCTAAGGCTCGGATGATCGCAAGCATCTCCTTGTCGTGGATCTCATAGTTGCGCTGGACGTCACTCAGACTCTTGGAGTAGAACGCAACTGGATGCCACTTTCCGTCCCTGTCCGGCTGGGACAGGACGGCCCCGGTAGCATAGTCGGAGCTGTCCGCCTCGACCCGGTACGGACGCAACTCATCCAGCAGGACCAGGACGGGCTCCGCGGTCACCGCATCCTTGAGGGCTTAGAAAGCAGCAGCTGCGGCAGCGGTCCAGGTCCACACCATGCCCTTCTTTGTGCGGTCGAAGAGGGGTCGCGCGATGTCCGAGAACACCCGGATGAACCTCCAGTATAAGTTTATGAAGCCGAGAAACTGCTGCATGTCTTTTTTGTTCTCCGGAGCGGGCCAGGTGGTGACTCCGGCGACCTTGACAGGGTTCATCTCGACATGGTTGTGCGAAATGATTACGCCGAGGTACTCGATCGACAACTTCTCAAACTCACACGTCTCCGGCCGGAGGTAAAGCTTGTGCGCCTGAAGCCATCAGAGAACCTCTCGGATGATCTCCCGGTGGCGCGCGAGGTCGGAGTGAGCGATGAGGATGTCGTCTAGATACACCATGATGTCTCCGGACAGGATGAGGTCTTGGAAGATGTTGTTCATCATCGTCTGGAATGTGGCCGGAGAGTTGGTGAAGCCAAAGTACATCACCAGCGGCTCAAAGAGCCCTCGGTTGGTACGGAATGCGGCCTTCCACTCGTCGCCTCACCGGATACGGACATTGTTGAAGCCCCATCAGACGTCGAGTTTCGTGAAGAACCAAGCTCCCTTCAGGTGGTTAATGCAGTCATTAATCAGCGGGAGCGGGTATCGGTTCTTCACGGTCATCACATTTGATGAAGAAGACCGGAGACGCCATCGGGGACTTAGACGGGCGGATCCGTCCGGTGTTCAGCCCGTCTTCGATGAACGCGTCGAGCTCCTTTTGTTCGAGGAGAGAGATTGGGTAGACCTTGCAGTTGGCAGGTCTCGCGTCCGGGACAAGTTCGATGGCGTGGTCCCACGTCCGGCGTTCCGGTAGCGCGTCGAACGACTCCTTGTCGAAAATGTCGGAGAAATCCTCGGCCCAGGCCGGAACCGAACTCTCGGGCGGGGCCGAGTTCCGAGTGAAGGCCTCCGCAAGCCGCTGAGAAACTGTGCTGCCAGTGCGGACTTCTTTGGCCGGAGCGAACACGGTGTAGAGGATCCGGTCACTGTCCTCGAGCTCGTCATTGTCGTCCGGATCCGGAGTGAGGTCCGGGAAGTCGTCTCCGTTGTCGTCCGGGTCATACCCGTCGTCTCCGAGCCACTCCTCCGAGTCATTGGCACAGATAGACAGAACGGGACCTTCACGGAGCTGCTGGAGGATCGCGGCAGAGATCTTCGCGCTGCGACAGACAGCGCGGAGCTCATCCCGGCAAGTGCTGCAACTGGTCGGGCAGCGGGTCATCCGGACCCCCTTGGTCTCCCAGTCGATCTCCGGGTTGTGCTTCTGGAACCAGGAGTAACCGAGGATGACATGCTGCTTCTCGAGCCGCGTTACCGCAAGTTGGATGCGCTCGGAGTGCCCTTTGTAGTTGACGACCATATCAACCACGCCGGAAATGCCTCCGGACACATTGGGCGTGCCGTCAACATTGAGGACTGGGATGGGCTGGGAGAGCTTCCAGATGGGGAGGTTACGGGAGATCACGTACTCCGAGTCGATGAAGTCTCCGGTCGCTCCGCAGTCGCCCAGACCCTTCACGGACATCGTAGCCGCGGTCTCTACCGATTGCATCTCCAACGGAATGTGCAGGGAGTTCCGGCCCTCAACGGAATCAATAACGTACTGCCGGGGTAGTTTACGCTCCCACCTCGGGCGGCGGACACGGGGAATGGAAGGAAGAGGTTCTGTCTTCGCCTCCGGGGCTGGACTGGGGGGCTCCGGCTTGGGGACGGAAGCCGGAACGGGGGGTGCATTTTTCATTTCAACTGCTGGTTTATTGGGTATATCTTTGTACAAGCAGGAGTAATGATTGGGAGACACAACCGAGGGCGCACTGCTCACTCGGCTGTGTCCAGAAAACCCTCCGGCTCTGCATCTCCAGTCTCCGGCTCCGCCGGGAGTCCAGCGGTGGTAGAGAGGCAGGCGAAGAGCTCTCCGAGGAGATCGTCACCGAGTTGATGGACGACCTCGTCCAGGACGTCCACGGGCCGGACGTCCGAGGAGTTGGACAGTCTCGGGCGAGGTGTCCAGCTGTGCCGCAACGGAAGCAAGCACGGGGCGTGAAACGCGCGCGGGTCCGGTCGACATCCATTGGAATGCCAGGCGGAAGGGCGGGCACCGGCGCGGCTTTGGGAGCGGGCGTGAAGGGGGGCACTGGGAGGAACATCCCAGTGCGGGGGCGTGCGGCCGGAGCCGGGGCACGAGTCAGGGGGGCTTCCGCTCGGACACAGGCAAGGGCGTCGTACTGGCGGAAAGCGCGGAGATGCCATCCGGCGTAGTCTAACAGCGCTGGGGCGGTTCCGGACATCATGATCACTGTATTAATCTGTGGATCGAGCCCTGCGTGGTACTTGGTGACGCGGACGAGTGGGTCCGTGTATCCGGCCATCGGCGAGCTCCTCAAAGTCGTCCGTGTACCGGTAGACGTTGCGGGAGCCTTGGTAATAGCCGTGGGTCTCTAGCCGGAGTAGAGCTTAGTCTTGCTCATTCTCTTCCATGAACCAGAGCTGGAACTCGGACTCAAATTCCGCCCAAGATGGGAAGGGGAACGGAACAATTGCGGACTGCCGTTCTGCCCATCGTCCAGCCGTGTCCCACGCCATAAAGGACATGGCGTACTGCACGAATGTTTCCTCTACAACCTGTCCGTGGACCATAAAGGCTTCCGGAACTAGTCGGAGGTATGTAAGGATGGAGTGGAGGAACATCTGCCCTTGTGTCCGGTCGCCGTCGAAAACAGCTGGGGGGTTCGGTCAGAGAACCAATTTGCTGCGGGGGTGAGGGTGGTGAAGTCTGGACCCGCCGCCGGAGCCGGAGTGGCAGGGACGGGGGCAGCTGCGGGTGGATTCTGGCTGTTGTGTAAAACGCGGAGGAGTAAGACTTCGATATTGGCGAGAGGGTCTTCGACCGCTGCCAGCTGGGACTCGGGGTCAGAAGCTGAGTCCGGGATGTGAACATCCGGGAGCTCGGGTTGCGCGGCCCCGTTTCCGGACGTCGGGGCGTCGATGGAGGAGGAGGGGTCGAGATTGGAAGTGGGGGAGGCCAGAGCGCTAGCGTAGCGGTCCGAGTCTGAGTCTACACCAAACTTCCCAATCTGGACCGGTTGATCCCTTAGATCCTTTCTTCTGCTGTAAGGGCAACCTCTGCTCGGCGTGGGAGCTAGCGGGAGAATCCGAAGTAACTCAATTCGCAGTACTAAATACAGAGTTCTAGAATACGCACCTAGCGGGAGAATCTGAAGAGAAGAAAGGATGAGGATTCCCACACTAGGCGAGGTTTTTATAGCAAATAGGTACTAGCCAGTAGCACGTGTCCGAAGTGATCAGCAATGGTCCCGAGCTTGATCGCATAGCACGTTCCAGTGCGAGCGGCCGGACGAAGGGGAACGAGGGGGGATGGAGTCTGGAGGGATGAGGGGCGACGTTCTGGGCGGAGGCGCGGCCTGGGGCTCGGGCGGGGGTTCCGGATGGAAGTTCGGATGGACGGGTGAGGCCGGACGGGGAAGGGGCTCTGGACGAAGGATCGGACAAGGCAGTGGGGCAGTGCGATGGGCCGGAGCCGGACGGACGGATGGACGGACGGATGGACGGACGGACGGACGGACGGACGGGCGGTTCCCCTGACACCAGTTTCAAGACCCTAAATGACGGTGAAAAATCCAAAACAAACTTTACTGCAATTTCAGCTCCAAACTGAGCACAAAAACTTGTGAAAAATCTCCAGGAAGACTGGTGTAAAACTTGAAATACAAAATTCACCCCTCCACAAAGGCAGCTTATTCAAGAATTTTCACGAAAAGATGCGGCAAGTAAGATTCACAATTTACACATTCCTTTCAACTCTAAACTTAGGTGAAAAACTTGAAACATCTTTAACAACATTTTTCCTTGAAAACAAGATTAAAATTTTGAAATAATGCTCCTATGTTTCACTGGAACTTTTCAGCCTTTTGCGGAACATAGGGCGGGCACTTTTTTTTCTTTCTGTTTTTGTGTTTTCGCCAGGAACACTCTGCTGAGCTCAATTCTAGTCGGATTCTCCTGAGACCGAGTGCGTTGGAATCACATTCAAAATCCGCAGTCACCACAACACCGGTATTTTTGATATCCTTACATAATAGAATTTTCACCAAAAATTCTTGGTTTCTGCTAGGAATGCTGTAGCAATAGGAGTAGTGCACCGATTGAGCTAATTCTTGGATATGTTATGTATCACATGTGGTACTAGCCAAGGCCACTCTCACATATTTAATCTAGCCATATATCCTCATTTGGCACACATTTTTGTGAGGTACATATTTACACATCATGATGAATGAAGTTATATACCACCATTTGGTGGTGGTAACGTTGTAAGATGGTATGGTTGACTAGTACCACATGTGATACGTAACATATCCAAGAATTCAGTGATGTTGACTGTGTAGGGTCGAATGTGAATGGATTTGCTGCTGGGTGGCTAGATGGAGATGAATGAAGGTATATACCACCATTTGGTGGTGGTAACATTGTAAGATGGTACGGTTGACTAGTACCACATGTGATACATAACATATCCAAGAATTAAATGTGCCACAATGAGGATTAGATTTAAATTGAGATGGGTGAAATCAGCTTGGATTTGTGACTTGTGGGTCAGAATCCATGTATTTGGCATCCCAGGCATCCATCAACCTACTCATTATCAAAATACATTCACATTCGGCCGTGCACAGTCAACAGCTTAGCTGAAATCCTGTTTTCAGCATTGGATTAAATTTACGACCAGCTGAATCAGCTTGGATTTGATATTTGTGGGTCAAAACCCATACATTTGCAACCCAGGAATCCTTCGGCCAACTTGTTGTCAAAATCCATTCAGATTTGACCCTACACAGTTGACATCTGCCGAAATTCCCCTGGAATCCTGTTTTCACGGTCGGATTAAATTAGATTAAATTCGTGACCAGCCAAATGAGCTTGGATTTGTGATTTGTGGCTCAGAAACCATGCATTTGCATCCCAGGAAGCCGTCAGCCAACTTGTTGTCAAAATCCATTTACATTCGGCCCTACGCAATCAACATCATTGCCAAAATTCCCGCAGAATCCTGTTTTCAGGGTCGGATTGAATTCATGACAGGTCAAATCAGCTAGGATTTGTGAATTGTGAGTCAGAAGCCATGCATTTGCAATCCAAGAATCCAGCAGCCGACTTGTTGTTAAAATACATTCACATTTAGCCCTACACAGTCAACATCAATGCCGAGATTATGCGGGAATCCTGTTTTCAGGATTGGATTGAATTTTGTAACCAGCTGAATCAGCTTGGATTTGTGATTTTGGGGGCAAAACCCATGCATTTGCAACCCAGGAATTTGTCGGCCAACTTGTTGTCAAAATCCATTCAGATTCGACCCTCCACAGTCAACATCATTGCCGAAATTCCCCTGGAATCCTGTTTTCAGGCTCAGATTAAATTCGTGACCGGCCAAACTAGCTTGGATTCGTGATTTGTGCATCAGAATCTATGTGTTTGCAATCCAGGCATCCGTCGGCTGGCCTTTTGTCAAAACCCATTCACATTCGACCCTACACAGTCAATATCACTGTCAAAATTCCCTCAGAATCCTGTTTTCAGGGTCGGATTAAATTTGCTATGAGCCGAATCAGCTTGGATTTGTGATTTGCAAAGCAGAACCCATGCATTTGCAACCCAGGACTCTGTCGGCCAACTTGTTATCAAAATCCAGTCACATTTGACCCTGCTCAGTCAACATCATTGCCCCCGGAATCCAGCTTTCAACATCGGCTTAAATTTGCGACCAGCTGAATCAGCGTGGATTTGTGATTCATGGTTCAGACCCCATGCATTTGCATCCCAGGAATCTGTGGGCTTACTTGTTGTCGAAATCCACCCAGATTCGACCCCACACAGTCAACATCCTTGCTGACATCCTGCCGGACACCTGATAATACCACCACCGCTCGATAACTATCGACGGGTCTACCCCCAAGACCCGTCGATAGTTATCGAGACGTGGCGCGGCCACCGTACAGGTTTGGTGGCAGCTGCGGCACCCAGCGGTGGCAGAGCAGCCATGCCACCCAGTATATAGCTGCCATTGTTTGGTCGCTTTTTTTGAGCAAGCAATGCCACATATGCCACGGAACCGCCATGCATGCCACAGAACCGCAAAATGGGCTGGATATCATGCCATGGGTGCCACGAGACCACTGACCCAAGGTCAGTTAAATTTTGTGACCCAAATAGTGCCATGGGTGCCACGAGACATTTCGACCTGGGATCAGTAAAATTTTGTGACCCAAATAGTGCCATGGGTGCCACGAGACATTTCGACCTGCGATCAGTAAAATTTTGTGACCCAAATAGTGCCATGGGTGCCACCAGACCTTCTGACCCAGGATCAGTAAAAAAATGTTACAAAAATAGTGCCATGGGTGCCACCAGACCTTCTGACCCAGGATCAGTAAAAATGTTACCCAAAATAGTGCCATAGGTGCCACCAGACTTTCTGGCCCAGGATCAGTAAAAAAATGTTACCAAAAGTGTGCCATCGGTGCCACCGGACCTTCTGACCCAGGATCGGTAAAGAAGTTTACAAAAAAGTGCCATCGGTGCCACCCAGGATCAGTAAAAAAATGTTACCAAAAGTGTGCCATCAGTGCCACCGGACTTTCTGACCCAGGATCGGTAAAAAAGTTTCCAAAATAGTGCCATGGGTGCCACCAGACTTTCTGACCCAGGATCAGTAAAAAAATGTTACCAAAAGTGTGCCATCAGTGCCACCAGACCTTCTTATCCATCAGCAAAAAAATGTTCTGGCTAACCATTAATGCCATCAAACATTTCGGCCCAGGATCAGTGAAATGTTTGAATGTTCCTTAGAATCATTGATGGTTCTCGACCGGTGGTGATAATTTCACCTGTGCTATTGCCTTGCTGTGGATGCCATTCCTTACTTCACCCATTGGCTTGTTGCACGTGACATGCCATCGGTGCCACCATCAATTGGATTGGATCTCAAGTGGACTAGGGCCTTCTCAATGTGGTGCCACGAATGCCATGGGACGCAATTCAACAACTTTTTTTTTGTTTGGTGGTGGTACATTACTAAAACATGCGAGACTGCGAGATATTTCATGTATTTTTTAAAAAAAACACCCCCTGCAGCAGACAGGGGGCGTTTAGACAAGCATGCCAACCGGAAGGCGTGGATGCCGAGTTCAGCGGGCCGGAGCGACAGCAAAGTGGGCACTGAGTTGAGCGGGCCACAGCAAGCAAGAAGGAGGAAGAAGGTGAGAAAGACAGATGGAGGGGAGGAAGCGCACACTTTGATTACCCATCCTCTTCAAAGCTGGCGTTGGCGTCTTCATCGATCTCCTTCAAAGACTTGGACTTCCGCTTGGGCTTGGGACCTTTGCTGTCCATGCCTGCTGCGCGTTTCTTCGCCATCTCCTCCGCGTTTTTGGCGTGGATGGTTGCCGCTCTGTTCTTGTCCTCCTGGCGCTTCTTCCGCGCTTGGAGCACCGCTGGGGAAAGACCCTCGTCGTCATCGTCGTCGTAGCCCACACCACCAGTGTCACCAATGGCCTTCGAAGAGCTCGCAGTGGGCTTGGTGCCACCGGACTTCTTGCTGGCACCCGTGGCACCCTGCTCGACGTCGGAGTCTTCGATGAAGGCAACACTCTTCGGAGTCTTCTTCGCCAGCGGCAGGGGCTTTAAGCACGCGTGTTTAGAGGGCGGCTGGTCCTCGGCGTCGTCTGCAGTCTCCCTCTTCCGCTTCTTCTCCTTCTTTTCCTTCTTTGTCTTCTCCTTCCTCCCCTCCTCCGACTTCCGTGACCTCTTTTCCTTATCTTTCCCCGCGGCCTCCTTCCCAGTCTGCTTCGAGGGCGCTGCCGTTGCAGCGAATGCCACCGGTGCCACCGACTTGGCCTTCTTGGGGGTCGGGTCTTGGTCCTCGGCGTCTTCCTCCTCGTCCTCCTTGTCAGCCGGCCGCTTACGCTTCTTTGATGTGGGGGGCGGGGACTTGTCGTCTTCGTCATCATGGTCAGATGGGGTCTCCTCTACCTCATCCTCGCTCTCTGGCGTTTGACGCTTCCTGCTGCCCGATATCTTGGCCTTCGGCTTGGACATTGACACCTTCTTGACGTCGCCCCTCTTAAACTCCTTGAACTCCGCCAGTACCGCCTCCCGCTCTTCTGGGTCCGCGTCCACCCACTTGAGCTCGGCAGTCTGGATACAGTCGTACAGCATTTGGACGACAGCGACTGCGCCTGGCTTCATGTTGGACGGTGACATCATCTCGACGCCCTTGGGCCAGCCTTCGAGCTGGACTCCGAGCTTGCCGATGCACACCCGACGGTAGTTGCTGTATTGCATGGTGGCGGTGCCCACCCCGGTCTTCTCCCCTTGATAAAAAGATGTATTACTACATAAAGAAAATCAGGGTGTGCTTTGCGCGACTCATGCAGCGTCCTCTCAAGGTGCTTGTTGACATAAGACCTCCTGTCCGTCGCTGTCATCTTGACGCCGTTCTTGGGCCTCCACCTTGACGGGCTTGAGGGTGATGTTGGGGTTGGGCTTGTTGATGGGCTTGACGGGCTTGCTGATGGCCCACGCGTTGTAGGACAACCCGAATGTGGCGGGGTCGACGCCATGGATCTCCTTGAAGAAGCCGAGGCTCCGGGAAGAGCCCACGACGGCGGTGGTGATGGTGTCGGACACATGGCCCGCGCTGAAGACAGCGAAGGCTTTGACGTTGGTCCGCTTCTCAGCATGACGTAACTTCAAACAAATCAATTGTTAGCCATCAGTGCCACCGATGCCAGCAGGGTAAATTGGAACTTACATCTTTCTCGAAGCGATTTGCGAGGGCGGCGATATCTTGGGTGGCGGAGAGGTCGTTGGCGCGGGTCTCCGACTCCTTCTCGTTGTACTCGCTGGACTTGTCCCACTTGTGGAGATGGACAAGAGCCTTGCGGCACTCGTCCTCATCCAGGTGAAGCTGTGCGGAGAGGTGCGTTGCGTGCGCCTCTAGCTTGGCATCCCATTCCTGCACCTCTGTCTCCAAAACCGCCCTCGCCTCGGTCACCGCCTTCAGCCTCGCCGTCGCCGTCTTCGCCTCCGCTGTTGACTTTCCCTTGCCCTTCTTCGCCTTCTTCTTGGTGGCGCCCTCACCATCGGACTTGCCGTCGGTGTGGGCATCAGCATTCGAGTCGCTGCTGCTGCTGCTGCTGTCGCTGCTGTCAGTGCTACTACTGCTGCTGTCGTTGGTGCAAATGGACTTGATGGGCGGGATAGAGGCGGGCTCTGGGGAGACAGTACGCGAGGGCTTATCTTGCGTGTCCTGAGGTGGCACTGGTGGCACTGCCGTCTCCTGTGCAGGTGAGCTGGACGGTGGCACTGGTGTCGTGGTCTTGTCCCGTGCGGAGGGGCTGGCAGGTGGCATGGGTGGCACTGTCTCGTCCTGCGCGTCGTTGATGGGGGGGCCAGCAGGTTGCACCATTTCGTCTTGCGCATCATCGTCACGGTGGTGGGCGGGCAGCTCTGGCAGCACCATGTTGCGTGATTTTTTGGGAGAAGGCAATTTTTTGCTAAGAAGCTGGCCTCCCCAGTAGACAAAGATCCTGCGGGCTGGCGTCTTCATGACCTTGTGGTTATCGTCCCCAGAGTACTCGACCAGTGGCTCAGTACCAGGAGCGGGGTCTTCACAGTTGAACTCCTCTCGACCTTGACTGGGGGTTTGAAGCTCAGGGACGAACTGGGAGGCCTCCTCTGCTTGACGGAGGTGCTCGAGCTCAGCTTTGGTGGGAGCACGGTCGACATCAGGCATATCAGGGTCGGAATCCTCGGGCTCGGACGCAGGGTTCGCCATAGACGGCGGCTGCACCTTTTTTTGCCCTTGCGCTTTGAGGAGGGCCTCATAGGGGGGGGGTGGCATCGGTGGCAGTGGCACCCGCACGGCTGCACAGGGTTCGGGGCGTAGGTTGGGACACGGATGGACCTGCGTTCGAAGAGGGGGCGGTGTTGGAGGTCCTACGCGAGCTGCACCGCGCAGGAGGAGACGCTGTTGGGGAACTCTGGGTGGCATTGGCGGAATCATCGGTTTTTTTGCCCCTCGTCATCTAAAGAGTCAGCTAGTGAGTGAATTAAACCATTGGAAATTTTTAAGCTATACTTGCCTTTGAAGTTGTTGTGTGGAAAAGAAAGTGGTGGTGGCGAGAAAAGCAAAATTACAAGTCCCGATCAAGCACGTGACCGTCGTGTTTGACACAGATGCCACACCGACCCCCAAATCCAACCAACCATGGCACTGGTGGCGCGGTACAAAATTATAAGGTAAAATGCATCAAAAGATGGGATCATTTCTTTGGGGCTGACTCACTTTTCTTCTTCCGCCACCATCTGCCCTTTCTTGCCTTTGGGGGAGCCATGCCAATTAACCTCGACTTCCAAGGTAAATCCAATCTCTCCTTTCCATCTACTTCTGCTGGGGAGCACAGATAGCCACCAGCTTTGGCTGGCTGCTGAGATCGGTGCCCGGAACTCGCACCTGCCTTATTTCCTGTCGTTGTACTCCTGCCGGGGAACACGGACACTCTCAGGCTTTAGCTGGGCGCTGGGATCCGTGCCCGGAACTCGCGCTTGCCTTTATTTGTCGTTTTCCCTCCCCTTTTTCGTTTGTGGTGCTCTTCCTGGGGAATCCAGAACCTCCATGGTACTCCTGCTGGGGAACTATGCACTGCCGTCGAGATTCGAGCCCGGAACTCGACGGAAATGTGTCCCAATGAATGAGACCCATGCCACCCGTGCCACCCGTGCCACCCATATCTCGACTTATAGAACTTCGAATGTGACAGCCATGGATGCCATCGCTGACCCTCTCCCTACCAGGATCCCCTCAATCGGATCGCTGCCACCAGGTTTATCGGGCTCCGTGACGATGGTGGGTGCACCTACAGGCTGCGGGACTTCTTTGGGGATAAGCCCAAAGTCGAGTGGAAGGTGCGTCATGCTGTGTTCTCTCTTTTCTCCTTGTCTAACATAATTTCCTCCAGCACCGCCCGCCCTATTGTAGACTCGGACGGGAAGGTCTGCGCTCTCGATGACGGCATGCCCAACGATGAGGGCTTTATGACCGACGTCCATGACGCCACTGGCCACGCTCTGGAGGAGGCTCGGGCCACGGCCTCCCTGAGTTATGAAAGGCTGCACCGTCGCGGGAACCTTTCCCAGATATCGGGCGGGCACTCATACAGCAGTGGACATTCCTACCTCGGGGCCTTGGTCAACGGCGTCTTCAATGCCGCAATCTTTGCAGCACTCATTGGCCACCCTGCCTTCACACGGCTCGAAGGTTTTGCCACTGGTACGTGTGTAGTGCCTACCTCCCTCCCTTCCCTAAAGGATTGCTTCCAGAGGAGGTCATCTCATCTTCTGGGACTGCAAGCTTATCCTTGAGTTTCCGCCTGGAGCCACCGAATGCTGGGGTGTAGCACACATGTTTTTCTTGAATTTGATATCATATGCCACCAATGCCATGGACTCCTCGTAAGAAATTGACCGAGTTTGTGAACCATGCTATGAATGCCATGGAATAAACTTGACGAACCGAAGGCTGAGGCATAGCACATCCGCTTTGACATGTTTTTTCTTCAATTTAATATCATATGCCACTGATGCGATGGACTCCTTGTAAGAAATTGACCGAGTTTGTGAACCATGCCATAAATGCCATGGAATAAACTGAGCGGTGCCATATAAAAAATGGCTGGTGCCATCGGTGCCATCATATAATTTGGCTGTGACACCGTGATCGCGAACTCGTCCCGCAGCAAAATCTTTGCTCAACTGATCCTAACCCCCTTACCACTCAATCTGAGTCGGCAGAATCAAAGTACCAGTTCATTTGAATGTCCCAGAATATTTTTGTATTTTTTTTCCAAGCCTGTGGTGTGATATATTTTGGAACATAAAACAACTCAAAATGTGCGCTACTTCCATATAGGTACCCCACCTCTCGACCTTTACCACAACACCAAATTTCCTCAACCTTGAAATTTTTACCCAGTTCACTCAGTAAGCATTTTCCTTGTCCATCTGGTCTACCCTCACCCCCTGCTGTCCATTTAGGATGCCAAAGAAGGAGAAACACTCCCCCGTGCCACTGGTGCAATCACGAAGTGTACCTGCCAGACGGCTCACTTGGGCTAAATATCACGAGAGGTATGTCTGAAGGGTCAAGTAACTGCAATCTATACTGATCTGACCCAGCCACAAAGAAGAAGAAGCAGAAAAAGGTAGAATTCAGATGGCCCGGTACGTCGCAACAAAAGTTGTTTGATATCTGAATGAGAGCTTCCTAGATATAGGGCCGAGATGGAGACCAATCCGGAGCGTCTACAGGAATGCAAAGAAAGGCAGAAACTCGCAGATAAAGCCTACAGGGCAAAGTAATTACTTTAACTTGCAATCTCTTACTTGGACTAACTCAAATTTCTTAGAAACCGGGCATTTCTTGCATTTAAAAAACGGGAGAAAAGGAAGGAAATAAAGGCCAAAAAGGGACAAGCCCAAAAGGATACTCCGAAAGAAAAAAGGGATTATGCCCTGGAATATGCTGTTTGGACTTGCAGAAAAAGGGATGAGCTCCAGGAAAAAGTTGCAGACGCTCTGTGGAGGGATAAGGATGGCTACTTGATATACGACGGCCAGTAGTCTGTAAACAGGCTCTTTCTTTACGAAACTCGTGGCATGTGTGGCACCAGTGGCTGCAGCTCAAAAAAAAAATTAGGTGGCAGCAGTGGCACCGCCAAGGATTTCCGGTGGCACGGTACCCGGGAAAATAAGGATCAAGTCCCGTGACTAATATCAAATGTGTTCTTCGCTCTCAATGTCATTGCGCTTTTGATGCTCGCCACCCTTCCACCCTGAGCCCGGTGCTGCCCGGTGCTACCCGAGCCCAAGCCCCTTCGTTCTTGCGCCAGGTCTATGCGCTATGCTGAAGAGGTGGACCTCCTTCAAGAGGAGATGCGGCGTGTACAGTTCTTGGAGTGGCGAGCAATTTGGTGGAGATCGTAATTGGGTTTTTGCGTATGTCCCACCGTTCTCACAACGAGCCGTTGGCTGAGAGACACACAGCGTATGCGGAGAAGCAGGTGGGATACACAGCAGGGCTTCACGACGCTTCGCGGCTACTGGGCAGTTATCGCACCACTACTGGGCAGTTATTACACCACTACTGGGCAGTTATTCCACCACTTCTTCTCACTTGCGTCTCCGCGGTCGCCCTCCGAATTAATCAGAGCGCATCCACTTCGAGGTCAGCAGCAGCGGTTACGATGGCCGCCCGCTTCCGTCTCACTCGCGCGATCGCCCCCGAATTAATCAGAGCGAGTCAGCGCCCCAACCTCGACTTCCCGCCGTCCCCCATGCCGCTTTGACGTTGGTACAGCAGTTACGGGGAGGTATTTAACCTTCTTACCACCTCCCGCTTCCGTCCCACCCGCGCGCTCGCTCCCCGAATTAAGTGGAGTGCGTCGGGGGCGGGCACGCCTCCACCCCCAACTTATCACAGGTCCGCGGTGGTTTCGAGGTCAGCGAACCGGTTATGGGGAAGCTTTACACCCCCTGACCCTCTCCCGCCTTCGCCTACCCGCGCTCGCTCCCCGAATTAAGCGGAGCGCATCGGGGGTGAGCGCGCCTCCACCCCCGACTTATCACAGGTCCGCGGTGGTTTCAAGGTCGGCGAACCGGTTACGGGGAAGTTTTACATCCCGCCCCCGACGCGCCACTGCCTGCCCTGCTATTTCGAGGTCGGTGGACCAGGTGCGGGGGAGATTTTACACCCCTCGACCTGCTCCCGCCTTCGCCCCACCCGCGCGCTCGCTCCCCGAATTAAGTGGAACGCGTTGGGGGCGCGCGCCTCTGCGCCCAACGTGCTGCTGCCCGCCATGCCGTTTCGAGGTCGGCGGACCAGGTGGGGGAGATTTTACACCCCCCGACCCGCTCCCGCCTTCGCCCTACCCACGCACTCGCTCCCGAATTAAGCTGAACGCATCGGGGGCGGGCGCGCCTCCGCGCCTGACACGCCGCCGCCCGCCGTGCCATTGCGAGGTCGGCGGACCGGTTGCGGGGTGATTTTACACCCCACAACCTGCTCCCGCCTCCGCCCCACCCGCACGATCGCTCCCCGAATTGAGCGGAACGCGTCGGGGATGGGCGTGCCTCCGCGCCCGACACGCCACCGCCCGCTGTGCCGTATCGATGTCAGCGGACCGGTTACAGGGTGATTTTACACCCCACAACCCGCTCCCGCCTCCGCCCCACCGCGTTCGGACGTGCGCAAGCGCCTCAGCGCGGCTTTCGGACGGCGGCCCAGACTCCAGCCCGCAGAGTCCCCCGCCAAAATTGGACGCCCGCTGCTCACCGTTGAATTAATAATCAGCGCAGAGCGTCGTTTTGGCCCACAAAACCCCACAAAATCCCCCCTCAACCTCTAGATCAGTATTTTGGGGGTGCAAGACCCCGGACCCTTTTGGGTGACCGTGGACCATGAGCCCCAGCTGGGTGTTGCATCGTTTTTCTGGTCTGGAATCTTTGCGTATCATTAATTGTCATGGCCTTGTGTTTTTTCTTCTTGACTCCTGCCAGCTGGCACCACTCATTCACCACCTCCACCAGACACTTCCCTCCCTCTCCTGCAGGCTTGTGGGCTCTCTACCACTTCTCTACTGCTCTCATCCTGCCTTCTGGGTCTTTCTGTCCTGTCCAGCACCCAGTGGCATTGGTGGCAATTCTGCCAGTAGTGCTGCATCCACTCAGTCTGTGCAGTCTCCTAGACCTTCCTGGCCTCTCTTACACTCTCTTGGACCCTTTAGCAGCCCACTGCTGCCTGCTTTGACTGATCTGGGCCTCCCTGGACTGTCCTCCAACTGTAGCTGTGTCCTCCCCCCGTTACTGTGGGAAATTCTTGCCTTTTTAGGCCGAAAGGTGGAATTGGAGGCGTTTTGGCGCCGTTTTCGACCCGTTGAGACTTTCTGGACGTTTTGTGGCCGTTCAGCGCTGCTCCCATGGCTCGGTGCCCAATCCCGTGTGCGCACCGCTTCGTTTAATCGAAAAACCGCTGAACCATAGCGCCAGCATCGCGCAGAGGCAACTGCGTGCTTTTCTGAGGTTCCGTATCTGCCACCCATTCAAATTAGAGGGTGGTGGCTTCATCTATGTTCTGGTGGAGATCCCGAACAACGTTCTGAAGCGGTTCAAAAAGGGTAGGGTGACCGCTGCGTACGTCCTGAGGCGTAGCGCTTTGAAAGCCGGCCACACGAAGGACCTGGATCGACGCTGCAGGGAATACAAGAAGTGCGACGGCGGGGATACTACCCATATCTGGGTTGGGTACTACAAGGTGGCACAGCGATATTTCATGGGTGCGTTCTTCAATTTTTTTGCATGGGTTTTCATAAATTGGAATTAATTCTTTTTAGAACGGTGGCTGCACCTCCGGCTTTTTTCACCCGTGGTTGTAGTCCTTTTGCGAAATGCCCCGACAGTTATCGCGACCCGAATTACAAAATAACCCGACAACTGTTGGGCATGGGAAAGCTGTCAAGCTGCTTGCTAGGCGGCCTCTCGGCATCTCTAGCCTCCTCGCAGGGCTCTACAAGCCATCTTAGGCCATCATACATCACACACTGAACCCCATTTGCGGTGCTATACTTATGTGTGCTTTCGGCTCGGCAGCATTGCAAGACATTTAAACGAAAATGTCCTAAAAAAACAGAGACATCCCCAAACGGATACGTCCCAACACGTACACAAATCCGAAACAAATCCGACAAGTCCGATGAATGTCCCTTAATCGTCCTCCTCGCCCTCCGCCCCGACACCTCGCCAGTCGATCCTTCCTCGTCCTCAATGGCGTTCTCCTCTTCCTCACCATCCTCCGCATCAATTCCATCATTCCCATCATCGTCGTCGCGTTCGTCAGCGTCGTCCTCGCTTTCGGGCTCCGTGACTCTGCGCACTGGTTGGGGGTCATCCACGACCTCGAGACCTTGCATGGGGGCCCACAGTTCGTCAAATGAGCTCGCCAGGTCGTTAAACAGGGTTGCCTGTCGCGCAGCATATGCTGCCGCGCCCTCTGCGTGGTGGTCCTCGAAACCTGGCGGATTACGTCGCTCCATCCACCACTGCGCCCAGTGACGTAGCGCGATAGGAGTACGGCGCATCTCCTCCTTGAGGAGTGCCACCTCCTCTGTCCAGCGTCTAGTGTGTGCTCAAGCCTTGCACCACTCGACGTGCAGTCCTAGTCACAATCAGTAATATTCCAAAAATATAAATATTTTAATACCATACCTCTAAGGACGGCCTCATTTGATGCCGACGAGCTCGTGTCTGTCCCCATCCATATCCACGAGATCGATCGCATTCCCTCACCTGTGGGGTTGCACCGTCTCTGCTCCTCGACCACACCCTCCGTGGTATCCGCCTCCGTCGCCGGCTCTCCTTTGCCGTGTTTCCTCCCCCGCTGCTTGCGCTTGTTCCCCAATGCCCTATCCTCCTCACTGTCCATACACCGCAGATCGATCTTCGGATCTAGCCGATGCCATTCGACCTGCGCTTCCCCCACCAGTGCCCGTTTCGCCTCCCAAGCCGCAATGTACTTCTCCACCTGCACGCGGATCTGCTCGTCGTTCCGATCCATCAGCCCCCGGGCATGGGTTGTAGCGCCTTGGTGGCGGACTTGGCCGCCTTTGTACGTCCGGAACCGCGACTTCACGTGTAAATAATTCCGAATTTCGTCCAAAGCGCTGCGACACTGCGCGTCGCGCAAACGCAGCTCGATCACCTCGACTCCCTTGTTACACCCGAGCACACGCAATTCCAGCGAGAGCGCGGACGGCAGGAACAACGGCACGTTCTCCGCCAGTGCCACCTTCGCTGCCTCTGCCTCCTCCGTTGGCACAGGACGCTCAGCGAGTGCTTGCAAAGCTCCCGGCATGTAAACCGCTTGCAGCTTGCGGAAGCGGGTGAGGTAACGCGCGAGCTTGGTCCGTTTCTCAATGATCTCCACGGAATGCTTGCTCGAGGAATCGCTTTTGTTGGCTGTCACGGCAACTCTGATGCGACGTCTGTGACAATGGTCGGCCGCACGGTCGTTAATCATCAAGATAGCCAACGTACTGTTGTTCCTCGACATCTAACCCGGCGAGAATGAATGCGCTCGGGCTGACGTTGTTGATGGGCAGAATGCCGCGCTCTTGTTCGGTGGCCTCCTCGCGAGCCAACTCTAAACGTACGTCGTGCTTGTTCAAGCCTGAACACGGCGTAACATTTGATTTAGTCGGCTGAATTGTTCCCACAGAATCCCACTGGTGAGCGCACGTACCCGACTTTGGTAACTCGTAGGGATTTGGTTTCGTTCGCTTCTCGACTGGGTTCGCCTGGTCCTCCTCAAATTCCTCTACCATAACCTTCCAACCTGCGACATGCTCCGCCTGATGTTCCGTGAAGGTCGCGGGACGCTCAGGGATAGCCCTGAGCAGCCACTTCTTCAAGAGGTCGCCCAAGCCGACCAGCTTCTGCCAGTTCCAGTGACCCCAGTGGTCGTCGAGTGTGTCGTGCCGCGCCCCGGGACCCATCTCCCGTGTACTCGTTGCCACTGGCCCGATGTTTGCCCAGGGACGTTCGATCCCTTCTCCGTCGGTACGCGCGGCATTCAATAGATAGTTGAGTGAGAACAATAGCTGGCACAACATCTTATGCCCGTAAATATGCAGCTTCGGGATAACGAAGTGCACCAGAGCCTGCACGAGAACAAACCGTACATGGGGTGGGAGGTTCTTCAGCCGCTCGACGAGATGTTTGCTCCATTGGCAGCAAATATCGTAAGAAAAGACAATGAACAGGAGAAGGCAGATGTGGCGTAGCAGGGACGCCACACAGTAGTCCATATTCGCATATCTGTCAAAGTCTTTAAACCCGCGGTTATTCGCCATCTTGGCAACGCTTACCTTTCTCCTTTCTGCAAGTCCACGGCTGAATTCGCAAGGGCGAACTCATGGCGAGCGCAAACGCCCAAACCCACGCCGGTGCTGCCGTAGCCGCGCGAAAATTTGGTATTGGCGTAGTCGAGAGCTGCGAGCCCACTGCACGTACTCATCTAACAATTCACCTTTGTTAACCTCATGAGGAGGAGGAGGAGGAGGATTGCCTGTGCGGTCCCAAATTGAAACAACAGGTAACCGTACTACGTAAATGTGACGTCTACATTTACGCTACGGATGCCCTTACCCCGCTGCCATTGTGAACAGCCCTGTACTACCAGCCAACCCAGTCAGAACGGACGTCTCACAGCTTTGGAATGAGAACACGATAAATTAACTGGAAAAACACAAGCACGACTATTGGTCGTTACCCCAAATGAAATGGGTACGCGGGATCAATAACTCCTCCTGCTCGAAAACTGTGAACACATCGTAGACCAGGCGCGCGAGACGCTTCGTAGCATCTCGGCAGCACACCATCTTCATCAAGAAATCGTGTGCTGACACCTCCTGGATCTCCGTGCGCCAACCCGGTACCACATCACGAAGGAAGTCGGCCCGCAGACCAGTGAGCGCCGGATTGCCGGTACATACCAAGAGAGCATGACACTCATCTTCGACAGCTGCACGACAAAAACGGCATAATCGCAGTTTGCGCTCGACAAATCGCCAAACTCGATTGCCGTGTCGCAATGCCTCTACCCCCAGCCGATGGTCCGACAGCAAGAACCGCGTATACGCAATTCGGTGTGAGGTATTGACCAGGCGGAGGTAATCCCGAAAGCGTCGAGCTATTGTCGTCAATGTGCCATTATCATTGGGTTCGAGGCAGTTCTTCAGAAATCGGGTTTTGACAAGTCTATTGATTTCGCCCTGCAGAGCGCCATCACAGGCCTCTACCACCCTTTCCATAATGCCATCTATCCCCTCTGCTGTGAGAAGCGCAGAGAGGTCCAACGTAACAGGCACAGGAAGCGACGCCAAGACCCAACGAAGATCAGACACCCAACCAGAGTGGCCGAGGCGCGCGAGCTGTAGCGACTCACGGAAACCCGCCCTGGGGAGATCTTGTTCTTCAGGTGGGATCTTGGTAAAGCCCTGCGCGTACCCGAGGGATAATATTGCGCGACGATATCGAATTGGCATGATTCCAGTCTCAGAGAAAAGCACCGCTAGCATCGACCGCCTATTGAGCCCGAGTAGCTGACGCAGAAAGTAGATCTGTGGTGTCTCGAGAGTGGATGCAAGCGAACGGTCAACGTCGAGGACCACCTCACAGCCCGAGGTCAAGTGTGGGTCCACGCGTGCCTTATACAGCATAAGGCCTTCGCGCGGAGGCAACACACCCACGAACGAGTCGACAGAGAAGGTGGCGTACGAGATGCTGCGGGCTTTTGACGCCTTCAGGGTGTAGTGATGAGAGAAAATGAGGCGGCTCGTGGAGGTGAACCAGATGCCGACATATTTGTATTTCTCGACCAGCTCAATTGCAGCGCGTCCAACGTAGATGGTGGGTAGAGAACCGGGTAGCGGGCCAAACAGCATCCATTGCGTCTTGATCACACTAACCATGAAGTTGATTGTGCACCATGCAAAAAATGCGTCCACGCGGCGCTGGACCCCGGGCGCGGTGGTGGAGAAGAGGGCAACATCATCGGCCTGTTCGACGTGGCTGACAGCGATTCCATCGAGCATGACGTCGTCGGGATCGGACGGAAAGAAGAGGTCGGCGAAGAAGATGTTCCAAAGGCCAGGTGACGCCAAGTCACCTGTCAAGACACCAATGGCCGACTTGAAAGCTTCTGAGTACATTCCGCCATGCCGAACAACATACTTCATTCGCGCATATAGCATTCGCAACCAGTCAAACAGAGGCCCCGCAACACCGGCTCGGTAGAGCTTCAGCCAGAGGGTCGGGAGGTCCGTCGCAGGAAAGGCATTCTTCAAGTCGATAAACACGACATACAGGCTCTTCCCTTCAGCCCAGGCCTTCTCAATGGCGCAGCGGAGGATGAACGAGTTGTTATTGGTTTTCTTCCCCTCCCGAAACCCATTTTGAGTGTTGGGAACCACGTTGTTTCCTTGGACCCACTCTAAGATGCGCTGGTCGATCAGGAGCGTGAGGACCTTGAGGAGGCAGCACTCCAGCCCGATTAGACGGTACCCGTCCGGATCAGTCGCACGCTTTCCTTGCTTCAGGATTCCCACAAGGATGGTCGTCAACCATGCACTTGGCACATCCCTATAGTCAACGCAGGCCTTTGAACGACATTAGTTTTTGAGCACCCGCAGCGTCGAGATGACATGCCTGGAAGAGCTTCACGAGAACGTCGTTCGGGATCTTGAGAATAGCCAGGTACGTGACACGGTCTACGCCGGTCGCACTCTTTGCCTCATGCTTCCGTAGTCTGACTTTAATTTTCTCGATATCCGCAATCGTGAAGGGTCGCGTGAAGCTGAGGTTAGGGATACGGTCAAATGTCGTCTCCGGTATTTTGCCTGCCATAAACGAATTCCATTCGTGCTGCTCGACGTTGAAGTGTTCGGGAAGCACGTTGGGAGGGTTTAAGCGCTGTTCGAACACGCCGCGTAGCTGACCCGCAGTAACCAATGCAGTCCGTGGCTTTGGATCGGTCCATCCGCGCACCAGTTTCCAGAATTCTGCCCCCGAAGTCGCATTCAAGAGCGCTTGCAGGTTCTCACGTTGCAACTCACGCTCCCGAGCTCGGCCGCGATGAGAATCTTGTTCTGGTGCCAGATCTTCCTCAAGCACGCGGATCGCGACGACTTTGGCTGTGCTCTCTGCCGGGAGCGCTGTGGACACCTTCTTGCCATTCAGCCAGCAAGATTCTGGGGGCGTCTGAGGTAAAGGTGGAAGAGGCGGCAGGTGAGGCTCGGGGAGTGAGGAACAAACGCCATCGACATGACTCACCTCCTTCTGATCGGTCACCGTTAGTAGATATCTCTGGAAGGGGGCGTCCTCCGTGAAATAAGACCACCCCGTTCCCAGCCCGGGATCTTTGGCCTCGCTCGAAACCAGGCGGCGCTTCAGTCGGAAGCACGCGTCTATCGCAATGTAAAGAATATACAAGGCTCTATCACCTCAGGACCCTCCGCGGAGGTCACGTGAGGGACCTCTTAGGTGGGTTATTTTGTATGGTGGAAACCCACCTAAGAGGTACCCCCACCGCGGTGGGTCTATTTATAGCAAATCATGTGCATGATATTGATGCCCTGTAGCGCATACGGTGGCCTCCACTGTGTTATTGAATATTATTCACCACGGCTACAATCAACCAGGTCAACAGGTTAATAGGTCTGAACAAGTAAATTGATCAACCAAACCACCTAGGTGCTGCATAAGCATCTGGAAGCAGAAATTGGTGAAATGGCAAAGAGCAGCACCACCCACCATATGCTGTTGTATGCCCCTCCCAATGGAATTCAAGCCAATGATAGTTTTGTAAATTGTCGGGAGATCCAGAGATGGTACAAATGGAACCTGTAGAAGCAAAATCAGATGAACAGGAAAAGGCAACGGAGCCCACCACGCAGTTGGCCATTCTGCTCCCCTTGGCTTTCTGCCTGGTGTAAAAATTCAAATGGAAATATAACCTTGAGTGAACTTCAAATAGGTAAAGAAAAGCCCACAGAGATGCACACCAGCTGGATAGGAAAAGATGCGGAGCCCACCATGCACTCTGGCATTTATGTTCCATGGAACCTGGGTTCAATAGACAAAGCTGAATGGGTACAGAAAATGAGCCGAATGACAAACATGGTGAATAGAAGAGCTGGAAGCACAAATTGGGTGAACAGAAAAATGAAATGGAGCCCACTGTGCACTCTGGGAATTAGCTTCCCATTCAATTCGGGTCTACTATACAAGGCTGAACGGGTACACAAAATGACCTGAATGACAAACATGGTGAATAGAAGAGTTAGAAGCACAAATTGAGTAAACAGAAAAATGAAATGGAGCCCACCGTGCATTTTGGCAATTCACTTTCCATGGAACTCGGGTCTATTATACAAAGCTGAATGGGTACACAAAAGGAACCAAATGACAAACATGGTGAATAGAAGAGCTAGAAGCACAAATTGGGTAAACAGAAAAATGAAATGGAGCCCACCGTGCATTTTGGCAATTCACTTTCCATGGAACTCGGGTCTATTATACAAAGCTGAATGGGTACACAAAAGGAACCAAATGACAAACATGGTGAATAGAAGAGCTAGAAGCACAAATTGGGTAAACAGAAAAATGAAATGGAGCCCACCGTGCATTTTGGCAATTCACTTTCCATGGAACTCGGGTCTATTATACAAAGCTGAATGGGTACACAAAAGGAACCAAATGACAAACATGGTGAATAGAAGAGCTAGAAGCACAAATTGGGTAAACAGAAAAGTGAAGTGGAGCCCACTATGCACTCTCACAATTCGCTTCTCATTGAGTTCAGGTCTACTATACAAGACTGAATGGGTGCACAAAATGACCTGAATGACAAACATGGTGAATGGAAGAGGTAGAAGTACAAATTGGGTGAACAGAAAAATGAAATGGAGCCCACTGTGCACTCTGGCAATCCACTTCCCATGGAACTATACAAGGGTGAATGGGTACACAAAATGACCAAATGATAAACACAGTGAATAAAAGACGTAGAAGCACAAAATTTGAGAGCAAAAAAATGAAATGGAGCCCACTGTGCACTCTCGGATTTCGCTTTCTGGGGTCACTATATAAAACCAATACAAAATTAACTCAACCACACAAGCATTGAACAGAGATGTAGAAGCTCAAACTGGAGGACCACAAAATGAAATGGTGCCAACCATATATTCAACCATTTCGCTTTCTCTATTTGAACGTCATGTGCAACAGATAGAAATAGATCCGACATTGAGGGAGTTAAGTAGCACGTCACCTCAAAGATGCAGAAGTAACAATGGCCTAATAGACGAAAATGAAGGGAGCCCCCCCCCAATGTAGACTGGATAATTTTACACACACCATCCATGTTATTCGGGAAGGCGGCTTAAGTGAGATTGTTGCCTTGGGTGAGCCCGGAGCAGATCAACCAAACCTTGCGAACACAGGAGCAGTTGAAAATCTTGAATAACCTCAATGAACAGAGGCCATCATATCAAATGTCCAAATGGAATGGATTGAGATATGAATCCAGCCACAGATGAACAACTGGTGGGCAGAAGGAAACTGCGCAACTAGCAGGACTGGGCACTGTGGAAACTCAGCTGAACATCCATGAAGGTTTGGAACTTAAAGGAGAGAGCTGGCCCAACATATACAGGAAAACCGTATGAAAATTAAATCAGCAATGCAAAACAACGGAGGCCTCCAATGCCGAATAAAATCAACTTATCTTGTGGAAGGAAAAGATGGAAACTGCTTCAAGATATTTCGCTTCGGTGGGTCGGAAAACAATCCTTCAGAAACAAGATTCAGAGGTTTCTTCCTCAAATCATAAGCCTGATAAATTTTGAGAGTGAACCACATCTTAGGGACGAGACATTTGGCTACTTGACAGTTAGAGCTTGGTGATTAAACCTTGTCAAGGTAGAGAAGTGAAAAATTAAATAATACTTCAGATTCCATTGGGCGTAAAGGTCAGGCTAGGTGCCAACCAGTTCGACACCCTCTGTGATGGGGTTTCGCTTGTTCGGAGGTGGTACCCTCCTTCTCACCGATCCACTGTTGATTTGAATCTGTGGAATTGAAACAGCACAACAGTTCTCTCAACAATCTCTGGTAGATCCGACCATATTCCTGTTCTTTCATAATTCTCAGCTCATGGTAGCCCCCTTTTCTTCCGGCTCCCTCCGCGCGGTTGCCTCCCCCTCCATTTACATAAATTGATCGACCAATTGGAAGACGAATAAACATGGGTGCAATTTGTTTTTTTTGTATCTTGGTCAAAATTCACATTTAACTTGGCAGTAAAACATCCAATTTGGTCATTCTTATTGCCGGATGCCGTCAGATTTTAGCCCCGCATTTTATCTGGTCTGTACAATTTGGATTTTGAGTGTGCACGATTTGGACCAAAAGCCCGACATAGTTTCATTAGAACTTAAGGTGCAACAACCATCTACTTTATGTCCTTCTCTTCCAGACATCGCATTGCCGTAATATTGGTTTGAACTCATCACAATAGGACTATTTGAGATCTTGACCCTCTCTGGTGGGGCTATTTGTCGATTTCCCGCCGGCAATAGATGGTTGAAAATAGCCCCCATCTCTGATCAAATTCTTTGTCCTCGTATTTAAATGCCTTTCCACTTCTGAATTATCACTGGAACCGTTTTTCTGTGGTACCTAAACTGTATCTTTGCCCGCTCTCATGTTCCTGTGTTCGGCGTCGCCCCCAGCTCCAAAAGCATCAATCTTCACTTTTGGAACAACTCCTCGGTCCAGCAGTTTTAATGGCCTTTTTGTAAAAGAAAGTACCTTCAGATACTTGAAGTAGTGTGCCGAGGCCTTCACAATGTCCGAAAATTCCCGTGATGAAATATATTACACTGACAATACAGCAACTGGCAGAGCAAATAAATGACTTTGTTGAAGCATAAATATAACCTCGCTAAAGCTAAGCGGAGGCGCGGCATTGACCCATGTTGCCCAGATTCACACAGGAGGGGTGGATATTATTTCTACTGGCTATTAATTGTGGGCCTAAGATTATTTGGGTTGGTGGCCTCCGTAATATGAGGGATCTTTGTCTTTCAGTTGGAAAATGCTTCGTTGCGAAGCAAGGATGCATTTCACCCGGTCTTGAGATTCAATGATTTATAGGTGCTTAGTTGAGCAGTCCTTTCATTTCCCAAACACCATTGGGAATTATCACAGAAGTATTCCCCCCTATGGCTCAGGCACATATTTTCTTCCAAATTCAAATCTGTCAATTCAAAGAGGGGAATGTTACACTTCCAGATCAAGAACTATATTTATATTCTCCTGCTCGTTCATAAATACATAATTCCGTCATCAAGCTTTTAAATGGTGAGCATGGTGGGCTGTGATTTAATTTTGGGAACATAGAGTAGCATTATCATTATCACAGCAGAACACACCGCACTCCACTTGGGTGGCAAGTTTCAGGTGCTACAGACCAGAATCGGGGAGTAGAAGGCTGGAGTGCATAATGACTGTCTTTTCCGTTCAAGATCCATTTCATTTGGTGGTTTATGTTTCATTCCATGTTGCTGGATCACTGTGCATGTTTATTACAAGGAAGCATTTCAGGGCCGCAGAATGGTAGTGTTTGTATATGTTGGATTTTACTGAATGGTGGATCACATTGCTGGCGCCATTTCATTTTTCTGGTCCTTCAATTTGAGCTTCTATGTCTCTATTCAATGCTTGTGTGGTTGAGTTGATTTTGTGTTGGGTTTATATAGTGGAGTGGACCCAAGTGCCCAGGAAAGCGAAACGTGAGAGTGCACGGTGGGCTCCATTTCATTTTGTTCAAGTTCTCTCCTTCTACATCTCTATTCAATGCTTGCGTGGTTGAGTTGATTTTGTATTGGTTTTATATAGTGGCCCCAGAAAGCGAAATCCGAGAGTGCACAGTGGGCTCCATTTCATTTTGTTGCTCTCAAATTTTGTGCTTCTACGTCTTTTATTCACTGTGTTTATCATTTGGTCATTTTGTGTACCCATTCACCCTTGTATAGTTCCATGGGAAGTGGATTTCCAGAGTGCATGGTGGGCTCCATTTCATTTTTCTGTTCACCCAATTTGTACTTCTACCTCTTCCATTCACCATGTTTGTCATTCAGGTCATTTTGTGCACCCATTCAGTCTTGTATAGTAGACCTGAACTCAATGAGAAGCGAATTGTGAGAGTGCATAGTGGGCTCCACTTCATTTTTCTGTTCACCCAATTTGTGCTTCTAGCTCTTCTATTCACCATGTTTGTCATTTGGTTCCTTTTGTGTACCCATTCAGCTTTGTATAATAGACCCGAGTTCCATGGAAAGTGAATTGCCAAAATGCACGGTGGGCTCCATTTCATTTTTCTGTTTACCCAATTTGTGCTTCTAGCTCTTCTATTCACCATGTTTGTCATTTGGTTCCTTTTGTGTACCCATTCAGCTTTGTATAATAGACCCGAGTTCCATGGAAAGTGAATTGCCAAAATGCACGGTGGGCTCCATTTCATTTTTCTGTTTACTCAATTTGTGCTTCTAGCTCTTCTATTCACCATGTTTGTCATTCAGGTCATTTTGTGTACCCGTTCAGCCTTGTATAGTAGACCCGAATTGAATGGGAAGCTAATTCCAGAGTGCACAGTGGGCTCCATTTCATTTTTCTGTTCACCCAATTTGTGCTTCCAGCTCTTCTATTCACCATGTTTGTCATTCGGCTCATTTTCTGTACCCATTCAGCTTTGTCTATTGAACCCAGGTTCCATGGAACATAAATGCCAGAGTGCGTGGTGGGCTCCGCATCTTTTCCTATCCAGCTGGTGTGCATCTCTGTGGGCTTTTCTTTACCTATTTGAAGTTCACTCAAGGTTATATTTCCATTTGAATTTTTACACCAGGCAGAAAGCCAAGGGGAGCAGAATGGCCAACTGCGTGGTGGGCTCCGTTGCCTTTTCCTGTTCATCTGATTTTGCTTCTACAGGTTCCATTTGTACCATCTCTGGATCTCCTGACAATTTACAAAACTATCATTGGCTTGAATTCCATTGGGAGGGGCATACAACAGCATATGGTGGGTGGTGCTGCTCTTTGCCATTTCACCAATTTCTGCTTCCAGATGCTTATGCAGCACCTAGGTGGTTTGGTTGATCAATTTACTTGTTCAGACCTATTAACCTGTTGACCTGGTTGATTGTAGCCGTGGTGAATAATATTCAATAACACAGTGGAGGCCACCGTATGCGCTACAGGGCATCAATATCATGCACATGATTTGCTATAAATAGACCCACCGCGGTGGGGGTACCTCTTAGGTGGGTTTCCACCATACAAAATAACCCACCTAAGAGGTCCCTCACATGACCTCCGCGGAGGGTCCTGAGGTGGGCTCTATGATTTCATCAGCTTCCACATTTAATTTTGACTTGGAACTTCTTTCGCTCACTTTTGCTCTGGTGGAGCCGACTCCCAGCCTTCGGGGAGGTTCACGCCCGGTCATGGGCACGCCGGACAAGACACTGCAAGTTCCCCCGATCGCGTTTCAGCCACCAAACGCACGCCGTCATTTCCCCGGCCTCCTCGCTTCAACATCACGAGATGTCGCCACTCCCGCATCGTGCGCATGAAGCCTTTGTATCGATCCTGAATTCAGTTCAGTTCAGCTTAAGCTACTCAGCAAATCCGCACTCAAAACATACCCTGACTTTCTCCAACCCCGTATTGTCGGTCAACTTCTCTAAGCCCGAATAATAATCGTATGTGGTGACCTTCCCCTGTAGCGTCATGATGTGGAAGGCTTCGAGGCAGACGAGTGTGGAGCACGTCTGCGGCTCCTTGTGCGTCGCTGGGTACCACGACCATCGCATCAGTTGCTGGCGACGTGACCCCACAAACGACTCTTCCCGACAGCCGCAGAAGTTCACAGCCACATCGTGAATTCCATTCGTGTGTATGACTTTAAATTTTTTGTGGCCTGCTATTGGGGCCGTGCACTGGTCCCCGCTGGCGTGCCCTAACTGCACACAGAGGCCCATAGACTTCAGCGTAACGCGCTGGAATTGAGTGCCGTCCCACCGCTGAATTGCTCGTGTTCAGGTCATTATCCTTCCAAGAGTAAGCACTTACCTCAATGCGGTCCAAAGGGTGTTGCAAATGAGCCCTGACACAGCAATCTTGGCAAAACAAGTCAGGGACCATGCAATCTCGGCAACAGTAACGGGGCGTTTGGGGCGGTCTGTTCTCGGGACATGTAGGGCAATGTGTAACACAGACATCGCCGCGCCCTTCCAACCGAATAAGTTCAGCCAGATATTCGTCTTGCAAGGGTATCCATCCCAGTATGGGCCGGTCCTGCCAGCACAATTAACCCCACCTTGAGCCAAATACCAAGGCAAATACGAACCGATGATACACCTTAGTATGGCGGAGCGATATATCGGCCATCGCACATTAGCGGAAGGCCACGATATATCAAAACCCCTAGCTTAGAGGCAGTTCTGATATATCGTGGTAGGGTGCTTTTCCCAGGTAAGCGTAAGCAGTCACGCCACTGGGTAGGACAATGGTCGCTGTGTAACGCAATATCCACATACGGACAACATCCATCAGAGGTGCTCCATGTCGCCATCAATTGCGATCAAATTTCTCGCCGTCGTCGGGCGCAACGACGACAAAATATGCAGTAAAATTCAAGAAAAAAATTAGGAATACTGGGAGTGCTTAGGGAATACAGCCGTTCAAATAACTACTGTCAGCCCGGCTGATACGGCTCGTAAAGGTGTATTTCATCAAATAGACGCCCTCGGCGTCTGTGCCTTCCAACAATGCCGAAGCATATCGCGCGAACCCAGAACTTGCGTTGCATTTATAAATCTGGGAGGATAGTTAACAAGCCGAAAATAAAGAACAATCTGACAATTCCGCTCACTACGGGACCTACAAATTCGCCACGCTGCCATGCGGGGACATATGGGGTCACATACCACCCGCGCCCCCACGCCACGCCCAACGCCCACGCACGTATCGGGGACACGTACGACCTGCACTCCGCGTCGAACGCCCCACGCCCTGTGCCCCGCGCCTGATCGCTGACAGTTTGGAGGGGCTTGGGGCGGCCGAGACGAGGGCGTTCATCGAGGGCGTGGGGGGTATCAATGCTGCTGGTCAGACACAGAGCAGCAGCGCTAGTCCATACGGCATGGGTCAAAGGAGACAAGGCGACGGAATGCAGTGAACGCAGAGCGCGCAGGTGACGTTGTACACGAAAATGGATCTGGCCCGGGGAAAAATTAGCACCAAAAGGTAACAGATGTCAGCGAGGAAGTACTGTGAACCGCGAAACTCGACTCCATCGTGCCAGGAGCGCTCTACCGAGACCAGCCAGCCGCACCGCCCACTTCCCGATCCATACTCGACGCAGTGGTTGCGGAAAGGGTGTGAATAGCGGGACGTGGAGAATAGACACCAATCAAAGCCAAGGACATTCAGGACAGGGCTACAAGCTTGACAGCAGACGAGTTGTCTCATCGGGCGAAATAAGCGGCGCAGGGATGGAAGAAACCAGCCAGGAGCCTAGGAGCGAGGACATTACACTGGAAGACATGCGGCTGGTGGCGCAGTGCTGGCCATGGGTAGAAAATTTCTCGAAGGGGGTGGTGGTGAAGGACAAAAAATCACGCTGGTCACAATCTGTCACCGGCGCCAAACGGGCGCTTCCACTCTTCTGCTACAGGAAAATCGCATGATATTTACCAAAAAAAAATGCTGAGCCTAATGCAACAGAATGGTAAGATTACAAAAATTACATGACCAGCGCCTCGTCCGCATAAGTCGGTTTGATCCCTCGCTCAGGTAAATACGATATGCCTCCTCGCCGTCGGTCGCCTCCTCCTCGCTGTCCTGCGCCTCTGTTTTGGAGCCCGTCCCTGCCTTTCCATCTTCCAGCTCCAGCTCCAGCTCCACCTCCAGCTCGCCAGCCCTGCCCCGCTGTATCAGCTCAGGCAGATGCTCCCACTGGCTAGCGAAGTTCTCTGCTAGCTGCGTTTGGATGCCTGCCTGGCGCAAAGCATACGCCGTCTCGCCCTCGAGCTGCACAGCGTCCCGCGAGCTCCACCGTCCCACTTGCCCTCTCCACCAGCTTGATCGCCATTTGAAGTACCGCAAGACCTGCGCCATCTCTTCCTCGAGGAGATCCACTTCCTCGCGCCATCTATGACAGTGCGCACGCGCCTTCGCCCATTCAATGCGCACGGCTTTTGTGGAATCAGTACGGGCTCCAATCCTTGTATTAAGCTACGAACCTTCATTCATAGCCACGCCGTCAGCAGGGTCATGCTCCCCGCCTTGAGTGATCCAAATCCATGAGATCTCGTGTTCTACCCTCGGCCGTTTGCGTCTCTTTTGCTTCCTCTTCTTCTTCCGCTCCGGATCGTGAAACCGGGATTGCGGTAAGCCCCGTACGTCGTCCGCCTTCAGCTCCAGCAGCGTCCGCTGCCAATCGTCGCACTTGAGCACCCCGCCCAATGTGACCAGGCACGCTCGCGCCGCCCGATACTGAGCCGCCGCCCGGCCGACTTGGTTGTTCAGCGCGGCAATTTTATCTTGAGAACGCATATTGGCTCGCACGCCTCTTGAATGCGTGTCCTTCAGCTTGTAGAGGTGAGTCCGCACGAGCAGCAACCGGCGCACCTCGTGGAGAGCTTCGTGAGCCTGGCCGACTCGTAGCCGATACTCGTGCTGTTGGATGGCAGTGGGGATCGGAGCCTCCTATACGATACTGCGAGAGGCGCCCGCGACTGCCGAAGGAAGCCACAACTTGACATCGGAGACACTGATGCCGGGGACGGGGCTGGTCTTGGCGAGGCGTGCGCGTTCCTCGTCCTCGAGCTCTCGTACGTTCCGTAGGCCCGGGAAGAATTTCGTCTGGAGCTCGATCCATGCGAAAATCTTGCGGCGTAGCTTGCTGGTGCGCTCAGTCATCGCGCGACGTTGGCAGTCAGTCGGATGCAAACCTGTCGAGGCGACATTGAAGGCAAGAATTCGCCTGAAACAAGAATAAAGAAATGTGGATGTGGGGACGAGAAGGGACTTACTGCTGGTCTTCGAGTTGAAGCCCCATCGCCAAAAGCTCCGTGATGTGCATATCGCCCTTCACCGACCCCGTATCCTCTGCCCCCTCTTTCTCTTGCGCCAATGCCTCTGCCGCCAAGTCAGCGCGCACCTTCGCGACGTGTGCGTCCTTACGCAATGTCTCGAAGGGGTTTGGTTCCTTCTCGTCCTCTTCCCAAAGCTCTGCCATCGTCGTCCACCCCTCCACGACACTCGAGCCTAGCGACGCTTCTAGGTCATCGAGCGAGGCCCTCGTCTTCACCATTTCTGGTACTGCTGTCTCGGTTTTCCATAAAGCCCCAGGAGTTTCGCTTAATCAATCCCGGTTGAGACACTAATCCTGGATTAAATCAGTGATGAATTAATCCGCTGGAGGGATTAAACAGAGATTAATCGTGGTTCACCCAACAAAAAGGACGCAACTTGCAGGGATCGAACACAGAGCCACAGAAACATATGTCAAGAACGCAGGCCGTATTACCAACTGCACCAAGGAGACCATAACTGGAAATACATTGTGGTACGACATGGGTACACCTGTGTCTCTATCTTCTGTTTGTTATTATTCACCACCCCATCAATTTCATCTTCGTTCTACCTTTTATTATTCATGTTGGGCCGATTAAACATTAATCTTTTCATCCGTGATTCATCATTGTTGTGTAGTCAATGACTTTATTGATCTCCTATCCTAGTCTGTTAATCTTTCTCCAAGTTCAGGTAGACATTTAATCTGAGGTGTTATTAATCTTCAAGGATTCACCTGATCATTAATCCAACTTTATTGGTTCAGGTTATTCAACTGGTTTAAAGCAGTTTAAACACTTCATATCTTTGTCAATTCAACTCATCTGAATTTACAAGAGGAAGATTGCAATATAATTCCTGAAATCTAGCATGCCCTCCTACCACTATGATTATGATGTATAGTTATGACTTGGATGGCAGAGTGGTAGTCATGCCTGGATTTTCCCTCGCTGACATGAGTTCGATTCCCAGTGTAGTTCTTTTTTCTATCCACTTGCACTGGGGTTCAGATCACTGATTAATTAATCTCTGATTAAATCCGGGATTAGTGTCTCAACAGGGATTGATTAAGCGAAACTCCTAGGGTTACTGGTTTTCCGGCGCAAGGTACGGCCTGTACGACTCATGAGAACTAAGTAATGCTCGCCACAGGATCACTTACCGAGGGTAACGATTTTCTTGTGATCCCAATCATTGAAATGGTCGTCAAGGGCGTCACGCCGTGATCCTGGCCCCATCTCCTTGGTGCTGCGGGCCAGCGGGTTAGCGTCAGCCCAGCCGCGCTCAGGGGCCTCGCCGTCCGTCTGACCCACGTCGGGTGTGAGGTGAAATGAAAATTTGAGATTGCACTCCTCGATGTGTGCCGGGAGGTGGAACTTGGGAGCGAGGAAGGTCATGAACTTCCCTTTGCCGTCGATGGTGATCGTTGCGTCCTTATACTCGCGCATTCGTTTCCAGATGTTAATGTGCCACTGGCACGCAATGTCGTATGACACGAAGAATCGGACCAGCTCCGAGCCGGCGATGCTGATGAAAAACATGTAGTCCATATTAATGTATCTGGAAACTTTCAGTGCTCCCGGCCACACTCGAGGCTCAAAAATGACTTACCGCTCCCCGAGCTGCAGATCGCCTACAGCATTCGGCCGCTTCATATTATGGCGTGCGCAGTCGACCGCACCGATTCCCGATGAGGCAGTCCCACAAGCCTCTCGATCGGGTTTATCGACCGCGTCATGGGCAACGCAACGGCTTCTCTATTATATGTTCATTAGCCAAAATAAAATAAATAAATGAAAGACACTCACGTCCTGCGCGACGTTCCAGTTGGCCTCCACATGCTTCATGTACGCCTTCACCTCACAGAAAAATGCCCATCCATTCCCCAGACCTGGATCCTTTTCTTCCGTCGACACATCCTTTCGCTTGAGTCGGAAGTTTGCGTCGATCGCCAGATATAACACATACAAAAACCTGGGGGATCGTCAATCAGTTTCAATTTTTGCACGCCAAAGTTAATTGCTCACTTGTGGTGCGCGGGCACGTCTTCCCAGTTGTCGGGTAGGTTCTTCCCGGGTTGAGGGCATGCAGGGCATAACAGCGCGCACTCTCCCTTCTTCGTATTATGTATGCCGGCAGGATCGTGGCCCCGCGCTGCCCGCTTGAGCATTCGTATATGTCGCCATTGTCTGGTGATCCACAAGAACTCGTGATAACGATCCTGTATCCTGGTAAGTTTTAATCCTCTCCAGAATGATCATGCGGACCTTCTCCGCCTTCCTCTCTTTCAGCGACTCGTTCTCCCATGCCTACGCTCAAGTCAGTTTGTGGATCTGTCGATCGACACAGATTCCGAGACTAACCTTGTCCTTCCTTCGCCTACTCGATCCGAGGTTATCTGTTTGCCTCGCGAGGGTCTGGTAAAACTCGAGCGCCGAGCATTTGGCCTCGAATGAAAACAAGTGATACTGTCGAAGTACAGCGAAAGTGGCCGCTGTCTTGGGGTTCGTCGTTGTCGCGGGCCACAGCTGGGAACGGAGCAGCTGAACAGTCGGGTGTCCGCCCCGTCCGCATCCGCAGTAATCGAGGGCGACTTGATGCACTCCATGTACGTCGATGATCACGAAGTCGTCTCCAATGGCGGGCTCTGGCACCGGACAGCTGTGGCTGATGTCGTGCCAGTGACCGAGTTGTATTCGGAGCCCCAGGTCCTTCAAGGATGTTCGAACGAATGAATCTCCTGTCCAGAACTATCGGCTGCCGTCAGTCATCTGGACGATCAAGCCATGGAGCGCCAGCGTACCTCAATTTGATGGAGGGGTAATTTAAGGTGAGCGCGGACCATGCAGTCGCGGCACATGAGCTCCCCACCGCTCAAACACTCTCTGCATCGGTGGGTGGCACCGCCCAGGCGACAATCTCGGCAAGTAGTATATGTGTGATCCCCTCGCCCTTCGAGACGAAGCACCTCTTCCAGGTAGACTCCACGGTGGTCCTCGGCCCACTGGCGAAGTGGGTCGTCCCGTGTTGGTTATTGTATCAATGCTGCTGGACGTATGGATTGTGTAGACACGAGACGTACCGATTGTCGAGCGTTCCGCGGCTGGTCCTCCTCGTCTTCCTCCCCTCGATCCACATCCACGTCTCCACCGCCAAACCAGTCGTAAATTGGCAGTCGTTCCTTGGGAACATCCGCGTGCACCCGATTCGGCAAGGCATTGACCTCGACCACTGATCTGGCCTGCGACATATGGCCATTGCGGAGGGTGGTTCTTCTCCAGCAACACGTGAGTTGTGGCCGTGCCCGAGGTCGTCGCCGTCCCAGAAGTAACAGAACTGCTGGGATCCTGCACACTAGGCCCTGCCCGAGCGCCAAAATTGTAGGTTGTTGGCGGTTTTTTGCGTTTGGTGCTCATGGGGAATGTTCTTGAGGATCATCCGTCGCGCCAGACCAAAGAAAAGGTACCAGGCCAAGCTGGAAAGTGAAACCAAAACCACCCAGAAAATGCACATGGTCGCCTGCGACCTGGAAACAAGTCCGAAAGAAAGCCGATCACCTGTTCACATGCGCAAATCTTTTCCCAGCACGGGACTCTTCGCGTCACACAGGCAAATCGTTTAAACATCTAAGTATTCATATCCCCATCTTTCGATTCACATTTGATTCTTCGGCGCCCACACACAAATCTTTAATAAACATCTATTCATATCCCCAATCTTTCCACACTTGTTGACTTGTTGAATTGGAGAAATTATTTCTACTGATCGATGTACTCAGCAGTGCTAGACGACCAGTCTACGATTAAAGGCTCAGCATACGCTGAGCGCGAGGACCATTCGAGTTCTGCACGTTGTTCCAGAAGAAACTGGCGGCGCTCTAAAGGGGACATGTCATCCAAGACCTGTGTCATGAGACGGTCCCAAAGTCGGTCCATTTCTTCTTCGTGCTCAGCACGCTGCTGTGGGTCTTCTGAATCGACGGCCTCAGTCCTAGAGAATTCAGTTTGAGTTTTATGAATGGGTGGAAAATGCATGCAGGCACATAATCGTCACCCAAATCCCCCGCAGCCCACCGAGAAGTTATCTCCGCGAGCTTCTCCCCGAATTCATGCCACGCCGCCTCTACCTCTGGTGACCGATCCATCGAGGGCTTGGACGGGGAGAGCGCTGCATGACGCCGGACGGATGAAACGGGTGGCGCAGCTCGCGGCAGTGGTTGTGGGTGAGGCACAACTGAAAATGAGCCAAATTATGTTTCGCAAAGAAATGGGGACTCACGCGACCGCATCTTCCTTTTCTTGCCTGTCTTCTCAGCTTTCATATCCTCTGGAGATTTCAGGAGAGACGAGGATTAGGGATTCAGGATTCCTCAGCGACCCAGAGTGCGTGATCGCAGATTAGTTTGAAATTGGAAAGATGCGCGCACCGGGATTCTGTTCCGGTTCAAGACGTTGATCTCCATACGCTTTTCACGGTCCGCAAACGCGTGTGTTGTCCGACTTTCCCCAATTTTGATATTCCTTGACAATTTCCGGGACAGAGGGAGGGCTTAAACAGAGAATATTGAAGTACAGAAAAGTCAGTGCGGATGATTTCCCGCCGTACCTGGCCAGTGACACGCAATGTCGTAGGAGATGTGGACCGGATACAGTCCCTGATGGCAGCCCATGAATCAAAAGATAGGAAAAGATGTGTATGCGTACCGCATTAAAATACACATAGCCCGTAGATCTGTATATGTCTTCGATTCTTTGATCCAGCCGCGCAATTCTTTGCTGCAGACGCGTGTGGTGTTGCTCTCCTCTCACCTCTGCCCTCATCCGGCGCAGAAGGTGTTGCCGCTTGGCAGTTAGACGACGCAGTTGCTCGGATAGTTCCTATGCAGGTCTCGGATAACAAAGACGACTCGCACAGTGTATCAACTCACATTCATCTTTGCAGTTGTGGAGGAAGAAAGCAAGCTATATCAAGTGCGTCAAGCGAGCCGAACATGCGACAAACAAATTAAAAATAGCAACTAACCGTGTGTTCCCGCCAAAACGTTGCGACTGTGACCGGTAAAAGAGTGTTGTCACTGGCCAGTGACTCCACAAGCTTGCAATCCGGACGACCTGAGTGTCTGTGCAAAATTATTAATTCATGAAAGATTTCTGGCGAAAAGGACGTGTTCCGAGTGTGCAACGTCAAAAGTAGGGTATATTAGGCTGGAGAGCAACCCAAAGATACCGTATGTCCTTTTCGTCGAGAGAAATGGCCAGGAAATAAGCAAGTTAGACACAATCTTGGTCAAAGTCAGGTGTGATGACATACCTCGACTTTGGGGCGGCGACGGCGGCGCATTCCCGTCGTGCGAACGTCAAAATTGTGGTATAGTAGGTTGGGGAGCAACCCAAAGATACCGTATGTCCTTTGCTTCGAGAGAAATAGCCAGGAAATGAGCAAGTTAGACCCAATTTTAGTCAAGGTCAAGTATGATGACATATCTTGACTTTGGGGCGGCGGCGGCGCATTCCCGTCGTGCGAACGTCAAAATTATAGTATAGTGGGCCGGGGAGCAACCCAAAGATACTGTATGTCCTTTGCTTCGAGAGAAATGGCCAGGAACTGAGCAAGTTAGACGCAATTTTGTACGTGGATAACCAGTTGGCTGCAAATTTGGTTGCTTGCATTTTGTTCATTCTTTTCAAGAGTTCAATTCCTCCAGTGAGTCGCAGTGTAAGGAGACGGGCAAGGCACAATAGAATAGAAAAATCCTGCGAGAGGTGAGGAACGGGGACTCGACAGAAACAGTGTGAGGTGTGCTCAGCACTGCCACATGGGGCAGCGTTCACTTTACGATCAATCTTTGATCGTAAAGCAACTTGGAGTCACCTAAAACAGTGCTCCTGAGACAGTATCTTGGGCCTTTCAGTTTAGAAAACACATTATAGTATGGTTCCCAAGCGCGCAATAGAGCCATAAGTGTAAAAATATGCATTTTCTGTAGAGAGCCCCTATTTCAGTCAACAGCGTGGTTTTTTTTTCAAAACTTATCGGTTGTCTTAGCTGAGCAGACCATGGATAGATATCATCCAGTAGAGTGTATTCCTGCATTTGTGGCAGGATACAATCTGTTTCCTATCTGTAGTTAACATTTTATTTTTCCCATCATTTTACACTAAATCGGGTAGTTGTGACCTGGTGAGGCGCACCGTACCCTCAACTTGCACTGGGTCCAGACGATTCCGAAAACAGACAAAAATCAATAATATTGGTCCAGGTGCGTAAACAGATTAGCATAGCTGTTATCGGGGCAAAGAGACGACGGCAAACAAATGGGCCCTAAATACCGCATATTCTCTAAATTCCAGTCTAAGCAGTACGCGTACCCATCCACAGACCACCACCGGAAGCCACGCAAACTGGGCGCCGCGAAATAAGAAGATAAAACCTTGGCGAAACAAACGGCATCCGCTTGCGTCAGTAACCTGCGCTGAGCACGTTGCGACTTGTCTTGGGAACAAACAAGATACAGAGTTCTGAGGTGGACGAAGTTGCGGCTAAGTGCGCTACCGAGCTTGCCCAGGGAGCTCCCTGCCTGCCCATCCAAGGAAATAAATCAGGGGCTTTCCAATAATAGAGTTAGACATGACACGCACCAAACTCGAACTCGAATGACGGGTGAATTTGGACCAGCTCCAGTCCTCGTCGACGACGAGGTGAAGAACACTTAGAATGACATCTGGAGCAGCTTCAAGAAGCTTCAGGAAATCCGGTACGGAAATCCTCAAAGTCTCGAGGCGAGCTGGTGAAGCTGCGAACTGAGCTAGGTCAGCCGAATTAAGGCTGTGCGACCCCAACGGATACCCCGTGTAAAACCACAGGTCCACGAGACGATGATGCTGTGCGAATTTGGCGAGGTCAGAAGGGCGACCTTTCATGGTGCGCAACATGGGCAGCTCGCCAGATGCGGGGGGATCGCCGTAGAAGTCTGAGTTGAAGATGAGCTCCGTGAGTTCTTGCTGTGAGGCGATGAATTGAGCCCAAACGGGGTCCACGGTGGAGGTTGAGCAGAACGCTTGCAAACGGAACGTGATAGAGGGAATGGTGTTGAGGGAAAGCGGAATGAATGGTGTGATCATGAGGAATACAAGATTGTGCATGTCGGGGAGGATCGAAGCCCACTGGCCAGGGTGGATGCGAGCCGTGGGGTCTTCGAAGTAAATGGACTCCACCTGCATCCATTTTAGATTAGAGAAGATGTGAATTGGGAGAAGAAGCGCACTTACGAGGGACAGCAAATGTCGGTTGGTCGAGAGAGTCTTCACCATCCGCCTGGCCGACTGTCGGACCGCGATATTGCGATACACAAGCACATTGAGAAACAGGTTGATTGATTTGGACAACTGGAGGAGGACGAGCACCTCAGGGAGATGAGATAGTCGTCCTACCTCACGCCAGACGTAGCCTGGGTGAGACGGCCCCATGATATGCAGTTGCGAATACGGGAAGAGGAGGAATGGATCTGAATGATGTGATTTTAGCTTCGTTTGATCTGAATTTCACTCGCAACAAGATGTTCCGCTTACAGAGCCGTGGATTTTGGATTCCCCTTGCGGACAGATCTTCATACTCGAAACAGAAACGAGACAAAATACGCAAAGGAAATAGAATTAGGAATATTATTTCCGGCGCCGCCCACACGTAGCGGCCGCCGCACGCATCGCCATCAGCAGCTTGACCCTGGCCTCCCTTGCAGCGCGTTCCTCAGCGTCCGCTGCCGCCTGACGCACCTCCTGCAGTGCCTGCTCTTCGCGGTGCTTGTTCTGCTTCCACTGCAAGTTGTCGGGGTGGAGTGGGTGACAGCGGGGCCTGGGGAAGGTTTTGGTGGCACGGGCTAACGCCTCTTTGCGCATATTCATGAGTAAGTCCCGGCGAGCACGCTTGGCCTCCAGGCGAGCGGCGAGGGCGGCTCGCTTGCGCTTGTGGTAGTCAGGTGGGCGTTCGGTGAGGGGGGGACGATAGTAGTCAAGCCAGATTTGCAGCCCCGGCCTCGCAGGTTTCACGGCATGATGCATGGCCTCTGTGGGACGAATGTTAATCTTCAAATACTAAACTTGGATTCATATACGCACCAAGTTTGAGAGCTTTGTCTTCGCTGGGAGTCCATCCACTGGGAAGAGGGCATGCCATAGTGGTGGAAACTAGAAAACGCGACCGAAAAGATATTCCCATGTGATGTGATGCGAAGTATTTCAGATCGATCAAGCAGACCCCATTGAGTGGCTGAAGAGATAGTTCAGAAGGCGTTCGTTTTGGAGCACATAGCGGTTCTGGCCAGGTTGGATGTTGGTGGCTTCAAAGAGGGCCCCTCGAGACGTGTGGGCTTGGGACCCACTGCACCAAATGGGCCAAGAGTTAGACAGACAGACCAGCCAGCAATAAATAATAGAGCTCTGCTCCAGGCAGTTGAATTTCTGCTCCAGGCAGACGAAGCAGATGAGGGAAACAAAGACTGTGGTTGACGTTGGTGGCAAATGATGCGATGAAATGATGTTGCACGTGCCCGGACCGTGCTTCTCTGCGGCGCCGTAACAGAGTGTTCAACCTATAGAGTTCCAACCAAGGGCTCAAAAATCATATCTAAAGTGGTGGATGGGGTCAGTGTTACCAGCCAAAAAGTATTATGCTAAATTTCCCTGTCTGTGGTACAAATATAAACCTTTGCACGAGAACGCTCAGATTCTAGGCTACAACCTATACATAAATATAACTCACCTTTAGACGAAAGGCAAACCAGATATTTCCCCCCCGAGTTTGGGTCCGCAGTTTTTTTTTTCAAGGAGATATAGGTTAGTTAATCATTGTCACCGACCTTTGGGCCAACGAAAGTTCGTTTGCGCTACTGGGGAGGTTAAAAATGTTGCACAGAAAACGCGCCGTAACCGAATGATCATCCTCGGAATGATGCTACGGAATTTTGAATGGAAGATGGCTCTGAGCCAAAAAGCCGCAACCTATTAGCCACACAATAATATCAAATTTTCATAGGCCCCAGTCAAGAATTGTGCACGAAATATGAGAAAGGTCGACTTCAAGCGGACACATCACGGTCACGGCGTGACATCGTCAGCTTTGTTCTTAACACTCATGTCTGGACGTTCACGCAAACGCAAGAAGATGCCGGATGCTCCGAAGCCACGAAAGTAGGTCTATATCTCATTGAACAGCACAAGCTGACCCAATCCCAGGCCGCGTTCCATAGTTTCAAAGCAGAAGCGCCTGGCAAGGGACAAACAACATCGCGAGTTCGTTTTCAGAACTCGTACCTCTAATCTTGGGTCACGGAAAGCTTCAGGCAACCAGGAGTACGCGAAAAACAGCGTATAATCATGGCTGAACAACGGTAAGTGAGGACTATCTTACATCGACCAACTGACGTCATTTCCAGTGCTGCAGTGAAAGCACGACGCGACAATGGGACCCTCGAAAGCCTGCATCCTCTGAAAACCAGCTGCCTCCCGGTTCGCATAAATTTGGTTCAGTTATGTCTTACCTTTGACAATTGGTGTCCCAGATACTGCGAACTTCCAGGTCCACGACGTTGTTTCTGATGCTGCGACTGGCAACCCGCTTACACCGGCTGAACAATGCGCCCTGGGCGTGCTATCGGAGATGGCAGCCATTAGGGAAATGGACAGGTGAGTTTTCTCAGTTTCAGAATAAAATCTCATGCAACAATCACCAGTCGCACACATGCGCGGTACACTGATGGGGACCGTTCCGTGGTTTCCGTTGGCACTTTGTCATATGGCTCTGTGTGCGTCTTCATCTTTGTCTGCTCTACTTGGTTGAATTAATGACTTTATCGCTTTCAGAGCCTCGCGCGAGCGAGGCTCCCAAATCTATTCAAGCCGTCTTTTTCCAACCTATGACAAAAAGATATCCGACGGGGGCCTTCGTCTATCACATGTTACCACCATATGTGTGCCCACCCACACTTCTCCAAAAGAGGATGTGGTACGAATTAGGCCAAGTCGGTCCGCTCACCGCCGTGCAGGAATTGCAAATGATGGTGATGAATTTGGCTAATCCGATAGGCGATAATGACTATTCTGATATCGAAACTCCGGACGATCCGGCTCCGTACTTGAGCTCAGAGAGGCGGAAAACAATTCGTGTGTGGCGGCGACATCCGGAATACGAGACCTATGATCTGGCGGGAAGCCTGACGGCGTTTTCGGAGGCAGAGGATATGGAATCCGAAAGCGACGATGGAAGTGCGGACGACAATATGCAGTCATAGGCTTGGTGGGAAATATCACAACTCTAAATTCACCCCCACGGAGGTACTGTGTACGTATCCAGTGGGTCCGCGCGTAATCTCGCCTAATGCAAATCCTTCGCTTGCATCGGATGGACATATTGGACAAAAATCCGTATGCGGATTATTATTATTTACTTCAGGAAAAATTGTTTGTTGTATAACCAGCCCAATGCGAATTAATTCAAAAGAAATTATCATTCACTGTATACAAACGGGCAACACAAGATTTGATTCGTGACACTACGCAGACAACAAAGCAAAAGGAAACTACGGGCACTGAGAACTGCCCGCCTGCACAGGGACATGCGACGCGGGTGGCGCTTCTGAGACGCGCTCACACTCGCCCAATCGGTATTGGGACCGATAGTACAGGAGAGCCTCTTCACGGCTGTCCTTCTTCTTGCGCGACTGGTTGGGAACGCCGCGGACTTGGTCATCGGCATCCGCGCTAGTGACAATTAATGGGGTCAATACAAAAAGAAGAAGGACAGTTTGACGGTACTTACGAGGAGGCGTACAGGCCGGGACGATGCCCAACGCAAACTACATACCATGGCTGGTTGTCGCGTAGCCAGCAGGGAAGAGGGCTTCCAAATGTCAGGTGATATGGCCGCAGTGTGATAAAAGTGCGGGCTGCCGCTACAAAACAGCGAATGAGTACGAGGAAGATAGATAGAAAAAGCTGGCACGTACGAGTAAGCTCGGTGATCGCAGAGTCTACCTGGGCCTTGACAATATCGGGGAGGCCTTCTGTAATTTGGAGATCAGTGGGACGAGGCTAGGTATGAGGCGAGCTTACCACCAATCTCAATGCAAAGGCGGGTCATGTCCAATGCATACTTGGAGAGGGCCGTCACTTTGGAGACCAGTACTGCCAGCTCTTCAGTGGGAGTGGGGGGAACGGGGGCACCGTCAGTCATATCAACTTGAAGACGGCGAACGGAGAGAGGTGGAAAGGAGAGATGAGTCCTGGAGATGGATAAGTAACGGTGAAACACTGATATAGAAGTGAGAGTGAGATCCGAGAGATCGGTGCCCATGAGGCTCAGCCAGTTTGGGATTTTGGAAAAGGATAGACGTATGGTGCAGATTAGCAATAGGTGCAGGTGACAACGAGGGGGGGTCACATCACTTATGGGAATAGCTAGGGTAAGGGGAGTCGGCGATGTCTGTTTTGAGAATGAAAGAAAAACGAACGGACCTTTATATATGCGTTTGAAACTCAAGGACATTTTGATTTACTCCTCCAGTATATTGCTGCCCCAGCACATCGCACTTCGCCCTCCACAAATAATTTTTGATCGTCCTGTACCATGGCGCCGAAATACTGGGCCAACGAGGAACAGAGATCTTGGCTTCACGGCTGGATGCCCGACTTCGTGCGTAGGCAGGCCGAAAAAAAACTGCATCTCTTTTGGCCGACACTTTACGCTGGATGGTTCGAACGATACCCCGAACACACAGCCCTCAACCTTCCGCTTCCCAACTCGGAAGGTGTACGCGAGTTGACACCAAACGAAATAGCCACGCTGGGTGCTGCTATAATGGCCAGAAAGACTGTGAGAGAGACGCATGTTTAGACGGCTGGTGCCTCGAGCTAACTGTACCTGATAGCAAATCGAGAGCTGGTATCGGTACCAGCGGAAGAAGATCGCGAAGGGCGGTGGCATCGTCGCGGCGACTCAGATGTCAACACTTCTCGATTCACTATTCGACATGCGCACCAGGAGCAAGGGACGCGTCCACCAGGCCATCGAGATATTCCAGAAGCGGAACCGCGACGCCATCAAAGCCGCCTTGGAGGCGGCTTCTTACGACAAGCTGGACACGCGCGACGACGAGGACGACTGGACTGATGAAGCCGACGGTTCAGAGGCTGCCAAGATTAAATCAAGCAAGTCGGACCGCATGCGCACCCGGACACAAGTAGTGATGGCGTTGTGGCAGGCGGCTTTGCCGGAGGAGAAGGAGGCAGTGTACGCTGAAGTCGAGAAGGAGAAGGAGGAGCAAAGAGCCGCGGATTTGAAAGAGGAGTCAGACAATGCCCCACGAACGCCGGCCCAGCTGCAAGAGTAAGTCCCTATTTTCTTTGCTGCCAAGATTATGCTGATAATTTGCCCAGCGCGATAGATGTTGTAGACACGTTTTTTGCCAAGGCCCACGCCGCCGTCGAGAAGAGCACGGAATGGCTTGGATTGTCGATGGTTGGTGGATGCAACCCGCGGTTGGGTGGTAACTTGAGCATGAAAATGTACGCCTTCCGTTTTGGGTTGTTGATCAAGTCAGCTGACCCAGTCTCTTCTTCTTCTCGCAATGTAGCATCTGCAACGGTGCGACCCCTGGTGGCAACGACTTCGAGGATTTTTACGATGAATTTCAAAACGTTGTGCAGGCGTTTGAGCGCTTCCTGCAGCTCGTATTCAGTAAGTCCGGTTTTCCACTACTGGGCGTACCTGACTTTTGTTACCTGCAGGTCCCGAGCACTGTCAGTCCCGAGCACTGGACGCGAAGGTGGCCTCCACGAGTGACCCTACCCGGCCTGTTACTATTATCCCTGCACCCGTACCTGCCACCCTCTCGCCCCCGACTGAGCCTGCCAAGAAGAAGAAGAAGAAACGCACCAAAACTAAAAGTCCAGCCGTCGTCCAAGAACCAATTGAAGGAGCCAGCATCTTGTCTGCTTCTACGACGGCGCTTCCCACACCCGGTGTGAACTCAGTCCAATCAGATACCAGGTAAGTTGTGGAGCGCCAAAGATTGAATTTAGCTGACTTCCAAATTCCATTCAGGGACGAAGATTTATCCTCAATCGTTGGCGACTCAGCGGACGTCCGTCTCGATGACTTGGAAGCTAGTCTGTATTTCAAGAAGGTTGTGCATAAATATGTATCTAACAAATGACTAGTGGCGCTATACCTCTGTCGCCGACATTTTCACCTTGGGATCACGGAAACGAAGACATGTATGTTCTTCCTTTTTTTGGTCGAGGGGAGTCTGCCGGGATCGCTGACTTGGTGTTTAGTGCCGTGTCATCTCTGCTACTTGACGACGAGACTGAAGCGGCCCACCACAACAACTCGAGCTGGCCGCTGGGAATGACGCCACCACTGAGTCCACGCGCTGCCGGTGCGATAGCGCAGAGAGAGCGTGGAGGCGCACCGGGTGAAGGCCCCGCGATGGCCGCTATTGATCCTGAGCTCATTGCGCTCAGCGTCTCCCCATCCCCAACGTCTGAGCGTCCCAAGCCAAAGGCGGCCTTCCGCGGAACTGGAATGCACAGCCTTACCGAGCCCACGGAATCTGCATTCAAGCTCAGTCCCTGGTTCGATGCCTTGCGTCCCACGTCCACGCCACGCCCCCTGTACACCTTTGGCACGTCAAGCACTGAATCCAAGCCCCCTTTCGTTTTCACTTTGAAACCTTTCGAACCCGCCCTGCAAGCGTCTGTCACTGCCAAACCTGCAGGAGCGCAGACAACCGCGGCTCGAGCCTTATCGGATATCATAGGGGCGAAGAAATTCCTTACTCCCGCCTCTTTTGCCACTCACTCGCCTCTGCCTGATGCAGCTGCTCGTCCGTCTCCCCCCGTTGCCGCGGCTGCGCCTATGTCAGCGCCACGGCCGCCGCCCGTTGTACCTATCCGTCAGTCTCCCCCCGTCGCTGCGGCTCCACTTATCTCGCCGCCGCCGCTCCTGCCCGCTGCCGCTGCTCATCGGTCTCCCCCCATCACTGCGGCTTTGCGTATTTCAGCGCCACCGCCGCCGCCCATTGCACCCGCCCGTCAGTCCCTCATCGCTGCTGCAGCTCCGCCCATCGCAGCCCCTGTCACAGCCGCACCTACGCCCACCGCTGCCGACCTCGACGACCTCGAGCTTCCCGAGTCTCGACCTGCCACCAAAGTGCCACTGGATAAGACGGCGCGCAAAGGCCGTCAACCTCCGCCCAGGCGAAAGTCTGGGCCGAGGAAGGTAGCTGACAAGGAGGCAGCAGCAAATCAGGCGCAAGCGGTGGCGTCGGTGACAGCAGGAGCTAAGAAGAGGGGTAGACCACCCAAGGCGGTGGCTGCGGCAGGCAGCGAGGGCGAGGGCGAGGGCGAGGGCGAGGGCGAGGGCGAGGGCGATGCACCACTGGACGACGTGACGAACTCGCCCACGGCAGAGACCGGTACCATCGTCCTGTGCACGGTGGTCGGGAATAACCGAGCGTCAGCGCGACAAGCAGCTCAGCAGGAGAAGGCAAAGCAGTCGAAGGCAACGGAGGACACACACAAGGCACAGGTGGCGAAAGGATGGCTTCCGGGACCAGAGGGAAGTGTCGTGATCCTCCCTTCCAGCTCCCAAAAGCCGACACGTGTCAAAAAACCGATGCGCAACTGGGAAGGGGTGGCATACACTATCCCCAGGGTCAATACTCGCCCGCGCGTACCTCTGCTCGATGCGAGCGAGAAGGCGCTTCTCGCCAGGGCGGCGACGGCAAAGACGAAGAAAGCGGAGGAGAATACGACGGGTGCGAAGAGGAAGGCCCCCTTTGCAGCAAGCGAGACCCGCTCCCGCAAAAAGTAAGCCTTTAATTTGTCTATTTCTGATTTGGAACTCACAATTTGCTTGCAGGCAAAAGACGACATAAGTGTTGCCATTGTGGGCTGCTCAACCAGCCACCACTGCTGCTCAACCAGCTCCAATGCACCGCTGCTCAACCAGCTCCAACGCACCACTGCTCAACCAGCGTCAATGGCCGTCGCCCCTCAACGCACCTGATTTTTATGACGCTGATTGTTTACTCCTTACTTGTTGCGAGGATAGTTCTGCGTAGAATAGTCGTTCATCTGTAACGTGTCTTGAATCATATTTTGCGGTCTTTTTGCGGTAGTGATTCGAGTGAACTTGTGAATGAGACAAAAGATTAGGCGAAGACTTGACTTGGTGTACACGAGGACTTGTGAAAAAAAAAAAGATCTAGAGGTGGCAAAAGGGCACCCTTACACGATTCGAACCAGGGATCTCCTGTTGTGCAAACCAATGCGATTCCCGGCGCATCAACCGGCTGTGCTAAGGTGCACTTGTCTAGAGTGCACCTGGTACAGTCGAGCAGGTGAAATCTCCCTTAGGCAGTCGACCCAACCAAAATTACAAGTCACTCTTTGGGACGCGTATAGATTTGGGAGCGTGCTGGTAGTCATTCGATAGGAGGCCGCGCGATGTCCAGGGGCAGCAGCGGAGATCGAGCTCCACCATCTGGCTATAAACAGTACACTAATTATAAACCTTGGTGCATATAAATATAATCTACGTAAATAATCATAACGCACTCGCGGTTGGCATTGACAGATCATGTCAATCGCATTACATAATTCCCACGCCTCACCTGGCGACGACAATTTCCAGTACCACAGAAATATTTGGAAAGGGTTTTGCAAAAATGGAAGAGATAGAGTAAAATTTAATTGAGATGCGGAGTGCGACTAGATACATAGTAAGTAACGGGCCACGGAAGCTTTTATTGCGAGATACGATGTCAGAAAACGGCAATGGTGACAGCAAGCGCAGGAAACGCGTTGAAGAGCTGTAGACATCGGAGGACGTTATTACAAGACAAAGGTAGGACGGAACTGAAGGGAAAAGGTCCCGTACCAAAAATCCGGTATCCATTTTGAAAATACCACCGGGAACGGAAACGACAGTGGCGAGCGCATGAGACGCGTCTAAGAGCTGTGGATGTGGGAGCACGTTAGTAGAAGACAGAGGTACGATTGAGCGGAAGGTAAAAGGCCCCGTACCAAAAATCCGGTATCCATTTTAAAAATACCGCCGGGAACGGCAACAGCAGTGGCGAGTGCAGGAGACGCGTTGAAGAGCTGTGGACGTGGGAGAACGTTATTACAAGACAGAGGTAGGATTGAGCTGAAGGCAAAAAGGTCCCGTACCAAAAACCCGGTAATTATTTTGAAAATACCACCGGGAACTGCAACAGCAGTGGCGAGCGCAGGAGACGCGTTGAAGAGCTGTGGACGTGGGAGAACGTTATTACAAGGCAGAGGTACGATTGAGCGGAAGAAAAAAAGCCCGGTACCAAAAATCCAGTATCCATTTTGAAAATACCACCGGGAACGGAAACGGCAGTGGCGAGCGCAAGAGGCGCGTCTAAGAGCTGTAGATATGGGAGAACGTTAGTAAAAGATAGAGGTACGATTGAGCGGAGGGTAAAAGGCCCCGTACCAAAAATCCGGTATCCATTTTAAAAATACCGCCGGGAACGGCAACGGCAGTGGCGAGCGCAGGAGACGTTTCAAAGAGCTTTGGACACGGGAGGACGTTAGTACAAGACAGAGATAAGATTGAGCAGAAGGGAAAGAGCCCCGTACCAAAAACCCGGTATCAATTTTGAAAATCCCACCAGGAACGGCAACAGCGGTGGCGGGTGCAGTAGTGAGCCTTAGCATGTAAGACCTCGGGAGGACGTGCTTTGAGGACGAAGGTACAATTAAACCAAAGGAAAAGGCTCCCGTGCAGAGGAGCTGGCTTTTACGGTGAATACTGCTGTGTAGAGGGTGCGGCGAAACGGGGGACGCTGGAGTGACGAGCCCGATGCGAGGATCACAAGAGGTGTAGAACAGCTGAAGAGGGTCTTCGGTGTAGACTGACGGAGGTATGGGGTCAGGGACGTGCCCAAGGCCGCAGGGGGCCCCGCGCAATGGAGGGAGGAAACGAGTGATGAAATGGTAACATGCGTAAACAACGTACCAATTTGGATCTATGTCCGAGCGCTATCATTCTGGTGGGAAGGCGGGCCAAGCGAGCGAAGGCGGTGGGTGGCCAAATCGGGCGCGAGGCGGGTGCACGTGCTAGCGAGGGTGTCCTGATATATCACGACGCATGCTAGCTTAGCGGATTTGATATATCATTGGGCTCCGCTGATCAGCGAACCTCCGATATATCAGAACACCGTATACGCCTGTGCCAAATGAGGATATATGGCTAGATTAAATATGTGAGAGTGGCCTTGACTAGTACCACATGTGATACATAACATATCCAAGAATTAGCTCAATCGGTGCACTACTCCTATTGCTACAGCGTTCCTAGCGGAAACCAAGAATTTTTGGTGAGAATTCTATTATGTAAGGATATCAAAAATACCGGTGTTGTGGTGACTGCGGATTTTGAATGCGATTCCAACGCACTCGGTCTCAGGAGAATCCGACTAGAATTGAGCTCAGCAGAGTGTTCCTGGCGAAAACACAAAAACAGAAAGAAAAACAAGTGCCTGCCCTATGTTCCGCAAAAGGCTGAAAAGTTCCAGTGAAACATAGGAGCATTATTTCAAAATTTTAATCTTGTTTTCAAGGAAAAATGTTGTTAAAGATGTTTCAAGTTTTTCACCTAAGTTTAGAGTTGAAACTAATGTGTAAATTGTGAATCTTACTTGCCACATCTTTTCGTGAAAATTCTTGAATAAGCTGCCTTTGTGGAGGGGTGAATTTTGTATTTCAAGTTTTACACCAGTCTTCCTGGAGATTTTTCACAAGTTTTTGTGCTCAGTTTGGAGCTGAAATTGCAGTAATGTTTGTTTTAGATTTTTTACCATCATTTAGGGTCTTGAAACTGGGTGAAATATTGGTATTACTTTTCAAAATAAACTCATCACCTTTAATTCAAGTTTTCAACCTCAATTTTCAGGATCTTTTTCACTGAAAATGTTTCAAGTTTTACACCACATTTTCTTACTCGTTTGGTATGTTGTTTTTGATTTGAAATTGCAGTGAAAATGGTTTTGAATTTTTCACTGTCATTTATGCTCTTGAAAAGGGGTGAAACATTGATGTGAATCTTCAAAACAAACTTGTGAATATTATTTCAAGTTTTTAATATTCATTTTCAATCTAGTTTGTGCTGAAAGTCAAGCTGAAAAACTCGAAATATTTCCGGTGGAAACAGGAGTGAAAAAATCAAATAAATTTTCACCCAAAACTTGAGTGAAAACCTTGAATATTTCAACCAATGTAAATTGAAAACCATAAAATCAAAGATTCACAGGGTAAGGCCACAACATGGTGCCCCATCAAGTACGGTGAAAGGTTGAGTTACAGTGCATGGAATATCTCAGGTGGCAAAAAAAGATTTTGGCTTTCCTCCACATAGCCCTGGCTTGAATCGAACAAGCTTCCTTACAGACTTTGATTTGTGCAACCTAACAGAGTGCAAGTGCGTACCATGCACCTCTGAGCCCCTTCCTACTTGAAATCCTCTGTGGTATCACTTATTGCCAATTGCAATTTGAGAACCATAAATTCAAAGACTTGGAGTGCGAGGCCACAAAGAACCAAGTACACGGCTTACGGGTGAGAGGTTGGTATGGTGCATGATTCAGAACTAAAGCATATCTCAGGGCACGAGAAAAAAATCTGTCCACATAGTGCATGGCCCAGGCTCGAGTCGAACGAGCTTCTCTGCAGACTCAAGACCTAAGCTCTGACACAACTGTAACAAAGGTTTGCAGTGTGCACCGAGTGCCTCTGGGCCTTGTTTTTGTCTCTTTCCTCCGGTCCATTTGTGGTGTAAATCCCAGTCACTGATGAAATACTTTCAACTGATTATTTCCCTCAATGAGGTCATGTGTTGGCGCGTTGTTTACGCGTTGCTATGGCTGGTCGCTGTCCCGTGACTCGCTGCAAGGTTGATCTCTTCCACCACAAGCACCTTCTCTCCTCTCGCTTGCGCACCGCACAGCCGTTCTCCAGGCAGGTAACACATAAACTCTGTCTATATACCGTGGATAACCACTGCTTCAGGGTACACATTCAAAAATTCTCATGGAGCGGGTTTCTTTTTCTTTCTTTCAGCTTCCATTCCACCTCACTGACTCGGAATCATGCAGAAAATTGCCAATACGGGTGTATTTTACTTCTTGGCATTGGATCTGCAAAGGTAAGCGTATCCACCAACTGAACCAGTTCTCTGTGCATCAAGCTTTTGAAGTGATACCATGCGACACTCAGAAGCCCTCAAGAGTGCTCTTCCTCAGCTTATAATTACCTACACTCGCCTGCTAGTCTCGCAGGTCTCGCCTTCCTCGTCCACACTCATCTCTGGACCCCAAGGCCTTTGCCCTGTCTCTGAAGCGTAAAGTTGTCCCAGAGGAGGATGACATCGAGACGCAGCTCGCCAAGAAGACCACCAGCACGGGATTCCGCCCGAAGCCGCTCCAGGTGTCCGCATCACGCAATTACACCCCATCTTTCTCTGCCTCTATGGCAAACGGAAATGGAAACCCAAAGCCCACCACAGTAATGCCCCGCCCCCTGACACATCCCTGCCCCCCCTGCTACCGCGCACCCGACGTCCCGGGGTGCGAGTGCGCCGCCCGTGTCCACCATACACAAGCCCTCGTCGGGTGTCGGCATCGGGGCCCCTTCGTCGCGCGTTCTCTCGTTGAAACGCACTGCGTCTGGTTCAGCGATGGCCACTGCACCAGACGTGATCACAAACCTGCACAAGCGCCTCGTGACGCTCGAGTCGGCGCATACGCAGGACAAGGAGTGGCTCACGACGCTCTTCGAGTCTGCTGCGGCCTCGTCCTCAGCTGCTGCTGTCAGTACTACTACCACCTCCACCACTGATTCAGAAGCAATCCTCGCCGCCCAGTCCCAGCTCGCCAGCACCTCTGCCCAGCTTGCGGCCACCACCACCCAGCTCACGTCTCTGCAATCCGAGCTCCCTTTTCTCCGCACCACCCTGTGCACACATCAGGACGGCGAGGCCACTGCGCGCGCAAACACTGCCTCCCTTCGCAACGGGATCCTGTCTTTGAAAGCTGAGGTGCTGTCCGGCAGCAAGACCGCGGTGAGCGCTGCACATGGCAAATGCGACGTCATCGGAGGTGGGGCTGCGGGAGCGGTATCACTCGTCTGAGGGCCGGACACAGCGCCTCGCTGCGGACTTCAGTGCATTGCAAGCAGAATTAGCGAAAGAGCAGGGGGGAGAGGGAGGAGGAGAGGAGGGAGTGGGGGGCGGAGAGGGACGAGGCGAGGGCGGAGCAGGTGAGGGGTGAGGAGGAGCGGCGGAGGCTGCATGGGATGGTTATAGAGCTGAAGAGGAATATCCGCGTTTTCTGCCGTGTACAGCCTGTTCTTCTGAGCTTGCGTTGGGCGTGGGCAAGGAGGGTGGGTCCGTCTCTGCTGCAGGATCTCTCGGAGGCGGCAGCGCTGGTGCAGAACACACTGTCGCGCTGTTATGCCCATGCAACTCCAGGACCACTCCCGACCACATCCGGCCTCACTTCCGGCATCCTACGCCTCTTCCGGATCTTCATCCGAACCTCCGGTTCTCCGATCTCCGTCTTCCGCCTTCCAGCTCCGGCGTCGGAAGTATCACGGAACTTCCTCGGACTCCCCACACAACACCAAGTCCATGTGGTGTCGTATCCGATGGTTTTCATCAGTCATCCGACTCACCATCAAATCCTATGTCCTTATGCACTATGCTCCACATGCTTTCCTTTATTGTCCTTATTGTTATACAACTTATCTTATTGTCTGTTAGTTACTTCCCTCCGCATCCAGACTTGCCCCGTAAATAATATAAATGCATAGTACAGTCTTGGATGTACCTCAGTTTGATTATAAACACTCTTCCGGTCTAATCCCCTTTGAACTTTCATCTTAACGTTGTTTCTGGTCCCAACCATACTTCCAGTTGAACTCCCAAACTTCCGACACTTCCGACTTAACATTGTAATGTTACCTCTGTCTTCGGATAACCCGTCCAGTCGTCTTTCCTTACTTCCGCCTCTTCCGGCTTCTTCATATTGACAACCTATCTTCGTCCAATGTCCGGACGTGACCTCCGTCCTTCATCCAATGTCCGGACTTAATCCGACTTCTTGCAGTCTCGGCTCCAATCCTTGCCTTGACTCCAGCCATCCGGAAATCCGTCCAGCCTTCATCCAACTCGTCCGGTCGACGAGTGAAGTCCTTCGACTATCTCTGTTGTCATCCTTTCCTATTCAAGTTGCCAGCAGTACAATCCCCACTCCCCCTTAACCCCCTGTGTGACGAGGTACGATACGATCGTAGTAATGTAGATACACGGCCAGTGGCCACTTGCTTATTTCACTCATACTTGTATCATAAATCGTATATTTTGTACTTTAGATTACATAATGATCTGATCTTTTGCTTTCCTACCACTATGTCGTGAGACAAGGGAACTCCCCTACGCCCCCCTGCCTGCCTGAGCACGCGTACAACTGCTCCACGGCCTCGGTGGTGCAGAGGCCCCTAACAAGGGTCAAGGTTCCCTTGTCGAAGGGTTACAACGACGGTGCGCGCCTGAGTCGACGGCGCGCGCCCATCATATTCATCCTGGACTAGCGAGCGCTCTCGCGATCCTAGTCCAGGGCTCTCCTTCAAGGTGAGTCCTCCTAAAGGACCCGTATCACACCCTGTGGTGTAGTGGTTTCAATATTCGTAGTTCCGGATCCCATATCACTGACCTCCGTTAACTTCCGTACTTCCATTAACCTCTGTCCAGCTCCATCCTCCGGCCTTCCTTCCCTCCGGCCCGGACATCTGTCACCCTGAACCTACCTCCCTCCTCCTCTCTTTCCTTCCTTCTCCGACACAGATATAACACGCGCAGATCACGTACCCGACACGGTGCTGTCATACCCCGGGCCAGAGGGAGATAGTACTTTCCTCGGCGGGGGCAGAAAGGTAGTGGGACGCAGGGATGGGCAAGGGCGGGAAAAGGAGGAAGGAGGTGTGGGGGTTTGATTTCAATTGGGTGGGTGCTGCTTTCTTATCATTTTCACACACACTCTTGCAACGAAGCAGCTCCGTGCTACTTTCCTCTCCTATACTTCATCTTTGGCTCATGCGTGACATCGATATATTAACCCTTTCACACCCACTAACACTGTATATCTTTCTCGCTCCCTTTTTCGCGCAGGTATTCCTCCCCCTCCTCGACGCAAGCGGACCTATTCACGGAGATCTCGCAGCTCGTGCAGAGCTGCACGGACCGGTATAATGTGTGTATCTTCGTGTATGGGCAGATGGGGAGCGGGAAGAGCTGGATGATAGAGGGTGGGAGGGTGAGTTTTTTTTTCTTTTATTGCTTTTTCGTTTTGTGCTTGGAGGCGGAGTTTTGGGCGTATTTTTGTTTTCTTTTTTTGTTCTTTGGGAGCGGTTGCGGGTGGGGAGGGTGCGTGGCGAGTTTTGGCCTGTCTGGGGAAGCTTTTGGGAGGTGGAGAGAGGAGCGACACGACGATTCCGCAAGCAAGGAACAAGACCCTACGTTTCCTTTTCAGGGGTGTGGAAGACCCGTTTTGGGTGCTTACGACACACCTCCCTCGCCTGCTTTTTTCCCCCTCTGGCGGCGCTGTGAGCAAGCCACAGTGACGCTCTTTGCTCGATGTGAGGCATATGATATGACAAGGAACTAAGGCCGAGCGTCAGTTCACAATTGTGCCCTCTTTTAATGTAAGTTCTCTCCGAAAACCCTGTAATATACCCTCTTTTTTGGACAGTATTAGAGCCTTGATGCTTGCCATAATATGTACCCGGTACTTCCTGTACTTGTTGCCAGGTTTGAAAAAGTACAGCCATCAGGGCAGATATTATTTACCCCACATACCGCTGGAGCGGCATCCCGGGCCAGAAAAATGCCTCCCATATATTTGGTCTGATGTGTACTGGACGCATCCACTTCCACCTCCAAACTTACCTCCCCTTCAAGACTCCGTACTCTTCAAGTTACTTATAAAATTCAAAACTCCAGTGATCAAGCTGGCGCAGCGTGGAACGAATTGAAGTTGAACGCCTCTATATAATGACCATTATCTACGAAACTCGGGAGATAAGATCAGACCCAAAACAAAAGAAAAATGTTGCTCAGGCAATGCACGCTCTAATTGGGAGTCGAACCCACATATGCCTGTCAGAATTACAGTCATTCTTCTTCAATCATCAAGCCGATCTACCGTTGACCCATTGGAGATTGTTTTTTTACCTCTTATAATCAGTCAGCATACATATGGAATGCAAAACTCTGACACCCTTGCCGCAACCATTACCCATTTCGGTTTCAAACACTTGAGGGAAAAGTACGTGGATGCGTGAACCGCAGCCCGTGGCCCGCCCAAAAAAATTTAGGTGCTCTTTGTGCGTTGTCGCTTGTGCGTATAACATTTGCGAGACGACCTTTTATTCACTTTAAATCGAAGATTGCAGGGTGCCGTGCTACCATGTAAACAAATCCGAATAGTCGTTTTGAGAATATGTGACACAAGTAAAGTTCAACTTGATCAGGCCGAACTCCCCAGCTATATACACGGCGGCTTTAACATTACAGCTCTTTGCAAAATTGATGACAGTGTTAGCGTAGTAGCCTCAGTTACGGAGCAGAAAAGTAACTGTATTAGTAGTCTACCTGTTAGCGTAGTACTACAATGTAATTAGCACATGTGAATAAAAATGAGAATATGGTAAATACGCACGCCTCAGTTACGGAGCAGAAAAGTAACTGAGGCTAACCAAATGTCGTAAACTGTAAAGTACTTCGGAATGACGGGGTGAATGATATGTAAAGATAACGAGATAAGATATACCGCTAACACTCCCCCTCAGACCGTCAGTCCGAGACCTTGTGCAAAACGCAAAGTCTTGACTGCATCAAGTGGCTTCGTGAAGATGTCGGCGATATTGGCCTCGGATGCGATCCAGGTGAGCGATATGATGCAGGACGCGACAGCGTGGCGAACGAAGTGGTACGGAAGCGCGATGTGCTTCGTACGCGAGTGGAATGAGTCATTCTTCGCCATTGCAATGGCGGACTGGTTGTCGACGTGAATCATGATGGGTTCCGGCGCGACCTTGAAGACTTCTTGTATGAAGGTGCGAATCCACATAGCCTCCTTGGTCGCACGTGCTAGAGCAATATATTCTGCTTCTGCGGTAGAAAGCGCAACCGAAGTCTGCTTCTTCGCACTCCAACAGATTGCTCCCCCGAAAAGGGTAAACACGTAGCCCGACATTGAGCGCCAGTCAAGTGACTCAGATCCCCAGCTGGAGTCTGAGTACCCACCTGGGCGATCCGGTGTCCGCCCAAAAGTCAGCCAATCATCGCGCGTGCCCTTGAGGTAACGGACAACGCGCTTAGCTGCCTCCCAGTGAGCACGCCTGGGGTTGGCGAGGAACTGCGAGAGCAAGCTCGTCGCATATGCAATGTCCGACCGAGTGTGGTTGGCAATCCAGATGAGAGAGCCAACAACCGCACGATACGGCACATGGCGCATATCCTCGATCTCCTCCTCTGTCTTGGGACAGTGCTCGCGGGTAAGACGAATACCAGGAGCAAGAGGGGAAGGGGCAGGCTTCGCATTTTCCTGTCCAGAAAGAGCGACAACATCGTCAATATACGTTGCCTGCCCAAGGGAAATTGTACCGGCTGCGCGATCCTGGTGGATGGATATACCTAGATAATGGTTCGCGTCGCCGATGATTTTCATTGGGAATTTTGCGTTGAGATCCAGCTCGAGCTTGATTAGCGCATCCAAGCTGTTGCCAGTAGAAATGGGATCATCAACATGGATACCAAGATAAGTACGCTCGGTCCCAGAAATACGGTAGAAAACTGCATGGTCAGCCTCACTGCGTGTGAAGCCGAGCACATAGAGGTAGGCGCTGAGGGTGTCGTACCAAATACGTCCCACGTCCTTCAAGCCGTAAAGCGCCTTCTTTAATTTCCAAATATGGGAATGGCGCGGCGTGTGTGGTGTGTCGAAACCTTGGGGCTGTTCGACCAGGTGTGGATGTACCTTTATTGCATTGTACCCAGCCATGACAGGGGGGTACATTGCTTTAAGGACACACCTGGGTGAAGCAGTCAAGCTCTGCCCATAATGCAATATACCCTTCCCCTGCCAAATTAAGGCAGGGAAAATGCCCAAAAAGAATGCTGCTCATGGGTATTGAACCCGAAGCCTTCCCAGTCTGCTATAATAGGTGCCCTGGATTGATTTCCACTACACTATCTGGCCACCCTTTTTGAATCCTCAATATCCCTGGGAACCCTAACCCTTAACCCTAACTAACTAACCCCTAACCTCTAACCCCCCAACCCTAACCTCCCCTAACCACCCAGCCTCTAACCTCTAGCCTTCTAACCTCTAAACCCAACTGCCTCACCCCCTAACCACCTAACCACCTTGTCATGTAATTTCAGAAGCATAGTATATCTCCATCAGCTAGCAGCCTACCTATTTCTTCTTTAGCCCAGTTGGTTGTGTTGCTGTGTAGTTGGTATTGTCCTTGCTGAGGTAATGATGCAACAGGGAGGTTTTTGGTTCAAACCTGCCCAACAGTACTTGTTTTACTTCAAAGTGTTAGGGTACATTGCATTAAAGGCACATCTTCACTGCTCCACCCAGCTGTGCCATTAAAGCAATGTACCCCCCTGCTGGGGCTGGGTACATTGCATTGTGGTAACATCCACTGGTGGTTCGACGTAGATGGGGTTTGGAAGGATGCCGTTGAGATACGCACCCCGGAAGTCGCACTGACGGATGTCCCAACCGTGATGTGCCGCCATGGCCAACATAATATTCCGTGAGGTTGGTTTGAGGACCGGGGCAAAAGTCTCCCCGTACCCACCCAGAAAACCCTGGATGTCCCCCCGGGTCACGACACGCGCCTTGCGTTGCGTAAGGTTCCCCTCGGAATCTGTTTTATTCGCAAATACCCACTTCAGTGGGAGGACGGGAATTTCCGCATCAGTGCGTGGGACGATCTCGTATGTCCCGTGCGCGTCGAGTGTGGTGATCTCCGTCTCCATGGCGGTCTTCCACTCTTCCCACACCTCGCTCCTCTCTGCCTGCCGCACTGTCCGCAGTATGACTGCAGACACTGCATACGCGCGACTAGCTCGTCCTGCTGGTTCGGATTCGTCGACGATCGGCACCTGCAAACCCCGCTCAAACTTGCGGTACCGGCCCCCAGATCCGCTCGTTACGCCTTCGCCCTCCTGGAGACGATGAACGTATGCGGACGGCTTACGCACACGACGCCCAAGGACCTCCCCCATCTCGCTAACGTCGTCTTGCGAGTCGGCAGCGTCTACGTCATCTGGACCAATGTCCGCAGCGGTGAAAGTGGTGGTACTCCCCGGTAGGTTCGTCTTGGGAACAGGGTCGTTCCCCGCTGGGTTTGACGGCTTCGGCGGTGCTGTTTGGGCGCTGGAGGTGGTGCTGGATGAGTTGGGTGCGCTGGGCGGCTCGGTGCGTTGCCCGCCACTCTGTGCGGGATTTTGCTGACTTCCGTCCGTCTTAGGCTGCATGGAGACCTCCACTGGGATCTCCGCGGGCGCATCTCCCCCGAACTCCGTGCCGTCTTCGAAGCGGACATTCCGCTCGACGGTAACGGTTCGTTTCTTCGGCCAGTATACCTTATGACCATCGGGAGTCTCGACGCTCGGCCCCACCCAGATCGCCTCTACACCACGCGGGTCCAGCTTCGACCCGTCGAGCACTCGCACCCACACCTTAGACCCGAATGGCCGTGCGCGCTGCAGGTCGGGTTTATTGCTCGTCAGGCGCTCGTACGGCGATATGGGCGCGGTTTTCTTGGTCGGTGTGCGATTTCGTAGCCAGATGGCGTACACGACGGCTAGCCCCCAGAATTGCTTTGGGAGGCCGCTGGCGATTAACATCGCCCGCATATGGCCCCCGAGCGTGCCGTTCAGGCGCTCGGCGGCGCCGTTCTTCTGCGGTGTGTCGTGAGGGGTCAGCTCGCGCTTCGTCCCCTTCGCCGCCAGGTGCTTGTCAAATGACCCGCCTGTATACTCACGCCCGCGGTCGCTCCCGAAGCACTTGATGTCGACGCCATGCTGCGTCTTCATCTCGGCCTCGAACGCCTGGTAGTGCGCCAGCGTTTCCTTCTCCTCCTTCGACTTTTGGAGGTAGAGTCCCGCGATATCGGAGTCGTTGTCCAGGAAGGTGGCGTAGTACTTGTATCCGCCCTTCGCCAACACCTCTGCCGGTCCCCATAGGTCCCCGGACACGAATTCACCCGGAGCATTGGACTTCGGGTCTTTGTGCTTCTTGGCGATAGGTACGTTCTTCATTTTGGCCTCAATACACGCCTTACATTCCACTACAGGTGTGGAGAGGTCGACGTCGAAGTTCAGCGCGGCTCCATTTCGCGCCAATACTTCGATGGTGCTGTGCGCCAAATGCCCGAGCCTCTCGTGGGCCTCAGTGCGCGTCAGCGGCTTGCGCGCGGCGTGGGCGGTGCCTGCAGCGGTACCCGACTCGGGCTTCCGCATCGTCAAGGAATAGACGCCGTCGCGTTCGGGAACACGGAGGATTGTCTTCCCAGTCTTGGCATCGGTGAGTGTACCGTGCCCACTCTCCGCGTTGCTGAATACGAGTCCGTGCCGACGTAGTCTCGTGAGGGAAATGAGGGGTGTTGAGCACGACGGTAAGTAATACGTGCTCGATAGACTGAATGTCTTCACGACGCCGTCCTGATCGCACGCAAATTTTACAGTGCCTTTCTTCGTTGCGAACTCGGTGCCCAATGCCGTCTGGATCTCGTACGGCGCGCACGGTGCGATGTCGATAAAGTTGGCGAGGTTGCCATCGTAGTGTTGCGACGCGCCGGTAACGAGGAGGCGAATGGTCTGGCCTGCGGCCGCGTGGAGCGCGAAGCTGGGGGACGCTGCGGACATATACGCGTGGTCCTCAGCGGCGTGGTTCTGCTGCTGTGCAGGCTTCGCATCGTTGTCCTGCGCCGCCGCTGCTTTCCCTTTCTTGCCCCCTTTGCCCTTCTTCCCCTTCGAGCTCGGGCCTTGCCCCTCCGCACCGCCGCCTGGACTCCAGCACTTCTCTATCGTGTGCCCGTCCATCTTGCAGTTCGTACAGGATTTCTTCCCCTTCGACTGCTGCTGACGCTGGAATTTAGCTGCCATCGCCATCGCCTCTTCGCGCTCGCGGCGTTCCTCGGCCAAGTCGAATCTGATTGACTGTTCCAGCGTCCGGTGTACTAGCGCGAAGTCTAGTTCCTTGCCGGCAGCCATCGCAGTGGTGATCGCGGTCTGGACGACAGGCCGTTGCTTCTTCGGCATGGCCTTGGTGAGGATGGCGGCGTAGATATCGGTGGTAAGTGTCCCGCTGGCCTGAATATATTCGTTCCGCTTTTTAACAAGACGGTCAATAGTTTTCAGCGCGTCTTCGGGGTCGTCGCTCGTACAGCGGGTATCGGTGAGTTCCATCAGAATATCTGTTTTCACGAGTACGTCCTGATTGTCGAAACGTTCGCACAGGGTGTCCCACAGTGCGGAAACCGGCCTGACACCTATCAGGCGTTGGTGGACTTCCTCGGGCCATAACGAGATGAGGACATTGGTGATGGCGGTCTCCTTCTGGAGCCACTCATCCATCTTGTCCTCGTAAGCATCGAGTTCCGTCTTGTATGCTTCTTTCTCGGCTTTTGTCGCGCTATCTTTAGGTTTCTCGGGGGCTTTGGGCTCCTTCGCCCGTCCCCTGAGGTGTTTCCGGAAGCCCGGCTGGCCCATCAGATAAGCGCCCATGCGCTCCTTGTACGCAACCCAGTTCGTGCCGCCCTCGAGCAGTCTCGGGATGGTATTCACGACTTTGCCAGTTGCCGCAGTCAAGGTAAGATCTGACGCCATTTTCCGGTACGGGAGCCAATAACCTGTTAGCGTAGTAGCCTCAGTTACGGAGCAGAAAAGTAACTGTATTAGTAGTCTACCTGTTAGCGTAGTACTACAATGTAATTAGCACATGTGAATAAAAATGAGAATATGGTAAATACGCACGCCTCAGTTACGGAGCAGAAAAGTAACTGAGGCTAACCGAATGTCGTAAACTGTAAAGTACTTCGGAATGACGGGGTGAATGATATGTAAAGATAACGAGATAAGATATACCGCTAACAGACAGTCATCTAAAAATAGATCAAAGAAAACATTTTGAACGCAGCTGATTGATATTCTCATTTCTTGCTCATTTCTGAGCCGATTTGCTCGAATCCCAGTGCGTTTGAAAGCGGTGAACCGGGGCATCCGATTCCTACCTGATATGTGCGGGGAAACCCCCAAATTGGGACTTTTGTAATTGCGCTCACCCGGTTTGAACCAAAGAAAGAAGTGACAATATCTCAGTCAATACTGGTACGATTGCATTGATTCTTGCTGATTCTGAGAGGGAGGGAGAATGCAACCACAGCAATGCACTTAGAAAATGAAGTAATTTAGAGGCACACCCTCAGGAATGAAATTACACTTATGGATTGGGAATTCAATATTATTGGCTTGCCTCCCGCCTGATTCAATGGATGTGATGGGCAAACCGTTTGGCTCGATGTTGCCTTTCGAACGAGCCCCCGGCCTTGCTGATCCGCGCGGTATTCGCCGAGATATGGCCCATTACATCGGGGGATCACGTCAGACGGCCGAAATTTTCATGTCGGCAAATTCGGGTTTATGGTGCACATGCTTGCCACCGTTCGAAAGCCCTCCTCAGCCGCTTTCGAACGCACTTTGAACGGCCCAAATCGGCCCAGAATTGAGGGAGAAATAAGCAGGTCAATGAGGCGCGTTCAAGAGAATTTCTTTTATCTATTTTTGGACGACTGTCATCAATTGTGCAAAGAGCTGTAAGGACTAATATCTGCGAATGATTTTGACTCATATTTTGAACCTTCACTTCTTGATCTGTGCTGCTTAACCAACTCTGCAATTGTAACTCATTCTGTTTGTCCCGCACCCCTCCGCAGAAGGCATCCGGGATGGCGGATAAGTAGCAAAAGATGTAAAGCGCAAACATGCCCGAAATTGCAAGGAGTACGACAGGAAGCCATATACATTTACAGCAGGGTAGCGGGGCTCGGGTCTTGTCATGTGCATGTTTCAATGAGCTATTCATGAGGTTTAAGTCATCCCACTGGCATGCGTCCCGTGAAGGAATGCGACCCCAGTCATGGCACAGGCATTATTGTGAGCACATTAGGTACGCAGGCGCATCTCAGGAGATCGGGGGGAGTATTTTCTAATCAGCAGCAATGAGGTTGGTGACGATGCGTACACCATCGGCTCTAAACTGATCTTGCTGGTTTGTTCTTCCGAATCATGACTCAAATTAGAATTTCCGAATGACAGGGCGGTCAACGTTGGGGGTGACGAGGTCGCTTGCGCTACGGGCGATGCACTTCCAGATATCAGAAACGAGAGACATTCTTTTGAAGTGGTGAGTGTGGGAAATGAGTAGAGACGTGAAGAATGGATATACGGTTAGAGGTTCGGCCCTGATGCGTACGGATTGGGTCCAAAAAAGGGCTTAGACACCCACTCTAATCCTAATGCGGGCCTTTCGCAGAAAAAAAAACCACAATTCGATCTTGGCCGCTGTCGGGATGGGCTTTTGAGACACAAAGTCCGATCCTGATGCGTGCAACCCGCGCATTAAAATTTCCGAACATGATCGGGGTCTTGGCTTGGACCGCTCGAGAAATATCATCCAGACCATTCGGAAGCCTCAGTATTTTATTTCGCCAAGAGCGTGAGGTAAATTTGACGCGCTGAAATGAACAAGAATTTCGGCCGCAGCGAAGAATCTTGGGCGTCAAACTTGAAGAAGGATTGTACTATCCACTGAAGGAACCAGAGATAATATAGAGGTTTTGGGAGGGTTTCAGCTGATTCGCCTGTAATACCTCAATTGGGGCAGCCTCGACCGATACATACAGCCATTTGATGTGGTGGCAGGAAGCAAAGGGAGGATCGGACATTCGGACCCGACTCGTGCGGCCGATCAATTCGATCAACACAGCACGCGCCTCAAGGCTCAAGCTCTCCTTGTGTCACCATGCAACTGCAAATTTCGCTTGATCAATCGTAACGTGGGGTCGGCAGCGAAAGACCCAATTCTTGGAGACGGCTATGGCTACTTCGTCAACAACGCAAAGTACACCGAGTGGATCGGCAAACATGTCACCGAGGAGGAGGTATCAAGTTGTGCGGGTTTTCAAGCAATGTTCTTGGCCAATCGGAAGCGGGTGAAGGGCCTGCGCACGACGGGGGTCGGGGGCGTGACGTGCGCGCGACACAACATGTGGAGGCCTAACGGGATAGGGGATTTACAGTTCGGAGAACGGTGAGTGCCGATGGTATTTGTTTCCATGGGAGGCGATTCTAACGAAATCTCAGGTACTGCAATATGGACTTTATTTTATTCTCGGCGCTCCTCAACATGATCATATTTTATTTGATTCTATCCTACGACATTGCCTGTCAGTACAGCAAAAGCTTCTGGTCCCGGATGCAATCGCTGCCGGAGACGATGCACCTGCTCATCGAGGCGGCGCGCGTCTGGTTTAAAGTTCCAAACTTTCATCTTCCGCCTCACGTACCTGCCTGCCATTCACCATACTCTTTCCACTACATGTGGGGGGCGGGGAGAACACACGGTGAAACGATTGAACAGAATTGGGAGTTTACAAATGGGGCCGCGGCGTCAACCAAGATGATGGGAGTTGGGACGCGACATGACACGCTCGAAGATCTTTTTGGGTTTCACAACTGGCGTCGGCTGGTGTCTGGGCGACGGATTTTGCCGAGGCGGATGGTGGAGGACGTGAAGGAGGGGCAAGTACATCGAGATGCGTTCGACGCATTTGATGCAGCGCTGCGGGAAACTGCCCCGGAGATGGTGGAAGGCTGGAAAAAGTGGGTGCACAGGTGGGAATCACGTCAGCACACGGATGGAACAGAGTCGCCGTTCGAGCTAAAGGAGAAGGGTAAGTCAGTCCATGTATGCGAATCAGAGAAATACTGATGGTTGATTTGGAAGTGATGACGATGCGGGACGTTAAAAATAAGCTAGCTAAGGAGGAACTGCTGCAAAGCGGGGACGGAGTGGAAGTCGAGCGAGAGGAGACGTCGAGTACGTTCATTCTCATGGGCCTGGAGATTGAGGAATTGCAGTAAGTGCTTGTTTAATAGCCGATGGAGAAGGCAGTTGATCATGATTGTTATTTAGGCGACATCTCGCCATTGACGTCAAGGCGATCGCCAATCCGACGGAAGCCCAGACCGTCGACATTCTGAAGCGGCGTACAGCGCTATTGAGGCGCATCCGGACATTCCGCAAACTGCAGCGGGCTTACATGCCCAATTTGCGGAGCTTTCTGACGCCCTCCCAGCGCCAGATGTTGGATTCAGAAACTGACCGCGACGCGGAAGCGGTGCGGCTGTTCATGCCGTCGGATATCCTGGATGGCAAGAAGTGCGTGAGAGCTTGCGCCATGGGATTACCGGCGGTAGAGGCGGATCTGCGGGTGGGGGAGGCACGCGAGGCGCTACACGCACTGCGGCAAGGTTTGCGGACACGAACAATGACGAATCGGTTCCGCCTTCGCCATTGTACGGGTCAGCGTATGTTGACGCTGGGCCAGGGGATCTTGCGCCAAATCAACCTGAAGATTCACAAGGCGAAATTGCGTTATCGCTACGTGCGGAATGCCTTGAAACGGTTGAAGGGTGACGGGCCGTGGGAGAAAGAACTGCAGGTGCTGGAGGACAATGACGTGCGGGCGCTGAACGAGCGCGCACTCACGGCTGAGGAGACAGAGCAGCGAAAGGCGATCCATGACTATGAGGATGTTGCGGAGGAGGGCGGTGTTGCGGCGTTTGGCGTTGTGGCATTGGGTGAAGGGCGTCGGACATTGTCGTGGATCTGGTACTCGGCTAGGCCCGAGGACCCGACGGAAGCGGAATTGGTGGAAGGTGCGTGCTGGCGTACAGCATGGTTCTTTCTTCTACTGACAAACTTATAGCGCTCCGCGTAGAATGGTGCAAAGCCTATGCGCCCATGCGGCGTTGGCATGAGGACGTGGTCTTGGTCGAGGAAGAAATGCGGCGTACAATCGAGTACGGCCATTGGGCGGCGGGTGAGTGGGCGAGGCGGGCGGATGCGCGGGCCGGTGTTGTGGAGGATGAGGTTTTGGAAGGGCTGAAGGTGTATGCCCGAGAGCAGGAGGTGCGCGAGACGACCACATGCGAAACGCTGACGGCGAAGTGGGCGGGGATGCGTGAAAAGGGCCGTGCGTATTTGGCGCGGGAAACCGCGCCTGGCGTGGAGGTCGTGGTGCCACTTGACGATGAGGAGGACGGAGGGGAGGATGGCAGGGATAATGAGGACGAGGAAGGGCCGCCGGACTACGAGGATGAAGGCGACAACGAAGTTCTTGAGTGAGTTTCCTTTTTGGGCCGGCGGATCAGTCTGGTGGGCGGGGACTTGACTTGACAGGCGCGGCGGTGCGGGATTCACCGTCGCGATGGCGGTTTGTTGTTTTGCTTAGAGGACGGGTTTGTGGATGAACGCGGTTATGGCGGATAGCCGAGAGAATTGATGTGTTCTTGGTGGATATTATTGATTTATACACGGAAACACCTGGAAAAAGACAAGAATGGCAATATTTTGATCGCAACCTCATTATCAAAACATTTTGGGACTTTCTGCCATCACAAAGGCAGGTGCCGTCCATGCCGAGAATATTTATGCAGAATATATACTGGGATGGCTACCTATTACAGAAAACCGCCGTGTTCATGGACACAATGCAATGCGGCTATTACCCATCGGACGGCCAAAGACCGTGGATAATGCATTACGGTCTGCGATGACAGCCGTCGATAATGCATTATCATCACTTTCCTTGGTGTCAATCAGGAGCTCGAGCAGTTCATCCAGATCTTCATGAACTACAAACAGGATAACTGGGACGAGCTCCTTCCAGCTGCGGAGTTCGTGTACAACAACCACGTCCACTCCTCAAAGCAACAAGTCCCGTTCATGACGGACACTAGGAGGCTCCCCCGGATAGGGTTCGAGCCCAACAGATTGTGTTCAACCGTGGAATCCGCAAACAAGTTCCGAGACCGGATTGCGTCCGGAGTCTTGGAAGCCAAAGCTGCACTCGTTAAAGCCAAATATGAGTTCAAGCTGTACTACGACCGCTGACGCACACCCGCCCCGGAGATCAAAGTAGGCGACCAAGTCTGGCTGGATGCCTCCGACATCTGGACGACCCGTCTGTCAGTCAAATTCACGGACAAATGTCTCAGCCCCTTCAAAGTCGTGAAGGTTGTCGGAAATGGTGTGTACAAGCTTGAGCTTCCCCCGCGGTACTCCCAGCTCCACCCGGTCTTCCCCGTGGTGAAACTCCAACTTGCGTAACCGGACCCGTTCCCCGGACGCCCCCGAAACGACGAACCCCTGCCTGTCCTCCAGACGGACCGTGATGATCAATGGGAGGTCGAGGAGATCCTAGAAGCGAAGGTCCATTATGGCAGCCTCTGGTACATGGTGCGGTGGAAAGGCTACGGCCCAGAACACAATAAATGGGTAAAGCACTCCGACGTCTTCGCCAACGACACCATCAACACCTATTATCACCTCTACCCCAACGCCCCGTGCCGGATCACCTCAGCCACATTCAACTCGCTCTCGTTCTGGAAGCGCGACACCCACGTCCGGTTCATGTGTCGGGATGCAGCATTCCAAGGGGGGGGGTAATGTCAGGGGAACCCCCCATCCGGCCATCCGTCCGGCTCCGGCCCATCGCACTGCCCCTCTTCCTCATCCGATCCTTTGTCCAGAGCCTCTTCCTCATCCGGCCTCACCCGTCCGTCCGGCCTTCCATCCGGAAACTCCATTCCCCCTCGTTCCCCTTCGTCTGGCCGCTTGCACTGGAACATGCTATGCAATCAAGCCCGGGACCACTGCCGATCACTTCGGACACGTGCTACTGGCTAGTACTTATTTGTTATATAAACCTTGCCTAGCATGGGAATCCTCATCCTTTCTTCTCTTAGGATTCTCCCGGACTCCGTTCCCCCTTGTCCCCCTTCGTCCGGCCGCTTGCACTGGAACATGCTATGTGATCAAGCCCGGGACCACTGCCGATCACTTCGGACATGTGCTACTGGCTAGTACCTATTTGTTATATAAACCTCGCCTAGCGTGGGAATCCTCATCCTTTCTTCTCTTCGCAGACAATAGAAAGATAGATGCATAGTTGCAAAGAGTGGGATTTGGCCTGAGTTGGACGATAATCTGGGGGTGCAAAGACATCAGTGGACTTGGCCTGCTTACCAGCTATATACTCTGTGTCGTTGATGTTGTGAGTGTCAGCACAAACCATGCTTGAGTGATGGTAAACTATGGTATGTTGATGGGAAACTGTGGTATGCTGATGGGAAACCACAGTATGCTGATGGGAAACCATGGTATGTCAATGGTGAGCCAAATGGGGAAATCAAAGTGCAACCTGAAAACTGAACCTCAACGAAAAAGGTTTGCCACCATCAGTGGCAACCTGGAAGCTCAATCTCATTGTACAACCTCAATATGTCAGATGTGCAACCTCATACCTCAAACTCAATAATTTGCCAAAACCACAGTTGCTAACCTCAGCCTCAAGTCACATGTTGCACCAACCTCGTACCTTCTACCTGTAAAATATGGTTCTGAACCTCCTTTCTGAAGTTCATAATTTACAGCAATAAAAGACGTCATAAATATTAAGGTCTTACATTCGGACTGCAGCGGCGAGTACCTGGGGAAGGAATTCATTGTCCACCTCAAGTCGCACAGGATGAAGCAGAAACTCACCATACACGATACCCCCGAGCATAATGGCGTTGCGGAGTGCCGAAACCATCACATTGTCGAGTGTGTTCATGCGCTGCTGCATTCGAGTGGCCTCCCGCAGAACTTGTGGTCGGAGGCTGTGCAACACGTCTTCTGGCTGATGAATCACACATCAACGAAGGCGGTGGACGATATGACGCCATACGAGGCGGTGTATGGCAAGAAGCCAAACTTGCGGAGGGTGTGCATGTGGGGCGAGACATGTTGGGTGCGAGTTAAAGGCGGTAACAAACTCGGCCTTGGCCGTGTGCATGAAGCATGGTGGTTGAGCATCAACGAGCGCAGCGAGAATGGGGTGTGGGGGTACTACCCGGACAACCGTAGCATGTGCGTGGAGCGCAACATCTGGTTCGACAAATACCAGGCTGCACATCAGCGACTCGAAGACGATGAGTGGGAATTAATTAAGCAGAAAGACTCACCTCCTTCTGCTAGCACTCCCGTTGCATCATCCCCTCCTCCCCTCCTCCCATTGTTCCTGCACCTTTCCCCAACATTCCTGCCCCAATTCCAATGGCAGAACCTCCAGTTTTGGTTGTCCCGCCCCAAGTCGAAATCCCTGTGAAACATGTGCGCAAACCGAGCGGGCGTGTTCGAGACCTGTTAGATGTTCGTGGTATGCCTTTGAACCGCCTGTCTGACCCTATTGTTACCCCTGGGATTCGTATTCCCGAGCCGGTTGACGAGCCCGCCGAGTTTGAGGGGGAAGGTGAAGCAGAGTGGATGATGGCGGTGGATTGGCCAGAGGAGTTTGCGATGGTGGCGGACATGAGCGCAGCAGAGGCCCTTGAACCGAGTTCTCTTGCTGAGGCTCGTTGCAGTGGTGACTAGCTGTTGTGGGAGAAGGCGATCTGCGAGGAATTGGCGTTGCTTGATGGGCAGGGCACGTGGGAACTCGTTGATCCACCAGCAGATGCCAATATTGTGGGATCCAAGTGGGTCTTCAAAGCCAGGAAGGACGCTGCAGGCAACGTCGTCCGGTACAAGGCCTGCCTCATCGCACAGGGATTTTCCCAAGTCCCTGGTGTTAACTACTTCGATGTCTACGCCCCCGTCACCAAACTCACCTCCATCCGCACTGTACTCGCCAAAGCCGCGGAGCTCGACTGGGAAATCCACCAAGTCGATATCAAGGGCGCGTACCTCAAAGGTGAGCTCACTACCGATGAGCACATTTACATGTGCCAGCCCCCAGGTTTTTCTGCTCCCAACTCCGCCGGCAAAGTCTGCCATCTCCTCAAAACTCTGTACAGTCTTAAACAGAGCAGCTGCCGCTGGTACCAAAAACTCGTGGACATACTGGTCAAGTCCATGGGTTTCCAGCAATGCGAATCGGACCAGGCCATCTTCGAGCGGAAGAACGGCCGTATGGCGTCTGTGGCGGTGGTGCATGTTGATGACTGCACCATTGCGGTGGCAATGATTGAGTCGGTGGTGGGGTTCAAGGCAGCGTTGGGAAAGCATGTGGAGGTATCAGACCTTGGTGAGCTCCATTGGCTGCTCGGCATCGAGGTGAAGTGCGACCGCAATGCGCACATGACTCATTTGTCACAGCATGCGTACATCAACTCGATTTTGTGACACTATGGCCTCGACAAACTCAAGGCGGCCTCTACCCCGATGAAAACCTCGACTCACCTCACCTCTATGCAGTGCCCGACCACGACGCACGAGATCGCGCTCATGCACAGTGTTGCCCTCGGACTTCGCTCAGCTTGAGGGGGAGTGTTGGAGTACAGACGGGGACCTGCGTGGCATGCACAGGGACCTTGCATTGCTATACAGTTGCGGTAGTACCTAGTCGTAGTTTTTCTTTTCTTCCTTTTAGTTATACAAAGGTACTTATATTCCATTTAGTTATATTCAGGCACTCTTACATAGATTATATATTCTGATATTCGAGTTGCCTCCCCTTAGACTTCCATCACATATCTGTGCGCGAAGACTGAGGTGAGTGACTCTCTTACTTACTTTACTTTACATCTTTCTGACTCGCTCCCTAGCTATTGTTATCTAGGTGAATATATATAGACTTCCGTCACATATCTGGGCGCGAATACTTAGCTATTGTTATCTAGACTCTCGCGCACATTTAGTCTCACTCTTACATAGGCAACATCAGGCTCCAAGCAGGAGTCGAACCCATGCCTGCCTTGGCATTGTGGCAATGAGAGAGGCCGGTCTAGCACTGACCACTGAGCTTACTTATCCTACCTACTTCACTCCTCCTCATTCAACATCTAATTATCTTGATATCAACTCAGCAGATTGTCTTCCTGACTGTGGATCATCCGCCTGACCATAATCACTTCCTGCCACGTATGTAGATTGAATATTTGATTTTGATCAAGCCCAGTTCGCACGAATGAATAACACATGTTCCAATGAATAGGATTTGACAGGAGCTCTTTGTAAAGCCTTTCAGGAATTTCCGGTCTGGTCACTCATTAGTTAGCAAGGATGGACACGGGAATGCTGATGCTCTAACCTTGTTCAGATCGTGACAAAAGATTGAACCAGACCTGTATGTAGATGGTTTGGATTAACTGACCATTGGATTTGAACTGCTTTTTTCGGTGGCTAACTGGGACTGGACAGCCATTACGATAGCTGAATGGATAGCGGGTGAATAGACGGTCTTTGCGGAATATACTGCCCTGAACGAACATGTCTCGGACATCTCGGAGATCATTTTTAGGCATTCTTTGTGTGTTGCAGCTTGTGTGTATAACATTTGCGAGACGACCTTTTATTCACTTTATTGCCGTTTTCAGCATAGCTGGCGGATGTGACTTTTTGTGACTTTTGCGCACTTTTTTGGTCAAATCTTCGGCGGCCCATATCTCGACAACTACTAAACCAAATCGCAAGATTTATATAGAGCTATAATCGCCTTCTCAAGTACTACAGCCCCCCATAACTCTTGTGCCCCAGTTCCTCACGCGTAGAATTTGTTCTCGAGGCACCGTAAAAGTAGGTGGGACACCTCTAACTCAAGAACCACTCCATGTATAGCTACCAAAATTTTATATGTTATTCTCTTACATGTCCGTGAGGGTGCCCCACATTGAAGATCTTGGAATTGGACTTGCACCGTCCAAACAGGTGATCGCGTTACATCTGGCTAAAAAAACACATCTTTCTTCCTTTCCACCTCTGTTCCAGCATGACCCGCGGCAAAGCAATGTCAGACGACCTTCGCGGGGTACTCCTCAACATGGCCCGCACCATGGACATAGATGAAATCTGTCACAAGACCGGATGCAAGAAGCGCATCATCAAAAGGGTCATAGAAGATTATTGCAAGAAAGGGACGGTCATGCGAGAGCATCTGCGTCTGGAGATGCGTGGGGCAAAGCGTAGCATGACTGCTAGAGACTTGAATGTGTTTCTCACGCATCATACCTCTCACTGTGCTACAGAATTCTGCAGTTTCTCACCGGCGTCATTCGACACAGCCCTGATGTATATCTGGACGAGCTGCGGGAACTCCTCGAGGACAAGCACAGGTGTGAAGTCAGTGAGGCGACGATCTGGAGGAGCTTGAAGCGTTGCGGCTTCACTATGAAAAAGGTTGGCCAATTCCGTAGTGTCTTTGAAGTAACTGAAAAACACTGTATCAGCTTACCTGGGATGCTCTCGAACAAAGTGCAATCAAACAGGCAGACTTCAGATACACCTGCGGTCACCAGTATACTGCAGAGCAGATGGTTTTCATCGACAAAAGCTCGTTCGACCGGTGTACTTCCATTCGGAACCGCGCATGGGCTTTATTTGGTCAGCGTGCTATTCGCAAGGCATTTTTTGTACGCGGTCGCTGGTACGTTTTCATTATGACGTGTACAGTGTATTGCTCATGGACGCTTAGGTACTCCCTCCTTCCTGCGATCTCCCTCGACGGTATGATTCATGTCAAAATTGTGGAGGGCTCGTTTACCTCCGCCCGCTTCTATGAATTCATCGACGGCCTTCTCGACCACATGCAGCCCTTTCCGCGCAATAATTCCGTAATTACTATGGATAACGCACGCATTCATAGAGATCCAACTATCCTAGAACTCATTGAGGGCCGGTAAGCTTCGCCTAACTATTATATCTCTGTTCACACCTCCCCCAACGGAATGAAATATTTATTTTTACCTCCTTATTCTCCAGACTACAACCCCATAGAGCTAGCCTTCTCGGCCATCAAGGCCTTCGTACGACGTTCTGGGACACTGGGAAGGCAGGATGTAAATCAGAAGGAGGACGACACATATGTATACTTACATCTCATGGACGCTGCTTTCTCAATCACACCAGAGGATGCTTTAGGTTTCTATCATCATTGTGGATATGTATAGGAGCCTAAAGTATGAAATTACTCTGTAACACAAAGCCGAATACTAATGATGAGCTCTCTTGACAGTCTTAGCTAGTTTTTCCATGTCCTCCTTCGCATACTTGACCAATCGATTTCCAACACCAATAGCACAGCCAAGCAGTTCTGTCAACGCTTTTCCATCAAAGTCTTCCATGTCCGTCAAGTCGTAGATGCCGTTTTCCTCAAACTTGTCAAGATATTGGCCGAAATGCACGTGGTGGCGCCCGCAGCCTTGAAAATCATTGTCAATGGATGCGAGCCATTGTGCAATGGCTGGCGCAGCAGCTGATGCGGCATGCTTCGTTCCGCTGGGGGGTCGAGGACAAGTGCGGACTGGTGCGATGATCCAGCGACAGCTGTCGGGTGAGACGGGGCAGGCTGTGGTGTCTCATACACATTGTTTCTCATGCCACTGCCCAAAAACATCCCCACAACTGGGATGAGTGACTGAACCCACTGCGGCGGTTCTTCTGCAGCTGTGCGTCGAGCCATCATTTTCTTTATTTCATGCTGGCGAGGTGCAGCATCAAGAATATTGAGCTCGTTGGGAATGTCGCGGACTGTGGCTTGACCGTGGCCCTTCAAAAAGATCAGTATAGTGCAAGAGATGTACTTATCAAAGACATACAATGAGGTACGACCATTTCGAAAGATCGTTTGCCGTGAAGTGATAGTGCTTCCCTTCCGCCAGAACCGTACATGCTTTGTCATGCTCAGCGCAATGGTACTTCTGCTCAAGCTGTCGGTAAAACTGGCTCTCCTTGGTTGGAGCGACCGCTTCCGCCTCTGCCTTGCCCTTCTTCCCCTGAAATAGATCAGATAGATGAATAATCATTCCGCCTGCCACCACTGACCTTCTTTGCCGTTCCAGCTGCTGTCTTCAGGTCCACTCCTGACGTATCAATGATTCGAATTGAGAATGCTTTCACAACACCCTTGCCCTTCTTCTTTGCCTTACTGTTTGCAATATACCCTGCTGAAAGACAGTCACTCCTAGTGCAGATGGATCATGTTCGAGAAAGGTTCACAAAGCTAACTTCTATAAAACCAAACCCTAACCAAAACCACTCAACGACACCTTCCCTTAATTACTCGTATATTATCGAGGTCCTACGAATCAGTGTGTCCATGTTTGTTTTCGCACGCCACTGGGCGCCCGCCAGTTCCCGACCTTCTCAGATCATTATCGGCTCTCGATTCTCACCAACAGCCACACTACTTAACAGCCTGTAACCCCGATGAGGGAATTCCTTTTTATTTGGGAGCTCACCAGCTGATCAATGACAGATTAGCGCTTCGAGAATTAGGGCACGGTTTATTTTCAACATCGCCGATCAGCCGCTCAAGGCCCTCTCATAACGCACCGCTCCCCCATTATCTTTCTTCGTTACGCCCATCATCTCTGCTCTCGCCATATACTGCCTCTTCACCACGGCTTTCAACTCAAGAGGCCCGTTCAATTACTCATATTGCTCATATCTTAAGCAGATGCACTGATTTTATGTGCGTCTGTTAACGTTCTTCTTTTTCTCCCACACTGCGCCATTTCCCGAGGTACGAACAAGACAGGCCTCCGCTTCGCTCCGGGATCCAAGACAGCAAGTTTATTCATGCAATTAACGGAACAGTCATAGCACAGAAGGAAAGGACACAATATGTAGGTACCCACGGCCACTTACCACCTTCGTTCCAGAAAACGCCGGTCCGAACCGTGAACAATAAACCAAACGCGGGGCACTTTTTTCTTGATTTCGCGAAATGTATTGAGGTACCGGCGAAGTCCTGACAAATTCACGCCAATGTGGGAAAGACGACTGTTTTTCAACCAACTGGGCGGTTTTTCCATGCTGTTCATGGATTCCGCAGAGACTTTGACGCACAAAGCGCGTCATTTGCATCCGAATGTACATAGATCGAACAAAGTGGTCAACGAAGTTTTGTACGTATTACCGTGACAAACAAAACGAAACGGGGCCATAGACAATAATAGTATGAAAAGATGGATGACCAACCGTAGACCTGCAGGTCTAAGAAGCCAGTCGTGATCATATGGTGTTGTGTCGCGATGTCTTGCTTCCAGCAAGCAGAAATCCCCATAAGACGGTATCAGATTCCTGTTTCGCATTGGAGAAGACGAAACGAGCTGTTCAGTCCACCGAAAAATTCATCACCAGTAAGAAGCAGCAATTGAACAGGCAAACACTCCATTGGTTTTCCCCAAGAGTCCGAAAGATTGTGAATCCCAACCAGAAATATGTGGGAGCGGGAAGATTGTTGGCGAGAGGCAAGAAACATTGCGGGTAACGTAGCGGTTGAAAAAATGACATTGATTAGCACACCGCCAGACAGGAAGGAGTCCAGAATTGGCAGAGCAGCTTGATTCCATAGATCCCCAGAAGAATGCAGAGGCATTGAGAGATCGTTGCGGGATTCTTGATCGAGAAAGAATAGTTGTAATTCCGGTGTTGATATGAGGACAGGCAATAAATTGAGGCGCGAGAGAAGTGGGCGCAAGATTTGGGCCAGTCCAAGCAAAGGAAATACTGTCCCTTTATATCTCAGGTATCCTCGGGGAGTGTACGTGGCCTCCCGACTTGGTTGAGATCTTTCGGCTGCGCCGCGGCAGGCAGCCACAGCATTCTGCCGAACAAAGGCCGCGCGTAGGTCAGCTGTTGAGCCAGATGGGGCTTTCATGTGAAAAATTAAACTGCGCAGGCAATTTTGACATTGAGAGGAGAGAGTCGGAAGGAAGGGGATATGCTGAATGGTGATGAATGCAAATAGATACAAATAATCGCCGAGGTAATCGTTAAAGAACGGTTAATATCACGTCACTGGGCGCCCGCCAATTCCCGAGCGTCTCAGATCACTATCAGTTCTCACAGCAATTAACCCCTATGAAGAAAGTCTCAAATCGCACGGTATATCCCTGCCATTGTATTTCTTCCCGCTTCGCCATTTCGGTTGAGCTTCAAGTTCAGCTTGAGTTCAACCGAGAGAAGTTGCCCCGAGGCTTCGAAATTAACTCTCGAGCTGTGCGATGACGCAGCATCCCATTTTAACCGCACCACATACCTCATACCTTTTCGTACCTTAAGCAGATGCTTTCAATCAGTATGTACATGTTCAAAAATCACCACCCTTTCTTTGGTTCCGAGCCTGCTCATTTACGATGTGATTTTCTCATACTTATTTTCAGACGCCATCCTCCCAAATCTCATTTTAGCTTGCTAACTCCGCCGTATGACGTGCTGTTCCAAGGATCTGGTTCATGATGGGCCACTCAAGACCCACTGAAAAGGGTGGCTTCTCTAATCTTGCACGTTGCTTCTCCCCATCATCGCCCCGCCCTCCCGCACCGTCTTCAAGCCTTATTTCGCAGCGAGTCCTTGCATAGGTCAAGCGCAGCATGTCCGTGCAAACATCAAGAAGGACTGAGGATTACTATACTCAGCTGCAACTACGCTTCAAGGCTCAAGGCATCTGTTAACGCAGGTTCGGCTGTTCCTCGAAACTCAACTCTATGCGCAAGACTTCCCGTGTCTCGGAGCAGTAGCTTATCAAGGCACAGCAAGATGTTAAGCCATCCGAGCCATTCCAGCGCCTGGGCTTCCGTGCTGAACAGATGAGCGCTGTCCCGTTCAACGTCCCTTCAACAACCCAATTTCTTCTGCCTCGGCTACTGCAATTGTCCTTCGCATCTCTGTCTCCCTGTTTGTCCGGGTTTCTCTGCACTCCGTCTGCAACCACAATGACCAGCCTCATTCCAAATGAACAACACAAGACTGAAATCGCAAGAGGTTGAGAACGCAGTGGTTTCGCTTCGTTTCTTCTTCCCTGTTCCAAATTGTTTTCTGATGAGCCCGTTCCGGTCCGTCCGGGTTTGCGATATTGTTAGATTGAGGGAAGTACAGTGCACCTCATCACGTCACCGCCACCCCTCTACCGGTTTAAATTTTTTGATTTGACGTTTGAAAATATGATTTTCGCTGTGAACCTGACCAAAAGAATGCGATTGGCACCCTAAACTCATTTTTTCCCACGGTGGGTCGTTTTTCTGGCCAATTTTCTGTCAAAAAAACAAGCGAGCGCCCGGATGAGCCGGTGGCCCGGTACTACCTCAAATTGACATGTTTGTTATCATTCATGAAGGACAATAACACGTCAATCACCATCAACAACGCACATTCATCATCTTCCCTTGCCATGCCAAAGCTGACAGGGAAGCGCAGCGCCGCCAAGGCGCGGGAAGCAGCTAAAAGAGGAGAAATCACTCCCGCGGAGGGTGCCTCACTGAATGCCGATCCGACATATGTCGATGTTCCGCCGGATAATCCACAGGATGTTGCCACAGGTTCCAAGCGCGCGCGCGATGAGTCGGGCCTAGATACTAGTCAGGTGCGAGTCAGGTCAATTCCTGTTTGTGTTTCTTATGAGTCTATTCAAGGCTCCGCCCGAAAAAATAGCTCGAGAGGACCGAGACCTTGTGCATGACCGCAAACTGGGAACCAGTCGGTCGGCAATTTATCGTAATAAAAAAGGCCTCACAAAGAAGGCCAAGGATAAAATTGGGCAGACAGGCATCACAAGATTCTTTACCGTTAGTGATTGCCTTTGAGTTCAGACTCTGACCTCATTGAAACATAAAAAACAACAGCAAACGCCTCTTGTTAATATCAGGTCCAAAGCAGAAATAGAAGCTGCCGAGAGTGATTCGGATATTGAAGTCAGTTGCCCTGTTCTCTTGATCTGCAAATTATTCATTCTTCTAGATTATTGACCAGCCGAATGATAATAACTCTGAACCCCCGCCATTGGTGCTTGATCATGACCTGTTCTCAGAGTATTCGGAGATGCACGTTGAAGTAAGGCATTATTTATTTCCTTCTAACTGGCGCTTATTTTTGCAAAGGACAACGTCTCTGAAAGAGAAACCCCCACGCCCACTGCCTCAACTATTGATGCCCAGATGTCGTGGATGAACTCTAATCTTGCCGCTGAGCCTTTGTCCTCCCCGCCTTCCATTTCTATTCCCCTTGAGGCAGAGGATTCTGGTGGTGTTCCCCCTTCAACTGGTTGTCAGGATGCTGGTGACGGACCGAGTCAACCTTCAATTGAGGAAACAGACGAACTCGATGGTCTTCCAGATCCAGCTGACACCGAGGACTCTGAGTTTCCCAAAGAGTCTGAGTCCACCAATTCTCCCGAGGACTTCCATGCTCGCCTCAAGAAGCTCATAATTACAAATGAAAAAGAGCTTCGCAAACCCAAGAGGGCTCTCAGCGACATTCAGGCTGTCAACCGTCTATTTGATCTGGAGGCTCTCAAGCGATACAATGGACTCCGTCTTGGACATGCGCAGAAACTTCGGCGGTTCCATCAGAAAATCTCTGATGCACCTCCTCGGGAACGCGAGAAAATGCGGGCTGAGCTGCCCAGAATTCGGCCATCAACCGACGCGAGTCTCACTGTCGCTGATGCAGCCGGGAAAGGTCCATATTATGCGAAGCAGCTTCGCAAAATGGCCGACTTTTTGCTTGTGAATGGGACACTTCCGGAGTCGCGCAGAGGAAAGGGAGCAGTCCATCCCTCCTTACTGAATCTTCCTGAAGTTCAGGAGGGCCTCCGCACCTGGTCTAATGGAGTTTTGGAAGTTAAAGATGGTGGTTTTGAGGGGCCGGTATGGGCTGCTGTTCTATTGCGTTCATATTTACTAAATGTGTTCGCAGATTAAACCTGAGAAGCTTCGCCGCTATGTGAACGAGTTTTTACTCCCCCAGCTGAAGATCTCGGAAACAATTTCCGTTAGCACCTCTGTGCGTTGGCTTAAAAAACTGGGCTTCTCTATGCGCAGAGTGGTGAAAGGCATTTATGTCGATGGCCACGAAAGACCCGACGTTGTTGAGGCACGAAAGCAGTTTATCAATCATATGTATCATTCTGTCTTGCCGTGAGTTCGTCTTTTTATCCTTCAGAACTTTCTGACATGACTCTCAGTTTCTGCCACACATATGACGACGTTACCCTGGTTCCAATTGCGCCTATTATTGAAGAAGGAGGCAAGATTTATTATCCAATTTATCACGATGAGTGTTGCTTCCACGCGAACGATCAATCTGGTTTTGTTTGGATGCGCGAGGGTGAACAGCCCCTCCGTAACAAAAGCCGTGGGCGCATTGTTCACGTTTCCGACTTCATCATCGAGCACTCGGGTCGTCTTTGTCTCTCCCAAGAGCAAATAGTGGAGCAGATGAAACTTCCTCTTGCTCCTGTGGTTTCCCTTCCCGACGACCCAGCTGTCTCGCCATTGATTGCAGCTCCCGCAGCCACCCCTCAGTCAAATACTGAAATCCCACTGTCTACAGCAACAATGACTCCACCTCAGACTGCCAGAGCGCCGAAGAAGGGCCGGAAAAAGAAAGCAAAAAACACGCGGACCGCAGCAACTGCCGGGCGCACTGCGGCAGAACATGTTGATGCTGCCTTGCCTCTGCCCCCTGTGGGATTCTCAGAGTACAGACTTCCCTCCTTTGATGCGAGAAGAATTATTCATCCGGGTGCAAACCATGACCCCTGGTGGGATATGCCTCAGCTTATTCTTCAGGTTCTTTTTTCGTTTTCTCGATTGATTTCCATACTTAAATTATACACAGACTCGCGATGCAATTCGCATCTTCGAGGTCATGCATCCAGATGGAGTCGCTGTCTTTATATTTGACTGCTCTTCTGCTCATGAAGCTTTCGCTTCAGATGCCCTGCTAGCACAGAGAATGAATCGCGGTCCCGGGGGCGCTCAACCAAAAATGCATGACACTGTGAATCCGACTACTGGGGAGCCTCAGCAAATGGTGTATCCAGGAGACTGCACCGAAAATGATGGCAAAGGTAATTTGTTGGCCGGACAAGCAAAAGGAATGGAACAAGTTCTCAGGGAACGCGATTTGCTCAAGACACTGGACACCAAGAATGGTCGAATTCTCGGGGTGTGTGCAGAATGCAAAAAATCACAGGCTGCGCGAGACAAAGCAGCCAAGGAAGCAAAAGCTCGTCAGGATGAGATCGAGGGCTCCGGGATGCCTGCCATGGGTGGTCGCGGTGTCTCCGAGACTGAGACAGACGATTTGGAGCGCAGCAAGACATGCTGTATGCAACGGGTTTTGTCGTTTCAGCCCGATTTCTTGGCCGAAAAACCGCTGCTGCAGGTGATAATCGAGAAGGCAGGCCACAAGTGCCTCTTCTTACCCAAGTTTCACTGCGAGTTAAACCCAATTGAAATGGTTTGGGGTCAGGCAAAGCGCCGTAGGTTATTACTTTGTCTTGCTTCTCTTGATTGACATTCAGGTGCAGGCTTCCGTGAATTTGCAGACGGAACATTCCCTCGCGCGAAAGAGCTCGTTCCGGAGTGTCTAGATCATGTCAGCACTCTCAATATCCGCCGATACTTTAGACACTGCTGGAGATATCTTGATGCTTACCGGTAATTGACTTTTACTTTTAAACGACATGTCCTCTCATCTTATGTTGCCAGCCTTGGTCTGAACATAAAACAAGCAGCGTATGCCGTCAAGAAATATCCATCACATCGTCGGATCCCCACCTATATCGCACAAGATGACGAGATAATCCGTCGTGCTTAGATGCTCTAGCAGTTTATTTGGTTTGTAGACTTGTTTTTGTGGTATTGAACTGCCATTAAATAGTTCTTCATGCTTATATTGCTTGCAAGTATTCTGTGGCAAAAGCGCACGAGTTGCACATCTCTGAGCCCGGAGTCACTTCCCGATTAGGAAATGATTACGTCATGTGTCGTTTTTTTGGCGGCCGAAAAACCAAAACTGCCTCCACCGAGTATCCCTGCACACCCCATAGACAGTCATCCTGTAGGAGTGTTTTAAACATGTTTCTGAAGCATCCAATACATTGTGTGAATAGTAGATACGGTTTCAAATTTCCCATCACTTTACACCCAATCGGGTAGCCGTGACCTCGTGAGGCGCACTGTATTCAGACTCACGATTTCCGCAGAGCCGCCGATCACCCGCGAGATTCAGCCCGCCCGCAAAACACCACAATGGGCATTTTGTTCTCAATCTTTGCTTGGATAGTCCGGCATCGTTCCTATCCATTCCTGCCCTGCATGGATTTTCCTGGGCGGTTTCAATGTCGAGCATCGCCGCCCTTCCCCCTCGCGATGCACCAGGTGAGTCTTAAACGATGAAATAATTGAGGTGATTTGAATAATGATGGTAACGGGGCCAGGACCGCAAAACATGCTTCGGATGCGATGCTCACCTGGCACGTTTTCTTTTGCACTTGAACCATGAATCTTTGACATTTAGCACGCAAAGCAGGATATCCCCACAGCGTCGGCCTCTGGCGTCGGTTCGACCAAATCAGTGGTGGCAGGTCAGTAGTTACTCTTGATTTCTTGGTCCATATTTCATTGCGGAATGCAGAGCACGATCTCCTCTGAAGTAACATTCACAAAGTTCGCTGTGAGCTCGACTCAAGCCATGCCGATGTCGCCGACGTCGCGCCATGATCTGCCTGCGTGTCAGCGTCGTGGTGTGTTCCGCCGCGCAGTCCAAGGCGTCGCTGATACGTTCTCGCAGGCTGGAGTCACTCATCTTTATCTCCTCTAACCCAGTGCTCACATGGTCCTCGATTTGGCGTGGCACGAACCTTCACATTCAATGTTCACCTGCATGCGTACGCTAGACACTTGAATGGTTGCTCCTCGAGTCCTACATGATTGGATCGGTCATTTCGGGGTCCCGGGAACAAGCTGCTACGCGGTGGTGAGTTCCTGCTCAATATCCTTTTCAACACCGCTGACTCGGTACGACACATAATGCCTCGGCATCGTTCTGGACGGTCAAATTCACTCTCCACTGCCGATGCGGGCGCGCAGGCTCCAAACGTGTCCCCTACGTGTATGATGTTCTGTGGAATTTTTCCCGGTCCTATGAGCGAACCGAGGCGTTAGGGACACGGCGTCTGATCACGTCCTATCATCCTACACATTACATTTGATAACATCTTTCTGTTGAGCTTGGGTGGGTCCCTGCCCCCGCTAACGTTCTACTAGGTGGGCACACCATGCCATCCAGTCAAAGCGAATCCTCGGCACGTCTGAGAACCGCAACCTCTCGTAGATCTAGATGTTCTGGACTTCCCGTGAGGGATAAAATGGGCCGCTGGTGCGTCACCTCATCGATGCTAAACGATTCTCTGTAGTCTCGACCCGTTCCTGTCCAAGTCGCACGGCATGCCTACACCCACGCCGCAATTTTCAGTGAATTTTTGAAAGCTCCACATACGTATCAAATCAACTCTCTATGTGCTTGGGCTCGAGGCTGATATTGAAGCGGTTCAATGGCAACGTAACACAGTTCAAATTTCTGTCTCTTATCAAGCCGTGGTTCCCTCGCCTGTATTCGTTCATGGATGTATCCTCATCTCTCTACCAGTCATCCTCCATTGACTCACAAATCTCTTTTGCACCAGAGCCTGCAGTTTCGGCGGATAACCTCGGGAATCGCGCATTGATCTCGGACATGATTATGGCACAGATTTTTGTATGTAGATACTTTAATGAAATAAATTTGTCCGCTTTCCTCGTACAATGCCAACCAATGACTGCGGATCTGCCGAAGTCATTTGGGCTTCAGCATTTTAGGGTTGGTGGTCCTTCAACTGCGGCCGCCTGCATTTATGCCGGAGCGAAGCGAAGGCGTGTCTTGTAGGAATGATAGTTTAAGTTCGGGGGTGTAGACCAAGTATTAGGTCAAATAGCTAAGTGCGTGCAGGTTTCAACCATTCGAGAGAGTCTCGTAGTTGAGCGTGGTGTGTTTTGTTGGTTCGAGGAGCGCTTTCCTTTGTTCACCAAGGAAAGCGACGATAATGCATTATCGACGGCCGTCATCGCAGACCGTAATGCATTATCCATGGTCTTTGGCCGTCCGATGGGTAATAGCCGCATTGCATTGTGTCCATGAACACGGCGGTTTTCTGTAATAGGTAGCCATCCCAGTATATATTCTGCATAAATATTCTCGGCATGGACGGCACCTGCCTTTGTGATGGCAGAAAGTCCCAAAATGTTTTGATAATGAGGTTGCGATCAAAATATTGCCATTCTTGTCTTTTTCCAGGTGTTTCCGTGTATAAATCAATAATATCCACCAAGAACACATCAATTCTCTCGGCTATCCGCCATAACCGCGTTCATCCACAAACCCGTCCTCTAAGCAAAACAACAAACCGCCATCGCGACGGTGAATCCCGCACCGCCGCGCCTGTCAAGTCAAGTCCCCGCCCACCAGACTGATCCGCCGGCCCAAAAAGGAAACTCACTCAAGAACTTCGTTGTCGCCTTCATCCTCGTAGTCCGGCGGCCCTTCCTCGTCCTCATTATCCCTGCCATCCTCCCCTCCGTCCTCCTCATCGTCAAGTGGCACCACGACCTCCACGCCAGGCGCGGTTTCCCGCGCCAAATACGCACGGCCCTTTTCACGCATCCCCGCCCACTTCGCCGTCAGCGTTTCGCATGTGGTCGTCTCGCGCACCTCCTGCTCTCGGGCATACACCTTCAGCCCTTCCAAAACCTCATCCTCCACAACACCGGCCCGCGCATCCGCCCGCCTCGCCCACTCACCCGCCGCCCAATGGCCGTACTCGATTGTACGCCGCATTTCTTCCTCGACCAAGACCACGTCCTCATGCCAACGCCGCATGGGCGCATAGGCTTTGCACCATTCTACGCGGAGCGCTATAAGTTTGTCAGTAGAAGAAAGAACCATGCTGTACGCCAGCACGCACCTTCCACCAATTCCGCTTCCGTCGGGTCCTCGGGCCTAGCCGAGTACCAGATCCACGACAATGTCCGACGCCCTTCACCCAATGCCACAACGCCAAACGCCGCAACACCGCCCTCCTCCGCAACATCCTCATAGTCATGGATCGCCTTTCGCTGCTCTGTCTCCTCAGCCGTGAGTGCGCGCTCGTTCAGCGCCCGCACGTCATTGTCCTCCAGCACCTGCAGTTCTTTCTCCCACGGCCCGTCACCCTTCAACCGTTTCAAGGCATTCCGCACGTAGCGATAACGCAATTTCGCCTTGTGAATCTTCAGGTTGATTTGGCGCAAGATCCCCTGGCCCAGCGTCAACATACGCTGACCCGTACAATGGCGAAGGCGGAACCGATTCGTCATTGTTCGTGTCCGCAAACCTTGCCGCAGTGCGTGTAGCGCCTCGCGTGCCTCCCCCACCCGCAGATCCGCCTCTACCGCCGGTAATCCCATGGCGCAAGCTCTCACGCACTTCTTGCCATCCAGGATATCCGACGGCATGAACAGCCGCACCGCTTCCGCGTCGCGGTCAGTTTCTGAATCCAACATCTGGCGCTGGGAGGGCGTCAGAAAGCTCCGCAAATTGGGCATGTAAGCCCGCTGCAGTTTGCGGAATGTCCGGATGCGCCTCAATAGCGCTGTACGCCGCTTCAGAATGTCGACGGTCTGGGCTTCCGTCGGATTGGCGATCGCCTTGACGTCAATGGCGAGATGTCGCCTAAATAACAATCATGATCAACTGCCTTCTCCATCGGCTATTAAACAAGCACTTACTGCAATTCCTCAATCTCCAGGCCCATGAGAATGAACGTACTCGACGTCTCCTCTCGCTCGACTTCCACTCCGTCCCCGCTTTGCAGCAGTTCCTCCTTAGCTAGCTTATTTTTAACGTCCCGCATCGTCATCACTTCCAAATCAACCATCAGTATTTCTCTGATTCGCATACATGGACTGACTTACCCTTCTCCTTTAGCTCGAACGGCGACTCTGTTCCATCCGTGTGCTGACGTGATTCCCACCTGTGCACCCACTTTTTCCAGCCTTCCACCATCTCCGGGGCAGTTTCCCGCAGCGCTGCATCAAATGCGTCGAACGCATCTCGATGTACTTGCCCCTCCTTCACGTCCTCCACCATCCGCCTCGGCAAAATCCGTCGCCCAGACACCAGCCGACGCCAGTTGTGAAACCCAAAAAGATCTTCGAGCGTGTCATGTCGCGTCCCAACTCCCATCATCTTGGTTGACGCCGCGGCCCCATTTGTAAACTCCCAATTCTGTTCAATCGTTTCACCGTGTGTTCTCCCCGCCCCCCACATGTAGTGGAAAGAGTATGGTGAATGGCAGGCAGGTACGTGAGGCGGAAGATGAAAGTTTGGAACTTTAAACCAGACGCGCGCCGCCTCGATGAGCAGGTGCATCGTCTCCGGCAGCGATTGCATCCGGGACCAGAAGCTTTTGCTGTACTGACAGGCAATGTCGTAGGATAGAATCAAATAAAATATGATCATGTTGAGGAGCGCCGAGAATAAAATAAAGTCCATATTGCAGTACCTGAGATTTCGTTAGAATCGCCTCCCATGGAAACAAATACCATCGGCACTCACCGTTCTCCGAACTGTAAATCCCCTATCCCGTTAGGCCTCCACATGTTGTGCCGCGCGCACGTCACGCCCCCGACCCCCGTCGTGCGCAGGCCCTTCACCCGCTTCCGATTGGCCAAGAACATTGCTTGAAAACCCGCACAACTTGATACCTCCTCCTCGGTGACATGTTTGCCGATCCACTCGGTGTACTTTGCGTTGTTGACGAAGTAGCCATAGCCGTCTCCAAGAATTGGGTCTTTCGCTGCCGACCCCACGTTACGATTGATCAAGCGAAAGTTGCAGTCCTGCGCCACAAATAAAAAGTTCTTATATCTTGTCGGACCTTAGTAACCACGAACACAGTTCCCATTGGCCCAACATACCGCAAATCCTCGGGCATTGCGTCCCAATTGATCTTGTCCCACCCGTCCGGCAGATTCCTCTCAGGCTGGGGGCAAGCTCGACACTGCAGCGCCAGCTCGCCTTGTGTGGTCCCGTTGACGCCCGAAGGATCGTGGCCACGGCCTGCGCGTTTCATCATCGACGTCATCCGATATTGCCGCACAATGTGGCGGAAGGCCCGCTGGCGGTCCTATGCACAGGTTAGAGCGGCTTCAAGAATTGGATCTGTGAATGTACGCACGGGCACGGGGTGCAACCCGTCGTTGTTGGTTAACAGTTCCAATGATCGCAGAAAATCATGGGCGGAGACCTTCCCGAGACAGTTGAGCGTACGAAACAGTCGTACGACCGAGAATGTTGCGCAGGTACGCGGGTCGCGAGCGGTCGCCGGCCACCAGCAGACCCACATTAGTTGCTGTCTCTGCTCAATTCTGCTGTCGCACAGGCAGTAGTTGACGTCGACCTCGTGCACCCCGGTGACGTCGATCACCACAAAGTTTTCGTGTGCCTTCCATGGGTTATCACAGCTGAACCCGGCTGGGTGACCGAGCTGGACGACCAACCCGAGCGCCTTGAGCGACCGCTGCTCGAAGAAATCGCCGTTCCACTCCTGAGTAGGCCTCTGTCAGCCGGTGCGGCCCGAGCAGTTGCTAATGCTCACCTCGATCCAATGTGTTGGCAGCACAGCGTGTCGACTGACGATGCAAGCTTTGCAGAATAGACCCGGACCGTAACATATTTGCTGCTCGCATCTGAATTGCGGATCGGCCCCGCTGCAGCCACCACACTTGGAATAAATGGCGCGATAGCCGCGACCCTCCAGTCGCAGTGTTTCGTCAAGGTACTCGTCTCGGTGATCTGCCCAGGTCAGCATAGGAAAGTCCTGCAGAAAAGCATTCGGAATGTCAGGATGTATTCATAGCGAGCAGCTGGGCACGTACTGAATTCTCGTACACCTTCTTCTTGGATGTTAACCGAATTCCATCATTGTCTGGCGGCTGGACTTCCCCCACCAAGCTCGTGTCGCCCAGTTCATAGCTGAAATCCCAGCTCTTCACAGCGGCGTTCGTGTCCATGTCTTCTTGGGTGTACTCGGGAAGACTGGGCTGCGTATGGACAGCGTGCATCGGGGCGTTCGCGGTACGGCCGTTTGCTGACACAGACACCACCTGTGCGACATGGGGCTGGTGGATGTGCATTGTCGGCGCTGGGGCTCGCGCGCCTCCTCGACGGCCTTTATTCTTGTTCATGTTGTCTGTGAGAATTATGAAAAGTGGTCGTCCGAAAGAGGCAGCTCCTCCGACCACAATGCATTGCGGTCGGAGCTCGAAGCGAGGTGGCTGAAGCGGAGATGAAGCAAAAGATTACGATCTCATCAATTTTCACACTCAGTCATTCTCCCAGAGACCGCAAAGCACAGTGTATTCAACAAATTCAAAACAGCTGATGTGAACTACGGCAAGGACGAAACCCAGATCGCCCTGGGTGCGCAAGGGAAGTCACCGAAGTCACTGTACGACACACGGCTTTTGTCGACCCGGTCAGCGCACGGCGGATGGTGCACTTGCAGTTCTCGTGGGGGCAAGTCCACTCGAATGCAGACATAGCAATAGCTATGTCCACATTTATTCCTGTACATCCCGATGGTAAGCGAACTCCGAAGCCAGAAGTTTTGGAGACATACGCGACGGGGTGCGACTTCACGGAAGCCCACCCGAAACCCCATGAAGCCAAGCAGTACCAGGCACGGATTCTGTGAGAGGTGAGCCAGAGGATCGAATAATGAGGACGACGGTGTACTCACGTCGCGAGGAGTGGGGAAATTTACCTGCGAGGTCAGATGTAAAAACGAGCGAGAAAATAAAAGTAATCACACTCACCGCAAATTCACTTCATTGACTTCATCGACTGGCGCGTTCGCGCATGTATCAAACACGAATTCTCTGTGAGGGTGAGCCGAACTGCCAATGCCATAAATCACACACCTGACGAGCCTTGAGGAAATGTTCGCGCCTTTCCTCGTCAAATTCCTTGCGGCAATCTCTCTGACACGCTTAATACATTGGTCATGATCAATCCACTATCTCCACCGGCGCCGGCACTCTCACCTGAAGTCAGCGATGGAAAACGGACACGGCTGTGGTCGGTCGCAGGCTAAGTCCCCGACAAGGCTGGCATCGGTCGTGAGCCAGTTCCACGAAAGTACATCATAAAAGTCTAGCTTGGATTTCTCGGTCCTGAACTGTGGCGTGAGGTTCGTGAAAAGAAAGGGGAACCGATCTGTACGCACCTCCCAAGCGACATGAGAGTATTGGGCAAATCAAAGTGGCAACAGCTCGAAACAAATACAGGAACACTTTGCTTCATTGTAGACCTGGACTATACTTGATCTTGCGGCCAATCCAGCGAAGGCGACTATCGAGAAAAGTCGTTTTGGCAAGGCGACAGAAAGGCAAAAGCCATGTACGCACCTGTTCAACCATAGAATCCGCTGGGGGGGTTGCCTCTCGCTCCTTCTGTTGTGCCAGTTCATAGTACATTGCTCTAAGTTGATTCATCGCCAGTGCGGCGCGGGGCAGGCGCTGTGGAAAAGTTAGCTTTAGGGTCATAGTGACAAGCTGGATACTGGCGGGAGGGCGCGATAGCCGTAGAAACCTCTTCCGGTCGTTGAGCATCCCATTGGGCACCTGGAAGATGGAGTGGCAAGCGAGTCGAAGTCAGAAAGAACGAGGTTTGTGCGAGCCGATGTGTCGTAAGTACCCGGCCCGGGAGCCGCTCGTTCCTGAACCCAACGAGAATTGTTTCGTGGAGTCGACTCCCGCCCGACCGACACCCCGAAATAATTTTTCCGGGGAGCGTTTGGAATGTACCTATAGTATTATGCGAAAAAAACGAGAGTTGTGGACGTCGAGAGGCCGCGGCAACACCAAATACGCCCGAGGATGTTGTGAACCAGGCTGCGCGACCGTTTTAAGACGGAATTGGGAGCTCCAGAGGTGTTATATCGCACCCAAATAGAAGCTGTTAGCGACATGGGATGTATACGTACCATCTACAAAAAAAATTGAACTGGACCTACAAAATACCAGGTGGTAGGTCTCTGTCCAAAGTTCCAGAAACTTGTCTTTCGTCAAAACATTGAGTTTTGAAAAATCTGGTCCAATTGTTGTGGTTTCGATGTATCCTATACCAATCATCGAGTAGGAATTTTACACCCAAAAATTTCTCGGATCCGCACTGAGACTGAATCAGGGTGCAGGTGCCGAGCGGGACAGGAATATAAAAGGTGATTTTCATGTAAAGTCCACATTGATCAGTGAGGAGTGCGACGCGGAGAGTACGTGTAGGATAGTATTTTGATACCTGGAAAGCGGTAGATATACTAGTTAACATGGAAACCTGGATGTTAGAGCAAGTACCTGGCCTCCATGTTCTCCAAGACTTTTCGTGCCTCTGTTAAGCCTGCGGAGTGCAAATTTCTCAAATATGAGTGAGAATCATCTTAACTTCTCTTCCCGGAGCATCCGAGGTCACTGCTGAAGACCTGTGGTGATGAATGAAATACCGCGACTCGAGGATGATTAGGCCAAAAAAGGGAATTGTCACGCACCATAACTCCTGTCACGACCGCCAAACTTTCCAGGTCGCGACACTTTCTCCCTGTTCATGGTAAAGTCACCCAGGCAGAGGTCCGGTGCGTTTCTAACATTTGGTTTTACTAAACAGGATCAAAAATTATCGAAAATTCAGCATCTACGTAGTACAATAGGTCAGGACATGCAGCGCAAATTGTTCTCAATGGCGACGATGGCGCTCGCAGATGCTCCCACCGCTTGTCTACCTGGCCGACGACTTGTGGCGGGCGGAAGATAGCGCCCATCCGACGGTAGCCATATGGGCGTAGAATGCGGCACTGGACATGATTTCTTCTTCCAAGTGAGTGCGCAGGAAAAATATTGCATAGGAACACAGTTCTTCAGCGCTGGCCTCTGTGTGCAGGCGTTTGATATTGGCGGGCCACCACCATGACAACATGGTGGAAGTTTCCTCCGAGTAGGCACGGATCTGCCCTCGTGCAAGACCCGGGCTATAGCTCGGACTCAGCTTTAGCGGCATCCATGACTGGGCCGACCCACGGCGGTGATGTTGGGGGCCAAAATTGGAGTTGGGAAGCAGTAGAGGTGCATGGCCCCAGAGCGCACAAAGATGTGGGAAGCCGTACTGGCGGGGGAGAGGGGCATCACCTCGAAGCGAGTGGGAGACAAAGCGAGGGCTATCCGATGTATTCGAGGGCTATCCGATGTATTTGGTGACCCAGGGTCGAAGCGTCTGTGCATGGCGCGTGACTGCGATCACGCAACATCACAATCTCCCCCATCTTGCCGTTTCACCAATCCCCCATGGCGCCAGCGTTGATCCCGACCAACATGACGGCCGAGGAGATGGTGCCCGACGACCAGAACCCTGACCACGATCCGCACTACTGGTGCCTACCGCCCGTGCGCGACGAATCGAGTGGGAGACAAAGCGAGGGCTATCCGATGTATTTGGTGACCCAGGGCCGAAGCGTCGGGGTGTGGCACAATTGGTGAGCAGCTACGTGTTGACCAGAAAAAAGCTTACGCAGGCGCAGGACTGTGGTTAATGCGGTAGTCAGCGGTCATTCTGGCGGTGCACAGCGTGGCCATCATACCATGGCAAGCTGCATCGCCGAGTGGCAGCAGCACTGTGTCTTGGGTGTGCACCCGCACCCTCCCGCCCCATCACACACCGGCACCGCGTCCGTCACCACCCGCCTGACTCCACGCCCAGCCCTGCAGCATGCGAACCCTCGCCCGGCGACGATAAGCGGTCCACCCCGCGCGCGCGCACGGGCGGTAGAGCCGGAGCTCTAAGCAAAACTGTCAGTTTTCAGCGAGTGCACTGTGATATTTAAGAGCTGACTACAACTACAATCAACCTTAGCCAACGGTTTTGCATGCCGAACTTGGGTGCGTTGTCGCTGGAGCCTTCAGCGAGCGAGGTAGCGGCGAGCACGCGCACCCCGTCCAGCCCCTCCAGCCTTACGGCGACGACTTGGGACACAGTGCCCGCCGTAGTGCGATACTTCTCCTTGTGGGGGGAAGGCGTCGTTTACACGGTCAGGTATGTGTCGTGCTTGATCTTGCATTAGCCAAACTGACGATGGCCCTCTGGTTTCCGTCTGGTTTTTTTGTGCTTTTTTATTCTATTTTATTCCCGGGGGCGACTCTCTCCAGGGCGGAGGCCAAGGCGGCGTTCTTGGAGGCGGAGGAGGCAGGCCGCCAGCCCCGCATTCTCTCGACAGCAGATTTCGATGAGGCACAGGCATTTTCAGAGTCGGTTTATTGGATTGCATAGTTTACGATGTACTTTTTTTCACCAGCCTTGCCAAGAAAAAGAAAAAAAAAAATTCAGCATGTTTGAGTGCTGCGCGATAAACCAAGGGGATATCAGAAAATGATATGATACTAGGAGAGGAAGGTGAAATGCCCACGTGAAAAGAGAGCAACAAACCGTTCCACCCAGAGACACCACCAGTGCAAAAACCCAATGTCCACCCCCGCCGATACGCCGACACACACAGACGCGCCTATCACCGACACGCATCCCCCCCGGGGCCCTGGCAGCCCGCTGCCCTTGCGCTCTGTGGAGCCACCGCCTCCGCGCCCTGACAGTCCGCCCCCTCGCCCTGACAGTCCGCCGCACCCGCGCCCTGAGGAGCCGCTGGCGCGTGACACTGTAACTCCCGTGCCGCCTCGCGTCCCGGCTATTGTCGACACCATGTACGAGAAGCCTCGGCGCCACGAGAAGGGCAAAACCAAGACTCGTCCTGGGAAAAAATCTTGGGTCCATGGGACAAAATTGGTGTTCTTCTCCAAGCGAAAGGCGGAATGGCTGCGCGAATGTGAAGCTAAGAGGGTGGGGCCATTCTACACCAAAATGGCCAAGCTTTTCATCAAGAAATACGGCCGCCATATTCGGGACGACCAAGACCTCGAGTTTGACGTCGCGGATCCGCCTGACTCGGCCGCCGATGAGGTCGTGCACGAGGTTCTGGATGAGGAGGAGCAGGTTTTTCGCGCCAATCACTTGCAACTCTTGCGAGCTGTAAGCAAAGTTTCCCACTGATGAAATACTTGAAAACTGACCTGTGCTTCCAGCGGATCGGGGCGTGGTATCGCGGGGAATATGGCAGCATCCTCAAAAGCGACCAAGCCGCTTTCAAGGACCTTTTCACGGGTGTTCTGGATGGCGCGCCGCCGAAGCCCCAGCTCGGGCGCATCATTCACTTCTATTCGCGGAAGCACTACGAGTCGCGTATCAAACACCGCGTTGAGGCGCGCCTGGAGGCACTGAAGAGTCGCTGCGAGGTTTCGGGGGAAGAAATGCCCAAAACCATCGACGTCATAGCCAAGGTGACGAACAAGGTTTACGAAGAAGAGTCGCCGGGTTTCAAACACGAGTGCGAGTTGGCGTACGAGCGAGAGTACCAAATGATATTGAAGGGGTGGGAGGCCTCGTTGTCGGACAGTCCGACCAGAAGCGCGGAAGAGATCGCAGCGTGAGTTAAATAATTTGACGTGGAATCGAGGTATTGATCTGTGTGGGCGCAGGACGCTGGAGAACGCGGCGTACTATCTTCAGCCGTTCGTGGACGCCATTCAAGAACGTTTTGGGATGTGCGCGACTGTCTTGTTGGCCGGACCTATTGGTATTCGCGGAGGGAGGGTGGGTGTTCAAAGGTGAGAGATGAAGGCAGTGACGTACGGCATAACACTGACTTTCGACGTTTGTAGTGTGCACGCGGGAACGACAAAGGGACTGGCGCCAGTCAATTGGCCGACTTTTGATTGGAGGGGCTTTCAAGACGTAGAGGCCTCCATGATTTCATTCGCACGGGAGTGCTTTTGTACGTACAACAACATTACTAACGACTGATAGCAAATCTAACGAAGTAATATTGTAGCGGAAGCGGAATGTAACACGCGCGCAGTGGGTCCAGCGCTGGAAGAGGCATTGGCCTCATCAGGGGCAGCTGCGCCGCCGCCTGCCCCTTCTGGGACCGCAAGTGCACGCGTGGTGGGACCCGCAGCGCCAGCAGGAGCGGGGGCGGTGCCTTCGAGGTCGGCGTTGCAGCAAGCGACGACGGATATCCAAATGGGAATGGAGCGACAAGAAGGCAGCAGCAAGGACAGACGACAATGGGGGGGAGAGGGGTGCCATGGTGGGGATGTATGACGAATATTGGCGGCGGGCGGATCGTTCGAAGTGGACGCCAGAGCTCGGGCAGGCGCATGCCGCATTTGAAATAGGAACAGCATGGGGACTTGATTGGGCGATGTGTGTGGGGAAATTCTTCGATTTCGAGAGCGCGTGGGGCTTTATCGAGAAGGGGGGGCAGGTGGGGAAGCCGTTGCGACCTCAGCAAGTCGGGGGGTGGTTGTCGAGAGGGAGGAAGTGGACGATGCCGCCGACCCTGGGGTCAGACCTGGGCACCCCCACGACAAAGGAGTTGTGGGTCGGGGTTTGGTGGAACTAGTGGGCAAGCCTGCAGCCGAAGGAACGAGCGATGCTGCAAAACGACGAGTTTTCCCGGCCTGAGGACACGGACTGGAGCGGAATGGCGGGCCTGTACAGTGACAACGGCCTTTTGCAAGTCATGGCGACACTGCTGTGGTGGGGCGAGGTGGTGCAGAAGCGCAAGGCGGCAGAGCGAGATGGGTGGCTGGCAGAGCAAGATGGGTGGCAGCAGTCAAGGATGTAACGTGGGTGCTGGATCAATTGCTGGAATCGGAGGAGATTGGGAGGTAAGAAGACTTCATTTCGACGCGGATGCGAGGACTCACCAAATGTATGTATACTAGGGAGAAGGCGCCATCCAAGATGAAGAAGGGGAGCAAGGGTGCGGCCACCGCTGCTGAAAAGTGAGTGAGACTTGAAATAGGCAGTTGGCGAATCAAATCCACTAACAAATGATAGGAGGAACAAGGGTGCGGTGAACAATGATGAAGATGCAGTGGAAGAAGAGCAACCACGGCGCAAGAGGAGGCGACAGGCGGACCCAGAGGGGGAGGCACCAGAGCCGCGGCGCGCACTGCGTAGTTCCGCGGCGAGCGAACTGCGCCTCACAAGGTCAAAAACTGGGTAGGTGGCATCAATGGATGACTCGGGAGGAGAACTGACAAACGCACAGACCTGAGAGAGGGGCGACCGGGTCCAAAGGGAAGGCCGGTGTGAGACCGAAACCGAAGCCACTCTACAAAAAACATGTTTAGAAAAAGTATTCGGTAATAGTGACGGTCGCACCATAGGATAGAAAGATATTTATTGGTCCGCATTTGATGGAGCAGCGAGGGGTGAAGAACGCCAGATGCGAATAGAGAGCAGACTGCCAGTACGGAGGCACAAGCCAGCTCGCGCCCGCGTAGGGAGAAGTGGGGACTTAACGAGAAGGGATGACGATGTGGCTGTGCTCAACCCTAACCCAAGTGAGACGAGGAAATCAGGGCGAGCGGTGCGGAGGCCGAATAAGCGCCCAGCCTAAGCGCCGATCCGGTATGGTGAAGCCGGATTATTCAGAGGAGATTTCGCACTCGGAGATGGATAGAAAAGACGAAGTGAGTTGAAAATTCTTTGGTTCTTGTCTAGTAAGTGGCAGATTCGAGTAGGGGGGAACAAAATAGGGTGGAAAAGGGAGAGGAAAGGGTAAAATAAAGGATTGACTGGAAGAAATGAAGAGAGGTTGGGGAGGGAAATATAATAAGAATCCCGACAATTGGAGGGGAAGCAGGGAGGAAGCGCGAATATTGCAATTTGAAGGGAACGGGGAATGCCGAGGGCAGTGGCTGTAGCCAAACAAGTGGGAACAAAGAAAAGCCTGCCGAAACGCGAATATAGGGAATTAAAGGGAACGGAGAATGCCGAGGCCAGTGGCTTTATCCCAAATAAATGGGGACAAAGAAAAGCGGCCTAGCGGGGATTGCCGATAGGAGGTCCAAAGGGGAAACAAGGTTTACAGATTGATGGGCAGGCAAAGTTATTGTTGCGATCAAAAAGGAGAAAAAATACACCACAAAAGGGTCTAATTGGAAGCTACATCAACCACATCAAAAAAAAACTGAGAAGCCCAATTGGGATGTACCAAAAGGGGCTGTTTGATGCAGTTTCCAGCCATTTTTACAGCTGAAAATCAAAAATTCTACCAGCAGAGGTGGCCATGGACACAATGCATTCTACATATAGTTAGCCTATAGGCCACGGCCATTCATGATGCATTACTGCAATAGGCCATGGCCTGCCACATTGCATTATGGGTACAGTCTCTACATCTTTGTTCACGGATGAACATAGGTTGCTTAGTATAAGAAACAGACTTGAAGGTCTGGCGTGGTTTGTTCCGAGGAACGGGGTTGTGCTAACACGTTGGCTTAACAAGCTCACAACGATGGTTCGCGGACACAGGGACACAGAACACAGGACACAGGACACACAAGAACACGTTTCACAGACACAATGACAAGACAAACACAAGACACAGGACACAGACACGTTTCACGGACACAATTCCACAGTTCAGGTTCACAAGTCCACACGGATATTAATCCAAACCACAAGTCACTTTATATCAGGTGAAAGAACAGTCGCGCTGGGCTACTGAGCTCTCGAGCCAAACCTATCTACAACACTGCTGTGTCTAGAGGCGGGGTCTGCTACTGTACTGCTAAACTGCCTGCTCTTTTATACTACTCTCTCATCGCGATGACTAAATAATATTATATACACTGGTCTGTTTATCCATGAAATCTGACTCGAAATCCCTGCTCAAATAACGCTATTGGCTCCCTATACCGGTTCAGACTCGATCGATCAAAGTTGAAATATTATGGTATCTTGGTGATAATGCTGGGTCTGCAACTCGCAGCTCGAGCGACGCTCTTGTCTAGACGTGTCTCTTCTTCATCCTAGCCCTATTCAGATTCTCCTACTGAGGTCGGGGTCTCTTTACGAGCGACTTATACGGTTCGCGGGCACTGTCAAACTCTCGCGGTTCAACTATATTGATCGCGTTTCGACTGTTGCCATCTTTGATCGGACAGCTCCACCTGGAGCGCGCTTTGGCATCAGTCACCTAATTCATCTTGGTCATACTCCGGATCTGCACGGACCTCGGAGCTATAGCTGTTCGGGGTATTCGCTGCTTTTCCGTTCTCGGAGCCCTCTGCTTGCATGTGACACACACGTCCACTAATTCCAGGAATGCCGTGACAAACAAAGTGTCTCTGGAGGTGGTCGCGACCACTGAGTTCCGTCCGCGATTGCCAAATATAGATTCCTTCTAACTCCTCTGTAGTCCAAGTCAGCGTCAGCGCTTCTAGGCGGGTTCCTAGGTACTGTCTGATTATTCGAGATCGTCTCCGTGTGAGCGCGACTCTAGCTATATGACTGGTAGCTTCTCCGTGCGAGGCGTCGCGGAAACTTCTCAGGATGTCTGCGTGATTGTTTATACTGAAAATCGCAAAATAGCTGCGTTTCACGTGTGGCTGCTTTCACGGCTTATCACTGCTGCCCCTTTAACCAGCTTCTTCCATGCCCTCTCATCCTCGAGCAACTTCGGAACGGGTTTTGGAGATTTAGGGAGATAGGAAGCGATGTAGGCGATACCAGAGAGTAAGGATTTCCGCGTAGACATAGCAGTTGCGAGTTGGTCAAGGAAGGTGTCGAAGTTGACGGTTGAGAGGACCTCGAGCTCGCGAGATGCGCCATTGAATGGAACCTCGAACTGTATGATAAACTTGTTTTTACGGGCCGCGGCAGCAGATGACGATGAGCCGGTAATTACTGGATTGCTAAGTCAGCTAATAGACAGAAGAATAGGGCAATGCTCATACTAGCACTCATTGTCTCATCGTCGTCCGAGTCCGAGGAGGATTTACTGTTGCTGCTATCTGATGACGACTCCGAACTGCTCTGAGAGTGTTCCCCACCACCATGGTTCCCTCCAAGGTCATCCTCCGAGACTCCAGGAACCGCGGCTACAAAAATGCGATCCTTCTTGTCCTTGAAATGGAGGTCGGAGTCCTCGCGCGATGACTGATGTCTCCCACCAAGAGACACGAGGGCAGCGGCAGCAGCAGACTCGTCGACATTTCCAGACGGTGCCGTGTCGTTTGCTAAAGGAGCTGGACCACGTAGGTTGAGCCAACGAGGAAGAGGCTGCGCTGACGGCAGCGAGGACCCTGGCTGCGGACTACTAGCCAATTTTGCGGTCTTCTGTATCCCAGTGGTGCGCTTTTCCTTCGGCTTCTTCTTTACCTTGTTCTTCGAAGTGCCCATTGCAGTTCTAGGGCTGAAGAGGATGATAAGGCGTGTCTGGTTGATGCAAAAAGCTGAATTTGGTGGCGTGATATCCTGGGCTTGCTATATGACGAGCCAAGTGCTATTGACCATGGGGTACCCTCACAGACATGTAAGAGAACAACATATAAAAATTTGGTAGCTATACATGGAGTGGTTCTTGAGTTAGAGGTGTCCCACCTACTTTTACGGTGCCTCGAGAGCGAATTCTATGCGTGAGGAACTGGGGCACAAGAGTTATGGGGGGCTGTAGTGCTCGACGAGGCGATTCTAACGGTATATAAATCTTGCGATTTGGTGTAGTGGTTGTCGAGATATGGGCCGCCGAAGATTTGACCAAAAAAGTGCGCAAAAGTCACGAAAAGTCACATCCGCCAACTATGCTGAAAACGGCAATAAATCAAATATTGCAGGGTGCCTTGCTACCATGTAGACAAAATCCGACTAGTTGTTTTGAGAATATGTGACACAAGTAAAAGTTCAACTTGATCAGGCCGAACTCCCCAGCTATATGCACGGCGGCTTTAACTTTAAGGACTAATATCTGTGAATGATTTTGACTCATACTTGTTGGGTGAGGCCACCGCTTTGCGTGGCGTGACTCGTACTCAATGGGTTTTTTTGACATTTACCAGCTCAATGTTACTAAGGTTCTCTGTAAGTACTCTAGAGCAAATCCACAGGTCCCATTTTCCCCACATTACTTAAATCAGAGTCACTTTCTCAATATCCTCAAGTCACCGGAGAAATCCGCCGGATCGCAACATCCCGATTAATCCCCGTCATCAAAGATCAGAATAGTCGGCATGCCATCATGCCGAACTCTTCTCCGCTTCTTTGGCCTCGTGGCTCGGCACTTATTTCCTCTCTTGCTTCCCGACACCATTTCGCAGTCGATTAGTTGGAGAACCATTTGACCAATTTATTAAATGGACTCGTCCATTTACTTATTTACTTAGTCCAGGTCTCGTCAACTCGCAATATCTCAGTACCCCCCCGTCGATGTTGGGCTTCAAACCAGGTGCATGTGTACATGTCCTTGATGTCTACCTTCACTGACTTGAAACTCATACGCGACAGGCCGAAACTATGGTTACCTAATTTACCCTGAAACTATGCGAGTGCGACAAGGATAGTCTCGCAACCTCTTTGTTGTGAGATATATACTAGATAGATCTTCTCGAGGTGCGTGCTTATTCCGATTCAAATTTACTTCGTTGTACACACTCTATTTCATTTTGAATTTGTTCTCTACCTCTTGAACACACAATAATTCTTGACTTGGGTGACTTACAAGGTGCGTTCTTATCTTATGTCACTTCTTTCATGCTTACTTTATTGAGTCTCGTTCAGATCTTGCGTTTGCTTCCTTCACACACATAAGTTTTCGCTCTTGTGGCCGTAGCATTTTCGAACCGTAATTGAACATCACCCAGGTATGTTCGAACCACTGATTCGATAGGTATGTGCTTGTTTTTGAAGGCCGAAACCATGGTCAACGAAATTATTGTTGTTCATGCGGTATCGTTTTATTCAATGTGCCCGGTATCATTTACTTCTTTGCTTGAGAATAATTGAGGTGTTCCGCTGTTCTTGCTGTTCTCGCTGAACTCGTTGATCTAACAATTACTTGAAAGTCAACCAACCTTCAACTGGGGACCCGACTTGCTTGGATTCAGCGTCACTAAGGTGAGTGTTGACGTTCGTTCCCATTTATCTCGGACTACATACATACCTATCTTTTCTTCACATCAGACTGACCTACTGGACTTGAATGAACTAGATTTGGTGCGGTTTTCCTTCATTGCGATTCGAGGTATGTTCTCCTTTCAACACCCGTGCCTTGCTTGAATTTTTGTCTAGACTGTGCACTTTATTGATTCGGTCCTTGTCTTCCCTTCTGAACTCGTTTACCGACCAGATTCAACCCGAGTAATCCGAAGTAAGTTTGTTTCGTACTTGTTCTCATCCATCAACTCACGAATTCGCACTATATCTTGAATAAAAAGTAAGTATATGTATCGCCAGTTCCCGAGGTGCGCTTCCACTTACATCCGACCGTTCACCATTCAAGTCATGAATCTAGTGGATTCAATTTCACAGGCTGGATTCGAATCCACCAAACGAGGTGAATCTTGCCAGAAAAACTACCAAGGTCAGGTCCTTCCATTATTTCTCAAGCCAAAACGTCACGGCTCACAGCATTTTATTCAGTCCTTGGTTCTCGATCTGACTGGATTTGTGCGTGTACCTGCACAATTCACTGCACCGCCGTGCACGCCCCTGACCTGGAATTTCATTCGCAGGGTCCGACAGCAAGATCTTGACGCAGACTTCAAATACGCTGCCAACCCACGACTTGACTCTTTCCAGCACAGGCACGCAGTATGACCCAAAAAGATTATGCTACTTACTTGGGTACGTTCACGCTTGTCGCTCACAGCACCTATTTGCGACCTTTTCGCGTATTTTGAGCCTCTATTGGCATCGAACAGTGTCCAACTGGCCCGAAAATCAAAGGAGCTCACCCACATTACATATTATTCTGCGAACTTCTGCTGGGTCCCTATGGCTCTGGATTGAGAGTGCGCGGTATGCCTGTAAACTCGCATTTCCGGCATGGAACATGTCCTTCTTGGACGCAATGAGTTTATCTATTGCTGTCAATGCCGACGCCAGAATATTCGCGCGAGCGGTAGCTGCCTGGGCAGTCGCTTCCCGACAACGGTCTGCCTGGGAGACGGCGAACCTCTTCCGTTTGAGGGCTGGCAGCGCTCGTACTTGATGCGGAATTGGAGCGTCCGGTGCGGTGGTGGCGGCGGGTGCTGCGCTCGAACCTGCACTGTACATCCCCCCGTCCGCCGCATCCTCGCTTCCATCGCTGCAGTTCCCGGAGGAAAGGTTGGAGATATAACCCGTGAATATTTCCTCCCTGGGAACGCGGGCAGGAATGTCTGCAGCGGCACCCGATGCGGACAGGGCAGACGACGCCTCGAGTGGTACTGTGGAAGGAAAAGCGACCGGAGCGTGTGGTGCACTTGCATCGCTCGCTGAGGGCCGAGGAAGGACGCGAAATCTTGCAGTGAAAGCGGCGGCCGCGGGGCTGAAATCCGAGTGAGCTTCAGGCATTTTCACACTCTACCACACAACATCCGGGAAATATGGCAAAGTGCAGCTTGCAATTTGTAAATACATATCATTAGATGCTTCATTTGAAATATCACGACGGTCTGTCAATAAATAAATATCTCAGAAGCTTCACAAAAAAGTGTGTTTTGGGACTGCTTGCATCCTCCAGAACTCACTCATTTCTCGATGGATTCCTTCGAGCTCAGTTGTAGAGTTGTCCATATAATGATGATCTAAAATAGTTGCAAGCTTACCCCGAACATACGAGGCCGCGTTGAGACAGTAGAAAGCAAAGATCAGAAATGCTTGGAAAATGAAGCTTGAAATGTGACATCACACTGACAGTGACAAAGTTGTCTGGGCCTTTTGCAAACACAGAACACCAACAGCAGATATCCGAGGAAGCTAAAACAAAGTTCAATGATGAAGAAATGGCGCAGGGAGAACGGAATTTTAACACCGAAAAATTTGAACAACTGAGAGTAAAATCGGAAACTGTTATGTAAGAAAATACTCAGCCACCGTGACAGTGATTTAAGGTTCATTAGATTCGTTTCTAATGAAAGAGTCAGGTTTGGAGTACAGCCACTATTGAGGCTTCAAAAATCTAATGAATCTAGGGCACAGCCACTATTTTCATTACGGACAGAAAATGTCAACCGTAAAAAAACGAGGTCGGAAGAATGACGGTCATGAGATATTATGAACGATTACTAAGTACTCGTAATTTTGAACCTTCACTTCTCGATCTGTGCCGCTTAACCAACTCTGTAATTGCAACTCATTCCGTTTGTCCCGCGTCCCTCTGCAGAAGGCATCCGGGTTGGTGGATAAGTAGCAAAAGATGCGACCCCAGTCATGGCGCAGGCGTTACTGTGAGCACATTGGGTACGCAGGCGCATCTCAGGAGATCGGGGGGAGTATTTCCTAATCAGCAGCAATGAGGTTGGTGACGATGCGTACACCATCGGCTCTAAACCGATCTTGCTGTTTTGTTCTTCTTCCGAGTCATGACTCAAATTAGAATTTCCGAACGACAGGGCGGTCAACGTTGGGGGTGACGAGGTCGCTTGCGCTACAGGCGATGCACTTCCAGATGTAAGAGACGAGAGACATCCTTTTTGAAGTGGTGAGTGTTGTGAATGGGTAGCAGACGCGAAGAATGGATATACGGTTAGGTTCTGATGCGTACAGATTAGGTCAAAAAAAGAGCTTAGACACCCACTCTAATCTCAATGCGGGCTTTTCGCAGAACAAAAACCCACAGTCCGATCTTGACCGCTGCCGGGATGGGCTTTTGAGACACACTTTTGAGACACAAAGTCCGATCCTGATGCGCATTAAAACTTCCGAACATCGGGGTCTTGGCTTGGACCGCTCGAGAAAATTATCCAGAGCATTCGGAAGCTTTAGTATTTTATTTCACAAAGAGCGTGAGGTAAATTCGACGCGCTGAAACGAACGAGAGTTTCGGCCGCAGTGAAGAATCTTGGGCGTCAAACTTGAAGAAGGATCGTATTATCCACCGAAGGAACCAGAGATAATGTAGAGGTTTCGAGAGGGTTTCAGCTGATTCACTTGTAATACCTCAATTGTGGCAGCCTGAACCGATACAGCCATTCGATGTGGTGGCAGGAAGGAAGGGAGGATCGGACATTCGGACCCGACGCGTGCGGCCGATCAATTCGATCAACACAGCACTGAGCAGGCGCGCCTCAAGCTCTCCTTGTACCGTGTCAGTGTCACCACGACTGGTGCTCTAATGTGTGGACTCTGCCGAAGACCTTGGGCCCCAATGCATTCGGTTCATCTGAGATGACGGAAAATGGGCTAAAAAGACCTCGGCGACGGATAGCCTCGACACCCCTCCCGCATTCTAATTTCTCAGAGTCTCTTCGCAGTAAAACCCCCGGCCCTCGCCGCCGTCAACGGTGTACGTAGTGGACGAAAGGATACGATCATGGCTGGCCGAGTGGAAGTAAACGGCCGCCTTCGATTGATTTTACGGGCACGCCAAAGTGACATTTGTGTACTACACAAAATATTCTACGCCTTCGCAATTATCCGCGGCGCAACGATGCTTGCAAGAAGACCTCGCCAAATCATTGCTACGGTTGCAGCGCTATGATACGTACGCACTCCCATTCAGCCTCCTAACGGGTTAATAAGGTCGGTGTCGTGTTGGGGTCGCGTCGAGTGGTGAAGAGAGCGGATGGCGGTGGCGTATGAGAAGGCCAGGAATGCGGTGACGGCGACGAGGAACCACCGTGGCGCGTGCTGCGGATGCGGGACGCGGGACGCGTTGCGGATGGTACTGAAGAGCGTGGGAGGCGCGCGCGTCAGGCGGTACACCAGTTCAGACGGTCCCGCTGCATGGGGACGCAACGAAGGCGGCGTCGGGGACGACAAAACACGTGCGTCACACACTGCTCGTGCGGCTGGCGGTGGGGGTCGGGGCTGGGGCTGGGGTGCGCGCTGGCGTGGTGTCGAGAGTGTCGGCGTGGGACGGCATCGGGGGCGCGCATGGGGTGACGTCCCAGTCGCGCAGTACATCGCGCGCAGCGCGTAGTGGGTTTGGAGTCGCGCGGGCTAAGTGTGGGACACGGTCCCCTGCGTCTGCCGGCGCCGCTGGTAGCCGCGGCGGATGGCGCACGTCACGCTCCAGCGAGGCGGGGACTGACGAGGCGCAAGAAACGCGGTCGGAGGTGCTGCACGGCGGACCTGCAGGTAGTTGCACCGCGGAGGGACGTTGCGAGTGCGCGACGATGGCCTCTTGGTGGTTGAGACGCGGACGCCGTCGAGCGCTGCGCATGCCGGTGGCGCCGCGCGTCGGGCGTGTGTGGGACTACTGCGTCGATGGTAAACCAGGGAGGCGGAGGGGCCACATATCGATGGTGGTGGTGCGCGGGCGTGGCACCGCCGATGGTGAACTGCCCCGCGAGCGCTCCGCATGCGGGTGGTGGTGCGCGTGGATGGTACTGGGGCTGCGCGAGAAAGAGAGGCGGGGGAGACCGGGGCACTGCTGAAGATAGTCGTCGCGGGCGGGAGGCAAGGAAAACAACGTATGAGATGGGGAATGAACGCAGCGGGCGCCGCGCACGGCGTTGATGTTGCCCATCCCAGCTGTGGGGCACGCAGGCGCGCACCGAGAACACTGAGGGTTGGGGGGGTCTCCGCTGAAGATCGTTGCCAGCGCGCGCGTCAAGTCGTTATTCAGGAACGCGAGGGATGCCGCTGCGATTTCGGGACGCGCGCATCGCGCGTGTTAGCGCTGGGAGCAGAAAAAATCGGTGAGATCAGCAGGAGACGAGGATTAATAATAACCTACGCACCGTGGATGCAACGGACGCCAACGGACCCTCTCCATCGAGCCTTTCAGCATCCAGCTGCATGCAAGGTACGTGCACTTGCACGCGAGGATGTCTGTACAAGAGAGAGAAGGAACCGTGAGTGAGATGAAGCAAAAATTCACAGAAAACACAAACGTACCCTAGATCAAGCCAGTTCATGAAAGTCGGGGCTCGAAACGATGCGCGTCGGCGATGACATCGTACCGCGATCATCGAACTTGAAGGCATTGTGCGGGGAAGTCGGCATCAGGCGAGTCGTGTTGAGCATGACGGCAATGGTTTCAAAGCGAGGCTTGGCTTGGATAGCTGGGGACGACGGGCAGAGGGGCTGGGAGGGACTTCGGCCAAGGGTGGGACAGGATTCGATGTTGTAAGGGAGCGAGTCGAGGATGATTAGCCAAAAGAAGAGAAGAAGATTGAGAGAGAGAGAGAGAATCGGTTAACGGCGCAAGCTATACTAAGTAGCTAAGATGCCGGCGCAGTGTACCTACGCAATAATAAATAAATAAGTAGCGGAATCCTCGGCAGGAATATTCGACTGTCCAATCAGAGTATCCAATCTACGGGGGTGCTCTGCGTAAACGATGCATGCGGGAGTCTCGGGTAGAAAAGAGTAGGGTGGCTTAGAAATTGGGGGCATGGGTCATGTAACATAGGATAAATAGGAGAATAGATGAAAAGGAGGCCGTTATCTTGTGGGTCTGATCCCGAGATTTTGGGAGTGCGGTCCGGTTCCGGCATGCCAAGCGTGTGGCGGTATTGGCGCGTTAACGCCGTCTTCAGTCGTCCTCTGCATCGCTCCCTTCGCTCCCCTCCAATTCCTCCTCCTCGCTTGGTCCTTCCTCCTCCTGCTCTTCGTCTTCTTCGTCGGCTTCCTCTTCGTCCGGTGCAATGGGCTCTGTTTCGCGTCTCGGCCTACCGGTCTTCGTAAACGCGCCCGATGCCTCTAGGAACTTCGCCAGCGCCTGCAGTCCTTCCTCGGTCCCCAAAATCTCGGGCAGGGACACCTCGGGTGACGCGTCACGTAGCAAGTCGCGGTGCTGTTCGTATAACTCGCATTCCCGTAGTATGTGCTCCCTCGTCTGGAAGCGCTCTCCGCATTGACACCCTATGCGTTCTATTGGCACGAATTTAGCGTAGTACTCACCCATGAATGCATGCCCAGTTCTGCACTGGACTAGTCGACCATATACTTCTCTTTTGGTGTCCGTGAAGTGAGCCTTCGGCTTCCAGGCCGGTGGGATACGGTCTGCAGCCGCGAACCTGCCCGTGGGGTACGTCTTCCTCCATCCTTCTGTCCATTTCGCCAGCACCCTCTCCTTCGTGACTCGCTTTGCGTGCGTGAGTGTTGTACTTTCATTCGCACACCACATTTCCGCCGCCGCTTTCGCGAGCTCGTCAGCGCGCTCGTTGCCCGGGATGTCTTCGTGTCCGGGGGACCAGTCGATGTCGATTGTGTTTGGAGAAGAAGATTGAGATCAGGAGCGAGATCGAGAAATCGCCGTGTCACGATGTGACCTAGCGTGCCGTGCAGCGCGTCTTTCACGCCATCTGTTAGACTCTTTCCCTCTCTTGCTAATCTTGCCTTGGCCCCGCGCCTCGCACCTCTATTAAACGCCTCGCCCAACCTGCATTAGATTCGGAGCTCGAGCACCCATCATTTCTCTTCCTCCTCCGCCCCGCTGGCTCCCCTGCGCCAGGAGCTCTCCTTTCACCTCTGGCTGTTGGATATCCTCTTCTTTATGCTCCTCTCGATGCTTGTATCGCTTGCCTGGCCTTGAATCTCGCTCCAATTTTCAGCTGCCGACCTTAGACACTAGGATGGCGACGAAACGTCCTGGGATTCCCGATTCCGCTCACTGGGCTCACGCAAATCAGTCGCGATCGCGATGATCACCTACCCCGACGCCAGCACTCACCGCTGGTCGCGTGCGCGTGTCCACGTCTCGGAAGCGCAGGGGAAGCGGGCCAAGTACTGACTTGAGCGACATCGCTGTAAGTACCTTCCCTACTTTTCCTCTACAGTCCTGACCGACATAGAATGCAGATGCACCTCCTTGTCGACCCGCTGCACCGCACGTCCACGAAGGTCGGCGTGGCTGTTTATCACGGCGGATACGATAGAAAGTGCCGCGCGCGTGGGGTGCGGGGGGCAATGTTCCAGACGAACGAGCGGGCGGTGAGGTGCGCGGGATGGCCATGGTATTCCGCTCACTGCCGGTTCTGGGGTAGGACTGCTGAAACTTAAATCCGAATCCGACGCACCATTCCACCGCTACCGCTGGCATCATCGCCGTCTCTTACCCCACCGCTCTCTCCGAGGTACGTATCTTCGAGTGCTGCTTGCTTCGCTCGTTCTTTGAATACCCGCTCATCTGCGTCCCCAGATCTCGCAGGTCCCATATGCGCCTCTCCATTGCTCGTCAGCAGGTGCACGTCGCGTTGCGGCCGGGGCGGGAGTGGGTGACGAGGGGTGGTGCGGGTGCAGGCGAGCCGCAGCCTCACAACGATACGAATGCATCCCAAGCTCGACGCTCCCGGTCGCCCTTCCCCGCCTCTTCGCATATCGGTGTGGCCGCCCCCGCGCAGCGAGTCCCCCTTGTTATTGCGCCTCGGCCTCTGCCGTCGCATCCACATACGTGCGCAACTCGTGTTCTCGCACAACTGCCCTCGACTACGGCGACTCGTCGCTGCGTCATCGTCTCCTTCCCCACGATGTTCCACTGCGCATGGTGGTGCTGCCTCTTCCAGCTGCAATCCTGCGCGTGTCTCGCATCGGCTGCAATCCTGCGCGTCTCTCGCATCGGCTGCAATCCTGCGCGTGTCTCCCATCGGCTGCAATCCTGCGCGTCTCGCATCGCCGCTACATCTTGACAGCCCGGATTTCCAGTTGTGACTTCCCGCCACTCGTCCCCGTCGCGCCTCGCTCACACATCCTTCCTCCGCTGTGCCACCTCCAGCCCTTCCGCCGCCGCTGCGGATTGGCGGGTCTGCTTCCACTGCTTGTGTTTAGCTATGTCACTCTGCTGGATCGATGCCTGGAGAATTGCGCGGGTCGGTGGAGACTGGGTTGCGCTGCGCTCAGCTTGTGCAAGCTTCGCTGACAGGTTTCTCTCTTCCTTTCGTCTTTACTTACTCTGCTTCGTGGACTCCATTCACTGACTTACATCAGCCACGTAGCATACTTCATGTCTTCTGCTCCTGGTTTCGTTCACTGCTCCTGGTTTTGTTTACCATCCCATTTATGCATCTCCCCTTGACTCTCTGTGCCCCCTCCCTACGCTCATCTTCTATCCCGACCCCTCTTCCATTTCTTTTACTTGCGGTTTCTATTGCGTGATACCTTATGTAACAATCCAATCCAATATACCACGCACATGCGCTGTCTCCGTCCATGGGTTCTATCCGTTAATATTAGCAAATGAAAAAATTGAGCCGTTTCCCCGGAGTTTGGCGCCCTGTAATTAGGAAATGATGCATGCGGCGGCCGCGTGCTGGCTGTGAGATATGTCACTGTGCTGTCAGTCAGTCCTTGTCATTCTACCTCCACGTCTACTGCACTGTATACACAAGATCCAAACGCTACTCGGAATCCCTACCAATTGACACTGGCCCTCTAATGTCTCACCAAGCTAGCAGATTCCACACAGTTAATCAAAAGATATATGGTGCGCTACAGAATTGATAAGCTAATGTTATCACCTATCTTTCCCAGGCGGCATAGGGGGCAAAGGTGGGGACGGTGGCATACAAGGTGGAGATGGGGGTCCTGGGGAGGGCCCCAGGATGTATTATGATGTCCATGCTGAACACTTCAATGTGCACTTGTACGTGGATTTGCCCTCTTCTAAACACTGCTTCTCAATAACATAAAATGTGACAGAGGCAACACCAGAGCAAGTCTCAAATGTGTGGCAGCACATTATAATGCTGCAAACACACCTGAGAAATGCATGGATGGTACACGAGTTGACATAATCAGGGACCTTCTTGCATCCTTGACCAGCCCTCCTGATTCAGTCCGTCTGGTCATGCTCAGTGGGGTTGCTGGATCAGGAAAATCCACAATTGCAAAGACAGTTGCAACTATCTTGGCTGAGGAGAAAAAGGCTCTTGCAGCCTCTTTTTTCTTTTCCCGTGACCACACAGACCTCAAGGAAATAAATCACCTTGCTACAACTCTTGCTATGCAGCTTGCAGATTATTCTCCTAGCTTTCAGGCTCATCTCATTGAGTTACTTGAGAAAGATTGTACTCGCATTTGCCAGGCAGAACCATACTGGCAGTTCCAGAAGCTGGTTGTAGAAATTCTTGGGAAGCTACCTCCCTGTTCTGGACCCTGGGTGATCTGTCTTGATGCTCTGGATGAATGTAGAAAAGACCGCGGCCAGATTTTCTTGCGGTGGCTATCTGATAACATTGACCAGATCCCAGCCAATATCCGCTTCTTTCTGACTGGACGCCCTGATGTTCCTTCCTATCTAAAATTTGATAAACTTCTTCCTCTGATGCATGCAGTTGTCCTTGATGAAATTGAACCTATTATAGTTCAGCATGACATCCACCTCTATGTGGAGCAATCACTTAATGGGGCCACCTGGATTACACGTCATCCCTGGAAAATTCAGAGTCAGCAAGGGAAATAACCACCCGTGCAAATGGACTCTTTGTTTTTGCAGCAACAGCTGTTCGTTATGTTCTTGCAGGACTCCCACAAACATCCCCACAAGAATCTGTTGATGACCTCCTGGATGGTGAACCTCTCACTGACCTGCAAGATCTATACCTCCGGATTGTGAATTATGCCATCCCATTTGTGGCCCACAGAGACCGCCGCGCTCAACGTTTACATGATTGAACCATGAAGATTCTTAGCACAATTATGCAGCTCTTGGAACCTTTGGATTACCAGAGTCTGGCAGCCTTGCTTGAACTGGATAAAACCACTCTTCTTGGGACACTACTCCCTCTGAGTGCTGTAATCCATGTTTCTGATACTCCAGGGACAGCAATCAGAATAATACATCTCTCATTCAGAGAGTTTATGACTTCTTATGTTCAAGTGACACGACCTGAGATCCTTTGTGGCACAGACAATCAGCAGCAAGCCCTGGTGTTTGCTCTTATCAAAGTGTTGGACAGGCAACTGAAATTCAATATCTGTGATTTACCAACCTCATACTTGCGAAACATTGACATTCCAGATTTGCATTGGCGACTTGATAACTACATCCCATTGCATCTCCGATACGCTGCTCAATTTTGGATGGATCATCTAGTGGAAACAGCCTACAATTCATGCAGTGGCTAAGGAGTGCAGAACTTGCTGTTCAAAAAGTTTCTGTTTTGGCTAGAGGTGTTGAGTTTACTTGGGATTGTGGGTTATGGACAGCAGGCTCTGACTAAATTGATGGCTTGGGCAAATGAGGTACTTTCAGGAATTATCTTATCAGATGTTATGAGGACTGAAGATCATTAGAGCACACCCCTTCTTGAATTTGTGACTGATGCCAAAAGATTTGTTTCCTTTTTTGGGGAAGCAATTGTTCAAAGTACTCCCCATATTTATCTATCAGCACTGGCCTTGGCACCAGGGGGGTCTAAAATCACTGAAAGATTCTCACATGAATTCCCACAATTATTAACTATTACAAGAGGGAGGATGAAACAGTGGCTAAATATAGTTGTTGTACTGGAGGGGCGCACTTCTTGGGTCACCTCAGTTGCCTTCTCACCTGATGGCAAGAGAATTGTGTCTGGCTCTGAGGACAAAACTGTGCGCATTTGGGATGCAGAGACTGGAGCTGCACTCAGGGAGCCACTGGAGGGGCGCACCGATTGGGTCACCTCAGTTGCCTTCTCACCTGATGGCAAGAGAATTGTGTCTGGCTCTGGGGACAACACTGTGCGCATTTGGGATGCAGAGACTGGAGCTGCACTCAGGGAGCCATTGGAGGGGCACACCAATGAGGTCACCTCAGTTGCCTTCTCACCTGATGGCAAAAGAATTGTGTCTGGCTCCTATGACGAAACTGTGCGCATTTGGGATGCAGAGACTGGAGCTGCACTCAGGGAGCCACTGGAGGGGCACACTTCTTGGGTCACCTCAGTTGCCTTCTCACCTGATGGCAAGAGAATTGTGTCTGGCTCCTATGACAAAACTGTGCACATTTGGGATGCAGAGACTGGAGCCGCACTCAGGGAGCCACTGGAGGGGCACACCAATTGGGTCACCTCAGTTGCCTTCTCACCTGATGGCAAGAGAATTGTGTCTGGCTCCTGTGACGAAACTGTGCACATTTGGGATGCAGAGACTGGAGCTGCACTCAGGGAGCCACTGGAGGGGCACACTTCTACAGTCACCTCAGTTGCCTTCTCACCTGATGGCAAGAGAATTGTGTCTGGCTCAGATGACAAAACTGTGTGCATTTGGGATGCAGAGACTGGAGCTGCACTCAGGGAGCCATTGGAGGGGCACATTTCTAGAGTCACCTCAGTTGCCTTCTCACCTGATGGCAAAAGAATTGTGTCTGGCTCCTATGACGAAACTGTGTGCATTTGGGATGCAGAGACTGGAACTGCACTCAGGGAGCCACTGGAGGGGCACACTTCTTGGGTCACCTCAGTTGCCTTCTCACCTGATGGCAAGAGAATTGTGTCTGGCTCCCGTGACGAAACTGTGCGCATTTGGGATGCAGAGACTGGAGCTGCACTCAGGGAGCCACTGGAGGGGCACACTTCTTGGGTCACCTCAGTTGCCTTCTCACCTGATGGCAAGAGAATTGTGTCTGGCTCCCCTGACGAAACTGTGCGCATTTGGGATGCAGAGACTGGAGCTGCACTCAGGGAGCCACTGGAGGGGCACACCAATTCGGTCACCTCAGTTGCCTCCTCACCTGATGGCAAGAGCATTGTGTCTGGCTCCGATGACAACACTGTGCGCATTTGGGATGCAGAGACTGGAGCTGCACTCAGGGAGCCACTGGAGGGGCACACCAATTCGGTAACCTCAGTTGCCTTCTCACCTGATGGCAAGAGAATTGTGTCTGGCTCCGATGACAAAACTGTGCACATTTGGGATGCAGAGACTGGAGCTGCACTCAGGGAGCCACTGGAGGGGCACACTGATTTTGTCACCTCAGTTGCCTTCTCACCTGATGGCAAGAGAATTGTGTCTGGCTCCTATGACAAAACTGTGCGCATTTGGGATGCAGAGACTGGAGCTGCACTCAGGGAGCCACTGGAGGGGCACACCAATTGGGTCACCTCAGTTGCCTTCTCACCTGATGGCAAGAGCATTGTGTCTGGCTCCTATGACAAAACTGTGTGCATTTGGGATGCAGAGACTGGAGCTGCACTCAGGGAGCCACTGGAGGGGCACACTTCTACAGTCACCTCAGTTGTCTTCTCACCTGATGGCAAGAGAATTGCGTCTGGCTCTGATGACAAAACTGTGCACATTTGGGATGCAGAGACTGGAACTGCACTCAGGGAGCCACTGAAGGGGCACACCAATTGGGTCACCTCAGTTGCCCTCTCATCTGATGGCAAGAGAATTGTGTCTGGCTCCAATGACAAAACTGTGCGCATTTGGGATGCAGAGACTGGAGCTGCACTCAGGAAGCCACTGGAGGGGCACACCTCTTCGATTCCCTCAGTTGCCTTCTCACCTGATGCCATCAAATTTGTGCACTCAGTCACAATCTCACCTGATGGCAAGTTCATTTTCTCTGACTCCAATGGTTGCACCATTCATCCATGGAATGTTGATGTTGTTGACAATGGCCCACCTCTGCAATGCTCTAGCTCCATGAGCAGATGGAGTTTGCTCAATGTGGGTGCCTCTTTTCTATATAGACCTTCAGTATAGACTCATTCTCTATTACGGTCTCTTTATCTGCAGTCCCCCTTTACACCCCTGTATTGGAAAATCTCCAATGGTTGGGTCTCTTGTCTCCCCTCACAACTTCTCTTTTGGATCCCTATGCCCCTCAGGGTTGGACTGTGGTCTCCACATAACATCCTTGTCATTGGCCAACAACAGACCTTGCTCTCATATGACAAGTTTGTATGTGGTGCTGACTGGGCAAAGTGTTATACCCCAGAAGAGAGACCTTCATAAATAATAAACATATGTTGGAACAATATATCTTGGTTTATCCCACTCCTCTCATGCTCAATTCTCAGTTTTTTGTCATGGAACTGGCTTTTTAAATCATTGGGATGATTACCTTGATACCCCTTTCCTTCACTTCTCACCCCTTTCTGCCTCATTATACCACTTGTTCCATAAATCCCCTCACTGTAAAAAGCCAAGGCATCAAATATTAGTACCCGCCTACCCCTGAAAATTACTGCCCAGATGCATTGGCATCCAATACCTGGGCACTGGAATTTTTAGTACTCAAAAGCACTAATATATAGTGCAATGGGCTTGTTCTTTCCCTGATATGCAGTACCTTTCACCATAAATCAGTGCCTCAAAGCACTAATTTTGAGAGGTGATGCACACTAATATGTAGTGCTGCAAATTAGTGCCCCCAGACACCAATTTCCACACCTGAAAATACTGCCACCGCTTGATAACTATCGACAGGTCTACCCCCCCAAGACCCGTCAATAGTTATCGAGACATGGCATGGCCACCACACACCTTTGGTGGCAACTGCGGCACCCAGCCATGGCAGAGCGGCCATGCCACCCAGTATATGCCTGCTATTGTTTGGTCATTTTTTTTCGACCAAACAGTGCCGCATATGCCACGGAACTGCCATGCATGCCACAGAACCACAAATTGGGCCAGATATCATGTCATGCGTGCCACAAAACCCCTGACCCAGGGTCAGTAAAATTTTGTTACCCAAATAGTGCCATGGGTGCCACGAGCCTGGGATCAGTAAAATTTGTTACCAAAATAGTGCCATCTGTGCCACTGGACTTTCTGACCCGGGGTCGGTGAAAAAATGTTACCAAATTGGTGCCATTGGTGCCACTGGACTTTCTGACCAGGATCAGTAAAAAAAATGTTCCCCAAATAGTGCCATCAGTGCCACGAGACGTTCTGACCTAGGATCAGTAGAAATTTGTTACCAAAACAGTGCCATGAGTGCCACGAGATGTTCTGACCCAGGATTAGTAAAAAAATGTTACCCCAATAGTGCCATCAGTGCCACCGAACTTTCTGTCCCAGGATCAGTAGAAAAATGTTACCAAAATTGTGCTATTGGTGCCACAGACCATTTTGACCCGGGGTAGGGGGGAAAATTACCCAAAATATGCCATCAGTGCCACTGACCGCCTTGATCTGGAATAGGGGGGAAAATATCTGAATGTCATTGGTGCCACAGACCATTTTGATCTGGGATCAGGGGAAAATATTACCCAAACAATGCTATCAGTGCCACAGACCATTTCAATTCAGGATCTGGCGGAAAATATTACACAATCAGCCATTTCAATCGAGGATTGGGGCGGAAAACATTACCCAAATAATGCCATCAGTGTCATGGACCATTTCTTCACAGGATCCAAAAAGAACATCAAAGAATGCCATGAGTACCACACCCTGTCCAGCCCAAGATCAGTCAGGCAACCTTCAGCAAAGTGTGAAAGGAGTCAGAAGATTGGTACAAGTAGAACTAGATAAAAAAGGAAGGGAAGAGTCAGAAGATTAGACTAGTACAGCTACATATCACACTTCATATCATTCTGACAATGAATCCTGGTGTGATATATAGCTGTACTAGTCTAATCTTCTGACTCTTCCCTTCCTTTATTATCTATTTCTACTTGTACCAATCTTCTGACTCCTTTCCCTCTTTGCTGAAGGGTGTTGCCTGACTGATCTTGGACAGTATTCATTGTCAGAATCATACAGTGACAACGATGATGATGAAAGTAACAGTAGCAGCAGCAGCTGCAGCAGCAGCAGTAGCGACAGAAGCGACTCCGATTCTGACAGCGACAGCGATGCCGAGGGCACCGGTGACCACTCACTGCGAGCGACACCCCAATGCGCCGCAGCAGCCCCAGACGTCGAAAAAAACGAAGCCGGCGAAGGGCAAGGGGAAATCGACGGCGGAGGTGAACACAGCGGCAGCGAGGCTGAAGGCAGTGAATGAGGCGAGGGCAGTGCTGGACGCGGAGGTGTGCGAATGGGACGCAAAGCTGGAGGCGCGCGCGGTGGAGCTCTCCGAGCAGCTCCACCTGGATGAGGACGAGTGCCGCAAGGCACTTGTCCACTTCCACAAGTGGAAGAAGCAGGAGAAGTCCTGCAAGTACAATGAGTGGTCTGCACACTGAAGACGGCGAACACTTTGACATTGGTTCGCTTCTCAGCATGACGGAACTTCAAAATCAAATTTTAGCCATCAGTGCCACCATTGCCACGGGAACAATTTGGCAGCTCACAGCTTTCTCAACACTATTTGCAAGGGAGGCGACATCTTGGGCAGCAGAGAGGTCGTTGGCACGGGTTCCCAACTCCTTGCTGACGTGGGCTGCGAGGTACTCCGTCTTGAGTTCCTTGAGTTCCTCGAGTGCGGCCGGTGTGCACTGCGGCTTGCTCGAAGTCTTGTCTAACAGCATCTCCTGCTTGACAAGTTTGGAAATGTCGGGCATCGCGACCTTGACCTCCCTCCCTGTTGAAAAAAAAGGTCAGTACTAGCGTGCTGTGGAGGAAACAAAGCCCACCATCCGAATTGATCTCCTGGGTCCGCTTCCAAATCAACGCAGACCACTCATTGTACTTGCAGGACTTCTCCTGCTTCTTCCACTTGTGGAAGTGGACAAGTGCCTTGCGGCACTCGTCCTCATCCAGGTGGAGCTGCTCGGAGAGCTCCACCGCGCGCGCCTCCAGCTTTGCGTCCCATTCGCGCACCTCCGCGTCCAGCACCGTCCTCGCCTCATTCACTGCCTCAGCTGAAGCTGTAGTCTCAATGCAAAAGGACATGGCAAATGTCAGTGTCACCTTTGCAATGTTTCTCGACAATGCTGGGCATGGGAAATATAGCCAAAACCAGTTTGCAGCGGCTCCCCGGCATTTCTCGCTTACAGGTAGCGGTCGCTGGCCGTCGCTGGGGTTGCTCGGCACAGTGGCCGACAGCGGCAGACGCTCGGGTCTTTCCTGAAGCTGTGCAAAGACGATCGACATCACGATTGCTTGAGAGATTAGATAACAATAAATATAATAATGCACTTTAAAAAATAATTTACTCATCGTCGTCATTGTCGTTGCCGCCCACAGAGCCCTCATCATCCCCTTCCATTCTCTCCTCTCCCTCGGCATCCCCAGCTTCATCATCCTCCTCTTCCTCGGGATCGTCTTCATCGTCATTGGTAGTGCCGGCCGCCGCCAATTCTTCCGCGCGCCTTTCCGCCTCGCCCGGGACTTCTTCTAACACGTCCAGGCCGGTCCACATCTCTTCGAAATGGCTCGCCAGCCTGCGCAGAAGATCTGCCTGACGCGCAGCATACGCGTGCGCACCCTCAGCTTGCAATCCGGTGAATTCCTCGACATTGCGCCTCTCCTCCCACCAATCCGCTTTCACCCGTTACGTTAAAGGGACACGTCGCATCTCCTCCTTCAGCAGTTCTACCTCCTCCGTCCATCGTTTCGTTCTTGCGTACACTTTGCACCATTCGACTCGTAGACCTGCGTACCGGTAAGTGATGCTTCCGTATTTGGAAATTTTGCTGCTTACTTGTCAAAACCGCAGCATCCGTCGTATCAGCGCCCATCCATATCCATGAGATGTTGTGTCGCCCCTCGCCGGTCTTGCCCTTACGCCGTTGACCCGCCTGGACCCCCTCCACCTTGTCCTCCGCTGTTGCCGCTTCCCCCACCCTCCGCTTCGCGCCCAAAATTTTCCGCTTGCTCCGCACCGCCCTATCTTCCTCACTATCCATACATCGCAAATCTTTCTTCGGGTTCAGCCGTCTCCACTTCACGTTCTCCTCCCCGACCAGTGCCCACTTCGCCTCCCACGCCGCGATGTACTTCTCGGCGTGCACTCGGAGCTTGGCGTCATTGCGATTCATGAGATTCCGCGCGCGCATTGTGGCGCCTTGATGGTGCGCGTTCCCGACCTTGTATGTGCAGAAGCGCGACTTCACTAGGAGCTTCTCCCGGATCTCTTCCAGTGCACTCCGGCGTTGCGCGTCCCGCAGCCGCTCCTGGATTTTCGACACATTCTTGAAGCATCTGGACTCCTGCCGCTGCTCGCTCACGGCACGTTCTCCACGCGCATTGCTGCCTCCCCCTTCTTTCCCGCTGCTGGCGGTGGTTGTTCCGCGAGTTCCTGCAGGGTGCCGGGAGTGTATACGCCTTGAAGCGTTCAGAAGCGCGCCAGGTAGCGCCCGAGTTTCGTGCATTTCTCCAGCATCTCGGCCGTCTGCTTCGTAGTTAGATCCTTGCGCATCTCCGCCTCAATTCGTACACGGCGCCTGTAATAAATTTTCTTTAGTTTCTGGTTTATCAGGACGTGCGCGCCTTCACTCACTGTTGTTCCTCCAGGTCAAGGCCGGCCAATACGAAGGCGCTGGGGCTGACGCTGTGGATTGGCGTCAGCTCCAGCGTTTCCTCCTCCGCTAGCTCGAGCTGGATGTCATGCTCTGATTTCCCTTTTGCCCGGTACGTTAGTTACCAATCCCTGACAACGTCTACGACCAACCACTCGTACCTGTCCTCTTCACCTCGTAAGGGTTTGGTTGCGTGTTGTCCACATCCCACGTGTCCACCATCGCTTGCCACTACCCTACGTGCTCCAGCTGGTTCTCCGTGAACGTGGCCAGCGAGTCCCGCTGGAAGTTCCGCTCACTGATCGCATTCAGGAGGCATTTCAGCAGCAACGCTCCCAAACCGATCAGCTTTTGCCAATTCCAATGCGACCAGTGGTCGTCGAGAGTGTCCTTGCGCGAACCCAGCCCCATCTCCCGCGTGCTAGTCGCAACGGGCCCAATATTCACCCAAGGTCGTTCGATCCCCTCCCCATCAGTGCGGGCGCAGCCGAGGATAAGATTGAGCGAGTAGAGGAGTTGGCACAGGAGTTTGTGCCCGTAGATGTGGAGTTTAGGAATGATGAATCGCACTAAGGCGATGATGAGCGTCACCCGGAGTGCCGCGGGCAGGCTCTTGGACTTTAGACGTTCAATGAGGTGTTTGCACCATTGGCAGCAGATGTCGTATGAGATATATTTGAGAAGTTTTGGATGATGGTGTCGCAGAAGGGACGCGAATATGTAGTCCATATTTGTGTATCTGCCGACGATGAGGAATACTGATTTAAAAAGGGATATAATAGATGTCACACACCTTTCGCCCTTCTGGAGGTCAGCCGCCCCATTCCTTTGGACGAATTCATGGCGCGCGCACACCCCTAGACCCACACCGGTGGCTGCATATCCACGGGAGAATTTTGTATTTGCGTAGTCCAGAGCGGCGAGACCACTACATGTACTCATCTAAAAAATGTTAGTCTTTTTTTCCGCACGGTAGCTCATTGGCGTGCCTCTTTCTGATCCGTCACTGAAAGCAGGTATTTCCGAAATGGCCCGCTCGCGGTGAAGTACGCCATCCCTCCTCCCAGCGCCGGGTCCTTCGTCTCATTGGAAATCAGCCGGCGTTTGAGTCGGAAACAGGCATCGATGGCGATAAATAATATGTACAAGAATCTGCGGACGTCGGTCAGCTGTTGACACCAATCTCAATGTGCGTCACTCACTTTCTGGGGGCGTCTGCCTTGTCCCAATCCTCGGGGAGATTAATCCCCAGCTGCGGACACGCAGGGCACACAACCGCTAGCTCTCCGGGCTTTGTCTCTGCCACACTCCTCGCCCCATCATTCCCCCTGCCTCCGCGTTTCAGCATTGTGATGTGTCGCCACTGGCGCATCATCCGCATGAAGGATTTGTACCGATCCTGTCGCCCACCCTCGTCAGCGCGAGAAACGGTGGAGGACAAGCTGGTTTATTGTACCTTCATCTTCTCCATCCCAGTATTGTCCTTTAATTTCTCTAGGCCCGAATAAAAGTCATAGGTCGTCACCTTCCCCTGCAGCGTCATGATGTGGAAGGTATCCAATACTTCGAAGGTGGCGGCCGTCTGTGGCTCGAAAGGCGTCGAGGGAAACCATCTCATCTGCAAGAGCTGTTGGGAGTACTCGCCAGCAACAGCCCTGTTGGCAGCGCATCCGCAGAAGTCCACGTCGATCGCGTGTAATCCGTTTGTATGGACCACTGTGAAGTCCACATGGCCTGGCAGTGGCGCGCTACACTCCGCGTGTCCCGAATGACCGAGTTGCACGCGTAGGCCAAGCGACTTGAGTGTGAAGCGATTGAAGAATTCCCCCGTCCATTTCTGCTCAGCCGCACTGTCAGTCTTCCTCGCCTACAGCTCGAGATGTAAAAGGACGCACCTCAATATGGTGTAGCGGCAGATGCGCGTGAATCCGCACGCAGCATGACTTGCAAACCAAATCCGGGTAAAGACAGTCAACACAGCAATATTCGGGATGGGCTGCGGGCTTCCCGAGGCAGGCCAGGCAGGAGTTGTGAGCAACGTGGCCTCTGCCCTCCAGATGAATAAATTCTGCGAGATATTGATCCCGCAGATGCACCCACTGAGCGAGAGGGGCGTCCTGAGCAAAACATTTCAGTAAATTTTTCGCAAAAGCATTAAAGGGAAACCAGCTCATATGGTCAGGATAACGTGTTAAACCTGGGCACCATCCCACGGGCTTAATGTGTTATCTCTGGGGTGTTCCCGTACAGCCGCATATGCTAATATAACCATCTCTGCAGTCATTTCTGCCACTGATGGCAATGATGGCAGATTGGACAACTAATATTTAAACACTATTTATTTAATTGATGTCTGCATTGGGTTCAAAATGACAGCATCCGGAATTTGCCTTGAAATTGATGGCTGTCCGCATTGGGTTGGAAAAGAGAATTCCCGGAATATTGATGGCTGCCCATATTGGGTGCCTGCCTGCCTTGCAATTGATGGGGTGCATGTATTTGGGATTCCATTGATGGTTCTTTGCTTTAAAAGCCAATATTCATTCTGAAAGCGCCGGCTCTCAGAAAGTATTTTGCATTTTGCAGGCCAATGAGGCCACCTATTGAAAAACCATATAGATGACTCTTGTAGCCCTTGATGAGCTCTACAACTTGTTTATAGGCATCACTCATTTGCGTTGAAAATTTCCGTTTTGGGAAATGAACACCTTCGTCCCAAAAAGGAAGTTTTTGGAAAAACCAGTCCCTCACCCGCTTTTTATCCGTTTTGGATGTTCTACCTTGGTAGGGATATTTATTCATGCCTTACACCATTCATTGTGACATGCCAATCACTATTGTAGCAGATTAATAGAGTGAAAACAACGAAAATAATCAATTGCATCATTGGCCCAGATAACTTGGAGCAGGAGTGCTGGTTCCGGATCCTGAAGGTATTTAATAACTATCCATGATCACCCCAACCCTCAGGAGGGGTTCAAGAGTGTTCTAAACTAGAGAATACAATATATTCTGGCCATATTGGACCCCATCATTTTCGCGCATTCCCATCCTTCCTCTGTCATGGGTGCATGAAGGGGGCATCACCTGGACACATTCAACTTATATATGGTAGGAAAATTGGCCATTGGCACTTTCTGGGGAAGGTATCTCAAGATTCAGGCTTGTTGTACTTCAGCTCAATGTTCAGTTAATACACTATGCCAGGGGGTTATGAAATGAGTGTTGAAGACCCAAAGCATGTCTTCTACACTATTTGAGCTGTTCCTACTCAAAGGGCAGCCAGTAAATGGTACTAAACCTCGAAAATGATAAATGTCACTTTCCACTTACTTTATTAATTGAGCTATCAATACAGTGTATAACCCAAAATAAAGGCTGGAATCGGCTTCAGGCAGTCTAAAGGATCCAGAATATACTTTATTTGACAAGTTTTGTATTGGTGGAGTAATGTTTGGGAGCAAGTGGGTCTGCCATGAGCTTAGTGCGCAAATTTTCTGGGTAGTTCAAAACACTATCTGGCCAAATGTTGACCAAAGCTCATGATTTTTCGCATATTCTGGGTCTATTGAGTTCTCTTTCATTCTATGGTGTTTATTCAGCTTTATCTCATCTTCTAGGTGCCCTATTCATGAAACAAGCGAAAAATGTGATTTCACATTTTTCGAGTTTGAGGCCATATTCTGGGGTACAATTAGGTTAAAACTCATCAGAAGGGTTCATGAATTCATTGGAATGTTGCACAACTGTTTCCATAACCATGGCACTAGGTATATCAGGTGCACAACACAGAAATTCACTATCAAGATAAAGGATGATACATTGACTTACCTGAGGCCTGAGTGTCCCCATTTCTGGCAGGTTAACATGGAATAAACCTTTGGACAGTAGCCTTATGGGCTGCAAGCGATCCAAGGACAGGTAATCAAGCAAAAATGGTATTTCCGGATAAGGGTAAAGGGTAATGTTATTGATATTTATAGGCTGGTATGAAGCAGGGATTGCCTTCAAACAACCTGAATATATGAGGAGGTGTTATTTCACCATGACAATAGCTATACATTCCAAAGATACTGAGCTCCAAGGCAAAAATCATTTATTTCGCTATTCTCACCACATTGCAGCACTGTTATGGTGTTTAATCGATCCTAATAAGGCTTAGAAGCTATGAATAAATACCCCCAGCAAGTTAAAACACCCAAAACGGATGAAAAGCGCATGAGGGATGGGTTTTGCCAATAATTTCCTTTTTGGGACGAAGGCGTTCATTTCCCAAAAAGGAAATTTTCAACGCAAATGAGTGATGTTTATAACCAAGTTGTAGAGCTCATCAAGGGCTACAAGAGTCATCTATATGGTTTTTCAATAGGTGGCCTCATTGGCCCGCAAAATGCAAAATACTTTCAGAGAGCCGGCGCTTTCAGAATGAATATTGGCTTTTAAAGCAAAGAACCATCAATGGGAGCCAAATGTGTGCACCCCATCAATTGCAAGGCAGGCAGGCACCCAAAACAGCCAGCCATCAATATTCCGGGAATTGCCGGGATTCAACTTTTTCAACCCAATGCGGACAGCCATCACAATTAAGCCATTTAACTGAAATATTTATTGTTTGGCATGGAATAATACTTGTCCGAGATGCCCGGGAGGTGCCTGCCAAAGCCGAGGCAAGCCGGAATGATGCACCCCGGCATAGAGAGATGTCCGAGATGTCCGTGCCTTCCCTATATGGCTACCCCAGAGATAACACATTAAGCCCTTGGGATGGTGCCCAAGGATAACACGTTATCCTGGCCATATATACTGGGGAAACCAACCGAAGAAAGGTAACGTTTAGCACGCGCCTTCACTGCGCGGTTTGGAGGCGCGACACACTCGGGAGGCGTGAGATCCTCGAAAACGTACTCAAAGCCGTCGCCGACATCGCTGAACGGAGCAGGCGCGACATTCCGCTGTTTCTTCTTCAACGGCGATGGCAGGTCCACTATGTGCACCTTCTCGTATGTCCGCCGCTTGTCCTCAGAGACATGCTGAGACGTGAACGACACGCCTTCCAGAACGTCATCCAAAGTCCAGTCAAGGACTTCGGTAGTGGGTGCTGCCCTCTTCTTGCCACGGGAGGAGGATGCAGTGGATGCCATGAGCATCAGTCGGCTGTCCTGCCACCGGAAAAATGTAAATTTCGGGGGGACAGGGACCAACGCTGCGGCGGTGGTGGCGGAGAGACAGAAATGGAAACGGGCGCTAACCGGCGCTAATTAGTAATTTGGGCGCTAAGCGACAGCACAAGGCAACTATTTCGCTCGGAATCGCGCAACTGAAGATTAATATTCAAGATAACTATTGTGCTACCATAATACTGTGCAAAGCAACCTGCAGCGCCAAAGCCGAACCCCACCCTCCCAGCGCCACTCCTGAAGCGGTTGCACTGCAGAAAAAACGACCGAGAAACTATGTCCCATTTCTGATGGACTGACATTCAGTCAGCTCCTCCATTGACCTGGATCAAAAGAGGTAGCTACTCACATGGCAGGTACAGAAGCATAAATGAAGCCAAGCAATCTCTCCAATTTGATCTTCAGCAGCATGACGATTTTGGATCAAATCAGCGCTGGGCACAGTCAGCGGCACCACAGACGAGTACAAACAATCACGCACAGGATTTCATTCCTCCGCACCTTGATACCAGGCGGCAGGTGACTAGTGCGGTCGTAGGCTAATTCTAATTCTTGCTCAAGAGTCTGAGTCAACAAGCTATAAGGTGCATCAGTGTAATTTCTCCTCAACAAGGTAGCACTCACGCACGAAAGACCACATAGTCCATGTCTGCATATCGTTCCCCACGCTGTAAGTCGACCATTGTGCTCGCTGTGGCCATCGACGCAAGACAAGACCTCGAAACAAAGGAACTGAAAACTTGTTAGGCACGGCATCTTTTCTCGAATTGGATATCCCTGCTAATCCTTCACAACAGGCTTTCCACGCCGATCCAAGTATTGATTCGTGCGGTCAAAAACCAGCCGCCTTCACCACTGACTTTCCGCACCGATCCAAGTGTTGGTTCGTGCGGCAGAAAGTCAACTGTGAAGGGTTAGCACAGATATCGAGCCAATTGACGTACCTGGTGAGTTGGCTTGAGGTGAGGAGACACCGACATTCCTTGGTTGTACACTTGGCAGAAATCATCATCAAACGTCGACATCTTACCAGCCTGACAAGTGAGCAGCGCGTAACAAATGAAGATCCGTTCAGACGCACCACTAACATTGTCTTCTCCCACTGTCCTCGCAATAGACTAGATGTCCTCGCAATAGACTAGAGCGGCTGCTCGCATGTACATCCACGACGACTGGCCAGGCCGCCACAGTGCGGAAGCCGTCGAGCACGCCAATTATCTGAATTGTTGCGGTGGCGACGAGCCCATCAGCACACGGGAGATGGGTCCTGGCGAATGCGGTGATCGCGGACAGTGTCAGTGGAACAGGCATGACGCGGTGAAAACAGCAACGACAGATGGTATACCTACAAATCCTTGAGGAAATATATTTGCCATTGCGCGCGATTTTATGGGATTGAAGAGCAGATGTATCTAAGTTCTAAGATGCGGCGCTCGACACGCTCTCAGCAGCGCGTCGACGAGCCGCGTCTCAGCGTTCCTGGCGTTCCGCTTTGATTCTTTGAAATGGAGTCGGGGGTGAGCGCAAGTACAGAAATGCAATGGAATACAGACCTAGCTACTTTGCGCTCTTTGGCGGCGCGAGCCCGGGCCTCCCGAGCTTTCATCATCAGCTTCCATTTATTCCTGGATGAGATTAGGCGCAAGTTGTGACCTAAGGAAGTTGCACATACCTCTCGCGATATTTCGCGGCGTGCGCGCGACGGGCTTCCAGGCGTGCGCCCAGCACCTCTGGGGCAACAGTGACATCTGAAGCCCTCAGTTGCTCCATGCGCTCTCGTGTCTTTTGCTTGATCTTCTCGCGATTTCTATGAGTGAGGTCAGCCGGTGAATCTCAAAAGAAAGCCTTCACACACTTTTTATAGTATCGTCCGCAATAGATACCATGCATCAGCGGCTCGGCCGGGGGCTTTCGCGCCTTCTTCGTAGGGATGGCCGTGAGGAATGAATGGGGGATGAGGTGATGGTTAGAGTTAGACCGGCCCGATTTGGACAGACGCTCGTTTAGCGCCCATCGGAAACTCCCGCAACACATCGAAACATCTCTTTTTTTATGCTACACCTCCCTCCCGAAGTCAGCCGCCCAGAAATTTGGTAGGCCTACTATTTGGAATATTTCTGATTTATCTGGCCATTTTCCAGACTTTTTTTGAATAGTCAGTGTTTCGGCCATGAAAGTTGCAAGAATCCGAAGGGGTACCCCTTTGCAACCTCGACCTCGATTCCTTGAAAGCTCGACATTTTCCTTCTACAAACATTTTAAGTGGACTCATGCATCCATGTGAGTCCTTTCCAACCTCACTTTCAGTTTTCTCAAAATCGTCCTCAGTAAAATGTTATTTGAGGTTTCGTCGACCATTTTGGCTCAGAAAACACGTCTTGCGACATCGACAACATTGGCCGCCATTATGATTTTTATGTCCCAGTGTTTTGCGGTATGTTTCTAAACTACACGAACTATCATTGTACCAAAACTTGGCTTTATTGCGCATCTCTAGCGGCTGGGAATTGGATTTCTTTCGGGAGCCTATAGCCGTGGTGAGTTCGCGAGACAGGCATGGTGAGTGCGCGAGATCAGTCGGACGCTGATGGAAGTCTTGGATGCCGCCACCCACCTACCCAAAACACGAAATCTACCATGGGGCTTCATACTGGAGTGAAGTGCGCAAGTGCCGCGCTTGCCACCTGGCTCGGCACGCCAACCGGTCCGCTCGCGAGGACGAAGCCCTTGTCGACTTTTTTCCTAATCCCAACATTTTCACCGTGTCAGCAGATCGTCAAGGGTTCTACTACTCGTGTCTCGCCCCCAATGGATCCCTCGTACCCGCCCCTGCCCCCCCGAGTGGCACGACTATGGGGACGACCGGGTCAAGCCGATCTACCGCAGCGCCTTCGACCTCCGCCAAATGGCCCCGCATTATCTGGTATCCCCCGACCGCTGGGCACCATGCACATGCGCCTGCGATGTCCTCCAAGCGCAGCACACAGGCCGAGGCGGACACTGAAATGCTGGCTCGCTTCAGCTGCTGAAAAAACAAGGAGGGTCCTTGCGAGGGAAAGTGGCGGTATGTGTGCGCTCAAGACTCTGTTCCTCCGGCTCCCAGCTCACAGGATTAATTGTCAGTGAGCCCACGCGCCCCAGTGTGGCCACCGCTGCGGTCTCACAGAACACGAAAGCGAGCAAGTCCGCGCTCGCGAGGGATGGAGGTGCGCCCAAAAAATCTCTTCCTGTGTGTACATCGAACTCATATATAGCCGCGCAGCGCAGCAAAAGCTCTCGCAGCCCCCCGCCAAGCGCCGCTGCTGAGCCGCGGGGGAGTCAATAGAATAGGGTAGTGCGGGCCTTTACAGCGCGACTATATTCACCTACATTTATGTCAATCGAGCATTATCCTGTTTTGTCTATCTGGAGCGATGAATTTTTTTTTACTGAGTGAGGTCGTAAAAATTGTGAATTGAAGAGAAATTTTGTAGCTGTGTTCTCGACCGCCTAGCCCAGCACTTGAGGTTGCTTGGTCCGTGCGCACCAAAACGATTTGAGGGGCGTTGCCAAACAAAAGTCAGTTTTCCCCACCTTTTCTGTCATGGCCTCCGCTCAGTACCGCTGCGAACCACCCTACTTTCCGGATCCTGGCCAGCCACCGGAGCCCGGCATACTCCAGAAGCTATATTTGGTGACAGGAAGGACGACGAGCGTCAAGGCCAGCGTCTACGCGTCGTGGTACGTACTTTTGAGTGGGAATTGCTGGCATCACGCTCACTTTTGACAGGAATACGGCAGGGCCACTTTCGCAGGGCGTTGGTAGCGGGGTCCAAGTGCAAAAATATGGGCCGCATGAACGCGAGGCCATGCGCGCTGCTTGGCATTCGGGGTGCGATCGCGGTGACCATGATCACCCTGCCAATCCATCGCTCTTGCGCGGCCCTCTCCAACCAACGCCGCCCTCTTCGCCTGCCGTGAAGCTGTGGACTCCTTCTCCGCCCCTCAAAATTGCACCCTCTGGGAAGCAGAAGATCAAACTCTTCCCGGACACCACGCCACATGTGTCCCCCACTTCTGGGCGGGTCATCTCCATCTCCAGCCGCTCCCCGTCCCCCACCCTCTCTCCGTTTACCTTGGGTTCTGTTGCACCTACCGGGCTGAAGGCATACTCCGTCTGCTCGGGCAACCGCGGCTGGGTTTACTCGGATGTTGGAGACGCCTGCGACAAGTTCCACCTCTTGCAGTTGCGCGGGCAGAAGGTTGAAGTCGCGACCGAAGATGGTTTTGCGCGCACCCTTGCATTCACGGAACGTCCCACTCCAGCCGCAGACTCAGCCGAAGGTCAGCGACGTCGCGGGTGGGCTCGAGAGGAGGGTCGGGCGCGGCGCCAGAGGCAGGCCGCGGAACAGGTGCGCTGTGCACGGTGCATGCGCATGACGCGATCAATCCGTCGGGATAGAAGAGGGGGGTGGGTCTTGACCGCCCCACGACGCTGGGAGGCGCGGGGAGTGCGACAGGCGCCGGTGGCCATATGCTGTATCGCAGAGATTGGTTTGATGGAAAGCAAAGCACATCAAACAAATAATCCTCAATTGCGCCTTCAAAAATGGCAGCTATCGTCGCCGCAGGGAAAAAAGCAAGCAAGGCCCAGGCAAGGCGGGAGCGACGCCAAGCGCAGAAGAATGGCAAAGAATTGGCTCACAAGAAAAGGGGGAACCCGGGGAATTTCGGAGGTGACCGTTATTGGTTATTGGAGGCTGCAGAGGAAGATTATTTCGCGGCGACGGTGGTGGGAAGGGGTCATATCCAACCTTTCCTCACGACATTCATGGTTGGCTGGTGGGACTCTTTTCCGTGGTACTCCGGCCTCGATCCGAGCGACCCAATGGCAAGCTTGACGCTGATGAATCTGGGGAAGCGGGATGCCACGGACTTCCAAACTGCCTCATCCAGTGCGCCTGTGACGAAAGTAACCACAGACAACGCGTCAGGCACACCGGCGCTGGATCCCGCAGCAGATAACACGTCGGGCGCAGCGAGAGACACGTCTAACGCTCTCAATGTGGAGACAAACGGTGTCGATCCAGTGTGGGAGGACAATGTCAAGAATTTGACGGCCACAGTGAGTACATGACCGTGTCTGAGGGAAAAAATAAATTAACATGTTGACAGCAAGTTAAATCTTGGTTTGCGCACCGAAAGACGACCGCGAACTGCAGCAAGAAGAACCCATTCACCAATTGGATGAAAGGATTCCAACAGGTTCCCGCACCGCCGAGGAAGCAGGCTCTGCACAAATTCTACATGCACCAGCCGGAATTCTCGAAAAAGATCGAGAACTGTTTTCGTGATGGGTGGGAGAAGGCTGGTCTGGAGAGGAGATTCGAGCTGGATTTCCGCTGCAAGTGCGCGAAAGAATTGTTGGAGGAGGAAGCTGACGACGTTCGCGACGTGTTAGAAGCAAAACTCAAAGTCATGCATGAACGCGCGATGGATGAGTATAATCGCCGCACAGAACTTGTTGCGAATCCCGTCGAGGGTAATCCCGAGGCTCAGGCCGAGTGAGTGAGCTGTGTTTTCTGCTGGCGCATGAGGGTCTCATGTCGTATCGCAGATGCCGAAAGAATCTGGCGGTGGTCGCACAGCCCTTCCTCGATGGAATAGCAAAGCTGACGGGGTGGCACGTCACGCTGTTGGCGGGTGAGGCGCCAGACCCTGGATCGGACAGATATTCTTTGGCCATGGTGCATTCTGGGCGGACCTATGTGCCGGGACTTGGCCAGCAAGGGCTGAAGTTTGACCAATGGGAACCTGACGGCTTCAAGAAAGGTGTGATGCGTCAGTTTATGAGGTTTCTACTCGAAATGAAGCCACGTACGTGTTTTCCGCTGGCAGTGAGATATTGTATTAACTGTGGTACAGATTCCGCCACGTCCTACACGTTGCAAGAGGACGACCCCGTTGATATTGGGAACGAAGCGGATAAGGGTGCGAGTCCGAGTGCGGGTAGAGATGAAGAGGGGGGCGGGGAGAACGAAGATGAGAATGGCCGTGGAAGGAAGACGAGCGCGAAGAGAAAGGGGAAGGGGAAGCAGAGGGCAAAAAGCGAGACGCCATTGGAGATGCCGTCGCCTTCAGTTTCGCGCAGTCGGTCTCGAAGCAGGTCGCAGACACCACCCCAGACACCAAGAGCGCGCACGCCGGAACTGTCGTCTCCAATCTGGACACACACCCCCAAGCTGCCTGAGGGTTTTGTGATTGGGCCGTTTTTGAAGGCGGAGCTCGAAGCGATGGGAACAGAGGAGAGGCACTCGAGAATGTGGACGCTGGGACGGATGGACGCGTACTTCTTTGGCCGAGAGAACAATCTGGCGCAGAACCGGGCGATGGGGAAGGGGATGAACGCCGACCTCCAGGCGCTCTTTGCATCGTTCGGTGTTGGGAAGGGGACGCTGGAAAAAGGTCCTGTGGTAGAGAAGCGAAAAAGGTCGAGCGAGGTTGTACCCGAGGAGTCGCGACAAAGGTCGACAAGGCTCGCGAAAGACGGCCCTGCAGCAGGCGGCGAGACGCAAAGTGATATTGTATCGGCTGACGTCGAGAGGGAGAACGGAGCAAGCACGCTCTCGAACGACATTCCGGCGTCAATGGCAAGTACACCTGGAGACATCGAGATGCCGGACGTCAAGAAGGAACGTGTGCTGAACATGCGCCCTCGTCCGCACCCAATGCACCGAGGAGCGCGCAGCGGCATGCATGTAGGCGAAGGCAAAGAAGAAGTGGATGGAGAGGAAGGGAGCAGGGAGGAAGCGGCGCACAGAAACGGGTTGACGACTGAGGAACAGGAGGAGCTGGCTGCCGACCCCGATGCTGAAGAAGAGGGAGATAAAGGGGGGAATAACGACCGATTAACGCCGAAAGAGCGAGCAGAGCTGGCTGCCGACCCCGATGCCAACAAGGAAGGCGAGCCCGACGCTGACGAGGAAGGCGACCCTGACGTCGACCAGGAAGGCGACCCTGACGTCAACCAGGAAGGCGACCCTGACATCGACCAGGAAGGCGACCCTGACGTCGACCAGGAAGGTGACCCTGACGTCAACCATGAAGGCGGGAAGGCGGAGGGCCCGGGGAACACGGAGAGCGCGGGGAACGTGCGCGAAGGAGCAGGCACTGACGGAAAGGACGCGACGAAGAACCAGTCAGAATTGGAGGCTGTGAATCACCAGGGTTGGGCCGTGTGGATGAAGGAGGGATATTCGATTCTAGAAAGATGCCACGGTGGGGAGGGATGGGTTGAGGCGATCACGCGCTGGACGGAACTGGAGCGCACGTATGGCTTCAAGACCTCGGTAAGATGAAAAGTGGAAGATTTGCTTTTGCTTACCTGCTGCGTAGACGAAAGGCCTGCCTACCGAAGGACGACCTGCCGCTGTACATAAATGGTCGAAGTACGGTCGCAGCCCCAAGAAGGCGCCTGAGCTGGATCCCAATTTCGACGAGCGCTGGTGGGAATGGTGGGGTAATTTGTTGCCACCATGGCGGCAGAGGAACAGCAAGGGCCTCCCAGAACCAGGAAAGCAGGGGCCGTGGGGGGTTCTCATTCACCCCGGGGCCAACGGGATGCTGATTGTACTGCTTGCTTTGGCGTGGTGGAGGGGCTCTGAGGCCCTCGCCTCAGAGAGCTGGGTGGCAGCAGTCAAGGACGTCGGATGGGTATTGAGTGGACTGCTGTCAAGCGCTAGGTAATTTTTAATGTTAACGGCTTCACACGCTATGAATAGGCTGATTTATGTCAATAGGAAGCGCGATATCTCGGCGATGGAGGGCAAAGCCGCGGAACGAGCGCCCAAGTGCACTAAAAGTCGTTGAGGCGGCGGTGCAGGGCGGGAGCGGGAGCGCTGGAGAGCAAGTGAGCCCCTATTTATAACGAATGCGATCATTCCTGTGCCGTTTTGGACCATTTATGCTGCTTGATTTGATGCGGAAATATGGTCGGAAATCTCCGTGTGGCGGTGGATCCATTTCGGACTCCGCTGGCTCTGCCGCCAGCGACGCGAACGGCGCTGAAGCTCGCGGGCCTAAGCGAGTGATGCCGCAAAGCCGTGCAGAACTGCATTTGGATGGGTTCCCATGGCTGACCGTTGTCGCGAATCTTTGCAAAGGTGACACTGACAGATGTCGGGTCCCTTTGTATTGGGACCACGGCTACGGGTGACTGCCTTCAGCCTCGCTGCTGCCATGTTCACCTCTGCCATCGATTTCCCCTTGCCCTTCACCGGCTTCGTTTTTTTCGACGTCTGGGGCTGCTGCGGCGCATTGGGGTGTTGCTCACAGTGAGTGGTCACCGGTGACCAAAAAGAGGTCGTTTGTCAATAAGTGGATGGAGAGGTCACTTCGTGAGTCACCCTCTTAATTCTACCTCCAATTTCTTTACCTACTAATACATTTTTTATCCAGGGGAGAAGACCGGTGTGGCCACCGCTACTATGCAATACGCCAACTACCGTCAGGTCTGCATCGGCCAGCTCGGAGTCCGGCTTGCAGGGTGGCCCGACACTGTCGAGATGAAGCCCCTGTCCAACATGAGGACAGGCGCAGTGTCGGTCATTCAGATGCTGTACGACCGAATTCTGAGCGGCGAGCTCAAGTGGGTGGATGTGGACCCGAACGAGCAGGAGGTGGTGCAGGCGGAATTCAGCATGTGGAAGAAGGGGGACACGAAGAAGGCGCCGAAGGCCAACTCGAAGTCCAAGCCGACTGCCAAGAAATCAGGCAGGAGGAAGCGGAAATCACCAGAGAGAGTGAGGACAAGGCAGAAGAGACCCCGTCCGAGCACAACGACGAAGACGCCGCGTCCCACCCCCCCCCCCCCATCCAACAAGCGGCCAGCCGACGACGAAGAGGAGGAGCAAGACGCTGAGGACCGGGACCCGACCCCCAAGCTGCGTAAGAAGAAGGCCAAGCAATTGGTGGCACCGGTGGCACCCCCGGCAGTGGCGGCCCTCTTGAAGCAGGGTGGGAAGGAGAAGACGTCAGGGAAGGGGAAAGAGTCAAAGAGGCCGCGGAAGCTGAAGGAAGAGGGGTGAGGGAAAAGCGGAAGCGGGAGACAGGAGATGTGGGCGAGGACGAGCCCCCCTTCAAACACACGCGTCCCAAGCCCAAGCCGCTTGAGAAGAAGGTTCCGAAGAGCATTGCGTTCATCGAAGACTCGGACAACGAGCCGGGTGCCACGGGTGCCAGCAAGACGGCCAGTGGCAGTGGTGGCACCAAGCCCACCACGAGCCCTTCCAAGGCCGTTGCCTCGGAAAACGATGACAAGGATCTTCCACCTGCGGTCCTCGAAGCATGGAAGAAGTGCAAGGAGGACGCAGACAGAGCGGCCGCCATGCACACCAAGAACGCGGAGGAGATGGCGAAGAAACAGGCAGAGAGCAAGGGCAAGGGCAAGAAATTCCAAGCCCAAGACTGTGAAGGAGATTGATGAAGACACCAACGCCAGCTTTGACGACAACGACAACGAGTAGCCAAAGCACAGGCCTTTTCATCCCCCTCCTTTCATCCCCTCCACCCCACGTTCTCCTTGCCGTGGCCCGCTTAACTAGGTGCCCACTTCGCTGTTGCTGTGGCCCGCTCAACTCGGTGTCCACCTCTCCAGTCTTGCACTCGCCCGAAACGCTCCTGCCTGTCTACTGCAGGGGGTGTTTTTTTTTTGAATACATATAAAGCCCATCGTCACGCATACCTTAATAATGTACCACCACCAAAAAAAAAAAAAAAAAATTTGAATTGCGTCCATGGCACCTGTGGCACCCTTAAGAAGGCACGTCAACTTGAGTCCAACTGGTGGCACTGATGGCACTGGCACCGGTGGCACGTCAAGTGCAGAAAGCCATTGTGTAGTTAGGGATAGCGAGATGTTTCGTGGCACTGGTGGCAGTATTGGGATATTATTTTCCTGGAAATTATTGGTGGCACCAATGGCATTCCCTGTCCTGCTTCAAAATGATCCGTGGCACGCATGGCATTGCATGGGTCACATTTTCCACCACCCCTGTCATAACGGTATATGGCACTGATGATATTACTACGGTAACAAATTTTTACTGATCCAGGGTCAGAACAACCCGTGGCACTGATGGCAGTAATTGGGTCACATTTTTTTACTGACCCTTGGTCAGAACATCTCGTGGCACTGATGGCATTAATTGGGTTACATTTTTTAACTGACCCTCGGTCCGGACATCTTGTGGCACCAATGGCAGTAATCGGGTCACATTTTTTTACTGACCCTCGATTAGAACGTCTCATGGCACTCATGGCACTATTTGGGTAACAAATTTTTACTGAGCCTGGGTCAAGGGCTCCATGGCATGGATGGCACCATATCCATTGCAATTTGGTGTTCTGTGGCATACATGGTGGCTCCGTGGCACATATGGCACTATTTGGTCGAAAAAAAAGGACCAAACAAAGCTAGGTATATATTGGGTGGCACGGCCGCCACGGCGCGGCCAGGTGCCACAGCTGCCACCAAGAGGTCGTGCTGGCACAATGCCACCCTCGATAACCATTGATGGGACTTGGGGGGGTAGTCCCGTCGATAGTTATCGAGGGGTGGCAGTATTTTCAGGTGCTGCGCCGTGCTCGATGACTGGCTCGCATCGAAAGAAACGGTTTAAGACGCACATGTTCAGTTCACCTTCTCATTGTCATTGCCCCGGTAGCTTTTCCCCCCGGCGTTTTTGACGCACCCTGGAGCATTTTGTAATCCCTCTTCCTACTCCGCTTACTATACATTTTTTTCAGCTGGGTGGAAATTTTCTAAAGGCAGGGAGGGTGTAAACATGCTGCTTACTACATCCATTCCCACTGCTCACATGATCACCTTCTCTTTTACTCTGGACCACCACTACGTAGCTCGTCTCTACCAGAATAGACACCAATCCTCGTTCTGTGTTGGTCTCTTTTGCTTCTTAGTGTTTCTCACCGTCCTCCGTACGGTGAGTTTCCAGGTTTCAATTTACCGTGCCGAGCAGCACGGGTTTGCGATCCGAAGCGGCAACCTGACCTCGGTCGGCGGCGCCAGGCGGCCTCTCAATCGGCATAAATGAAGTGCCATCTGATTTGATTTCAGGACAGAGGCATCTAGGATTCCTGCCGCTAAGCCGAGCTGTCAGCCGGAGATGGCTGACTTTGAAAAAGCTTTAGGCATGGAGAAGATCTCTTGATGTGTCTGTGTGAATAGCCGAAACTGTTCACCGAAAGTATGCGCGGCCAAGGACTGAAGCAAGGAAAACAGACAAGAACATTGACTTGCATTATATTTAGGGAGCTCGCATCGGAGGTTATGGGGTTGTGGGGGTGTAAAGTCAATCCAGAGCAAGTACTGACAAACTTGCAACACCGGGGGCAAAAGCCAACACATGTGGGCCTCACATGTGTTACATACATGTTCTACGCAGGTATCGACAAACTAAACGAAGCATATGTGAGGGTAATAATCATTCTTTATGAGACAAAAGGGGGACAAAGAGTCAACAAAGAGCAGACAAAGGGCAGGAGAGGTTTCCGGGTGCCAGGCAGATTATACTATAGCCAAAACTGAGGCAGATATCAGGATCCAGGAAGAGGGCCATAAGTACAGGTATGGAAATTGGGCACCGTAAACGAGAAAATTGATGTAGGCGAAAATAAAATGAGGCAAAAAAGGCGCACCGAAAATGATACAGAATTTATAGGCTACTGGAAGAATCCGCATCACCAGAATTGGACCATCGGGGCCGTTTCACAGGGCTCGGCTCGGTCGAAATTTTAAGTATAGCGAGCCTCGATTTCTGTCAGCCGAGCGATAAATTCTTCCTTGGTGAAGATACCGAGCTTCTGCATCTCGAGAAGATCGGCCTTCTCTTCGAGCATGAGATGTCACAGGGCAGGATCGTCTTGAGTGAGAGGATGTACGAAACCTCACCTGCATGCACATTCACAAAGGGTGCACATTCACATCAAACAATGCACATTCGTTCAAACAGTGCACATTGTGAAATTTGGTGTATGGCGTGCTTCGGTGATGTGCCGACTCGCATTGATCGAGGATCATCAACGCCAAACACGCTTTTCTCCTAACCACGCTGCTGCGCGCTCACCAGCTGCTCAACGCGCCGGACGACACTCTGCGAGACGATTGACCGCGAAACCATTATGGACAAGCAGCTATTTTTTGGCGCAGGTACGCAACAGGTACGTGCTTTTTGTTGGGGATGCGCATGGGGGCGGGCTCACGGCAGGGACCACTTCCCCGTGCTCTCACGTCAGTTCGTGGAGATCACAAGTTGCAGCAAATCCTCCGTGCAACTTCACGCCTGATCGCAAAATATGCCCTTTCACCATTCTTCCTCTCTTAACCTCCGTCTTCGCGCCTCCCCAACACGCATTCTGTTGAAATCGCACATCATTTTTACCCTACCATTTAGGTTTCTTTACTTGGCCCCCCTTCAGAATGTTAGCTCTATTTCATACTGTAGTGTTAATAATATTTGGTCTCACAAAAAAACCATTCCCCTCGATATTCATGCGCCGGAATGCCCCCCCAAATTCTCAACTCAAAGTCCGTGCTTCGGTAAACTTGTTTTTGATAGGATCTTGGAAGGTGAATGTAACTCTTTCCCTTCTCGAATTTCTGTCTCTTGTTCCTCCCTTCAATGAGGTGTTGGTTAAAATTTGACTCAAATCATTGACATCATCAAACACAATGTGCGGTGCCTTCGTACAAACACTGCACATTGAGGGTGAAAGTGCACTGTTTTCAGGTCAAATGTGCACTGTTTGAACAAATGTGCACTGTTTGATGTGAATGTGCACCCTTTGCGAATGTGCATGCAGGTGAGGTTTCGTCAATCCCGCTTGAGAAATGGGGGTATTTCTGAGGAAAACTGAACAAAAGAAGACGGAACTCGGAGGAACTGGAACTGAATATACTCATGTATGTCAATGGCCGTTGGAGACGCGCGGCCTAGCTCTGAAAACTGGTAAATAGCACGTGGAGATGCGGTACAAGATACAAATGTCTACTCTGCCTCGAGGCGCTCGCTAATCTACTCGTTAATCTAATATGTCCCCGCCAAATAGACGCACGCTACCTAAACTTTCCGCTATACCGTGTCTTCCCCCCGCGGTTGTATGTTTGCTCCTCCCGCCATTGGACCCGTCCCCCACGGGCACTGTATTTTCCAGACAGGCGATGTTCTTTCCAAAGTGGCTGCCCGGAAATGTTTGTCGAGTGCGGGCCACACAACACTCCTCCACCGGTTATTATCAACATCCCAGCCACGTGCCAGATATTCGTGTTGTGGGATGTCGATTAGAGAAGTCCTTGAAGATCCTTGACGGTCTTTTGAGAAAAAACCTGGGACCCATGTTCGCCATCCCTTGGAACTGGTTGCTTCTTGTCTTTGCACTTGGGCTATCGAAAGAGACACCGTCCCCGATTCGCCCTCGTCTACTTTGGCTGAGGTACAGTTCTTGTTCTGCAGGAGTTGGGAAAACGTACTTTTAGGTAAATTTACAGGTGACCCTAAACCCAGGACGATGTCTGCCCGTTCGTATATTGAGAGCCTTGTCTCCGTCATAACGTCATCGAGGTAACTCTGGAATTACCATTGTTTAGCTTATACCAGAGAAAGACAACAGACTGACACTCATCAACACTAAGATGCCACGTATTTGCGCCTTCGATGCTGGGTCCGACACCCAGATCAAAGCTTGATTGCGATGGATGAACGAAATCTGCGGAAGCGGTGCTTCTGAGCCCTAGATTTGGTTCGATTGAACGTTCAATTTGTAGCCACTAGTTACTTGCCGCTGGTCTAAGATTGATCCCCATAGCCACTTGCACTTCGAGGGGGTGAGACTCCGATTTTTCAATCTCCAGCCGTATGTCCTGGGGTTGGTAGACAACATCAAATGAAGAGAACGATGTTTCGTCTTCCTCCCATTCTTCTCCAAATTCTTCCTTTACGGACCATCTCGGCATGACCTTCGCATGTCTCGTTTAGAATCAAAAAATTCTGCGATTGAACACCTCACTTTATCATCAGTGGCCTCTATAGTGGTACCATAGGTACGGCTGTGGGAGATACTTGCGGTCACCATGGGATTATGGGGAACTGACACCCCGCCCTGGATGCCCGTTTGTTTTTGTCGCTGCTGCCCATGTTTGTAAGTTCTGCGCGGGAGCTCAAAACCTCCACGAAAACTGAGGGGAAATTAGATGACAGTCGACAGTTTCAAACTTCAAGTTGAAATCACAATTTCCGTTTATCGATCGAGTCCTTCCGATGCGCCACGAAACCAATGTTTGCATACGAGCGGTCAACTTGAGTTTCACGTGGGCGAGTTTCGATTGCAAAGTCAACAAAGGCAACAACTTCAGGCCGGAATAAGGGCTTGGGCGGGTCGTCGATGCCCACTGGTATTTCCGTGTCCGGGTTGACTGTGAACTAGAAAGAACCATCAGATGAGAAAGGACTTCACAGCTCATCCTACCTTCAATGTGTGATCAATATTCACCAAGTATGTATCCGCCGCGTTGGGCTTTAGGCGAAGCTTGAAGCGCGTTCTGTGTAGGGGACTTTTACCACTCAAAGTAGTCGGTTCCCCTCCATCCCCGCCGCCCCCGCCTTGTGCACCGCGGTTTGCTTCGTGCTGCTTCTCTGGGTTCAACACGTCTGCATTGGCTTCCGTATCATCGAGGTTGTTATCCCTTCTTCCGCCGTTTCCGCCGGGTCCGGTCTCCTCAGGTGCACCCTCATCCTCAGTCGTGGTGTCTTCATCTCTATCTAAATCACGGCGTCTGCCCTGATTAGGACCGCCGGTGTTGTTGAGTTGGATGAATCCATCATCGGCAACAGTGTCGTGAGTCCTGGACAAAGACCTCAGCAGCGAATGGCGAAAAAACAATACAGCGTACAGCAAAGTTAAAGCTGGGTTATGGCCGACAGGTCGAGTTACCACTGGAAAGCCCGACAAGTCTGCTATGGCTTGCGCCATATTAATGACTATTGGTTCATTGTAACGTCCGAAAATTGCCAAGGCCGGCTTTGTCGGTGAAAGCATCCAGGCGAATGGCCCACTACAAGTGACACTATTTCGAATGGAAATGAGAAGAGGGTTATCCCAATTATCCTCCAACCATGATGCAGGTTCTGCTGGCTCGTGTACAGACATCAAACAACCCCCAATGCCGAGATTAGCTCGAACACCGGTCAAGTCTTTCATCGTGAACGGAATTATCGGTGTTCTGTGCAGGCAATGTCAGGACGACTTTGCGGTCCACCAAGTAACATACTCCGGCTGGTCATCACGAGGCGAATATATAAAGAAGGTCTCAGTTCCATTCAATGTGATGTCTGCTCCGACTTCGAAGTTCAGCGATACGGTACACCTGTTATGGATAGGGAGTGCGTACCCGTGTCCTCGGAGTCTGGACGGGAGAAACGACCATGTCCTTCGGTGATCGGATCTTCCACATTGAGAAGGCACTGATCTTCTCCTGTCGACGAATCCTTATCATCCACTGCGAATATTTGTTAGCTAAAGGGGGTTATCGCTTGGGAGAGGTTGCCTAATGTCTTACCACGGGAGAATCCAATATCAATCTGAGTTGACGACAAAAGTGGGTACCCCAGATGCCTTGTAACATCCTGACTCTCCGGATCGAAACCTTTGCCTTGATGGAACTGACGAAGTCCAGCATAAATACTGCTTTCCCAAGATGAGCCCTCAACAGTTGCATCCAGCTGAATAGAAGGGAATCCGAGTCGTGTTGCCTCCTCCGTGCTTAGACGTTCAATTCCAGATGGGTCAAGAGACCAATAAGCAGGGCAGGCTGGCCATGTGAATGAGGATGGACCAGTCCTGAAATCTGTCTCTGGGCACAGGGACAAGAACCCCGGGGGAGGGTGGTCTATAACCGTTGAAACTTTCAGCTGGAAATCCACGGCTCTCACAAAAACTATCAGAAGAAGTTGAACAAAGTGTAAGACCAATTTCGGAATGAGCAGAAGTGGTACCATAATCCTCCAAATTGGAGATGATATCAAGGCAGCTGAAAATATGATTTGCTTGACTGAGCCAGAATTTGGAGTCGAGGGACCGTCTGCACAGAGAAAACATCCTGTTCAAAACATCGCCAGACTTGTAACTTGGGGAATGAAGCCTATCAGCATTGATTGATCATCCAGAGAATAAAATAAAATACCGGGTCCAGCCGTCAAGGGCGACTCGTGAAATCCGATGATTAATAGAATCAGCCTCCATTTCCGGCAACGTCGGTAAGGGAGAAACCTCCATTGAGTCCGAGTCTTCGAGCAGGTTACGAGGCCAGCCACCCTCCATGATATCTCCTTCCGCAATCCGATGATCACTGGAATCGGCTTTCGCATCCGGAAAGGATGCAATCTCCATAGAGCGTTCAAGCTGACTGTGTGAAGAACAACAGGTTACTGTTCCCAGATTCACGGTGATGGCGGGAGGAACGGAGATCAATCGATCTCGTGCCAGATGCCTAGAGCATATGTCGTGGTACTCTTCGATTGTCAACAAAGTTATTATCATGCGCGTGTCCGGGGCACTCAAAGAGTATTGTTCTTGTATCCCGGGGATCACACCCAAATTGGTGTCCAAATAGATCGGGTCGGTGGATGGTGGGATGAGCTCTACGCACAGCCGAGCAGTTCCGCGACGGATCCAAAGCGTGCATTTCTCCGAAGCCTAAAATGTTATCAAAAATAATTCTTGGTGGAATGGGCGAACACGGGACTGGACTCACTATTGATTGCTGGGATATGGAAAGCATATACTGGCGGACGGCCTACGGCAAATGTAAAGGAAATCGATGGCCGGGCGGAAATTTCTTACAGCAAACTCCGTGGTCTTGAGATAATCAAAATCGGCAAATCACAAGTGACAACTGGACGTACGCAGGAGGCATAGATATATACTGTGGAAAAATGAGAATCCCGATAGAGATCCAGAAATATTTGAAGAGGAATCAGCTCTAATTCAAGTGTAAAGGTGAGGGCAACACATTTTAGATGAGGCCGCACCATCCCAGAACAGTATCGCGTGTACACCCCCCAAACTTGCTACCCCGAATATCTGAATAATATTCGGGTGGCTAGGTGCGCAAGTTAGAGAGCTGCATAGCGTATAAAGAATACATCAAACTTGCCGAATGGACTGATATTTCACAACCTCTTGCTGCCAGGCCTACGAAGGGAGTTGAGAGACCATATTAAGAAGAGGAGATGCCCACTTCTTCTGCTCCATCTCCCTGGTACACGGCCACCGTAACAGACGTGTTGCCCAGAACTCGAGCAGAATATACCCTCCGGACTACGACGCCTGTGTCATTGGCCGACGGCGATAATGTTCTTGAGCTCCGGTGCAACTGCCCCCTTTCGCGTTGAAGATCTACAACGCCCGTGTCATTGTCTGCCGGTGATAGCGTCCTTGAGCTCGAGAGCAACTGTCTCTCACGTCCCCCTTCTGGTTGGAGAACTACAACACCCGTGTCACTGTCCAGCGGTGGCGTCCCTGAGCTCCGGTGCCTCTCTATTTCATGTTGCAGGTCGATATCGCCCAGCGGAATCATTCGAACATCTACGACCTCCCATCGAGCATATCGCCGTTACAAGGTTCGGAAAACCTACTAAAAGACGAAGTCTGCGTGGCGTTGAGCGTGGCATAGGTCGTCGTGGTTCTATTGATATTGCGCGAGCTGGCATGGAAGGTGGCAGCGTTGCTACACAGGCGCACGGGCGTTAGACAGCATTCATGTCGGTTACGTTGTAGGCTCACCGGCGGGTGCCCCCGACAACATGTAGAATCGATTGAGCGTTGGGTGCTGCAGGTTGCGTGCCGTCCTCCATGGTGGATCAATGGTGAGCGGGAGGGGAAGAGAAGCTGAGCGCTGGCGCTGACAGTCTTCATGCCTTATAAGGCGGGACCCAAAATAGATGTATCAGGTGGGAGTGTTCTCCAGGCAGTGTGGGTTCATATCAAAAAACTAGCGCCAACTTTCATAGTAAGCCCCAAAACAATTCGAAGCTCGCGGTAAACAATTCGGAAAGAGCGGGAATGCTCTGCGCACAGCTTGCATGTTGTCCTCCATGGATGGTAAAAGGTGAATGAGAGAGTGTTGGAAATAGGGTCGTCGCGCGCCGTGCTACCCGGTTACCTTACCTACCCCCCTATCCGTCGTACAGCTTCACCCTTATATTCGGTATCACGGTCTATTTCCGTAGTCTCTTGTATCCCCCGCGCTCGTATTCCCGCGCCCCGAATACATTTCCCTGTGACTCACTGTTGCGTGCGACTTCGACTTTCACAGAGAGAAAGAGAGATTAAGCGCAGGCGCTAACAGCCTCCGCGCCTTATAAGGAGTAACAGCGATTTTAGTGGGAGTGGAACTCGCTCAGTCCCACTCCCGTGCTAGCCGAGTGCGACTCATCTACATTGGTGCGACTGACTTGTGACTGACTCTGCACATCCAGGTGCGACTGATCGGAAATAGATCATTAGTGCGACTGATCCCCCATCAATGGTCTTTCTGCTGGCCTGTCCGCCATCTGTCGAGTACTAGTTGCCGATATCGCAATCAGACTATCGGCCCGTTGACCCATGGGCGCCATAAAAAAAATGAAAAGCAGCGAGGTTGAAGTTGACAAAGGAAAATGAAGTGTATAATGACGGTAGGCCCGCGCCGGCGTGGCAGAGCCTCTATCGTAGAACGTGCTTTGATCACGGTCGCCTCTTTGACACACCGAAAATAGAAATGTTTCTGGTTGGAAAAAAACTGACTGTGAAATCAAGAGTATCATCTTCAGTTCTAATTTTAAGAGAAATTACAAGTATAACTGCAGTATAAACTGAAATTGAAACCCCTTGTTTCAAAATTCATTTCTGTGTCCATAGATACAGACTGTTTCTTGAGATCTTGAAAGCATTCAAGAAACTCCGAGTTTTATGGCACCTTTCCGGACTGTTGAAAGACGCAGTTTCAGGAATCAAGAAACACTGCGCGATTTTTGCTATTGGCTCGGCATTTGCCGGACCAATGGCAAAAATGCCGCGAGTTTCTTTGCTCTTTGAAACTACTCCTTTCAGCCGTCTTGAAAGGCACAATGAAAGTGGGATTTTCTGACAGCCTCTCATTCTGGGAAGAAAGAAACACTCTTTGTGGCACTGAAAGGGATTGTGAAATCAGCCCTTTCAATTTCAATTTACATTCATATTTATACATATAATTTCTCTCAGAATCAGAACTGAAAATGATACTACTGATTTCTCAGTCAGTTTTTTTCCCACCAGAAACATTTCTATTTTCGGTGTGTGACCTTCCATCTCCTCCCTCTACCGCCTCCTGGAGGCGCTGCCCTCTCTCCACAAAATCCGATGTCCGGGAGTATTCTATTTGAGATTCTGTTGACATCAGCAATAATGAGAAGACAGTTCGGGGAGTCTGAAGTACGATAGAGGCTCTGCCATGCCGGCACGGGCCTCACACCAAAAATAGAAATGTTTCTGGTAGGATAAAAACAGACCAAGGCATTAGTAATATCCTTTTTGGTTTCAATTCTAGATGAAATTACTAGTAACAACCTAATGTAAACTGAAATCGAAACACTATTTTAGAATACCTTTCAATGTCCACAGATAAAGGTAGTTTCTTTGTCTCATGAAAGGATCTGAGAAACTCTTTGTTTCATGGCGCCTTTCAGGTTCGCTGAAAGAAGGAGTTTCAGGAATCACGAAACCTCGCGGCATTTTTGCCATTGGCTCGGCATTTCCCGGACCAATGGCAAAAATGCCTCTGCCTTTCTTTATTCCTGAAACTGCTTTTTCAACCGTCTTGAAAAGCACAATGAAACTGGGACTTCCAAAGACTCTTTCATCGTGCAAAGAAAGCAGCACTCTCTTTGGGCATTGAAAGCCATCTTGAAACAATGTCTTTCAATTTCAGTTCACATCATGTTGTCACTAGCAATTTCTCTTGGAATTAAAACCGAAAATGATACTACAAATATCTCAGTCAGTTTTTATCCAACCAGAAACATTTATATTTTCAGTGTGCCTACTGTCAGTATACACTTCTTTTGTCAACTTCAACCTTGCTGCTTTTCATTTTTTTATGGCGCCCATGGGACAATTCAACAGGCCGATACATTACGATTTCAGCAACTAATACTCGACAGATGGCAGACAGGCCGGCAGAAAGACCATTGATGGGGGATCAGTCGCACTAATGATCTGGATGTGAACTCAGTCGCACCAATGTGTATGAGTCGCACTCGGCTAGCAGGGGAGTGGGACTGAGCGAGTCCCACTCCTACTAAGATGGTATATACTCCCTTATAAGGCAGGGCTCAAAATAAATGTTTCAAAGAGTCTTCTCCGGGCAGTGTGGATTTATATCAAAAAGTGGTGGTGGGCAATTGACAGCTGCCGAGATTTGTTCCCACGCTTAGTCACGAGGTCAAATAAAGCAGGTAAAGCCGACAAGCGGTACAGCCCGGTAAACGAGAGACATCGGACTAAATAATGCGACTTCGGGGTTGCTACAAAAGGAGTATGTCGGCAATAAAGCAATAAGAAGGAGAAAGGAGATGAAGAAGTCCACGTCCGTGCGCTAGAAGGCATTGTTGTTGCCGGACCTGAGATCCCCCTGCTCCGTGACGTCTGGGAGGCCTTTGCGGGCAAACCGGACTTTGAGGACCCTGTCGCGTGGGAACTCCTCAAGAACTGGAACGTCTGCTCCCCACGGACGTCCGAGTGGAGGGTCGCAGACAGACTCCTCTACTTCCGTGGCAAGATTGTTGTACCATGAAATAAGGATCTCTGACGCTGGATCATAGTGCAGCACCACGACACTCGGGTCACTGGACAAGCCGGTCGCTTTAAGACCTTGGAGCTCATCTCCTGGAATTATTGGTGGCCCCAGCTGTCCCGGCACGATTGCCAATATGTCCGCACCTGCAATCTGTGAAATCGGACTAAGGCACTCCGGAAGCTGCCCCACAGAGAACTCTACCCGACGGAAATCCCAGAAGAGCGCTGGGATATGGTCTTGGTGGACTTCATCGTTGAGCTTCTGGATGCTCACAGGTTCAATGCGGCTACAAACAGGATGACTGGGACGAGCTCCTTCCGGCTGCGGAGTTCACGTACAACAACCACATCCACTCCTCAATGCAGCAAGTCCCGAATCTCACCCTCCGTCCCTCCGGCCTCCGTTCCGTCCCTCTCTGGTCGTTCGCACTGGCATGTGTTATGCGACCAGGCCCAGGATCATTGTCGATCCCTTTGGACACGTGCTACTGGCTAGCACCTATTAGTTTATAAACCTTCACCTAGCGTGGGAATCCTCATCCTTTCTTCTCTTTGGATTCCCCCGCTAGGTGCATAGTACTTGCTCTGTATTTAGTACAGCCTATTAAACTCCTTCAGATTTCCCCGCTAGTTTCCGCACTCACACACTGAGCTAAGGTTGCCCTTACATTCGCCATGTAATGATTCCATATACTGACGATGTACCTGTCTGAGGACCTGTTACCCGTTATGAAACTCCAGATGGAGATTACAAGTGGATTCCTGAAAATCCTGGCATTAGAAAGTTTGGTTGGGAACATTTCGAGAATTTAAATTGTGTTGTTACCCTGATGGCCTATGCAGGAGGAACCTTCTCAGGAAAGAAACTAATCTTGGGCACCAATGAGTTCACAGTTGTGGGACACATTTGCTCATATAGAGGAAGAATTGCCGATCCTAACCGGATTGAGGTGATTAACAACTGGGGACTGTGCACTAATTTCTCCCAGGCAAAAGCTTACCTAGGGACGGTTGGTGTGCTTGAAAATTTCATTGAGGGATATGCCGACATAGTCACACCTATCAATGATTTAACTAAAAAGGATGTGAAATTTCTTTGGACCGCAGATTGTGATGAAGCTCAGGCTAAGGTTCGAGAAAGGTTGGAAGACTACCCCACATTGAAACCCTTACATTATGAATGGGATTCAAAAATTATTTTACAAGTGGACACATCTTGGAGAGCCATTGGTATTATTTTATATCAGTTGGACCCTACTGACCCAAAGAAACGATACTACGCTAGGTTTGCGTCGATCACCCTAGGAAAGACAGAAGCCAATTAATTACTCGCAACCTAAGAGGGAACTCTATGGTTTAATGAGGGCGCTAGAAGCCATGTATTATTGGGTCTTTGGTGTTCGAAGGCTGGTAGTTGAGTCAGACGTGTTGTACATCAAGGGAATGCTGAAGAACCCTGGAACGGGCCCCAACGCAACCGTAAACCTAGGCTCGGGTCAAACAAGCTTCTTTGCAGAGTGTCCGCATGCGGGTCCTATTCTAAGTTGTATGCACGCACCCACGCCTCTGGGCCCTTCTTATCCTTGGAAGTGAACTTGTTCACATAGAAATTGAATATTATAATGGCACTTGGCACTCCGGCCGGGACCGTGACTTGACCCGAAATTTAATACTCATTTGCTTTGATTTGAACTGGAAATCAAATTACTACAGGGTACACAGCCAAATGAAAGATTACCACGGTATGGTCCCCGACATTTTTCGAGAATCTGGCCATTTGACACTGCCAGGATGAGAAACTTGCTTCTGGTGGCCCTTCAGTCCAAGATGTCGATATCCACAGCTCTATGGCTCAGGCTCGAGTACAACGAGCTTTCTTGGAGACTTTGATGCTACGTAACAGAATGCAAGTCACACCTGTTAGAGCAATCTTGTATCCTGGGTCAAAACATTGGCCAAAGGTGGATGAGTCAAGAGTGGAATAAATAAAATAAAATAGTTGATGTTTCAACTTGGTCTCAAACCAACCCTGAAAGAGCAGCAATCAAACATGCTTTTCAAAGCCGCACAATCTTGCATTGTCAGCAAGTGACAAAACAATTTCTGAGAGATGCACTCTTTGGAGCTGATTAAAACAAGGAGGAAACCTAATGTTTTGGAAGCAGCCAAATCATGCAATGGAATAATTTCTTTCAGGACGGCTTTCAGCCACATAAAACTAGAAATTTCTCTCCAAAAATGATGAAAGTCTTAGTTTTTATGTGGCTGAAAGGTGTGCTGAAAGAATTTCTTTCAGCACACCTTTTGGTTAGTTTCAAAACATGTTCTTTCTTGCTTGTTGAAGCAGCTCTTGAGAGTTCATTTCTCAGAAGTCCTTTCAACGACTGCTAACAAAGCGAGATTCACCACTTTCTGAAACAAGGCTTGATTGATGCTCTTTTGGGGTTGCTTTCAGACCAAATCAAGTCATTAACTCTTGTGAATTTTTTTTCTGCTCTCAACTTATCTACTTTTGGCTAAGGTTTTGACCCAGGATACAAGATTGCCCTAACTGGTGTGAGTGCGCACCACGCGCCTCAGAGCCTTTTCTTGCTTGGAATCCACTCTGGTATTATTGTTGGCTAAATTGAAAGCTATAAATTCAAAGATTCAGAGGGTAAGGCCACAACATGGTGCTCCATCAAGTATGCATCTCATGGGTGAAAGGTTGAGGTACGGTGCTTAGAATATCTCGGGTGGCAAAAAAGAATTCGGCTTTCCTCCATAGCCCTGGCTTGATTCAGAGCCGAACGAGCTTCCCTACAGACTTTGATTTGTGTGACCTAACAGAGTGCAAGTGCGTACCACGCACCCCTGAGCCTTTTCCTACTTGAAATCCTCTGTGGTATCACTTATTGCCAATTGCAATTTGAGAACCATAAAATTCAAAGATCCGGAATGCGAGGCCACCAAGAACATGGTACCCAGCCAAGTACGTGTCTTATGGGTGAGAGGTTGGTATGGTGCATGATTCAGAACTAAAGCATATCTCAGGGCGCGAAAAAAAATTCTGTCCCCATGCTAGTAGCCCATGGCCCAGGCTCGGATCGAACGAGCTTCTCCGCAGAATTAAGACCTAAGCTCTGACACAACTGCAACAATGGTTTGCGGTGCACGGGCGCCTCTGGGCCTTGTTTTTTGCATCCTTTCGCGGGTTCATTTGTGGCGTCAGCGACGAAATACTTTCAACTGATTATTTCCCTCAATGAGGTCATGTGTTGGCGCGTTGTTTACGCGTTGTTATGGCCGGTCGCCGTCCCGTGCCTCGCCGCAAGGTTGATCTCTTCCACCACAAGCGCCTTCTCTCCTCTCGCTCGCGCACCGCGCAGCCGTTCTCCAGGCAGGTAACGCATGAATACTGTCCATATACTGTGGCTAACTGTTGCTGCAGGGTGCGCATTAAAAAAATCCAGTGTAGCGAGTATCTTTTCTTTCTTTCGGCCTCCATTCCGCCTCGCTGACTCGGAATCCTGCAGAAAATCGCTAATGCGGGTATATTTTACTTCTTAGCATTTGATCTGCAAAGTGACGTGTATTCACCAACTGAGCGAGTTCTTTGTGCGTCAAGCTTTTGAAGCGATATCATACAACACTCAGAAGCCCTCAAAAGTGTTCTTCCTCAGCTGATAAATTACCTACACTCGCCTACTGGTCTCACATGTCTCGTCTTCCTCGTCCACACTCATCTCCGGACCCCAAGGCCTTTGCCCCATCTCTGATCGAGACGCAGCCCGCCAAGAAGAGCACCGGCGCGGAATTCCGCCCGAAGCCGCTCCAGGCGTCCGCATCGCGCAATGCCATTGCGTCTTCTTCTGCCTCTACGGCAAACGGAAACGGAAACCCAAAGCCCGCCGCAGTAATGCCCCGTCCCCTGACGCGTACCCGGCCCCCTGCCGCCGCGCGCCCGACGTCCCGCGGCGTGAGTGCGCCACCCGTGTCCACCGTGCGCAAGCCTTCGGTGGGTATCAGTATCGGGGTCCCTTCGTCGCGTGTTCCCTCGTCGAAACGCACCGCGTCGGGTTCAGCGACGGCCGCCGCACCAGACGTGATCACAAACCTGCACAAGCGCCTCGTGACACTCGAGTCGGCGCATACGCAGGACAAGGAGCAGCTCGTGACGCTCTTCGAGTCCGCTGTGGCCTCGTCCTCAGCTGCTGCTGTCACTACTACCGCCTCCGCTGGTTCGGAAGCACTCCTCGCCGCCCAGTCCCAGCTCGCCAGCACGTCCGAAACACTCTGAATTATTTCTAGGAACTCATACCATGACCCTGTTTCTCAGGTCACAATCCAAGAATCTAACCATACCGGTCGAAGCACTTGCTGGGCTGAACTTCGCAGACATGGAGAAGAAGGCGATCGAAAAGGCTGAGGCACAGAAGAGGCCGAAGCCGCTGGACTCCTCCCAAATCCGCCCATGGTCACTACGACGACAACGACCACCACAGTTACCACCGTAAAGAAAGTCAGCACCAGCGACGCTGTCGCACCAACAGATAGCCCGGCCGCAATTGACACCACCGAAGCCAAAGCCAATTCGATTCCTGTGGCTTCTACCGTCACCACCGCGGAAACGAAGCCAGAACCCGAAGAGGATAATACCATTTTCATGGGACTTCGTGTTTATACGCACAAAGACGGTGGGGCTGCGACCACTGGAGGGCAATTAAGGCATGAGATGGAGACGGCTTTTGCCAACTTGGGGGTGGAGGCGACGCAATTTATTTGTGCGTTTTCCTTTGTTAATATTGCGTATGAAGCCGAAGTTCAAACGCACCTCGGACATCAACAACAGGCTCTAGGACGGAGGCAAGGGCAACTCAACTGCCCTCGTGCCACGGAGCCCGACGACACCCATTCAGTCTCCATGAGAGAAAATTTGACAAGCAAGGGCGCCGCAATCGTTGTGACTGCGCCGTCGAGAAGCTTCTCAATCGACTCGTCGTCGAGGCTTTTGGTCTCCTTGGAATTTTCAAACTGCACGGATAAGAAGTTGGTCTTGACCAGCAAACAGGGTTGGAAGTCGGGATGTACCGGCTGAGACACTTTCTCGCGCTGCTCACGGGCCCAGTTCCAGAGATAAGCCACATCGAGAAACGCACAATCAGAAGAGCACCTGCGATGTACCACCCAAAACGGGATGTTCGGCGGCGGGTGCTCGTTCTCAGCTGCAGGCGGTCAACGTTGGGGTGACGAGGTCGCTTGCGCTACGGGCGATGCACTTCCAGATATAGGAGACGAGAGACATTCTTTTTGAAGTGGTGAGTATGGTAAATGGGTAGAGACGTGAAGAATGGATATAATAATACGGTTAGAGGTTCGGTCCTGATGCGTACGGATTGGGTCCAAAAAAGGGTTTAGACACCCACTATGATCCCAATGCGGGCCTTTCGCCGAAAAAACCCACAGTCCAATCTTGGCCGTTGCCGGGATGGGCTTTTGAGACACAAAGTCCTGATCCTGATGCGTACAACCCGCACATTAAAATTTCCGAACATCGGGGTCTTGGCTTGAACCGCTCAAGAAAATCATCCAGACCATTCGGACGCTTCAGTATTATTTTATTTCGCCAAAAGCGTGAGGTAAATTTGACGCGCTGAAACGAACAAGAATTTTGGCCGCAGCGAAGAATCTTGGGCGTCAAACTTGAAGAAGGATTGTACTATCCACTGAAGGAACCAAGAAGGAACTAGAGATAATATATAGATTTCGGGAGGGTTTCAGCTGATTGGCCTGTAATACCTCAATTGTGGCAGCCTGGACCGATCGATGTGGTGGCAGGAAGGAACGGGAAGATCGGACATTCGGACGCGACACGTGCGGCCGATCAATTCGATCAACAGAGCACTGAGCAGGCGCCTTAAGCTCTCCTTGTGTCACCACGACTGGCGCTCCAATGTGCGGACCCTGCCGAAGATCTTGGGCCGCCAATGCATTCAGTTAATCTGAGATGACGGAAAATTGGCTAAAAAGACCTCGGCGACGGATGGCCTCGACACCCCTCCCGCATTCTCAGAGTCTCTTCGCAGTAAAACCCCATGGCCCTCGCCGCCGTCAACGGCGTACGTAGTGGACGAAAGGACACGATCATGGCTGGATCGAGTGGAGTAAACGACCGCCTTCCATCGATTTTACGGGGTGTTTGGCGCACGCCAAAGTGACATTTGTGTACTACACAAAATATTCTACGCCTTTGCAATTATCCGCAGCGCAACGATGCTTGCAAGATGACTTCGCCAAGGCATGGCTGCAGTTGCAGTGCTATGGTACGTCGCACTCGCATTCAGCCGCCTAACGGGTTAATAAGCTCGATGTCGTGTTGGGGTCGCGTCGAGTGGAGAGGAGAGCGGATGGCGGTGGCGCATGAGGAGACCATGGATGCGGCGACGGCGATGAGGAACCACCGTGGCGCGCGCGCGTGTGCTGCGGACGCGGGACGTGTTGCGGATGGTACTGAATAGCGTGGGAGGCGCGCGCGTCAGGCGGTACACCAGTTGAGACGGTCGCGCTGCGCGGGGACGACAAACCGCGAGTATCACACACTGCCTGTGCGGCTGGCGGTGTGGGTCGGTGCTGGGGAGCGCGCTGGCGCGGTGTCGAGCGTGTCGGCGTGGGACGGCATCGGGGGCGCGCATGAGGTGACGTCCCAGTCGCGCAGGACATCGCGCGCAGCGCGTAGTAGATTTGGAGTCGCGTGGTAGTGCTGGAGACGGTGCCCTGCGTCTGCCGGCGCACGTCACGCTCCAGCGAGGCGCAAGAAAGGCGGTCGGAGTTGCTGCACGGCGGACCTGCAGGTAGTTGCGCCACGGAGGGACGTTGCGAGTGCGCGACGATCTTGGTGGTTGAGATGCGGACGCTGTCGAGCGCTGCGCATGCCGGTGGCGCCGCGCGTCGGGCGTGTGTGGGACTACTGCGTCGATGGTAAACCAGGGAGGCGGAGGGGCCACATATCGATGGTGGTGGTGCGCGGGCGTGGCACCGCCGATGGTGAACCGCCCCGCGAGCGCTCCGCATGCGGGTGGTGGTGCGCGTGGATGGTACTTGGGGCTGCGCGAGAAAGAGAGGCGGGGGAGACTGGGGCACTGCCGAAGATAGTCGTCGCGGGCGGGAAGCAAGGAAAACGGCATAAGGGGTGGAGAATGAACGCAGCGGGCGCCGCGCACGGCGCTGGTGTTGCACATCCCAGCTGTGGGGCACGCCGGCGCGCGCCGAGAACACTGAGGGTTAGGGGGATCTTTGCTGAAGGTCGTCGCCATCGCACGCGTCAAGTCTAACGGTTAGTCAGGAGCGCGAGGGATGCCGCTACGATGTAGGGACGCGCGCATCGGGCGTGTTGGCGCTGGGAGCAGAAAAACCGGTGAGATTAGCAGGAGACGAGGATTAATAATAACCTACGCACCGCAACGGACCCTCTCCCTCGAGCCTTTCAGCACGCAGCTGCATGAAAAGTACGTGCGCTTGCATGCGAGGATGTCTGTACAAGACAGAGAAGGAACCGTTAATGAATTAAGGAAAAATTCAGGGAAAAACCAAACGTACCGTGGATCAAGCTAATTCAGGCAAATCGGGGGCTCGAAACGATGCGCGTCGGCGATGACATGGTACTGCGATCATGCGATTCGAGGGGATGGTGCGTGGAAGTCGGCACCAGGCGAGTCGTGTTGAGCATGGCGGTAATGGTTTCAAAGTGAGGCTTGCATAGGTGGGGCATGGGCAGAGGGGCTGGGACGGACTTCATCCAAGGCAAGGACAAGATTCGATGTTGCGCTAGGTAAGGGAGCGAGTCGAGGAAGATTGGCCAAAAGAAGAGAAGGAGATTGAGATCAGGAGCGAGAAATCGTCGTGTCACGATGTGACCTAGCGCGTGCTGCGCGTCTTTCACGCTATCTGTTAGACTTTTTGTTAGTGGGAAAAAGATATAAGTAGAGAATCAACCCCACTTTCACATAAGAGTATACTCAAGGGCATAGGATAGTTTTGTAGGGTAATTCTAATGGGCAGTCAATGAGACCCGATCCGAGAACGGAATACACTAGCCTCTTTTGCATCCTTCGACTAATGGACATTTAACAAATTCAGACGTCGACACCGAGTTTTCGCACAACCAAGAAAATGTTCACAATCCAGATGACGAAGACGGTGGGTCAAAACACCGAGAGGAATCAAAATGTGCAAACCACGACGGTGAGCGAGAAATGCTCCTTTGGGTGAATGCAGTCGGAACTTAACTTCCTACACAGCTTCCGAGTCGGTCTTGAAGAAGGCATGGTTGCGGAAGAAATAATGTTCGTGTCCTCGCGGTCATTCAATGTCCTGATGAGCATCCAGCTCATGTCGATTTTATTCATCGCGTTATCTTGGGTGTACGATCATGTTTGATGTTCAAGTATCCAGCTTGTAGTTGCACGATGCAGAATTCTTGATGTTCGGAACGAATGATAAACAGCAACAGTGGGGTTGGTATTCAAAAATAAAAAAATGATCAGTGCTTGCGATGTCTACATATGATATCCTACGACCACAAGTGCTTCAGCGCTGTCAGCGAGGTCACATCAGTCATACTCCATGCTAAAGTATCACTCACGATTGATCTCTCCAGTCCGGCGTTTGACGATAAATGTTTCGGCATCGCTCCAGTGATTTGCACCTCCCGCATACCAATCTGCGAAAAGGTCCCGTCCCGGCATGAGCATAAATCGCACGTCCCGCCTCACATGCGAGGGGACTTTGTGTGCCCATGAGATTATTGAATCATCGAAAATAACCAAGACACGCAAGAGTGGAGACGACTCCAGCATTCGATGAATCATCACAAACACACTTTCGTCGTTCTCGTACATATCGAACGAGAACGACAGATGCGTGAGTGTGGATAGCGCTGCGACGAATGCTTGAACCGAGTCCATGTTTTCGTCAAGACGGACCACTAGATGCAGATAAGTCAAACGCGAAAACATATGCGAACTTGAGGGTGGCATGGATTTGAAGTCTGCATATAGGATCTCCACGCCGGTGCAGAGGCGCAAGATCATCCCCAGCTCCCGGGCTGGGTCATGATGAGTGGATCCGTGCGCTAGTAAATGGCGCACAACGCGGTGGAAGAACGCCGGCGGCTTGCGGGAGATGATAGAAGGTACGATGTGATATGAAAGGATGGGGACTCCTGGGAGGTCGACTCCCAACAAGATTGTGCGATATAGAAGTGGTTCAACCCTAATTTTACATCAGTGTACTTCGACGACAGAATTGCACCGGAAAATTACCACTGTTTGACGTGTTGTGCGACGAGCATTAGTTTTGGGATTGAAACACGCCGAGATAATGCGCAGAGCTCGAAAATTTCTTTTTCCAGCTCAAGAGGAAGGGACGGTGACCTGGGCATGGTGGTTGAGGGCAGGAGTGTCTCTGACTGTCACGTGGCGCGCAAACACCCTGTAACTTGCGACCGCACGTCTTTCTGTGGCAAGAGGTACGCTCCTTCCGAGGTCACTAGCGTACTCCAACAAGTGGTACGATCGAGGCTTCCAGAAAGTGCGTCCCGTCGAGAGCCAGTGTTAAAGCGACGCACAGCCTCGATGGCCAGGACTTTTCCGTCTGCCGCAAGGGCTTCCAGTACCCCGACGAGCTTGCGCAAGTCTTCACCGTGGCCTCGAGGCCAACCGCAACTATCCTTCGGTTCCGTCGGTATCCTCTGCGCTACCAATGCATCGTCGCGAGTGCCGCGCCGGGCTAGGAGTCGTGCCCCTTCAGTGAGTCGAGTATCGCGAAGGAAGAGGATAAGAAGTTCTTTAAAGCAGCGCCGGCGTGGAATTTGGAGGTGGAAGGGTGGACGGGAAGAACGTGAGTGTTTCCGTCTCCTTCCCTGTCCATCTCCTTCTTCGTTTCTTTTCCCCATATTCTCTTCCCCTCCTTTCGAGCGTATTGCTGACGCGCCCCGCAGTCAAGGTCAACTCGCCTCTGGCCCACATGTGTCCTCGCTTCTACCAAGACTCACTTTGTCACTTGTATTTCGCCTGGCCGCGTTTCCTGCTCAACCACGTATCGAGGGCGAAGATGGATCCACTGCAATGGGGGCGCAGGCCTCAGTGCTAAAGACGGCGAAGAAGGTATGGACGGCAAACGACGGAGGAAGAATAGACGGTCCAGAGGACGACGATGCGCGTAGGGATCCGCGGCTGCGCTAGAGATAGGATACGAAGGAGAGCGACGGAGGATATGCATTGCGGTAGTGGCAAGAGGTATGTACGTTCTGCTCTCCTCCCTCATTCATCTCGTTCTCGTTCCCGTTCCCCCCGTGTCCATGCCCTCTGCATTACCTTTTCCTCCCTTCCTCTTCGTCACTCCCCGGACCTCGTACTCACCCCTCCTCCCTTTTAGGTCGCATCCACCGGCTCCGCTCCAGGATGGCGGCGAAATTTCCACTCTCTGGGATCGCGCAAACGTGTCGCGATCGCGATGATCACCTACCCCGACCCCAGCACCCACCGCGCGCGCGTCTCTTTCGACTGGACGAGGAAGCGCAGGGGAAATGGGCCAAGTACGGACTTGAGTGACATCATTGTAAGTGCCTCCCCTACTTTTCCTCTGCAGTCCTGACCGACATGGAATGCAGAGTCGACCCGCTGCACCGCACGTCCACGGCTGTTTATCACGGCGGATACGATAGCAAGTGCCATCGTCGTCGCGCGCGCACCTCCCGCTGCACGTACGCTTCTGTCCGTCCCCGTCTCCACCGCCGTTCTCGTCCTCGGCCTCAACGGGGCAGCCCACAGGCGCACCCCACTTCCGCATATGCGGGATGCGGGGGGCAGCGTTCCAGACGAACGAGCGGGTGGTGAGGTGCGCGGGATGGCCATGCTATTCCGCTCACCGCTGATGCTGGGGTAGGACTGCTGAAACTAAATCCGAATCTGACGCACCACTCCACACCGCTACCGCTGGCACCATCGCCGTCTTAACCCACCGCTCTCTCCGAGGTACGTATCTTCGAGTGCTGCTTGCTTCCCTCATTCTTTGAATACCCGCTCATCCGCGTTCCCAGATCTCGCAGGTCCCATACTCGCCACTGCATTGCTCGTCAGCGGGAGCGGGTGACGAGGGGTGGCGCGGGTGCAGGCGATGGTGAAATGCGTCCCAAGCTCGACGCTCCCGACGTCGCCCTTCCCCGCCTCTTCGCATATCGGCGTGGCCGCCCCCGCGCAGCGAGTCCCCCTTGTTATTGCGCCTCGGTCTCAGACGTCGCATCCACATACGTGCGCAACTCGTGTTCTCGCACAGCTGCCCTCGACCAGGCGACTTGTCGCTGCGTCATCGTCTCCTTCCCCACGACGTTCCGCTGCGCCCTCGCCCTCGATCACCATGGTGGTGCTGCCTCTTCCGGCTGCGAATCCTCCGCGTGTCACGCATCAACGCTACGTCTTTACAGCCCGGGTTTCCAGCTATGACGTTCCGCCACTCGTCCCCGTCGCGCCTCGCTCATGGGTCGCGCCGACGGCTTTCTTTCTTCCTTTCGTCTTTACTTCCTCTGCTTTGTGGACTCCGTTCACTGGTTTCGTTTACCATCCCATTTATTTATCTCCCCTTGACTCTCTGTGCCCCCTCCCTGCGCTCATCTTCTATCCCGACCCCACTTCCATTTCTTTTACTTGCCGTTTCTATTGCGTGATACCTTATGTAACAATCCAATCCAATATATCACGCACATGCACTGTCTCCGTCCATCTCATGTGTTCTATCCGTTAATATTAGCAAATGAAAAAATTGAGCTGTTTCCCGGAAGTTTGGCGCCCTGTAATTAGGAAATGATGCATGCGGCGGCCGCGTGCTGGCTGTGAGATATGTCACTGCCGTCTAAGTCAGTCCTTGTCCTTCTACCTCCACGTCTACTGCACTGTATACGCAAGATCCAAACTCTACTCAGAATCCCTACCAATTGACACTGGCCCTCAGATGTCTCACCAGGCTAGCAAATTCCACACAGTTAATCAGAAGATCTATGGTGCGTTACAAAATTGATAAGCTAATGTTATCACCTATCTTTCCCAGGCGGCATAGGGGGCAAAGGTGGGGAAGGTGGCATACAAGGTGGAGATGGGGGTCCTGGGGAGGGTCCCAGGATGTATTATGATGTCCACGCTGAACACTTCAATGTGCACTTGTATGTGGATTTGCCCCCTTCTAAACACTGCTTCTCAATAACAGAAAATGTGACAGAGGCAACACCAGAGCAAGTCTCAAATGTGTGGCAGCACACTATAATGCTGCAAACACACCTGAGAAATGCATGGATGGTACACGAGTTGACATAATCAGGGACCTTCTTGCATGCTTGACCGGCCCTCCTGATTCAGTCCGCCTGGTCATGCTCAGTGGGGTTGCTGGATCAGGCAAATCCACAATCGCAAAAGCAGTTGCAACTATCTTGGCTGAAGAGAAAAAGCTTGCAGCCTCTTTTTTCTTTTCCCGTGACCACACAGACCGCAAGGAAATAAATCACCTTGCTACAACTCTTGCTATGCAGCTTGCAGATTATTGTCCTAGCTTTCAGGCTCATCTCATTGAGTTACTAGAGAAAGATTGCACTCGGATTTGCCAGGCAGAACCATACTGGCAGTTCCAGAAACTGGTTGTAGAAATTCTTGGGAAGCTACCTCCCTGTTCTGAACCCTGGGTGATCTGTCTTGATGCTCTGGATGAATGTGGTGAAGACCGTGGCCAGAGTTTCTTGCGGTGGCTATCTGATAGCATTGATCAGATCCCAGCCCATATCCGATTCTTTCTGACTGGACGCCCTGATGTTCCTTCCTATCTGAGATTTGATACCCTTCTTCCTCTGATGCATGCAGTTGTCCTTGACAAAATTGAACCTATTATAGTTCAGCACGACATCCACCTCTATGTGGAGCAATCACTTAATGGGGCCAACTGGATTACACGTTATCCCTGGAAAATTCAGAGTCAGCAAGCAAGGGAAATAACCACCCGTGCAAATGGACTCTTTGTTTTTGCAGCGACTGCTGTTCGTTATGTTCTTGCAGGACTCCCACAAACACCCCCACAAGAATCTGTTGATGACCTCCTGGATGGTGAACCTCTCACTGACCTGCAAGATCTATACCTCCGGATTGTGAATTATGCCATCCCATTTGTGGCCCACAGAGACCGGCGTGCTCAACGTTTACATGATCAAACCATGAAGATTCTTAGCACAATTATGCAGCTCTTGGAACCTTTGGATTACCAGAGTCTGGCAGCCTTGCTTTTTTATTTTATATTTTATTTTTTATTTTTTTGGTGGTACGCGAGAAAAGGGGACAACCAACAAAGTTGGCCTCCCCAGTCCGAGGTAAATATGGAGGACCAGTGGACCTCCAAAGAGTGAGTGTTTCCACCCCTGAGGAAATGCCTTATGCACTAGCCTAAGCTATTGTGTGGGGCTCGCTCCTGCCTTCATCTATTCCGGCCGCGTCGCCCAACGGGCGGGGACGGTGGTCTTCTCGACCTATCAGCAGCTATACCCACTAAAACCTCAGGTTCTCTTAGCCAGTCGTCTGGCAGTTTATCTTCATCTTTGAGAACACCCCTCCAGGTGTCTAGCACCACTGAGGGAGCAATAGAGTATTGCTTTCCATATCTGAGAGTATTGGTTAGGTTGCGGTCGACTTCAAGTCGCTCATTCATGGTGGAGAGCCACCTGTTGTGGACCTCACGGACTGATGCGGGTTCAGTGCCCTCACGTCCGACCACAAACTCGCAGCGGAGTTTCCATATCAGGTGGGTAGACTCAGTGATGAGGATCTTGTACAGTCTACTGTCCGTCGGTGAGTTTCGTCCCTCTACTGTGAAGGATGCCAGGCCAGAGCCCAGAATGGCACCCAGAGATGGGGCTTGCCAAATGTGGCCTTTTTTGGTCCAGAGTTCCTCTGCCAAACTCCAGATTTCTGACTGGCCTGAGCGTGTGCACTGGAGCAAAATGTGTTCAAGAGTCTCAACGGTCTGGCACGTGGGGCAGAGCTCTCTTTCCTCAAAGCCAGGGATGTGTCTCCAGTATTTACCAGTGCGGAGAGATCCGTGGAGACATCTCCAGAGGAAGCTGCGTATCTGCCGTGTGATATCTTTATGTTTTATCGACTTCCATATCCTGGATGGGGTCGGAGATCTCCCGTAGAGTTGCCGAACTGCTGCTTGGACGATTCCAATGTGTTCTTCTGTCGCCTTCCTTGTCGCTGTGCCATGTAGGGCTTTGATGGCTTTGTATGCAGTGGCTTGAGTGAGGGTAGATAGTTTAATCCCTCTCAGGGCAGTGTCTGGGTGGGGTGTAAGGGCAAAGTTGTTGTCTTCTTGGGCCTCGAGGCTGTTGCTTGCTATACTGGTGGCACTATCGCAGTTGGCTTTTTCTACATCGCTCTTAGCAAGTGAGAAGGTTGTCTGAGCCGTTCTGAGGCGGAGTTCAGATATGAGGGAGGGCAGTGCCTCCCCATTGGTCACACCGACCCATCCTCGGTCTTCCCAAGCGTGAATACTCTTCATGATTTTAACCATGGTGTCCCGGCCACTGAGGATGTGCAGGGGGGTGTTAGGTGGGGAGTTACGAAGCACCCATATTGTGCCTAGTATCACTGCGCTTGTGAGACTTTGTTCAAGGTTCATGGGAACCCTCACACCCGTGTTCTGTGGGCTTGTGGAGCTGAAGAAGACACCAAAACCTGCCTTGGCATCGGCATCCCCGGGTCTGCGGCAGGCAGCATCTATGTAAACCCTTTCCTGGATTATTGGTGGGTTCACTATATCCATCCGGACCTGCTGGGCAGGGGGCACCACCATATCTTTGGCAGGCTTCGTGAAGACCCGAAAGCCCTCAGTGAGGCTGGCAATGGGTTCTGAATCCTTGAAGGTAAAGAAGCCTTCGGGTTCATTTGTTTGGGGAACAGGGGCAGAAGTATTGTGCAGTCTCCGGGGGTCCCATTTAGGGAGGATTTCATTTAACCTTTTCTCTGCGGCCACGGCGCAAGAGTGCGGATTGATACATCCCCCTCCGCTACGATCATATATGCAGTCCTGGCATGGACAGTCCCTGTGTGCTGTGTGCCGAGGGTTACCGATCCGTTCGTGTATCTTCATGGCATCTCCTGTATTTATGGCTCTGTGATTCTTCCTCAAGCACTTGCACTGGGGCTTGTTGTTTAGTTGTCGAATTTCAGGGTTTTCCCCGAAGTGGTGGAATAATGGTAGCATCTTTTTCAGCTCGTGGGAAGGGTTCGGAGTGTCGAAAGTAACTCCAAACTTCCTTGCAACATCCAGCATTTCCTTCAGGTGGGTGGGCAGCTTGTTCCGTAGTGGGGAGAATTTTTGAAGGAACATGTTTACATGCGAGCCTTCCTGGAGTTTTGAGGTAGTCCTGTCACTTGCAGCAATCCGGGTATCTGCTACATAGGCCCACTTCGGTCGCTTACTCAGGTCGAGTTCAAGGTAGGATTTAAGCCTCATGAGGTGTAGAGCCTCGTTGCGGGACTTCAGATCAAACATGTTTTTCCCGCCGGAAGAGACAGGCGCAATTAGCATGTCTTTTTGGACTGGAGAGGTTTTGGCGCCAGCCCACATAAATTCCCTCTGAACTTTCAGAAGGTGTTTTTCTACTGCCTTTGGCATTCCATTGACCTGAGTGAGGTATTGTGTCTTTGACCCAAATGCAATTTGGGCTACATGTCGTCGTTGCTCAATAGTGGGGTGGTTGCGGTCCCATCTCTCGAGGGTGGAGTCGATATCCTCCAGGACTGGGGTCCATATTGCTTGGCAATCTATATTGTTACCCACCCGGGCACCCAAGATGCGCACTGATTCTTTATCCTTCGCAATGTTTATGTTCTCAGGTATGGCTTCATCATTCGGGTTCAGTTTCCTCGAGGTTATTAGCTCTTGACGGTACTCTTCAGAGCCAATAGGTATAACCTCTGTTTTGCTGACGTTGAACTTTGCGCTTGAGGCTTTGCACCATTTGTCCAGAAGGCCCTGGAGTGTCTCAAAGCTGTCCTCTTCTGACAGGTACATAGTGGTGTCGTCTGCAAAGAGAGATGTGAACTGGATAAAACCACTCTTCTTGGGACACTACTCCCTCTGAGTGCTGTAATCCATGTTTCCGATACTCCAGGGACAACAATCAGAATAATACATCTCTCATTCAGAGAGTTTATGACTTCTCATGTTCAAGTGACACAACCTGAGATCCTCTGTGGCACACACAATCAGCAGCGAGCCCTTGTGTCTGCTCTTATGAAAGTGTTGGACAAGCAACTGAAATTCAATATCTGTGATCTACCAAGCTCATACTTGCGAAACATTGAGATTCCAGATTTGCAGTGGCGACTCGATCACTACATCCCGTTGCATCTCCAATACACTGCTCAATTTTGGGTGGATCATCTAGTGGAAATAGCCTACAATTCATGCAGTGGCCAAGGAGTGCAGAACTTGCTGTTCAAAAAGTTTCTGTTTTGGCTAGAGGTGTTGAGTTTACTTGGGATTGTGGGCTATGGACAGCAGGGTCTGACTAAATTGATGGCTTGGGCAAATGAGGTACTTTTAGGAATTATCTTATCAAATGTGATGAGGACTGATGATCATCAGAGCACACCCCTTCTTGAATTTGTGACTGATGCCAAAAGATTTGTTTCCTTTTTTGGGGAACCAATTGTTCAAAGTACTCCCCATATTTATCTATCAGCACTGGCCTTGGCACCAGGGGAGTCTAAAATCACTGAAAGATTCTCACATGAATTCCCACAATTATTAACAATTACAAGAGGGAGGATGAAACAGTGGCCAAATATAGTTGCTGTACTGGAGGGGCACACCAATTCGGTCACCTCAGTTGCCTTCTCACCTGATGGCAGGAGAATTGTGTCTGGCTCCTCTGACAACACTGTGCGCATTTGGGATGCAGAGACTGGAGCTGCACTCAGGGAGCCACTGGAGGGGCACACTTCTTCGGTCACCTCAGTTGCCTTCTCACCTGATGGCAAGAGAATTGTGTCTGGCTCCGGGGACAAAACTGTGTGCATTTGGGATGCAGAGACTGGAGCTGCACTCAGGGAGCCACTGGAGGGGCACACTTCTTGGGTCACCTCAGTTGCCTTCTCACCTGATGGCAAGAGAATTGTGTCTGGCTCCTATGACAACACTATGCGCATTTGGGATGCAGAGACTGGAGCTGCACTCAGGGAGCCACTGGAGGGGCACACTAATTCGGTCACCTCAGTTGCCTTCTCACCTGATGGCAAGAGAATTGTGTCTGGCTCTGAGGACAACACTGTGCGCATTTGGGATGCAGAGACTGGAGCTGCACTCAGGGAGCCACTGGAGGGGCACACCAATTTGGTCACCTCAGTTGCCTTCTCACCTGATGGCAAGAGAATTGTGTCTGGCTCTGAGGACAACACTGTGCGCATTTGGGATGCAGAGACTGGAGCTGCACTCAGGGAGCCACTGGAGGGGCACACCAATTCGGTCACCTCAGTTGCCTTCTCACCTGATGACATCAAATTTGTGCACTCAGTCACATTCTCACCTGATGGCAAGTTCATTTTCTCTGACTCCAATGGTTGCACCATTCGTCCATGGAATATTGATGTTGTTGACAATGGCCCACCTCTGCAATGTTCTAGCTCTGTAAGTGGATGGAGTTTGCTCAATGTGGGTGCCTCTTTTCTATGTAGACCTTCAGTATAGACTCATTCTCTATTACAGTCCCTTCGTCTGCAGTCCCCCTTCACACCCCTGTATTGGAAAATCTCCAATGGTTGGGTCTCTTGTCTCCCCTCCCAACTTCTCTTTTGGATCCCTATGCCCCTCAGGGTTGGACTGTGGTCTCCACATAACATCCTTGTTATTGGCCAACAACAGACCTTGCTCTCATATGACAAGTTTGTATGTGGTGCTGACTGGGCAAAGTGTTATACCCCAGCAGAGAGACATTCATAAATAATAAACATATGTTGGAACAATATAGCTTAGTTTATCCCACTCCTCTCATACTCAATTCCCAGTTTTATGCCATGGACCTGGCTTTTTCAATCATTGGGGTGATTACCCTGATACCCCTTTCCTTCACTTCTCACCCCTTTCTGCCTCATTATACCACTTGTTCCATAAATGCCCTCACTGTAAAAAGCTGAGGCACCAAATATTAGTACCTGCCTACCCCTGAAAATTAGTACCTGAATGCACTGGCATCCAGTACCTGGGCACTGGAATTTTAGTACTCAAAAGCACTAATATATAGTGCAATGTGCTTGTTCTTTCACTGAGATGCAGTGCCTTTCACCATAAATCAGTGCCTCAAAGCACTAATTTTGAGAGGTGCTGCACATTAATATGTAGTGCTTTTCACTGCAAATTAGTGCCCCCAGAGACCACAATTTCCAGTGCTTCTGGGTACCAATTCAATTTGCATGCAAATGGTATATATTGGTGTATCTAGGGCACATATGTGTATATACAACTTGAATAGTGATATAATTTAGCACCCACAACTGCAGTCACTGCACATCGTTGTCAAGGACAAATCAGACCTAGAATGCCTGAATGCTTGACTCTGATGCGGGGCCCCCAGACATCTCTACCAGGACTGCCCTGCCACAGCTGACATAATTGAAGAGGTCGTCTGCCAACTTGGAGGTGACCTCCTTGGCAAACTCATTGCCTGGCTCACCTTCAAATACCTTGGATGGCAAAAGCTGTGCAGTCAGAAATCTGGATCAAGCTGGACACTGGCCAATGGTAATAGGCTCGCAGGAGGCCTTCTGACGAATAGACAGGAAAGGAGGGACAATCTTGGGCCATTTTACTAATTTCTGTTTTGTTTGTGGTCTTGCATATGATTTTGGGATTTGTATAAGTATCTTGGACTTTGGCTGGCTGTTTGCTGCCCACTGAGTTCCCATTTATCCAGCAGTCTGTTTGTTGTTTTGACCATCATCTAATGGCTAATTTCAGCCTCATCAACAGCACTGTGAATATCTCAAGGAAGGAGTCCTGCAAGGCATTAATAGAAGCACATGATGTGGAGAACACAATTGATTTATCCAACTGTAATTTCACCATGTAATTGCACACATTCAACCATAGCCATTGCAATAGAACCAGAGGCAGTTTGCTTCAGGTCGGTATTACATCCAAGGCAAAGTGTAGCAGTTGTATTGTGGCCATTCAAGTGCCCATTTTTACATTGAATTACCAAGTTGCTGTCTAAGATACAAGCAGGCGCGGGAGTTGAAACCTACAATCATTATCTTCATCAATGTGAGAATGAATATGGCAGGGAATACGTTTCAAGCAGGTTGTGTTATGTCCATGAACCAAACCTGTATTTTCACACAAATCATGGTGTTGTTGGTTGCATCACTGATTGTAGTTCTCAACATTGGGATTTAAGGGCCAACTCAGAATGGGACCTTGTTTGGCCTCACCCTCAGCAGCAACATAGGGAACAGTATTCTTCAGAAAACTCTGAAAATTATGTTGTTGTACCATTCAGCAAGCTTCTGCTTGAATTCCGGATCTGCATCCATCTTTTCTTTCATATCAAGAGGAGAAGCCAGTACTCCATCAATCCAGATCAGGATATGAAGATGGAGTGAAGTGTGCACTTGTGATTCAACAACTGCATACCATCCTTTGGCCTTTCCAAGAATCCCTATCTTCAACACTCTGTCTGCACCCATTAGAAATTTTGTTACTATCAAGTGGAAGAAGTGAGCGCCAGCGACCAGGTTTCAGCCAAAGTCTTTGCACCAGTACTAGATTCCTTGGTGTGAGACCTAACAATGCGAAAATCTGATCAAGGTCAATATCTGTTCCAGCAAGAACCTGCACAATGGGATTATGAGACTCTGCAGAGGCTGCGAAAAAAATGTTGTAAATCCTCGCAGATTACCTTGCCATGAAGTTCTTGTTTCATGTTGTTCACATCACCTACAGACCCAGGGATATGATCAGAGACGTAACTGAGGTATTTCATCAATTTTGCAGCCGCTTTTACCCCTTCACTTTCAGGTTTTGTCAGCAATGGCCTCTGGGTCGGCTAAATGACGAGCAACCCGGCAAGAACCCCAACCAGGAGAAACCCAACAGACACTAGTAACTGGTGCGTTCCCCAAGCAGTAAGACCAACTGAACGGACTCCTCGTTAGGAGGCAATATATCATGGGTCAGGGTGCAAGGCAGAACTTGGAACATGTTGAATAGGGTGTGATATCCACTTAGGTATAATACCCGGGGTGTGGACACAACCCGAGTGGAGAGGAAGCGGGACAGGGTGGAGACAATCCCTAAGTCAAGCAAAGGAGAAGCCTGAAATTAGATGAGGTAGAATCTACTGTACAGTATGGAAAGCCGGAGCACCATGCTTTTTAGTGAGGTAGCCGATGTGCAGATCTTTGATCGTTGCCTACGTGAGTTGATCAAGACCCCGGGACCTCCCCTGTGAATGGGTAGCTGTGATGTGGGTAGCCCAACGCAGTGTATGTGTGACCATCTTGTGGTGCATACAAATCTGTTACCATATCAAGCAAACTTCAAGCAGTGTAAGAACAAGATTCTGAGCGGTAATAATGGTCCCTGTTCACTGTTGAGTTTTTGTAATTTCGGAGTTCACAGCGAAGCGATCCTACCCATGCAACAACTACCCAAGCTTTTTCCTTGTGCCAAATTGAATCAATTTGAATGGACCCGAGTTCAAGAAGTTCCAGGCTGCATTTGCGATTTGCCAAGAGAAACAATGGAGAGCATAAAGCATGGGCATATTCATATTGGAACATACTCATACGTAAGAAATACCGGACTACTGCATCTCGGGAAGATCAATCCATCTACAGTAGTGGTTGCACATGTGCTGTTCAGGGAATTTGTTGAAGATACTGGACACATTTTCCTCTCCAAAAATGTTCTTCCATCTGCAATTTTCCTTTCAAATCAGGTCAGAGACATCCAATGCCTAACAGAAAAAAGGAATCATACGAAGATGTCATAATTTGAGGATCGGTGAGTAGAGTTGCAGACCCTCAAGAATCTGTGAGCCATACAATTGAGCGCAAGTAGGGGATCAAAATAGAGAGATTCTGACTTTCTCTTCATCCTGCAAAATAGAACATTAATTAATTCCGTCACAAATGCCGATATTGTATTCACATCACAGAAAAGCTCAATCACAATACTTTAAATGGTGTCACACAAGGCGGAAAAATATTGAAATCAATGTCAAACAAAACTCGTAGCTATTCAAATGGTGTACTGCAAGTCTGCAACCACTGTCAACTATCTTTCCTAATTCAGGTTGGTCTTGGGGTCTTCATCACTGGTAGTAGCGGCGATCAAGGATTCGCACATCGGCTATCTCACTAAAAAAGCGTGGTGCTCCGGCTTTCCATAGGCTTATATACACTACAAATAAATTAATATGATTGTGATCAGTTCCTGTACCGCAACATTAAGGAGTGTTAATGCTGATGCTCCTAGGCTCCTGTGTGTTATCACCATAGCATCTGAGGGTTAGGAGGGCCCAGGCTTCCTAACCCTTAGCATCTTCCTGTATCCAAGTCCTTGAAACCTGATTGTGGGTTTCAACTGTGAGAAGGTCTCATGACCGCATCATGAGAGTCCCGTGATGCAGATGCATCTGTATGCTTACAGACGTGTTGCACAAAAAAGTTGGAACCCAGGCGATTCATGACAGGTTTTGTGAATGAAATTTTTTCCAACCTAGTCTGGTACCTCTCCATACCCTGTGAGTCAACTTTCAGCATGAGCTCTTGTACAACTGGGAACCACGACTGCTTGATAGCAAGGCAACATTTGAAAGATGACTGGCGGCATTGAAGAATGTTATTCATGACAAATATGAAAGACTTGTTGACTTAGAATCTTCTATCAGCAATGGTCAAGTAGTGTTGGATGGGTGTTAAGGCTTCGTTCGGGAATGAGAAGCTGCGGGCCAGAAGCCGGCTTCTCATTGAGAAGCCAGCTTCTGTAACACGTAGTCACATCAATCACATCAGTGTGTCACTCACGTAAATTTTCTCCACGTCCTCATCTGCCTGTCGAGTGTCCATTATGCCTTTGCAGAACGTTCCCCCGGATGGAGGACCGGCGCCTCAAGAGTCAAAATGTGTATACACGCTGTTCGACACAAACAAAATGATGAACGAGTTCATTGATCGCGGGGCAGAGTGCGGGGATGGCGCCCATTTCAAAATAGCTACGTGTAATACCGTTGCTGTGACGTTCAATCCTCCTGCGAAAGGAGCTCCTAAAACGGGGAAATCTGTCAAAAACAAGTATGACAAAGTTCGTGATCTATTCCTTTTGTTTTACTTGAGCTCACCGCACCTAGTTCAAATTGCAATGGGACAAGGTCATTAAAATCAATAACAATTCGGGCTGGCCCCCGTTCGACAAGCACAAGGAGGATAACCAATTTTATACTAGCCAAATATGAGAATAACATTGAGAACCAATTTACAATGCCTTTTGCATAGTTGCTGGTCCAATATTTGAAAGACATTCAAAATAACTTCTCCATGACTCGGATATGTTCTGCATGATGTTGGCCATGCAGAACATATTTTGAACACATTTCACGTGCTGTTCCGTCGAAAATATGGAGCATATTGTAAATTGGTTCTCAATGTTATTCTCATGTTTGGCCAGTACAAAATTGGTTATCCTTCTTGTGAAGGTCTTGGGTGCCAATATTACCTCAGAGCGTGCCTCAGTCTGGGACGACTGGGTTTTGAAGAATCCGAAGGTGAAACCATTCTGTAACACTGGTTTTGACTTCTACGACCAGTTTGATATCATTGTACCGCTTGTCAGTGCAATCCCTTGTGGCCACCACGTTTATCGTGCCTCGCAGCCGTCTCTTTCTGACCTTGGTTGGGCTGGTAAGTGAACTTTTTTCAAGGGAATCCCAGTCCGATTGAAAAACCATAGGTGGTCCAGATGGAGAGCAGGATTCCCCGATGTCAGACAGAGAGCAAGACCAGCCTCCGGCGCAATGGATTCCCGGATCCGGGCGAGAGAGTCCAGAATGGGACCTCAGCCTTTTCGATTCAAATGCAGATTTTTCCCAGCTTTCCATCCTGGAAGCCAATTTCGCTCTCAAACAGCTGAATAGGAAGTTCGCTCCAGCTCCTCTGTCAGAAGGTGACAATCCTAGCGAGCGCGACCACATCCCTAGCGGCATGACCAATCCTCATCCCTCCACCCCATCCCAATCAATCTTGTCGGCTTCATCAAGCACTGGGCGCAAGCGCGGTGCATCCGAGACACCTCTTCCGACGGGACGTGCTACAGAGAAGAAGCCTAAATCCCGTGCTCCTCCTACTCACACACCATCGAAACCTGTCTCTGGAAAGTTTGGTAAAATGCAAAACGTGTTTTCCAAACTCAACGCACGCATGCGTGATATTCTATCTGTCATGCAGACCCCCGAGGCACCGACTGTCAAGGATACTCCCCATCGCCTCTCCAACGCCGTCCATCTTGCCCGTCGGGAGCATGTCTGGCTTCCTCATGAACTCATGAGCTTCACCGACCTCCTGGAAACGGACCGCAATGTTGTCGTGACATACCTTACGATGGAAAATGAGTCGGATGTGATCTATCGGCGAATGTGGATTCTGTGGAAGTTGAAGATTTCAATTCCGGCTGGCTATGACCTTTCGCAGGATGTCTTGTTCCCTATGTAGAATTTTTACATACGGTCCCTGCGGCGAAGGTAGTCTACATGTTGCTCCCACATAGCATTCGCAATTGAATCCCGACGGTGTTCTGCCTCAGCTTGTTCCTCTGGAGATATAACCATGGATGAAGCTAGTTCTGAATCAGGGTCTGGGTCCAGCCGTGGCATAGGATCGTATAGGTCATCGTCATCATCCTTTGGCTCGCAATCCTCCTGTGGATCATACTGGAGTATCAAGTTGTGAATTGCCATAAGTGCTGCTGGCACACGGGCCTGCACGTCCATGTCATATTTGAGTGGACGGCTGAGCACGCCCCAGCGGCTTTTCATGACTCCAAAAATACGTTCAACAACATTTCGGGCCTCCGCATGACGCAGGTTGAACAGTTCTTTTGGATTTTGGGGGCTATTAAAATGTAAGCATGAGTATTGACTGTGGAAAGTAAATACCTTAGGTCACTACGTGCCCATTCATTCAGGTGATATCGCACACCACGGTATGGGACCAGAAGTGCTTTGCAATTTGGAAAGCCAGCATCTGCAAGATAGTATTTTCCGTCTGGAATCTTGAAGTCCTCCATGCGCGACTGTGAGAACATGGTGGTATCGGCAGCAGAGCCGTCATATCCTGTGACAGCATACTGGAATCGCATGTCAAATGAACAACAGCACAAAGCATTCTGTGATACTTGGCCTTTTCGGTCTCGTTGCAGCTGCTGATCTGCTTTGGAGGGCCAGGAGGGGATATGTGTCCCATCAATACCGCCGAGGGCATCCTCAAAGAAAGGGAAGAATATTTCACTGTCAACAAAGTGAGGAGGAAGTGGAGTGTTGGCAGTTGGAAGGTGGATATATTGATTGTAGAAATCGGGATCTGTAAATGCATTCAGCATCTCGCAGAAATATCTAGAGAAGAGAAACGAATGAGAGGCAGCTTTCAAAAGATATATCTAAGATTACTTTGTAATTGTATCATTTGAGCGCTGAAATCTCTCGCCAATATGCCGCACTGACATTGCGGTGACACATGTATAGAGAAAGATCCCGAGCTTTTCCTCGAGCGAAACATGGCGCGATTGTTCGTAGCCCAACCAGCGAAGCTCCGCAATGAGGATGTTAAAAATATGCCGGCGTACACCAAATTCGGTGTGGATGCAATTCGAATGACCTCTGTATAGCTCATCCACCCAGCCTTGACCAGACAGGATAGATGTATGGTACGGAATAGGGTCTGCAGGGACCATAGTCTCCTGGTAGAGAAGTGCTGCATATGCAATTAGCTGGATGAGGTGCGCAAAGAGCAATCCCAGCAGCGTGCACTGACGGTGCATGGTGGGAAGAGGCATGACCCAATCAGGAAATATCTCCGAACAATATCACGCCGTGACATCAAGAAGCTGGCTTCTGGCCCGCAGCTTCTCCTTCCCGAACGAAGCCTAACGTGTCAAGTTTACGGAATCCCAAGTGAAAGTGATTCAAAATTGCTGTCAGCCGTTCCAATGCCATGCAGGAAAAGTGTGGGTCACAACCACCCAAAGACCTTGGGATTTCTTGAGGTCGACAGATGTGTATTTCCCGAGGGAAATTTAACGAAACCCGCATCTCATTTCTTCAATAGTTGGAGTGCAGCGAGCTTCCGTTGCTTGTATGTACTTTCAATATTGTCTGCATCCACAAACATTGTGGAAGTGAGCTCGAAAGTAGCAGAGGATTCAAAAACTCTGTATTGGCTGGATCTGGATAAAATGTACAAGACGTGCCGGAGCAAAGCGACGGCACATGTGGTTGATTTTTCAAAGTGCAAAAATGGCCTGAATGAATTCACATCACCAGCTTTAGAACAAATATCGATGTGGCTATTCATTCAAGTTGCAGTCTCTCCACAATGTGAACATTACCCACAACGCAGAACGGAAAAAAGTATCAAAGTTAATGCTCTCACTGTATAATGTTTGCTAAGGGGCATGCAGATGGGCCACGACACAATGTACCCTGAACAGAGTGTTTGCGGAAAGTCGGAACCAATTATTGATGAAAAATGCGCAGGTAATAATTGCAATCAAAATATATAGACAACAGATTACCGCAGTATTTTGGGCCACTAAGAAACCAAATCATAACAACGGTAGTAGATAGAATGTAGGGATGTGCTGAAAACTCAGTGCAAGAAAGATGTATGCTATCGGCGCGCTAACTTGAGAGTACCTTATGTTGCACCGTCACCAAATTTCACCGAAAAAATGAGAGATGTCGTACCAATTTATGGGGCTCAGAGGCAGTCCTAAAGGAGAAAGAAATATACAGTTGTTAGGATATAGTCTGTGTATGGAGCATACCTGTATGACATTCAACATGAATCTCTTGCATAGCAGAGATCAGGAAAAAGGTCAAAAAATCAGAAGACGGCTCACCAAATAGCTCGCAAAGAACGTGAATTTTAATCTGGAGCCAGCGGAAATAATTTAGTCGGGTAACTTGTACACGTCAGAAAGATGCATGTATGAAACACACCTCAACACGTTACCCCGCTCCGTGAGGACTGCAATTAATTCGGAGAGGATGAGACAATATGGTGTCCACGGAGACAGAAACGTGGTTCAAATCCTGTGGCACAGTGTCTGCACATTCGGGTCAAAAGTAAATGATGAATTCATCTCGAGATGGTCACCATGTGGCCATTCGAATTTTGAACCTTAAGGGAATAAGGTTGCGAAACATTTGAAAAGGGAGAGCAAGGTGTTGACGTCGAATATTCTAAAGGTGCTTGAAGTTGAGGGACCCGGACTGAGAAAGCAGACAGCAAAACGACTTCTTGCAGCAGGAGGAACCTGAGAAAACCGAGCGGCATCAAATTGACACATGATAGTAGTCTCCCGGATAGGATCTTGAATGACATCAGCTCGAGGTCTTGGAGTATCTTGATAAATGATTGTTGTGAAGCTGCAGAACTTGAGATCTTGTGTTGCGTCCGAAGTGCGAGCTAAACTAAATGAATTTTGAAGCGGCAGTTATCAGTTCTGGGCGTCATTCATGACCTCGGAATCGTGCTGGGCCTACTTCAACCAAGGACTGAGTGATAAGCTTGGCAGTGAAGATTGAAGGGGACTGTGAGATGGCCAGATGATGGCCGAGGTCGGAGGAGTAAAGCGAGATTGAACGGGTTTGCATTTGAGCGATTCCAAATCTTGAGTTGAACGGCAAGGTCAGGGGGCAGTATCCGAGAGGTCGATGGGACACTATGGACAGAGTAGAGATGATGGACGTAGTGAAGGAAGATAACGGGGGAGCACCTGTCTTATGAGAGGGCCTTGAGTGGCTGATCAGCAATAGAGAGTTTGCGATGCAGCCATTCGAGCCATCTGATGGCTGTTTGGCGTTGCACAAACTGATGGCTAATGGCTCGTATGGCTTCGATGCTCGCCCATATTTTTGGAGTCACAGAGTTGCCTCTGAGTTGTTCAGCTTGTGTATGGGTGATCAGTTCCACTCACAAGTCAAACAGTCAAATTATAGGCCCAAAATCATTAATGTTGCTGAATTTGAGGTCTCATGCAGTCTAGGGGCATTCCTTAAGGTCCACGCGTGATAACACACTCATCAACACTCTTTATAGCAGAAAAGAGCATACACTGACTTTATTTTATCAGCCATCCATCGGCCATTAGCCATCAGTTTGCGCAACGCCAAACAGCCATCAGATGGCTCGAATGGCTGCATCGCAAACAGGCTAATGTTGGAAATAAACTGCGCCCCAGTTCTCAAAGTGCTAATCTACCATGGACCGGGATCAGCCAAAATAAAATGAAATTTCTTTATAGGGACTAATTGCTGTGGCTGTTAGTGAGAATGGAGAACTGATCATAGAGCCGTTGCAGCAGCCACCAGAAGCCACCTGGTGGCTGATCAGGCATGCGGCAGCCAGTGGCTGTAGCTGTTGTGGTGGCTGAATGTACAATGTCCAAACGATGTCACACAACTTGTCTTTTGTATCTTTACCACATTGACTAACAACCCTCGGCACTATGCCCATTTCAAGTGGTGTGAGAACAACAAAACAATACAGCACTGTTTCTGTGGAGCCGGTTGGCGCCAAACAATCCAATTGTGACTGTGAAACAGACACCGATTACAATGAGAATAACAATGATGACTCTCTCTATGTTGATAGGTACATAGAGCAGCAGCACGACAGCCACCAGATCAGGCACAGCCACTGGCTACCGCATGCCTGATCAGCCACCAGGTGGCTTCTGGTGGCTGCCGCAACAGCTCTAATGATCTGAGAAGCGCAAAAATTAGCAGGTGCTCAGTGGCGTGCGAAAACAAACATGTACACACTGATTCATGGGACCTCAATAATATCACCGGGGGCAAACAACGATGCACTCGGAAACTGAGTGCGTTACATGCACTCAGCCCGTAGTGCATCAGTTGATGTGACAAAGGTATGAAAGACCTTTGTGGCATCTTTGTTTTTTCTTTGACTCACCCCCAAAAACAAAGATGCCACAAAGGTCTTTTGAACCTTTGTCTCGTCGACTGACGCACTATGGGCCGAGTGCGTGTAACGCACTCGACTTCCAAGTGCATCGTCGTTTGCCCCTGGTGTATACGAGTAATACAACATTCCTTGGTTATTTGTGGAATTGATTTGCAGAAACTCCCATGTTGCAAGGGGGTAGTCATACACAGGATATTCTTCCAGCTTTTCAGCTACAGCCTGCTGGTCAAGATGTAAACTTCAGTTACACTGCCACAACCATGCCGTTGATGGCCTCAAGGTGTTTGTCTGGTGAAATGCCATTGATCATGCCACAGTTCCTATCAATCCAATATCCCAGTTACTCTCCCTCAAGTAGTCTCGTTCCCAGACATTCTTCAGGCAGTGAGTGCTCTCTGCTCGTGGGCAGAAAGCAAGAAATGCCGACATGTTAAGAAGATAAAATGACATTGAGGCAGATTTTGATGAGAAAATGATGGGGGATCACTGGCCCTTCTAGGGGTGATGGCTGCTGTGGTTTTTTTATCTTTCTGCCCCAAATCACAGATTCTTCCAGCCGAACCCCGAGAAGATCTGGAGCCGAGATTATCCCTCAAGGAAGGTGGACTGACATGGAATGTGATCAAGGGGCTCAAGTATCCAACTCCATTTCCTTTTTTAAGGACCTGTGATTGCTGGCTTGATCAGAATCTTTTTTTTCTGGGTTTTACATTTGTTGTGATCTAGATCAGCCCCTTTGATCCGTAAGTTTTGGAGGAACAATGTGACCTCACAACCATGGAAGGAATGTGTTTACGCCTGAACAGTGTGGGACTCGACTGTGTCCCATCATGGTAATACCCACTAAGGGCCTATTCAGATACCAGATTCTGTTTCCATTTCCTGTTTCCAATTCCCTTTTATAGTGGTTGTGAGAATATTCCACTCTGAAACGTGATCCACCGCACACCAATGTGATGGCTACGACACCCACTCAAACCGCCGTCTCTGTCCCGACAAGTAGTCAGGATGACAGTCGGTCCCGCTGCCCAACGTTTTTGGCCTGAAATTGCACATTTTTGCTACTGAAATAGAAAATAAACCTCGGGTTACTGCCATGACCAACAATAACTGAAAGATCTGGTTGATTCAATGCAGCAAGGCTCTCAACGCCGCTGTTGACAACATTGAGGCATTGTAGTTCGTCGTCGACAGCCTTTTGCGGCATCCAGAACATTTGTCTGTGACATTTTGGCAGTGCCTTGGTAGTACCTTATAAGGGAATTGGAAACAGGAGACAGAAACGGAATCTGGTATCCAAACAGGCTCTAAACCTCCAAAATAACGGTTTTTTGCTCATACTGGGGTCCGAACCCGTGCAAAATCATGGCCCAGTGATCTCTAGTTTACCCGGAGATCAAGGTGCATGGAAAACCACTCTGCGATGTGACCTTTTTGGGTCAGAAAATTTCTGCTCTCTCAAAGTGGCACCCTGCAGATTTTCCACTTTCTCTTGAATGGTTTTAAAAGATTAGAGATAGATTGCAGTATGTGTACGTCCTACAACGAGGACAATCCACATACCCTGTGCACCAGATTCCGGCTCAAAGCAGACAACTCCCGGTCGGAGTCTCCAACCCGCGTGCAGAGACCTCAATTAATGTTGCATCATGTCTGCAGTTCTGGGCTGGACTTGGGTCTTTCGAGCCTGCAACCACTGGGCCTCGAGACCGCTCCATTATCCTAATATGTGCAGTATCTTAGATTCAAGTCTCTTTTCTCGCATGGAATCGAAGCTGTTGGTTTGCCTTGGTATCGCAGTTCCAGCGAGGCAACCAACTCGCAGTTGTGGCACATACTTATGCATAATATTGAGCTGAAAGAATTACAGGCGCTGGCCAAAACACTCGAACATTCATGAATTAGAGCCCAGGATCAAGTCGAACGATCCTTGCAGTGATCAATATGTGATGTGCTCATGTGCACCACGTGCCTCTGGGCCTCTGTTTCCGTGGAATTGAACCCCAATTATTGACACAACTTGAAGTGAAGAGAAGGGAAGGAATTCAAACATATGCTAGTCTTCTCGCTTGAGGGATTTGACCATCTGACCGGAAAACTGGTGATTTGTATCATGTATATGATACGAAACTGAAGAAGACGTAGGTTGAAAAAAAACAGTGGACAGTCCTCAAGTATGGCCCAGGCTCAAGTCAAACGAGCATTCCTGAAGTAACACAAGGAGGATAACCAATTTTGTACTGGCCAAGCATGTGAAACACATTGAGAACCTATTTACAATGCCTTTTGAATGGTCACTGGTTCAATATTTGCTCGATATTCAAAATAACTTCTCCATGACTCGGATATCTTCTGCATGATGTTGGGTATTTTTGAACACATTTTACATGTTGTTCTGTCAAAAAAATGGAGTGCATTGTATATTGGTTCTTGATGTTTTTCACATGTTTGGCCAGTACAAAATTCATTATCCTCCTTGTGTAAGTGACTAAATGAACACTTTAACTAAATGTTAGTGCGCACCACGCGCTGCTGGGCCGTTTCTTGCCTGGAAGTTGAACCTTGAATCTGTGATTATTCAACTCAGCTGATGAGTTACAAGCCATAGTACTAGGGAAGCAAGGCCCACTGGCCATTCCAAGAGATCAACCAGTAAATTGGGTCGACAAACATACAGTTCAATATATGTATCGCCCACTGTTTCTAGTCTGCAGCTGTTACCGAGATTGTCAAAAAAAAATGCTGTCATGCTCACTCCTGAAGGCCCAGGCCCGAGTCCAACGAGCTTCCTTGGGGAATTCACCAATGGACGAGGCAAACTACATGCAGGTGCGCACCTCACATCTCTGGGGCTTTTTTGCTTGTAGTTGCACCTCGGATTATTGATTCATGCAGTGAAGCCGACCATCAGGAGGTAATCAAATTACAAGAAGAAAGCCCCAACAGTACCGGGAGATTTGTTCTAGGGTATTTGATAGGATAAAAAAAATGAGATTCGGGTTAGGTTCGAGGTAGAAGATGGCAGAAAAGAACTGATCAATTTCTCGTCCATGGTCCAGGCTCGAGTCGAACGAGCTTTCCTGCAGAAATCTACACTCCATCATGAAAGATAGTGCAGGTGCGTACTACCACGCGCTTCTTGGCCTTTTTCTTCCTTGGTTGGACCGGGGATTATGGGCCCAGCTCGGGAGGCAGGAGAGGAGAGTGAGTAAATTTAATTGAAAATGTAGTACGTACCCGTCGCCTCATGGGACATTTGAGAAGAAACTTATGATTCAAATCACGGTCAAGGTATAATTTAAAGATATTGAACGCGGTGAGATAAAAAGCCGGTTCAACCTCTGACGTAGTATGGCCCAGGCTCGAGTCGAAGGAGCTTTCACGCAGAATTGTATCAAGTTGCATCACCCTGCCAAATAATGGTTTGCCGTGTGCCCCGCGTGCCTCTGGGCCCTCCATTGTCGTTGAATTTTGTGTCCAAACCTGTGTCGCTTGAATCCTCAAATTATCTCAATGATACAAATTTGCGAAGTGGATCAGAGAGATTTCACTGGCTTTTTCTGTCCCAGCTATCTTGAAACATTGCCGGTCTCTGGCACAAAAGCCTTTCCTTGACCTAATAGCCTAGGCTCGAGTCGAACGAGCTTCTTTCAGTTGTCTGCACGCGGGTCCTATTCTAAGTGCGCACCCACACCTCCGGGCCCTTATCCTTGGAAGTGAACTTGATCACATAGAAATTGAATATTAGAATGGCACTTGACACTCCGGCCGGGACCGTGACTTGACCCGAAATTCAACACTCACTTGCTTCGATTTGAACTGGAAATCAAACTACAGGGTACATAGCCAAATGAAAGAGTACTACGGTGTGGTCCCCGACTTTTTTCGAGAATCTGGCCATCCGACACTGCCAGGATGAGAAACGTGCTTCTGGTGGCCCTTCAGTCCAAGAGGTCGATGTCGATGTAAAAAAATCCCCAACCACAGTTTCATGGCCCACCTCGAGTCGAACGAGCTTTCTTGCAAACTTTCATGTTACGTAACAGAATGCAAGTGCGTACCACGCGCCTCAGAGCCTTTTCTTGCTTGGAATCCTCTCTCGTATTATTGTCGGCTAAATTGAAAACCATAAATTCAATGATTCAGATGGTAAGGCCACAACATGGTGCCCAATCAAGTACGCATCTCATGGGTGAAAGGCTGAGGTACGGTGCATAGAATATCTCAGGTGGCAAAAAAGAATTCAGCTTTCCTCCACATAGCCTTGGCTTGAATCGAACGAGCTTCCTTACAGACTTTGATTTGCGCGACCTAACAGAGTGCAAGTGCGTACCGCGCACCTCTGAGCCTCTTCCTACTTGAAATCCTCTGTGGTATCACTTATTGCCAATTGCAATTTGAGAACCATAAATTCAAAGACTCGGAGTGCGAGGCCACAAAGAACATGGTACCCCGCCCAGTACACGGCTTATGGGTGAGAGGTTGGTATGGTGCATGATTCAGAAATAAAGCATATCTCAGGGCGCGAAAAAAAATTCTGTCCACATAGTCCATGGCCCAGGCTCGAGTCGAACGAGCTTCTCCGCAGAATTAAGACCTAAGCTCTGACACAATTGAAACCGTGGTTTGCAGTGCGCACCGGGCGCCTCTGGGCCTTGTTTTTGCATCCTTTCTCCGGTTCATTTGTGGTGTAAATCCAAGTCACCGACGAAATACTTTCAACTGAATATTTCTCTCAATGAAGTCATGTGTTGGCGCGTTGTTTACGCGTTGTTATGGCCGGTCGCCGTCCCGTGACTCGCCGCAAGGTTGATCTCTTCCACCACAAGCGCCTTCTCTCCTCTCGCTCGCGCACCGCGCAGCCGTTCTCCAGGCAGGTAACGCATGAATACTGTTCATATACTGTGGCTAACTGCTGCTACAGGGTGCGCATTAAAAAAATCCAGTGTAGCGGGTATCTTTTCTTTCTTTCGGCCTCCATTCCGCCTCGCTGACTCGGAATCGTGCAGAAAACCGCTACTACGGGTGTATTTTACTTCTTAGCATTTGATCTGCAAAGGGACGCGTATCCACCAAGTGAGCGAGTTCTTTGTGCGTCAAGCTTTTGAAGCGATACCATACGACACTCAGAAGCCCTCAAGAGTGCTCTTCCTCAGCTTATAAATTACCTACACTCGCATGTCTCGCCTGCCCCGCCCGCACTCATCTCCGGACCCCAAGGCCTTTGCCCCGTCTCTGAAGCGTAAAGTCGTCCCAGAGGAGGATGACATCGAGACGCAGCCCGCCAAGAAGGGCACCGGCACGGGATTCCGCCCGAAGCCGCTCCAGGCGTCCGCATCGCGCAATGCTACCGCGTCTTCCTCTGCCTCTACGGCAAACGGAAACCCAAAGCCCGCCGCAGTAATGCCCCGTCCCCTGACGCGTCCCCGGCCCCCTGCTGCCGCGCGCCCGACGTCCCGCGGCGCGAGCGCGCCGCCCGTGTCCACCGTGCGCAAGCCCCCGTCGAGTATCGGCCTCGGGGCACCTTCGTCGCGTGTTCCTTCGTCGAAACGCACCGCGTCGGGTTCAGCGACGGCCGCCGCACCAGATGTGATCACAAACCTGCACAAGCGCCTCGTGACGCTCGAGTCGGCGCATACGCAGGACAAGGAGCGGCTCGCGACGCTCTTCGAGTCCGCTGCGGCCTCGTCCTCAGCTGCTGCTGTCACTACTACTGCCACCTCCGCCGCTGATTCGGAAGCACTCCTCGCCGCTCAGTCCCAGCTCGCCAGCACCTCCGCCCAGCTCGCCACCACCACCACCCAGCTCACGTCTCTCCAATCCGAGCTCTCTTCGCTACGCACCACCCTGCGCACGCACCAGGACGGCGAGGCCACCGCACAGGCTGACGCCACCTCCCTCCGCGCCGAAATCCTGTCTTTGAAAGCCGAGGTGCTGTCCGGCAAGACGGCGGTGAGCACCGCACAGGACGAAGCGGGCGAGCTGCGACGGGCATTGGCGATGGAGCGCGAGGAGGACGAGATTCGGGGGCGGAGGGCGGAGCGGCTGCTGAGGGAGGTGAAAGATGATTTGGAGGAGCGGGACGCGCGGCTCGCGAAGCTACGCGCGGAGCTGGCGAATGCGACGTCGTCGGAGGTGGGGCTGCAGGAGAGGTATCGTGCGCTTGAGGGCCGGGCGCAGCGGCTTGCAGCCGATCTCAGCGCATTGCAAGCAGAACGAGAGAAGGAGCGGGCGGAGATGGAGGAGGAGAAGAGGGAGTGGGAGGCAGAGAGGGAGGAGGCGAGGGCGGAGAGGATAAGAGGGGAGGAGGAGAGAAGGAGGCTGCATGGGATGGTTATGGAGCTGAAGGGGAATATCCGCGTTTTCTGCCGTGTAAGGCCCGTTCTTCCCTCTGAGCTTGCGTCGGGCGTGAGCGAGGAGGGCGGGTCCGTCTCTGCTGCTGGATCTCTCGGCGGCGCCGCCGCCGCAGAAGACACCGTCGCGCAGATCGCGTACCCGGATGCGGCGCTGCCGTACCCCTCGGGGCAGAAGGAGATTGTGCTTTCCTCGACGGGGGCAGAGAGGGAGTGGGACGCGGGGATGGGGAAGGGAGGCAAGGGGAGGAAGGAGGTGTGGGGGTTTGATTTCGATCGGGTGGGTGCTGCTTTCTTATCGTTTAACCCTTTCACGCTCGCTAACGCTGTTTTTTTCCTCGCAGGTATTCGCCCCCTCCTCGACACAAGCCGACCTCTTTGCGGAGATCTCGCAGCTCGCGCAGAGCTGCACGGACGGGTACAACGTGTGTATCTTTGCGTATGGCCAGACGGGGAGCGGGAAGAGCTGGACGATGGAGGGTGGGGGGGTGAGTTTGTTTTTTTGCTTTCATTTTTCCGCGTCGTGCGTTGTGGATTTTATGCTTTTTCGTTTTGTGCGTTATGAATTGGAGACGGAGGGGCGGGCGGGGTGGAAAGGGGAGCGAGGAACGGCACCGGACGCGTCGTGTCGCTTTTCGGAGGTGGGGATGGGGAAGAGCGACTTCGCGTGCGCCTGTACTCGAGACGAGCTGGTGTGTCACGTCGCTGGATGGTCTCGCGTCTCCGGGTTTACCATGCGCCTTCTTGGGGGGCCAGTGATGAGGTGGATTCTCTACACGCGTACGCGTCGCTGGAGGAGCTCGCTGCCAGTGACCCTGCATTGTCTTCTTTTGCGCCTACGCCCTTCGAGTGACGCTGCGTTGTCGTACCACTCTTGCTTTCCCTCTGGCGGCGCTGCGAGCGAACGGCGACGCTCTCCCCTCTAGACGAGGCATATGACGTGACCGCGAGCGACGAGCGAGGCTGCGATACTGCTGACCTGCTTTCTCTCTGTCCTCGCCTTCTCTCTTTTCCTCGCTACTCTCGCTAACCTACTTCTTCCACAGACCGAAGAAACGCAAGGCATGATCCCGCGCGCGGTGGCGCAGGTGTTCCGCGTCGCGGAGGAGCTCAAGGATAAGGGCTGGACGTACACGATGGAGGGGCAGTTTCTCGAAATTGTGAGGTGTTGCCCTTCCCTTCCCTTTTCCCCTCACTCACCCTCTTCCTGCAGTACAACGAAACAATAACCGACCTCCTCTCCCCGGCGCCCGCGCCCTCCGACCCGCCGCGCAAGCACGAGATCCACCACCACCCCACCACGCACCTCACCTCCGTCTCGGACGTCCTCACCCCCAAGCTCGACGGGCCCGAGCAGGTGATGAGCCTGCTCGCGCAGGCGCAGGGGCGCAGAAGGGTCGCGGCGACGCTGATGAACGAGCGCTCGTCGCGGTCGCATTCGGTGTTTACGATGCGCATCCGCGGCGAGCGGACGCTTGCGGGCGGGGCAGGGGGAGGGGAGGGCAATGTGCGAGTGGGGACGCTAAATCTGGTGGATTTGGCGGGAAGCGAGCGGCTCGCGACGCTCGGGCATGGCTCGTCTGCGCTTGGGGCGTCTACCATGGGCGGACCCGGGACGGGGGCGGAGCGACTGAAGGAGACGCAGAGTATTAATCGAAGTTTGAGTGCGCTGGGGGATGTTGTTGCGGCACTGGGGAGTGGGCCGGGGTCGCATGTGCCGTATCGGAATTCGAAGGCACGCTCGCTCTTTCTCCTGTACCGAGGAGTGTCGACTGACTGATCGTCGCGGTGCAGTTGACGTATTTATTGCAAAATTCATTGAGCGGGAATTCGAAGACGTTGGTGAGTCTTGGATGATTTATCTTCCATTCCCGGAATTCTCATGCGAATGCAGATGGTCTTGAACCTGTCGCCGCTGGCTGCGCATCTGAATGAGTCTTTGACGTCGCTGAGGTTTGCGACGAAGGTACATTGCCGCTTCTGTTATCCCTCGTCGCTTGAGCGATGCTGACGATTCCGACGCAGGTGAACAACACGACTATTGGGACGGCAAAGAGGGTGCAGGTGCAGGGCGGGAAGTCGTGAGGCGGCAGGACCACGCCGGATTGAAACAAAAGAGGATTCGAACGAACTGGGTGGTTGGCGTCGGACAAGTCTACATAGTCTTGATTCATTAATCTGTGTATTTAGATTCCCGAGACGTGTATTTTGGTTTTCTTTTTTAAAAAACTCCCTGTTTATTGCAGATCGCGCGTAGTAGGCGAGTGGACCTATCCTGGAAGCAAAATCACAAGACTCCCAAGTGAAGTCGATTTCGACGTGGGTGTGGGAGCAGTGATGCAAAGTAGATTACCTGGGTCACTTGCGTATGTACAACGAACGCCTGATGGTAAGTAGTGATCACATCTTTTTTTACTCTTCCACCTCTAACTTGAACGCTGCGCTGCATTGAAATCCCGCATTCGGACCGCGGCCAGACCATCCTCGCCGATCCAATATTGAGTATGTCGTGGTCCCCTTGTCTCCGTGCCCCGACGCTGCCGCTCATTCTCGTCTGCGCGTAGATCGAGATGGATCTAGAGTGCGCACTTGCGCAACCCCCGAACGATTCATCGCGTGAATCAGCCCAGGAAGCTGCGCAGTCTGCGTTGAATGTACGTCGTTCTTCCTGCATGATTGGAGCACTCTGCTAAACGTTTGAAAAGCGGCCGTCTCGCATAGAAACAATGCCCCTCGAGATACTCACCAGGATATTCAGCATCTGCCGCGACGACGTATGGATCTGGAATGACGATTCCGAGGAGGATGACGAGGGTGAAAACAAGATTTACTCCGAATCCATCTTCGATCCTTGCGTGGCACCGGTGCTTCTGGGCCGTGTGTGTCCCTTATTCCGCGAAGTCGCTCTACAGACCCCGCTTCTCTGGGACATCGTGACCTTCACCACCCACGACCTTGTCTCGACCGCCAGATTGCCCGGCATTCAAACCATATTGGCACGGTCGGGGAATCTTCCGCTTACCATCGATTTCTTCACCCCATACACAAGGTCCAACCAGGCTGTGCTTAAAAACGGAACAGCGCAGTTCTTGCAGCGGATCTGGGACTTTCATCCCAGATTCAAACATTTATCCTTTTTTATCCAATGCACCGATGTCGAATTGGACTCCCTCCCGGCCCCCGCCACACTTCAGCTACTTCGGTCCCTTCACCTCTCGATGACAGGGACTTCCGAAACGAGCACAGGCTTCCCGGCACTTCTACGTGTCTTCCGAGACGCGCCGCTCCTTCGGTCGTTAACGTTGTACGATACCAGCCCATTGAACGCCACGTCACATATCTTCCATCCCGACTTTTTCCCATGGCACCAATTGACAAAATTGACCAGCCACATCTCCGTGACGACTACCACCGGGCGCGACATATTGCAGCACTGTCATGGGCTGGAGTTCTGCGATTTGGGCACCGCTAAGTGGCACTCTGATACATCAGCATCTCTCAACAGAGATCGTCCGTGATACATCCAGAGCTCTCGTCCATGGACAGGCCTGATGCATCAAACAAGAGATGCTCACCTATAGGTATATGCCATCACAGTGGTGCCCAGCACTGTCTCGTCGTGGACGACGTCCTGCACGGTGTCTCTAGTTGTTTGTTAAAGGCTTTGGACGGCGGGCTGACCAATAGCTCAATTAGGCAATTGCGAGCGAGGCCAATAAGTAACTCACAATACGATGTGCTACGGGTACACGATTATGTCGCTAAAATTCTAAACTGCATTTTCCTCTTCATCGTCCGCCTTTGAGCCGTCGTCAGCAAGCATGCTGGTGTACTCTGTCCGCGCAAGCTCTAGCCTCTCCCCCACGAATCTCCACTGGTGCTCGAAACGCTTATGAAGCCCTTCCATGTACCCAGCCTGCTTGGCGGCATACGCCGCATGTCCTTCTTCCAAAACCCCGTCCTGCTTCCCCGCGCGCAAGCCCACCAACGAATTCCACCACGCTCCGCGCCACTTCAAGAACTCCAGGACACGGCGCATCTCCTCCTCCAGGAGGTCGACCTCCTCCGCCCAGCGCAGTGCCTTCGCCCGCGTCTTGGCCCATTCGATTTGTAGTGCTGCGGGGAACTATATTAGTCGAGATTCTGTCGCGCGCGGGCAATAACTTACGCTCGCTTTTCACGACATCCTCTGGTGCTCCCGTGGACCCTTCCGACAACCATATCCAAGATCCCCCCTGCGCGTCCGCCGCTCTGGCCTCGGTCCGTCGCTGCTCGGCCACCGGATCCAAGCGCGCCTTCTTCCTCTTGCCACCGCGCTGTCTCTCGTCATCCCCGAAGACTGTGGTTGGCCTGCCCCGCACATCTTCAGGCTTGAGGACCTTCAGATACCGCTCCCACTCCCAACACTTCAAAAGCAGCCCCAGCTTGGCGAGAGCCGCCCGCGCTGCGCGATAATCCTGCGCCTCGCTGTCTATTCAGCCTTCGATCCCGTCGATCCTCGTCCCAGAGCGCCCCTTCGCCTTCGTCCCACTCACGCCGTCCTTCCACCTCCACTCATGCGTGCGCAACAGCAGCTGGCCGCGCATCTCCGCCAGCGCAAAAACGGCCGCTCCTTTCCGCAGCTGATACTTGTAGTCTCGCAGAGCCTCGTCGCACCGCACGGAAGTCCCGATGGCCGACGGAAGCCATAGCTTCATGTCTTGAGCCTTGATACCGGGCAGCACCTGCGTAGCAGCTATGCGCTTCCGCTCCGCGTCTTCCCTCTCCCGCAGAATGGTGACCTCCGGCACAAACAGCTGCTGGATGGCCACCCAAGCGTCGATCTTGCGGCGGAGCTTCGTCTCCCGCTCTATTCGGTTGCGCCGCTGGTCCACGGTCTCGTGCGCCCCAATCTTCCGCATGTGAGTCGCCAGCGCACGCCTTGAAACGATCATCAGCCACCCCGCCACGGAAGGAAGCCCAGAGATACTCACTGTTGCTGCTCCAGCTGCAGGCCCATCAATATCATCTCCGTGGCGTGCATATCACCACGAACGCCGTCATGTGTCGTATCCTTCGACGCCACCTCCGCCAATTGCCGCCGCACCTCGCGCAAATCGTCATGCTGCACCGTCGACTCGAAGGGGTTCGGCTTGTCGACGTCCGCCTCCCACGCATCCACCATCTCCGTCCAGGTCGCGATCACAGACGGGGGGAACAACGCTTCGACATCCACCCACTGCGCTCGAGCGTCCAGCATCATGTCCACCGCCTTCTGCATCTTCTTCAGCAGAGCGTTGCCTGTCGGATTCGTCAATCAGCGGCCCCCCACACCACAGCGATCGCAAACGTACCGAACTTCACGATTTTCTTCCAGTTCGAGTACTGGAAGTGGGCATCAAGCGTATCTCGTCGAGCCCCCGGGCCTGAGATGCTGGTGCTGTTTGCGAGGCGGTTTGCGTCTGCCCAACCACGCTCCGGGGCCTCGCCGTCCGTTCGCCCAACGTATGGGGTGAGGTTGAAGGAGAAATTCAAGTTGCACTTTTCGATGTGCGCTGGAAGATGAAACTTCGGCACCAGGAAGACGACTTTCTTCTTCCGCTCCCCTGTCCACTGAGCCTCATCGGGGAAGATGCTCATCCGTTGCCAAATATTCTTATACCACTGACACGCGATGTCATAGGAAATGAACAGATACAGTAGCGTACTCATGAGGAGGCTCATGAATAGCATGTAGTCCATATTGAGATATCTGAGTGTGGCGTCAAACGCTTTCTGACTTGTTCAATCAAATACGCGTACCTTTCCCCTCTCTGCAAATCCCCCACGCCGTTGGGACGCTTCATGTTATGCCGTGCGCAGTCAACGGTCCCGATGCCTGACGACGCCGTGCCCCGCGACTCGCGGTCCGGTTTATCTACCGCATCGTGAGCCACGCATGTGCTACGCTGCGGAATACGCGCATCAGCAGTGTTCCACCTCGCCCAGGCTCCACGTACCTCTTGTAGTTGCGCCCAATTTTTCACCAAATGCGCCATGTACTTCTCGACGTCTGCAAAAAATGCCCACCCCTTACTGAGCCCTGGATCCCGAGCCTCGCTCGACACGTCCTTGCGTTTGAGGCGAAAGTTCGCATCGATTGCGAGGAAGAGAGCGTAAAGAAACCTAAAACGAATAGCCACGCATCAGTCTCGGCTCCCGCGGCGACTACCACCATCACTCACATCTTGTCCACTGGCGCCTTCTCCCACCCTTCAGGCAGGTTCTTCCCGGGATGCGGGCATGCAGGGCACAGGAGCGCGAGCTCCCCGGGTTTCGTCGCGTTGATGCGGTCGTCGCAGGCGTCGTGAGCTCTCCCACCACGTTTGAGCAGCATAAGATGCTGCCACTGGCGGGTCATCCTCAGGAACTCGTCGTATCGGTCCTATTCCTTGGTTCAGCATGCACGAGCCGGTACGATGATACTGCAAACTTACGCGTGAAGGATCCAGCCCAGTGTTGTCAGTCTCCCGAACGAGGCTGTTGTAGAATTCGTATGCTGAGCACTTGGACTCCAGGGTCATATGCGCAAATCGCCGTAGGGCTCGGAATGTAGCGGCCGAACGAGGGTTCGTACCCGTGGCGGGATACAGACGCATGCGGAGGAGCTGCACCGTCTTGGCCTTCGCCCTCGAGCAATTGCAATAGTCGAGGCCAACCTCGTTGATGGTGTGGCTCCCGACGATGACAAAGGCGTCCCCCCACGCCGGCTCGGGGTTGGGGCAACGAACCCCAGGCGGGTGCCCAAGCTGGATTCGCACCCCCAAGCTCTTGAGAGAGCATCGATCGAACGAGCGGCCATCCATTTCTAGGTTCCACCTCGTCAGGTCCACGTCGCCTGCATAAGATAAGAAAGCCTTACCTCCAGGTGATGAAGCGGGGCCATCTGGTGGATCGCCTTCACGCATGACTCGCAATACAGGCACGGGTGTATGCAGTCTGAGCATCGGTACAACGGGGACGGCGCGCCACACTCCCCCCGGGCACATGCACTGTGCATATAGTCTCCACGTCCATCACGGCGGAGCAGCTCGTCCAGGAATTCCTCCCGGTCATCGCGCGCCCATTGTGCGTGCGGATTATCCTGCCCCCCCCAAAAAAATGATGAATTAAGTCCTTATCAAACACGCTGAACACGATCAACTCACCGAGTCTCGCGCTGCGCGAGGGCCGTCGTCTATGCCAACCCCATACTCAGCATCGAACCCGGCAAAATCGTCGTCATCCCAATCGTGCTGTCCGCCTGCATCTCGTAGCAGTGGCACGGTGCTGTTGTAAGCTCCAGCGCAAGTCTGCGTCTTCTTGGCGGGAGACGCTGGAGTCTCTATGGTGGAGTGAGTACTCTTGGATTTCCCGCTGTTGGTAACGGTGACGGATTCGGTAGGGACATGCTCCACGCACAGCACTCGAGTCCGAGGAACGTAGCCCTCTGCGGAGTCGTCACTCCCGCTGCCGTCGTTGAAATCGTCCTCGTTGACGAACACCTTCCTCTTGCTCATGAGCAGGGGCAAGGTAACCAACTTACACGTACGCACGCACTTGATGTGATAGGCGAAGGCGATCGTTCATCACGTTCCTCCAAGAAAGCCCAAGCCCGCTCCAGTGTTAACCACCGGATCGGCGCCTGAAAAGATCTCCCCAGCGATAACCACCGGACAGACCACCTCCCTAGCGAAATTAAATGAATCAACAATGCGTTTGGGGGCAAAAACCTGCTTCACTTCAACAGCGCGCTCTCCACCCGACCTCGCGGACACCCAACCCCATTGGTCCTTGCCAACGCCCAACGCGTGGCGTCCTCCCTCACCACGAGCCGTCGCGTCCTCCCTGTGCCGTAGAGTCAACCCAAAGACCTCCGAGTCGTAGTACACAACGGAACGAAATACATACCTTCCTTGTATCGAGTGGCGCAAAACAGAAAAGTCTGCACGTGGTGATCCATCACAGCTTCGGCAAGGAACGGCCGACGGGGTGAGCACCTATTTTATTCAGGTACAAGCGCCAGTTCCGAAGAATTTCAGCAAAACTCCCAGTGCTAAGTAAGGTGGTGGGTCAGAATCACAAACGAGTCTAACCAAACTATTTTTTTCCACGTCGGTAAAGAAAACAACTACGACGTTACAAGCCCAAGGTCTTTGCCAACTCCCACTCAATGTCATCGCGGTTATAGGTGTGCGGGAAGGTGAGCCCGACCCACGAGTAGCTCACGGTGCTCTTATCCCACCCGGGGTGCCGCTTGGCGATTGCTGCAGCCTCCTCGGGATGCAGTTTGGGCTTACGCATGATTCTCTGGCCGCATTTCGGGCACCCCCATGATGTTTCCAGCCACACCCGAACGCAGACATAGCAAGCGCTATGTCCGCAAAGCAATCTGTGCAGGCAAAACGTTAGCGGTGCCAGCAACACAAAACGGAGGATTTCAGTCCAGCAAGCACGTACTTGACGGGGTGCGACTTCGCGTTAAGGCACAAGCGGCAGACATGACCATACTCCGGACGCCTGATGTCGTCGGGGCGGGCGGGGCCCACGTAGAGATCTTCTTCCGTGAGCGGGTCAGCACGTTCCACGCGGGCGCCCCGAGCGTTGATGAGACGGATCTTCTTGGGCGGAGGAGGGGGAGGGTACCGTTCGAGCCAAGCGTTCCCATACTGTGCGAGCCAAGCCTTGTGATCAGCGAGAATCTTCGCGTCCTTGCGTTCCCACCGAGCAATGGACTCCGCTTCCATGCGGCGCCACTGTTGGTCCAGCTGCCCAGCTTCTGCGACATCCTCCAGGATGGCGATATGGCTGAGGACGCGTGCCCAACCGCCAGCTTGCTCAAGTTCACCGCGCTGCTTGCCAATGAGGCGCATGCGCGCCGTCTTCTCGCTCAGCATGTGGGGGCCCTTGAGATCCCCGATGATCGTCGAACGAGGGCCTTGGATGATCCTCAATTCTGCAAACAACGTCAATTCAAACCGGGCCCAGACTGACGAAAACGCACTAGGTTGGACCTCCTCGTCCTCGTCCTCGTCGTCTGTGTCCGTGTCTGTCAGTCAAAATTCTTTTGCATGGACCTCAACAGACTTACGATCGAATAGTTTTAGTTTTTTGCGGGCATCTTTCTTCTTGAGGGGCCAGTGCCGCTCGCATCCTTCACCGTCAAACACGCAGTTGGGGTTAAGGGTGTAATGAAGGCGCTTCAGCGCGCACGGCTCAACATGCGCGATCTTGTGAAAGCACAGCGTGCTTTGTTGAAGGCTCATTGAGAGGCGCACGAAGAACGGGTCATGTTTAAAAACGATTCAGATATCAAGGTACCTACTGAATGGAGAAGTAAAACTAATGCATCATCTTGCCAAAAACTTCCTCGCGATCTGCGTCGAGTTCATCCGCTTTCGACAGCAACCCCAGTGCGAACGTCGCACGCTCCCCCGGCGCCCCGTCGATTTCCTGCTTGCGCGCCTCGCCACCTGCCTCGGCGAGGAGTGAACTGGTCGATTGGTACCCGTATGCAGCCCATCTGAACAAGCCCCCCACCACATACTGCGTCATCGAATAGCGCGTCTCGCCCTTCCGGATCGGGGTGTTCCCGTGTTCGCATGTGGCGGAGAGAAGGAGGATGGTTGAGCCGGACGGAAACTCGCACACGGTTTTGAGCTGCTTGATGTAGATATGCCCCCCACGCGTGTGATCGAAGCTTCCATTCGACGTGATGCCACACATCCCGTAGGCGTTGTTGAGCAAGTCTAGATGTTCCGCTGTGACGACATCGGGACCCAGATTAAATGTTACCGTTGGGAAAATAGAGTTGTCGAAAGGCATTCGGAGCTCGGGCTGGTCATGTAAGATCCCTTGCATTGTTGAGCGTTGGTGTTGGTATAACTTGGGTAAATAGCGTCCGAGACCACCTACGGTAAACCGAGATTCTGTGAGCACATTGAGCAAAAACACATGAATGTTTCTCACTAGATTGGAACCCAACAATTCGTCCAACCGAATGATTCGCGAGGAGGCGCTGCAATAGGCGCCAATACATTTTGGAATGGGTCAGGTTGCCCGGTCTCTGAAGCTCGGTTGTCAGCGCCGACACAGGGTCTGGTAGGTAGAATCAGACCTTCTGGCCGGGTCCCCTCGTAAGCCCGGCTCGCATTGTAAAGAAATCCCCACGACAGTGCTCTTTATTTTGGCTCGTAAAGATACCTTGGCGAACCCCTCGCCGCCTAACCGCGTCCATAAGCCGCTGAACTTCCTTCAACACCCGATCCCAATCAGCTCCCTCTGGTCGGCCCAGCAACACCGCTACAATGCGGCCGTCAGCATCAAGTATAAGTTTCGGGCGTCTAGAAATAGCATAAATCAGAACGCGAGCTTTGGATCAGATAACAGAATGCGCACCTGCCATCCCAGCGCACTAAATCGTAGTCCTCCTTCAAAAGATCCTTGAGGCGTCGCAGACGCGCACGCGAAAGGCGCGACTTTTTGACCGGGCGAGAGCCAATCCAATTCCCCCCTGAGGAGGAACTGAGGTCAGCGGCGCTGGCGGAGGCTATGTGCGACGCATCCTCTTGATAAGACTGGGAATGCCTCGCTTGAGGCAAAGGCCCAAAGGCCGTCGCTTGAGCACGGGAGACTCGAGCGCGACTGCGGCGCGTTTTCTTCCCAGCCTTCTGGTGTCGTTTGCGGGCCGAGATTTGGGGGGCGGTGAAGGCGGTGGGTCCAACAGAGGCGAGGGAGAGCGAGCCGGTAGACTACCAAACGGCAAGCCAATTGGGGGCGGCGGTGAAGGCGGTGGATCCGACAGAGGCGAGGGAGAACGAGCGGGTAGACTACTAAAACACAACTCCGATGGAGATGGAGGCGAGGGAGAGCGAGAGGGCAGCGGCGTAAGTGGTGAAAGCGGGCGCGACAGCGGTGTTATGGGGCGCGATGTGACGGGCGCGTCATCCTCCCAAGCATCTTCGTCCTCAAGCGCCTCATCGTGGGCTTCAGATGCTGCATCGCGTAATTGAGCCGCCTCGATGGCCTGCTCCAAGTATGGCGCCAGCAAAACGCGACTTTGAAAGATCTCCAGCGGATCGAGTCTGACGTCGAACTCCCACGGCGACCACTGAGTCCCTCGACGCGTCGTGCGAGCCATAAGCGTCTGTAAAACGTGGTGGCGTTAATACGGTGTTAGACAGCAGAAAAAAACAGGATGAGACGCATCACTTGGGACGCTGCCACCCGCGCTTGCCTTTGCAGCTACACATAGAGCCTGTGGTAATGCCCAGCGTGTAGCGCGCAGGATAACGCGGGCGAGAGCGACCCAAGAGGCGGAGTTGAACGGGAAGGAGGATAAGAATACGAAGCGCAGGCAAAACGTACCGGTGGGTGGCCAGTGAGTGAAGTAGCGAGTGAGTGAGGTGGCGTGAGGTGGCTGAATACGGAATGCTGTGCACATCAGAGTTTCGGCATCCCGGCACTCTGTATGAGAACTCTACAAATGTGTGTCGCCCGGCCTCTACACGAATTCAAAGCGGAAATGAAACATACAGTATTCCTTAGAATCCGAAGGCCTTGAGATAGGAATCCCTGGCGTGTTTATATCTGACAAAAAAAAATGAGCATCGTACAAACAGGGAGGAAGCTCGGTCTGTACTTGACCATTTCAAAACAAGGGGTGCTTTCTGAGGTCGACGAATACGTCCCATGCGTAATTGGCCCAAGAGTTGCACAGTGAATCCAAGTAAGGAATGTGCTGCAGCAAACCGAACATCTAGAATCGTTGCGTTATCCCGCAAAGAGAGCCCAAGGGAACTACCTCGGGTTTGCACCATCGAATGACTGCCATCCGAGGGTTAATTTTCACCCAAATTTGGCAGAAACGAAGTTATGTGGAGAATACGTGAGATGGACCAAGTCGAGCTACAGATCACGCACGAAAGTTCAACTCCAATCAAGCCAAAGAAAGAGCATTGTACAAACAGGGAGGAAGCTCGGTCTGTACTTTACCATTTCAAAACAAGGGGTGGTTTCTGAGGTCGAAAAATGTGTCCCATGCGTAATTGGCCCAAGAGTTGCACACTGAATCCAAGTAATGAATGTGCTGCAGGAAACCGAATACCTACAAAAGTTGCGTTAAGCATCGTACAAACATGAAGGAGGCTGGGTCTGTACTTCACCATTTCAAAACAAGGGGTGGTTTCTGAGGTCAAAGAATACGTCTCAGGTATAATTGGCCCATGAGTTGCAAACTGAAATCCAAGTAATCAATGTGCTGCAGGGAAACCGAACACCTAGAAGAGTTGCGTTAAGCATCGTACAAACAGGAAGGAAGCTCGGTCTGTACTTGACCATTTCAAAACAAGGGGTGGTTTCTGAGGTCGAAGAATACGTCTCAGGCGTAATTGGCCCATGAGTTGCAAATCGAATCCAAGTAATGAATGTGCTGCAGGAAACCGAATACCTACAAAAGTTGCATTAAGCATCGTACAAACAGAGTGGAAGCTCGGTCTGTACTTGACCATTTCAAAACAAAGGGTGGTTTCTGAGGTCGAAGAATGCGTCTCAGGCGTAATTGGCCATGAGTTGCAAATTGAATCCAAGTAATGAATGTGCTGCAGGAAACCGAATACCTACAAAAGTTGCATTAAGCATCGTACAAACAGAGTGGAAGCTCGGTCTGTACTTGACCATTTCAAAACAAGGGGTGGTTTCTGAGGTCGAAGAATGCGTCCCATGCGTAATTGGCCCATGAGTTGCAAACTGAATTCAAGTAATTAATGTGGTGCGGCAAAACAAACACCTGGAAGAGTTGTGTTATGCTACAAAGAGAGCCCAAGGGAACTACCTCAGATTTGCACAATCGGATGACTGCCATCCGAGGGCTGATTTTCACCCAAATTTAGCGGAAACGGAAAGAGAATGGGAGAGATGGACCAAGTCGAACTACAGATCACGAAAGTTCAACTTCAATCAAGCAAGCTGTGCTAATTATGCACGCACACCTGATTCACTTTCTCTCCGCCAACGTCACACACACAAGACATTTCCCCTTTGCTCGATCCCTCCCTGGCTTGTTATGGCGTCAACTCCTTCTCCTTCGTCTGGTCTCAACAGCTATAATGAGGACTGCGGGGAAACGGAAGGAATACAAAGGAAAATGTGAGTAATGCGGTGAATTTCTGTGTGTCCGAAATTTGCATTCTATGTACCATGGAATGGAGGAGAATGGTCTACCGACACCAAATTCCAGGAGTAAGAAGGTACAGGCTGAGCATGACGCCTGCGCTATCAAAACCAAGCGGGACCAATGGAAGGCGGCGTCAGCTCGCTATTATGTGCGGCACCCCGAAATCAAAGAGAAGAAACGGCTGCAAGCAGCAGAGCGATGGTAAGTCTCAGGTCATCCTGCTGGCGCCTGCCATTCAAGTAGGAGGATCTGTTAGCGCTGCGAAGAAGCTCGCACGTCGACAGCGGGATTCTTCAAAGAAGGAACGAATACGGTGCATCCGCTGTGCATTTATTTCTGGCTAGCTAGTCTATCTGAGGAGACGTCTTTCAGCGAGGAGAACAAACTGGGTGAGTTCCCCAAGAACCCCGATATCTCGCTACCAAAGACGGGAGCGCAAATGTATGTGCATTTTAATGTTTGGACTCAGTATGTTCTAGTATTCCGACCTTTCCTTTAATAGGGATGTAGTGGATCTGTTCACTATGCAGGATACTTGGGTTGAGGGTTCGAAAAGGTAACGGAACGGTATTGTGCTAATTGTAGTTATGGTGCTAACGGGGTATCCAGCGATTGCGTGCATGATTTACTCTACGGCTCCCAGCCGTTACGCGTCCAAGGCGAGGCAGAAGGGTGGGTCTAGGTCATGATTGCCGTGTTGCTTTGTTGCTAACCCAAACCGCACAGATCCGATGAAACTGGCCCAATGGTTCCAAACCCACACAAGATGCTTCCTCGAGATCCAGACGCCTGGTCTTATTTGGCCCCGCGGTACGACAGCAGGTGCGTCTCACTTGACATTAGAGACATGCTTGCGAGATTTACCGTTTTCCAGCGATGATGAATGAGTGTCTCTCCATATTTGTGATGTATACGCACCGCTTGTTAAAATGGTATATTATCCATTCCTTACTTCCCCGAGCAACGGCATGTGAATTCTGAGGGCATGGGACCAACGTCAGGAACGTAGCATGAGACCGGCTTCTGCTGATCGCAGGCAACAGATACCCCCGCGGAACTATGCATGAGATGAAAAATTGTATCACTGATGTGCATGAGATAAGTGCAGGCAAAAGGGATTATGAGCACTTGGGGTTGGACATTCTTGATTTGTTTCCGTGGACGTATGTTTCTGGCTGGATATTATCGAAAAGGAGAGAAGCAGACAACGACTGAATTGGACGGCGCGGCAACGGTACATGGGCACTAAATCGTAACTAACACTCTGCCCATTTGGAGACCTGCCCGTCGCAGAACTTGTCCCGGTAGAGGGCGAGGGCCTCGCGCTTGGACTGACGCTTGCGGTACTGCTGCCCGGGGCAGCCCTTGATCTGCGCGTCCGCTTCCTCGCTGAACCAATTGACAAAAGTCAGCGGCGGGAAAGCAAAAGAAGGAAATATAAGACAAGACACTGACCTGGTGATGTAGATGCCGGGCTCACGGCCAACCCACACGACATACCAAGCGCAGTCGTTGGGAGCGGAGGTGTGTTGCGCCTCCACCTGGGCCGGGGTCTTGACGTTCGTGACCCTGACCCAGACGTCTAGGTGAAAGGAAAGGTTGGGTAAGAGAGGGCGGGTGGGGGAAGTTAGTAGAGTAGCTACGTACTGTCCTGGGCAGTTGCCTCGTTGAGTTGTTCCACAAGGGTGGGGACAATTTCTGAAGACAGGATAAGCCCGGAGTTGAACGAGGCTATCACGGAAACACTTACGCTGCAAGTCTTGTGCAAGGCGGGTCAACTCGTGGGCGGTGTCCGAGAGGAGGAGGGTGCGGGTCAGCAGCTCTTCAACAGCCGCCACCACCGCCATGCGCGGGTTGCCAGGCGGAGCAGGAGCTGGCGTAGCAGCTTGGGAAGCTGGCGTGGCAGCGGAGGCATGAGCTGGGCCAGCGGTGGTAGGGGCTGTAAAACTGGTCATGGTGGATCGGTTTGGGGGCAAGATAGGACCTGAGCGAGGTGAGCGAGATTATGAAGCCCAGGCGCACGGTAATTGCCACGGCTCCAAGATCCGTGAGGATCTATCCCCAGGGATCGTGTGGAAAAGGAACCTTGATGCGAAGAACGCCATGTGAGGTTCTGGATGAGAGTCGCATGAGGAATATTGGACATGCCCATGGAGGAATGAGATGCGCGTAAAATGGACAGACCTGGAGGTTTGGGGGCGATGTTTGGTCATGAAAGGAAATTGTGGCCTGATTGAGCCGAATGTTGGGGATTGTGGAGGAAAATCCACCTGAAACCGATACGCGCTAGATGAGGGGCAAGACTTGTTATTAACAGGTCGTCGAGGCTTCAAGGTTAAAAAAAAACCCCGTGTCGAGTCGCGTTTCATTGAGCGCTTACACCAGCCCCGCCCGCCCCTCCAAAAAAACCTTGCCTTTTCTTGCCAACATTCGATGGGTGCGCAGGAATGGACAACTGCGGCGCAGAGGGATTATCTCACCAACATGCTGCCGTTGTTTCTTGTGGCGCTTGCAAAGCCAGGAAACAAAGCCCAGCAGCGTTTCTGGGCCACGCTGAACGAGGGATGGTTTGACCTTTTCCCGGAGCCTGCGCCTCCCAACGCCAGTACGGAGGATGTCGCCGCCGCGCTGGAACAGAGGAAGGACGTCAGTATTCGTTTCCGCAATGAATGCTAAGTCCCTAACCGTTGGCCTCGTTTTGCAGCGATTGAAGACTTGGATGTGTTACCGGAAGTCTACTCGCGGCATGGCGGCCACCGCTCGGGCTCACAAGAAGACGGATGCGCTGTTCAAGGCCTTTCAGAAAAAGAAGAAAGGCACCCGCCCCTACCGCGCCGTCGAGGTCTAGCAGAAAATTCATGGCCCCAAGGTGCGGCCGGAGGCGCTGCGCCGCGGGTACGGGCTCCTTACCGACGAGGCGGAGGTCGAGCGTCTGGCGGGGGGCCCTGCACTAGTTTTGAGCGCTGAGGAGACAAAGGAGGCTGAGCTCCGGGAGGAGTTAGAGAGCATGAATCGTGTGCTGGAGAATCGCAGGGAACGGATGAGGATCCAGCGTGCGGCGGCGACGGCGTTGTTGGACGCGGAGACGGAGGCAGTGAAGCAGGAGGTCATGGAGCAGATGGCCGTGCTGAATGCAGCGCGCAAGAAAGACGGTGGAGCCGAGCTCGAAGACGCGCAGTCACCAGAGCAGTACCAGCAGTGAGTCATTTTCTTAGACGATGAGAGTAGTGGCTTAAGAATATCGTAGTGCAATCGACCAGCTGGTGGAGGTGGCCACTGGGGTGCTGCAGATAATCGAACAGGCCACTGGGTGGAAACCTACTTTGCTCTGTGGTGGGCTCATGCCGTCTCGGGGGGGAGCGATCTCTGCCAAAGTGTAAGTGCCTTTTTTGGGTTGTGGGCGCTTGTTGACGCAATTGTTGATCCATTCTTTGTTCTTGACAGTATCTGCCTCGGGACCACCCCTTTGGGCACGGACTTCCAGGTGTTCCACCCGAACTTCGACGAGGCTGTGAAGCTACCGTTTGTTCAGTTCCTGAAACGGGCTTTTCGTAAGTGTTTCCTTCGGTCCGTGGGCAGATTGTGACGTATGGTTACAGCACATGAGATTCGCGACGCACGAGCGATTGAAGCTATTCCGGGTACACTCGAAGGGCTCTTGAGAATAGATGTGCAGGATTCCGAGGACAAGGAGGCTGCGAGCGCCTCCGCGTCGGCGTCAGCGAAACCCGCCAAGCGCATCCGCAAGAAACCGGTCAAGAAGTCTGCGGCTACCGTCCCGACTCTGGACATTGCGGTGTCCACGGCCGAAGCTCCTACGACGACGCTTATCCCAACCGCAGCCGCCTCTGCATCTGCATCTGAGCCCGCCACCCCTCCGTCCGAGGACCTTCCTGGGCTTCCTGGATTCGATTTGGCGATCGCTGCAATAAATTCCGACAGTTACGGCTTGCTTCCGGCCGATGCATGATCTGGAGACGAGCATGGCTCTGCCTACCAGCTAGGGGGGAGCAGCGCATTCAGCCCGTCGGGACTTAGGCTGAGGGAGGAGATGTTCTCGTTCGGAGACGACCCTCGGAGCGACGACGCCACCGAGTTGCTCCCACCGCCTTCAAGTTTGGACCCATTCCCTGTGCCCGCGTTCATTTTTGACAACAATTCCGGCAACGACCGTCCGGCCCCGCGTGCAATCCACCGTGGCGCCTCATTTATTTCAGATCGTGATATTGGTGACAGTTTTGGGCGGGAGCCGAGCATCGCTACCGCGCCGCATCGCTTAACCCTTCCTCCCACAGGTGTGGGGTTGTATTCACCGCCACCGCCAGCCCCGCCTCGCCTCTCCTGGACTCCCAGCTGTTTCCCCACCCCAAGCGGCCTGTTCGACGCGTTCAGAGGCGGCAGACCGACGGCCGCGTCCAGCTCCACGATCAACTCCTTGGGATCAGGTGCGATCAACGGCATTGCCCCAGTTACGGTGACGAGTTCTGTTTCCGCCTCAAGCGCAAATGCCCCTTCCTCGGCCCCCTCGCTTGAAGCAAGCCCCCCCTCCCAGAAGATTGCAGCGCCGGCGACGCTCGCGCTCTTCCGCTCCGTCGTGACGAATGTGTCCTCGACTCCCGCACCAAGCGTCGGACCTGGGTACTTCGAGTCCCGCCCCATGGCACATCCACCAAAGGCGCCATGCAAACCACGGGCCGGAGGCGCTCCCGCTGCTGCTGCTCCTGCGCTACAGTCGGAGAACGAGGAACCGGCAGGGTCTGCGCCACCTAAGCGCAAACCAGGCAGGCCACGCAAGACCGCGGATGCGCCACCACCTCCCCCCCAGGCGCCACGGCCGCCACGTCTACGTCTACCTCCACTACCCCTGCCTTGACGGGAGCAGCAGCGGACGCCGAGTCCGCGCGCATTTGTCGGGAGGCAGCGCAGCTTCGGAGCACTACCACCGAGATGCTGACGCGCTCGAAGGCGATGGACGCGGAGAAGGAGAAGGCAGAGGCAGGGAAGAGGCGCCTCGCCGAGTTACGTCGCAATCCCATGGGCGGTGCGGACCTTGTAGTGGTGACGCGTTCCAAGAGCAAGTCGCAGAAAGATCTCGACGGCAGCTCCCTCGTCCGGCCGGTGAGGAAGACTCGCGGTGAGATGACGGGCAGTAGTCTGGCCAAGGCGGTGGACCCGAACGTCGTGCAGAAGGCGCAGGATGCGGATCTGCTGGCGAGGCTCCAGGGAAAGCGCAAAGCCCAAGAGCCGCCGAGGGGGCCGAAGGCGCCGAGGTAAGTCTCGTGTCTGTGATATGGAAGTCATACTGAATAGCAGTTGCAGCAAGAGGGCCCGGAGATAAAAAATGACGTAAATCGCGTGGGCTGCTCAACCAGCCCAGCGAGCGTCTCGTGCGCAATGTGGGTGGCTAGCTCAACCTAGCGTTCCCCATGTCGCGCCCATGTTCAACCGCGGTGTCCTGCCTCAACGGCGTCGGTCTGCTCAACCAGATCTGGTTCCCCACCCTCAAGAGTCCCTGTGTCGTCGTATCAGCTGTACAGTACTCCACTACATAATCCACTATATCCGTGCTGTGGTTTTTGAGCAGTAGTAGTATTGGAATGAAGAGACACTTAGAACTTTGCAAGGGAATTGAGATAGACTTGTGGAAATAAAATAAGGCGAAATGAAAAGAAGAAGGTGACTTGACTTGGTGGATTTGGACTAAGAAAGGGAGCGATGCGTAAAAAGAAGTAAAAGTGTGGGCTATGGAGGATCGAACAGACGAACACTTAAACTTGAAGCAGCGGCACGCTTACCACTCACCCAAACCGGACATTAAAGTGGGGGCTTCAAGGTGGACCAGTATAGTGCAGCTATGCGGCCAGAATTGTCTCAAACCTTGTCTCTTACAAATCTTGTTGCATGAGAAAATATATATTTTATGCGGCAATGCAAAATGAAGTAGGGTGGGGAGGGGAGCCGGCAAGGGTGCGGCGGGGGCGGGCGGCGGGGCGGGAAAGGGGAAGCTGTCGGGGCGGGCAAGCGGTGGCGATTGGTTGAAGGGGACACCGGTGGAGGCTGGCCAGCGGGCGGTAAGCGGCGGGGCAGCGGGCACGCGGGGAGGGGGTGGGGAGCGGGGAGCGGGGCGCCGGGTAGGCGGGTACCCGGGTAAGCGGAAGCGGTTAGTCTGCAATTAACCGCGCCACTGATGTATGCTCGCCGACCTTATTACCAATCACAATTTATTCCCACGAGCTTTACATCCGCGCCGTGATCGCTCCCCACTCTTCTCCGCTTGCCCTCGCCTCCCCGGCTCCTTGCAACACCCAATGCCATCTCGGTATCGCTGGAGCGACCCCCAAGGAGTGAAGACCGTCACTGAAATCGTCAAAAAGCGAATTCCGCAGTGGACAAATGGCCTCTATCCTGCCCAGCTCAAGCTCATTGTACGAATCTTGGATGGCGAAGATGTGTTCTGCAGCATGGCAACAGGCGGTGGGAAGTCTGCGCTATTTGCTGTGCCAATCATCGTCCTCAAGGAAATGGCGGAACACTCCAATCTGTACCCCGACCTTCCCGTACGACCTTTACCTGTAGGAGTTGTCGTTACGCCTACGAAAGGCCTTGCGGTGAATATTGTACGTTCCATCCTGATGCCCGCTGCTTATATCGATATCATACAGGTGTTTGAGCTAAAAAAACTCGGAGTCTCGGCCTTCGCTTACTGCCAGGAAACGGTCAGCGCCGCGCGCATGGCTGGGCGGAATCTGGTCCAGGAAATCTCGGAATGTAAAGCTTGGAAAGTGATCTGCGTCGACCCGGAACATTTGCGCGACAAGGCTTGGCGACAGGTTACCACCTCGGACGTCTTTCGGGCAAATATCGTCTATGGATGCACTGACGAGGCACACTTAATCGACGAGTGGGGTGCTGACTTCCGACCCGACTTCAGGCATATTGGCGCTTTCTTCCGTGGTCGCTTCCCCTCTTCTGCTTCGATTATGGCGCTTTCTGCGACGGTCCAGCCTGGCAAAACAACGAAATCTATCTGCAACAGCCTCGGGTTCAGCGGAGACGACTTCTACATGTTCCGGTCATCCAACGAGCGCCCTAATACCCAGATTATCATGGAGCCCCTTACGCACGGCATCGGAGGAAAGGTCTTCCCTCAGCTTCTATCCTACTTGAACTCTGGGCGCAAGGCCGTCATCCATTGCCGCACCATCGATGACGTTCTACGTGTGTTCATATATCTCTGGAAATGTCTTCCTCCTGGACCACATCGACTGCGACGGTTGAAGATGTACCATTCGTTACGGACTTTCGAGGAGAACCAGGAAATTATTTGGCAGCTCGAGGAGGATCCAGAATGTCAGGCTGCCATTGCAACGGTGGCGATCGCAAATGGATTGAATGTCAAGTCATTGCTCGACAGTCTCGCGTACGGCATGGCGGACACGGTAGACGGAATCTTGCAGCAGATCGGGCGCGTGGGCAGAGGCACAGAGACTGCCGCCCGCAGTGTGGTATTTTTTCAGCCAAATTCTCTCGCTGCTGCGGAAAAGCAAATTGCGAGTGAGCTGTTCATCTGTTCCAATATGGTTACTTTTCTCAATGTACACTCGTGACTCAAGGCCCCTCTGCTACCGCCTCTGCCGCTACGACCGCGAAATCGAAAGGTTCTAAGAGCGCTAAACGTCCGAAGAAGCCAGCAAAACCTCTCGAGCACGCGAAGGCTCTACTCCTCACCGAAAAACATTGCTATAACGCCGTCATCAATCGCATATACCAAAACTCACCCATCTCAACCAGTACTCTCGACTGCATTGCTGCCAAACGAGCCTTACCTTGCTCTCTTTGTGCTACACGACACAAAATCTCGTTGAAATTCCCAGCTCCTTCCCTTCCCCACGGTGTCAACCTACCACCATTCGTTGCTCCTCCTCCAGCAAACGCGTCGAAGCTGGATAAGAAGTTCAAACTTGCGAAGAAGGAGCGAGAGGAGGCTGCATCTGCACTGGGAGATTTCGGCAGGACTATCTATCGTGCGGAACACAAACACCCTCTCCACCAAAACCGACCAAAGTCCTCGTACTTTCCCACCTCCATCACCAACTCCCTCCTCGAAAACCTCCTGGATCTAGACTCGCTCGAGAAGATGGAAAACCTCGTGAAATCCTGGGCTTTCTCGCGCGGATACCGTGCTCGACTCTATGCCATAATCCACGAACTTCGCACGACAGTACTGGCCAAACGCGAACTTGCACGTGTCGAAAAGAATGCGAAACAGCGGGCGAAGAGGCAGTCGAAAAGGGCACCGGTTAGCGATGAATCGAGTTCCGAGGACGAGTCGAGCGACGAGGACGATAGCTCAACCTCTGAGGAGGAGGTGAACGACCATCCTCGCTCATCCCCTATCCCTCCACCACCCAAGCGCGCCAGGCGTGCTCTGCAGGAGGTTACGAACGAAACGGAAGCCTCGCGCGCACCAACGACGAAGAAAACCGTGGGAAGGGCTGCGAGACAACCTCAGCTGCGTCTCGCGCAGGTAGCGCAGTCATATGCGGCGCCCTATCGGACATCACGTCGACGCCAGGCTGCACAGCTAGAAGACTGAAATAATTTGCTGTGATTGTTGCTCTGTCGGACATGTTGTATCTGGTATTATAATGTCTACTTCATTCGTCTTCATCATCCTGCTCCTCACTGTCTTCTTCGTCATCTGAGGGTTCGTCACTCGATATTTCCTCATCCTCGGATTCCTCGTCTGTCTCTTCAACCTCCGGCCCACATAACCTCTCGAGCAACTCCTCAAACTCTTCTGGCTCGTACCAGTCATCGCGTAGTCTGCCGGTTTCGGGATCTGCAGTGACTGCCAGATCTGAACCACTGAAAAGAGGTTCGTCGCTATGATCAACTGTATCCCACTCTTCGACGGAGTCTGCGGCTGCGCGGGATGCGATTGAGGTGGTACTGCTGGTAGAATGGCGCGAGGAGGGTCGACTGGAATCTGGTGAACTTGAGAGCAGTGCGCTATCCGGGCGCGATGATTCGGAGTCGGAATTAGTGGGAGAATCTGAGGGAACCGCAACATTGCGGTCTAAATCATCTCCCTCGAACTGCCCGTTCCGCATATCCTCCATGTCCGACAGCATATCTGCGTATTCGGCGCTACGCTGCAGAAAATCGTCCATTTTGCCACCATCCAGTCGCTGGTAGCCTCGATCAAACCGGTTGACTGCGGCGTGTCCCATGGAACGACCGGATCGGAATGTATGGAGCTCCTCGTCCTTGTATAATCGCAGTAGCGTCTGGATTTCGTCGCGGAGATGTGGAGATGTGTGGGCCTTTCCGCGACGCTTTAAATCGAACGCTGTTTCGATATCTTCCTTCATCTTCAGGAAGTGTAGAACATTCGGTGCCACGGTTTTTCGATAGAACTTGTCGTCGAACTCTCCTCCACGTCGTGTACCCATGTCCTCGAGCCAGCGGTTATTCCACTCCTGAAGCAGGTCGCCCTTGATAAACTTGCCCATCTCTCCTCTGAGGTTGAAGAGATAATTGTTGAGCAAGGCTTCCTTGAGTTCAGGTGAGCACTCGAACTCGAGGAGTGCGTACAGGTCGAGCATATAACCCATATAGTTTTGATTTGACGTGCCCGCGAACGTGAAGACAAAAATCTTGGAGAATGTCAGACTTTCATACAACGCTGAACGGAAACACACGGATTACCTTCAATATCTCAAGCACTCGCCCCACGTCGCCCTCCGGGATCGCGTAGTTGAGTTCAATCCACCAACCGAACTCCATCATGAATAGAACTGAATTGCTAAGAACTCGGTCGCCATCGAATCCGGGCTGCTCTTTGTGAACCTTGGGTCCATCCTTGGCTCGAGTCGGCTTGGTCGGGACCTCGTCCGCTTCGGTGGTTCGTGGTGCTTTGGCTGTGGCTTCGTTCTCGTCTTGAACATCACGCACGTCGTCCTCGGGAATCTCGGCAACATCTGGCATATCAGCATCAGCGTCTGCATTGGGTTGAGCTGGTTCAGGGATTTCGGGTGCGCATGGCGGAGTCCACGCGGATCCTGCCGGAAACTTTGTGTGTGGAGTTGCTTCCTCTTGTCCAGCTTTGTCGAGGGACTGATCATATGCGGCCTGGCTAGCGTAGCGCTCCCGCATGATTGCAGCCTCCGTGAGCAGCTCTTCGAGGGTAGGCAATTTATTCTTCGCAGTCACATCGTCGAAATGAGAAAGCAGGTCATTTTTGCATCCCAATATCAGCCTGTTGCTAGCATCAGACGGTGGATTCCGAAAAGCAAGAGAAAACCGACCGCCAACAATCAAGAACCCGTGCCTCCCAGATCATAGTCATGCTGCGGCTCGTAGGATAAAAATCACACTTTTTGAGGTCAGTCGGGCGCTTCATGTTAGCGGCATTAGAGCTTCGTGACAGAGAGGAAGGATCCTTCGATGCTGCAGGACCATAGTGGTTAGAGGCGCAGGAATTTAGATCTGTCACTTTTGTATGCCATGTCTCGGGGGTGCTGATGATATTGCGGAAAGAATGGTAGATGTCGGGTGTCGTTACAAGCATCTTCTTCAGGCGCATGATTGTCGCGTGAGATGCGCCATCACCGCGAACCCACGAGAGAATATTGTCGTGCTTTCCTGGCTCGATGCCTGTTTGCTTGTCGAAGTCGAAGAGGGCGTTCTGCATGCCCTTGTTTTCGACTTCTCGTTCGCAGTTTGTCCCGAGTGGTTGGAGAATAGCTTTGGTAGGCTGCAATCGGTGTTTCCCTAGGGTAGTGCGGAAGCGTACTGAGATTTGGGCGGAAAGATGGTTGAGTTGTGGAATGAAGTCCGCAAGGATGCGAACGAAATGTAACTCGGCGATGTTGTGATTGTGAGACCAGTCGATACTGTTGTACACAGACTCCGTTGTCATCGTTTGACGTTCTTGAGCGATGACTCGCTTGACATGGTCGTCAGCACGGAACGCACCGGGCTTGGTGTTTTGCAGGTGGAACGCGGTGCAGGCCGTCCCAACCTTGAGCTGGCTGACCCGACCCAACCCATGCTCGAATGCTCGGTCGTAGCGTTGGATATTATCGAGGATCTTTCCCACCTCGGCTTCACCCTCCTCTGCCACATCCCGAACCTTTGTTTGCATCTTGTCCCTATCCGAGTCTGTCATGGAGTCGAGCGCGCGATGTGCCGTACTGTCGCTGACGCTGTAGCCAAAACAGCAAAAAACCCTTTTGATATCGACGTGCGCCTTGCAGGCGAACAGCCAGATTCCGACCGCGAGTGCAAGATCACCGCTGGCGTATTGATTGCGGCAAAGAATAAAGGAGCTGATGGAGCCGACTTGGATCTGTGAAACGGGACGGGTTTAAGAGACGAATGCACCAGAAGTGAAGATGGCGGACAATAGGGTGTGGACGAGTCCTTTTTACAACGACTTTGCCTCTCTTGCGGGACGCCGAGACGCACTCTGTCAAGTACCACATGAAAGGATCCTCGCGCTGGTACTGCGTGGCGAGGTCTTCAATCGTGAATTCCACATCTTCCCACTCCACAACATCTGTTTTTTCAGTGCGTCCATTTGTTGCAGCCCGGAGATGGCGCCGATTCCTTCCAGCACCTTTACGTGCGAGCTTTCCTACTCGGAAGTATGCGTGGTTGCCGACGAGTCGTGTAGCCCATGCGGACAGGCAAGGCCGCGCACAGTGTATCTCGTTGAGCGGGTTCAGAGGCGAAAAAGCAGCGGCATGATCCGGATTTGTCTTCTTGGGACGGCTTTTGTTGTGGTTATAGAGGAGTTCAATAAAGTCTGCCATTTTGAAGGTGGATGGGCCCTGCAGAAAGGCAGCAACTGCTTGCCTATGGCTCTTGGAACGTTTGTCAGGCTCGCCACGAGTGCGCGGATGGAAAAGAACTCGGAGGAAATCCCCGAGATTGGGAAAGCCGTAAGTCTTGAGAACATCATGAATTTTCTGGAATTGTGTGCGCTTCGGGGCTCTCAGAGAAACCTGGAGGATGCAGAGGATGGGGATGGAATGATAGGGCTGTGGGAGGAAGGCACAGAAGCAGAGGTCGACACCGATGTAGATACCGATGAAGATGATGGAAGGCGGATTGGCGGCAGCGGCACCGGAGCAGGAGTTCTCTTGTAAGTTCGTTTAAGGTGCTCGGGTGGCGGATTGCTGCTCATTTCGTACTGGATGGAGTAGACAAGGAGCTAGGAACGTGCGTGAGGCCAGCAGAAGGTCGCGGAAGCGAAGAAGGACGCGACGCGCCGCAGTCACATGTGTGATGTCACGCGAAGATTGGTAATAACAGTGGCGAGCGATCAGCGGATCGACGTAATCAACAGACTACAAACAACCGAAGAATGAGGTAAATATGTTTGTAGCGTCTGTCTACGAGAGACTAGGAAGCGGTGCACCCCGTAGGCATCAATAATAAACACTTGCAAATATACGTGCGCCCAGCCAAAATACGCATCTCACAGACGTGGGGGGAGCATTCTGGCCCCGAAAACGTGTTACTAAGCATCGATAGAAATGGTATAATATATCCTGCCACTAATAGTATTAAAGAGACGGCAGGGGGTAACCTGCCCAAAAAGGCAGGGCGGGCGAGCACCGCCACGCGCCAGCGGGTGGCGGGAAGGAGGGGGCGGGCATGCGGAGGGTCAAAAATACCCCAAATGTGAGGGTCTCTGGAGGGATACATCATGGCTCGTCTATGGGGAGAGCTGGTGATGTATTACGGTCAATCTCAACTCCAGAGACCTGTGATGTATCATAGTGCCGTATAGGCCTAATTTGGGTAATCAGGAGTCAATTGATATCTTTCCTCAACCGCCGTTGTGTATACACAACCAAATGCGGTCTCTCAACCTCTCCACAACAGGCGACCTTCCTTTCATAGGATTTTTCGACTCGCTGGCATTTCCGCGCCTGGAAAGCCTTACCCTCAATACTTTTGTAGTACCCGGAGTTTCTCTATTGGAATTGCATGGGCGCTCGCAGTCCCAAATCCAACATCTCGCCTTGGAATCCCCGCGTCTCACAGCAGATGAGATCATTCAACTCCTCCGCATCATGCCCAGTCTGCAGATGTTCTCCTTGGCTTACTCTCACTACGCGGGCAATATTTTCGCAGCACTGACATATCGTGGAGATCCGACCGCTGCACCACTCGTTCTCCCCAATCTTGAAAGATTGGCAGTTGCAGAGAATGCTGTTCACATGTCGTGGACAGATCACCCCGCGGCAGACGATGGGACGGATGGTATCGCTGTCGTCGAAATGGCCGAGTCCCTCCAACGGTACCCTGGCCCTCAAAATGGACAAGTGCCCTCTCTACGTTCAGTCGAGCTTTACCTCGCAGGTCCGAAATTCGCTCCCGCTCTCGAAGCCAGGCTGGCGGCAGTATGTACCACGGGGTGTGTGGTTGATCGTTGTGTGAATGAGAGGTATGAGGGGTAGTAATCTGGAGGTCCTCTGTATCGGATAGCCCCATGTCGTTGCTTTCCAGAGTTCGCGATCCCGATATGACTCCCATTTTGTGCCCATAATCGTAGTCGAATTTTCATGTCCGCATTCTCCTCCAGCGACAGTTTCCATTACGAATAACCGGAAAGTTTGATTTTCTTTTCTGTCTACTGTACTGCAGATCGCTAATAATGTACTCAAGCCGGGGGCAAAAGTCATCCCATATGATTCCCATATGCGCTGGCTTTTCCCCCCTGTCTAAGTGTAGCAGGCAAGTGGATCCGTCAAAATCACAAAGCCTTTTTTAAGTCAACTCGATTCCAAAGTAGGGGGGGGAACAGAAATGCAGAGTAGAATAGTTGCAGAGCTTCGCTTCGATCACTTGTCCTACACGTCCCGTTCTACAGCATCGCACACGGAGAAGGACGCTCCCGGATCCCGAAATATGATATGAAGTGCAGATGGTGAGTGCACACGGCAGCACATGATATGCACAACAACGCGCCAACAACGCGTCCACGAGCAAGAAATGATTGCTCATGATTCGGCGATTCAAAAGACGCAGATTTGAACATGAAATTCGACTTCAACGACGGAAAATGAAGGCTTAGAGGTGCGCGGTGCGCACCGCAAACAATTGCTGCGAAGTCTGCATGGCTTCATTCTGCGGAGAAGCTCGTTCAACTCGAGCCTGGGCCATAGTGGAGTTGACTAAACGATTTTTCATAGCCACTTGAAATCTGCTTCAGTTTGAAATCACATACCTCAAGCCTGTGAAATGGTGAACGCCTTGAAATGCCCTGAAGGGACTCTGTTGAGACTAAGTATGACCTTTTGATTTTTTTGCTTCACCATCATCTGACAGGATGGGTCGATAATTCGAGGCTCAATTCAAAGCAAGGAACGGTCCAGAGGCGCGGGGTGCGCACCTGTGAGTCATTCCTGTAAACGCAATTCGCAAATGCAGGGAAAGCTCGTTCGACTCGAGCCTGGGCCATGGCGAGAAATTTTCTGCACCTTAATTTTTGGGTACCTGTAGTGTTTCAATTGTTTATTTTCTCTCTCAGGCTCGCGGAGCCAGGAGACAAGGGCAGCACTGTTGTTCTCTGGTTGTGATGTGCAGTTCGAATTCAAGGCAAAAAAAGGCCCGGAGAACGCGTGTGCGCACCAGCATTTAATTTGCGTTCGACGACCTTTAAATGCAGCAGAGAGGCTCGTTCGACTCGAGCGTGGGCCATCGACGATTTCCATCAACCCTTTTGCGTCAGAGACCCGTAATTCGTGTACTTGTCGATTCAAATCGCATGCGAAATGCCAGTGAGGTTTCGTCCCATCTACGGGATCAGCGCCGCGCTGCATTATGTTTCGCCCTCGCGTTGGCTTTGGGTCATCTTGGGGCCATCAGCTGAATTGAATAATCCCAGGTTCAATTCGATGCAAGCAAAAGCCCCGCGGGGTGTTCCGCATGAGCGTTCAGTAGAGGATTCGTCGATTGATACTGCGAGGAAGCTCGTTCGACTAAACCTGGGCTAGTCGTATTTTCCTTTTGCCGTACTTACTACACAGGTTGAAATTCAAGCAGCACCATATATACCGTTAACTAGATTCCTCAAGTAGGCGATCATAAGAATATGGCCACGGGAGATCAACCGATTCAACTACACGGTACCTGTCCTTCTCACCCTCCTCCACGCCCTTGTAGTAATTGCGGCCCGCAAGGACCACAGCTTTTGACGCACAAGCACCGGGCTGAGACTGGAATTGCTGGATGGCAACATCGATTGCGTTAATCATAGCATGCTTATGTTTCATATAGTTGTGCCCGCATTTAGCACCTCGGTAACGTTCAGGAAGCGAAGGCAATATCGCTCCGTCCACGACAGTGGGAAGTTGGCCCAGCAGGTCGAGAAAACGGTGCTGGGTGAGCATATTAATCAGAAGGGTTTGTCCACGATACATAAATACTCGATTAACTCACCACCATGCTGCGACCATCCTCGTCATTTTCGACCTGTATTATTTCACCTCGACCCCTGCTACTGCCGCCGCCCGGATTTTGCGGTGGACGCGGGGCTTTCAAGAACACCGAGTTGACGCGCATCCGGAGGGACGTCAGCTTACATAGCTGCGACAGAACGCCGGCGTTGTGCGGCCCGAAGCTCCATCTTCCCTCCCAAGTGCCATAGCACGAAAGTGTCGTAAGAGAATGCGCATGGGGCGGCAAACCGCTCCCAAAAAAACGATCCGCGAGTCGATTGGACTCCTCTGCCTCTTCTCTCCACCCCGCCCAAATAACGAGCATCTCGAGGCCGGAGTACGACGAGAGGTACTCAATCAGCTCGTCCGCGATGATATCGGTGCGAAGCTCAGTCAAATGAATCCCCTCTTTGCGCAGGCAGTCCCACGTCGTTGAACCCTCGCCGAACAGCCAAAGTGACTGGAGGGAGTGCAGATAAGGGATTGTGCCCTGATCCAACCGCATATTACACTGACTCAGACGGAGTTCTGTCAGTCGGAGGGGTTGGGAAAGACCATGGAACAGGTCGGCGATGTTATACAGAAACGGCGACCCCGACGACGTTAACTCGAGAGAGAGGTAGCTGATCTCTGGGCTGTTACGGACTGTATGAGAGAGCGATTGGCTAATCCTTTTGAGAGTCATGGCGTCGGAGGACGAAAGAGTCAGTTTTTGGAGACCGATAAGTCGATCAAACGAGCAGTCGAAGTCGTTCAGGCTCGCCTCATCGGCGGTGAGGCGAAAATCTTCCAACGGGAGAGAGCCCAGGAAGCTATGCACGGTTTGCGTCGTCCATTTTGATTCTTCGGTGCCGGATGAAAATGTCCATCTGCCTTCGTTTAAACATCAAGGGTTGAGCGATTGAGCAGCCACTTACAGAACGGTGCGAACATTTTTGAGCGACTCAAAGGCCGGACGAAGAAACTGTTTCAGACGGGCTTCCGCCTGCTGCAGCTCATGTGGGTCCCCTTTATCTTCCCCATGAACCGCGAGGGACGGAGCGAGACGTTTGATTGTGAGCTTGCGGGCATATTGCGACCATGGACTGGTTCCCGCAATCAGCCCTTCCAGGTGAGAAAGGAACGGCTCCAGTCGAGCACTATGGATATCGAAACAGAGCGAAGAGAAGAACGAGGGTGCAACTGCAAAGTTGAGGCTCTTACACACCGCTCGGAGCTGTTTGTGCTCAGCAGGAATCTGGGAAGAGTGGTCAGTGGATTACTGGTGGGTTATGAAGATTACTGAACCCTGTAGGTGACCTCCTGAAGCAATTCAACGGATAAGTCGAGGAAGGACATAGTGGTTTGGAAGAAGAAGCAAGTACCCGATCATGCCGAGAGGCTGTGTGATACACATCAGAGCGCCCTGGCAGGCGTGCGAATTGGTGTTTCCCGCCAACCACTCTCCTTTTTCTCAGCAAAAGCACGAATGGGCTGTTTCACTGGATAGATTTGCAGGCCGTGCACGGTTTCAAAAACAGCGCCGGTGTTGCCGGAGAATGGCAAGCGACAACCAGCATCAATTGTGAGAGCACGTGAAACAAAGTTGAAATAAATCCAACCACTCAAGTTCTGAACTGACGCCCTTAAAATTGCCCATGGGGCGTTGATGATCGACTAGAAATAACGATCGACGCGGAAAGATTTGCTGGAAACACTGTCGCAGAGTTTTCTCTGATCGAATAATTGACCATGCTTGGGTACTAAAAAAGCTACTGATCTTTACGTAGAACACACGCACACTGAAAGGGGGCGGAAAGGCCAACTCAAAGCAGTAACTAAGTTTTCCAAAGTTTCCCAGCTTCCGCAGTGCGGTAACAGGCGGGTTGTTGTCCGCTAGTGCAGTGCTGGAATCGCATGCACCCGACTCCAAGCCTCCAGAGTCCAGTGCACTGGCGCTTATAGCGACAGTGTTACGACATATGTCGTAAGTCTCCATCGTTATAGGATTTTTGCTACT